>JAMXBC010000008.1:35095224-36295224 GCA_024138005.1 Lumnitzera racemosa
ACCTAATGTGAATCGAGCTGAGGACCAATTAGTTTTTCTAAAGAGAAGTCAGCTTGATTCAGGATCAGATTCTTGTGGTCGGATCGGAAGCTTGCCTCCACTACTCTTAGTTTGTCTCTTGGGTTATAATGTTGTTGTTAAATAGGGGCAGATTTGACGTATGTAAGGATCTGATAGTTTGGTTGGCATGAGATCAACTTGGGATAGGAATCCTCATCTCAACTATGGCCTAAAGTTAGTATCCTCTAAGTGAGTTCTTAGGGTTCATTAGTTTAGCTACGCGTGATCAATCCAAAGGGTTAATTCCTATCAAAAAGTCAATATTAGGATAATTACAGAGTATCACATATTTAATGGTATAAAACAAAGCTTAAATATTATAACTTAAATATATATTACAAACTTGTCAAAGTAATATTATATGTCCTTTAAATAAGTACATATTACACTTTAAATTAACATAATTCTCTTTAAATACATAAATTAATTTCCTTGCATGCTCTCCCCCAAAACCCCTTTTAAATTTGTATTTCTTACCAATAGACTGGATCTTTCTAGATAGACCCAATAGGGTTCCTATAAGAAACCAAAACTATGGAGGTGTAAGATATAGCCAATCAAACAAAACATATGTAATAATATATGTGATCATCTACCATCTGGCGTGCAGTTTGTGGTATATTCCATACCCTACAAAGCCCCTTACCCCCTAACCTTAGGTTGAAGATTCTTAGCTCCACTAGTGTCCAGGCATCCAATTAGCATAGATGCCACTTAGCATAACATCCTTAGCCCCCATAAAATAGCTACAGAATCTTAATTCTCAACTAAACCATTACCTATGCTATCATAATGATAAAGAGATGATGCCTCTTGATTGGTCCCAAGAGAACCTAATGAGTAACATTCTCCCTAACCTTACGAGAAAACCAATCGCTCAGTTATCTAAGAGAATCAATAAATGTTCATCCTAAAACCAACCTAATCCCTAGGAAGATGGATCTTCAAGTTAGCTAAATGAAATGTTTAGAAAGGCTATGTAAATAAGTCACAAGAGAAGGATCTCTTAATGAGCCCTAGGAAGGCAAATGAAATTAAGAAACAGTACCTTCCCTAACCACTCAAATGATTAAGGTGTGAATAATTTCTTGATTGACCTCTAAATATATGCATGCCCAAAACATAAGAATGAACACGGTTGTGTCTAATACACAACCATCCTCAAAGTCACTTAGTTTATAATAAATGACGAAGGTTTTAACCTTTCCATTCCTTTTGTGATAGTAGTGGCAATTACTGAGATTATGCAACATGCTATGCATGATTGCTTTAGCATTTAAATTTCAATAAGCTTAACTTTTATTTATTTTAATGATCACACTCTCACAAGAACCACATCACATCACAATCATCAACCATATTTTTGGGAATAATTCTTAAATGTCTTAACAAATAAGTCAAACACATATGCTTCTTGAATACGTTGAACATAATCTATTAATTATATAGAAATTAAAGGTGTAGCTATACTAGAAGCACATATAAGTGATAATCATTGAAGAGACTCATCTGACAATTTCCTATTCATTGTAATAGTCCTCTGGGAGATCCAAATTGATAATGCCTAAAAGAATAAAAGAAGTTGATAAACATATTTATCACCAAGTCTTTATTTCAAGTTTTCTTCTTCTTTATAATTTCTTTGACGTCTTTTATTATTCAAATCTTTTTGTGTCTAAGGGGTCCATTTATCATATCATGTCTAAAAGATCCTCACATAAGGTCTAAAATGTCACGGTAATAAAATCAAGATATGTCATATATGTCCATATGAAAAGTTAGTCGGACATGCAATGTGTGAGTTTTTAAAACATGGATTTGTCCACTTATCTTAGCTTTACCATCTTATTCTTTTGTTAGATTGTGAAAATGCTTCAGTTTAACTTCTTAAGTTGATAACTTGAACTTCTTTAAAATAAAATGTTTAAAAAGATTCTTTACATTGAGAAAACTTTACAAATTAAGTTAAAAGCTATTGGTAAAGTAAGATTGTAATTCTTTTCATTGAAAGAGATGTTGAGTTGGTTTTAAAATCAAATCCTAAAGTTGAGATTAGGGGTTTTACCTTTAGCCGATGCAAGTTGCTCCTAAATGTAAAGAAAAAGCTTAGTATATCTCATTATCCATATGGAGTCTGATTAGAAGTTAGTAGTTAGAGGTTGCATCTTACCTTCTTTTAAGGTTAGACTTAGAGAATTAAGAATTAGACGAGGAAAGCTTCCTTTATTGGCATGAAGAATGTTGGTAGCCATGCAAGTTGATGCATTTCTAGGGTTAGACACATAGAGAAGCACCATAATGAAGCAAATCGAAAAGAAACAAAAGAAAAAGCTATCAAACCTCGAGTAGCTACCGAATGGATGTAATGCACCACTCGATCTTACTTGGCCTATAATTTGTAATATGATACATCGATCCGAATTGAAGGGTTAATTGCCACTACTTCTTGATAAAGGGAATAAATAAGAGTTAAATGATAACTTGAACACTAACATTGCTCAAGTGAGTAATTGCTGTATTGAAGAGATGATTATTCACATACAAGAAAGTATGAGTTTATATACCTGTCCACTAGAGTTACTTTACATGTATAAAAAGATAAGAGGGTATTCTATAACTAAGTTACAAAAGACATATTAAAAACGGTAAAAGACAAAGAATATTCAATGTGAAAAGGAAAGAATCATTTTGGAATATTGTGTTAGAAGATATGTGTTGCTTGTCATTTGGATGGGAGAAATATGGTACAAGGTAGGTGGAAATGAAGTAATACTTGTGGTTAGGAGTTGAACTAATGTAGACCAGGTCAAGGACCAATTAGTTCTACTAAAGAGAAGTTAGCTTGATTTGGGGTCAGATTCTTGTGGTAGGCTACTCTTAAGCTGTCTCTTAGGATAAAGCGTTGCTGCTAAACATGGGCAAATATGACTCATGTAAGGATTTGATAGTTAGGTCGGCATGAGGTTAGCATGGGATAAGAATCCCCATCTTGGCTATGGCCTAAAGTTAGTATCCTTCTTGTAAGTCCTTGGAGTCTTCTAGTTCGGCTGTACATGATCGGTTTGGGGGGATGATTCCTATCATTTACCTAGGGGTCAAAAAGATTTGTCCTCAAATCTGGAGCAGTCTCTGCTCTTTCTTTTTGAGGTGCTTACAGGGTCTTCTTCTGTTGGTTGGTGAGGGATCAGATCGAACACATTGAAGGTAGAAGAAACTCTATAGTAATTAGGCAATTTGATTTGGTAAGCGTTGTGGTTAATTTTCTTTAAGACTTTGAATAGACCATCAGCTTGAGGAGATAGTTAGTTTGTCTTAAGTGTAGGAATCATTCTTGGTTAAGATGTATCCATACCAAGTCTCCTAGGTAGAAAGAAATAGTTTGATAGCCTCAGCTACCAATTTCATGTTGCTTCTGATTGAACTTGGCGATCTTTCTAGTTATAGACTAATGTAGCTTCTGCAATTCTTGAGCTCGGTTGACCCCATGTTGACTCTCTTCTGTAGCTACTAGGGTGCCAATCATGTCCAAAGGAATAGTGGGATTAAGGCTATAGACGACCTTGAATAAGGTCTTCCCAATAGTGCTATAGATAGTCCAATTGTATGCGAACTCCATAACGAGTAAGCATAGATCCAAATCCCTTAAGTTCTTCCTAATAATAGCTCTAAGCAAATTGCTTAGCATCTTATTCACTGCTTCAATTTAGCCATCAATCTAAGGGTAGCTACTAGAGCTGAATACAAGTTTGGTTCTAAGCCTTCTTCAAAGAGTCTTTTAAAAATAGCTTAAGAATTTTATGTCCCGATCTAAGAAAATAGTCTTTAGTACCCCATGTAGTCGGACAATCTCCTATAAAAATAAATTAACGATATATAGAGCATCGTTAGTTCGATGGCACGGAATAAAGTGCACTACCTTGTTGAAGCTGTCCATTACAACAAAAATAGAATTTCTACCTCTGGATGTTTGAGGCAACCTTAGGACAAAGTCTATGATGTGGTCAGCTCATGGTGATGTCGATGTTAGGAGCGACATGTATTCTCTATGGGGTTCTCTCTTCCCCTTTGCACATTTGTACACTTCACAACCACTAACTACGTTATGGACATCCTTAGCTAAACCTAGCTAGTAAAAGTTCTCTCTTAATAGATTGGCTGTCTTGATTTTCTCAAAATGACTAGATAATCCTTCGCTATGAGCTTCCCTAATCTATAGCTTACGTGTAGAACAATTTGGTATGCATAACCTTAGAGCCTTGAACAAGTAGCCATCCATGAGATAATATCCCTTGAGGGCAATTCTATCATTGCATAGTTCCATGATAAGGATGAAATGAGAATCATGAGCATATTGCTTGGTAATTAATGAGAATCCCAACAATTTTGTCTATAAGGTGGTCAGCAATGTTTGCCGTCGTGATAGAGCATCAGCAACCATATTTATACTTCCCTTCTTGTGTTAGATAACGTACGAGAAACCTTCCATGAACTCCGACTACTTGGCTTGCCTCTTCGAAAGCTTGTTTTGACTCCTTAAATGCTTCAAAGACTCATGGTTTGTATAAATAACAAAGTCTCATGGTGGCAAATAATGTTGCCTAACAGTAAGGGCTCGTAAAGAGAGTACAATTCTTTCTTGTATACAAAATAATTCAAGGCTGGACCATTAAGTTTCTCAGTATGGTAGGTAACCAATCGTCACTCCTACATTAAGACAACACAAATTCCAACTCTCAATGTATCGCATTCTAATTCAAAGGGCGTGACAAGATGCGTGCCAAGGTGAGTTTTTCTTTAATACTCTAAAGCTATGTTCAGCTTGGTTGCTCCACCAAAATCCTTTATTCCTCCTTATCAACTTGATTAATGGGGTGGCTATTGTACTGAAGTCTTTAATAAATTGCCTATAGAAGGAAGCTAGGCTGTGAAATCTTCATACCTTAATGACGCTCTTCAGCATCAGCCACTCCAGAACAGCTCAGATCTTGCCCTCATCTGCTTAAATTCCTTCCCCTAACACTACAAACTCTAGAAATATCACTTCACTCTAGTAGAACATGTATTTCTTTAAATTCCCATACAACTTCTTGATTCGCAAAATGTCAAATACTTTACAAAGATGTTGAACATGGTCGTTCAGGCTGGTACTGTATATCAATATATTATCAAAGTACACAACCGCACATCTCTTAATTAGGGGCCGCATTACATAGTTCATTAATCTCGTGAATGTGTTTGGCGCATTATTAAGTCCAAATGGCATAACCAACCATTTGTAGAGTTCGTGCCTAGTCTTAAAGGTAGTTTTCCATTCATTACCTGGCCCCATGCGAATTTGGTGGTAGCCACTTTGCAAATCAATCTTCAAAAATATCTTTATGCCACAAAGCTTGTAAGCCTTAAAACTAGCTATTCGAGGTTTCGATCAGTTGAAAGACCCGATCGAACCTAAATAATAAAGTAAAGCTAGAAATATTAGTAAAATAATCCCGTAAGTTTAAATTTAAGAAAATAAGCAATAAAATAAAAGAATATAAAAATTCTAAATTTTAAGTATATAACTTGTTATTTATCGAAAATGCATAAAATACATTCCGATAATTAATGAATCGCTAGAGATAAATTATATGTATACTAAAAATCATAAAATGACCTAAATAATATTTAGGATTATTTATTTGTACTATATTAAGGGAAAATAAAGAAAAAATAAGGAATGATCCAGAATTGGGTCGTGGCAGCTGGAGAAAATAAGAAAAAAATTAGCCAATTAAATTAGAGCAACACAAAAGCTAAAAATTTAGGAATTTGGACAATGTCTTGTCCAATTTAATGCATATTAATTACTACAAAGCTCTATAAATACCCCAAATTTTTTAGAAGCTCATTTGGGTAGTTTAGAGAGAGAAAAATAGAGAGCTTCAAAAATTCAAGAGAAAAACCAAAGAAAAAAATAAAGAAAAGGAAAACTGTGTAGTTAGGGCTACAAAGGAGAACTTAGACCCAACAAGCAGTTGGGTCGGTTTAGAAATAAATGACCTTCGGAGTGTAGTTTTGAACCCAAAATTTTTGTGTAGACTACTTAGATGATATAGAACAGTGCTATAAAGCCCGTTTTCAAAAATTAATTTTCAAAAATTTTAGATATTTTTTTGGCCTTAAAATGAGGCACAAAATGGGTAATTTAGGGTTAATTAAGTAGTTAAATGAGTAATAGAGAAAAATAGTAAATTTTAAGTTAATTTTGTAAATTAGGATAATTAGAAGTAAAATCTGATTTAGGATGAATTTAGACATTTTGAAATGATAATTGATGTTAGGAGATGATAATTAGGGTGATAGACATATGAGATGTGTATTATATACATAATAGGTGATAATACATAATATATAATTATCAGAAATATAATACATAGAATATATTAGAATAAAAATTGATATTATGATAATAATAAAAATATACAATAAATCTGATAGGAAACTTGAATTTATGCAGTTATATGAAAATAGATCAGGAGTAAATTCGATACACTATTAAGGTTTCAAGTGTACTGGATATAATAAAATACTGACTAGGGGTAATTATGTTATTTAGGATATTTAGAAGTAAAGTCATTAATTTCATATTATGAGTTGAAAATGAATTTCTAGGGTTCAAGTATAAAACAATACTTAGAAATCGACTTAGAACCTAATTTAGAAATTGATGCGGAAACCGAATCCGAACCTAACCTCAAACCTAGAATAATTGTAAAAGACTTAAGACTTAGATAATTAGGCATATTAAACTCTAAACAACACAAAACAATAAGCGTTATAGGATAAAACGAACCTATAATAGTTATATGAAAAATTGAAACCACGTTTATGTTATAGGGATGATCGACGATTGCCTGAGCAAGTCGAACCTCGAGTGAGTGAGCAAAGAGTCGAGGTAAGTTGGGATTATTACAATGCTGTATTTTGGAAGCTTGAGATTATGCTTGGTTGTACTTGTTAGATAGTTTGTGGTGTGCATGTGCTTGATTACGAGTGATGCTATGATTCTGTCTATTGTTCTGGCTTGTATTATATGGTTTGTATGAAATGATTGATCATCCTAAACTAGACCTAATCAAATATATGACCTATAATCATAATCAAATCTACATGGCAACCCATTAGAGGAACATAGAACTCTCTGGCCAAATACCGACCCCTTCAAAAGGGATAACACATGAATGCAAAATGGTCCCTTCTTCATCCTTAGTCGAACTAAGTGACAAGAGAAGAGGTTGCGGCGAGGGTGAAGTCAATGGTTCGAAGGTAGTCACGGGAGGAGCCATGTCTCCATAGCACAAGCTTGGGTTTGGTCATGAGCTGTTGCATTAATGGCAACTCCTCAACCTGGATTAGAGTGAGCCCCATTTCTCTAATCTCATGACAGGTCGGACAACGTAGTGCGATGGCATTTGCTTGAACATGCATTACACCTAATAATTTGATTGATAACCTTATTGTGTTTGTGGTATAGTTTTAAGTCCTCCATCATAACTTACTGAGTTGTGGTTGCTCACATCCCTATAGATGTTGTGCAGGTACTGGCTAAGAACCGGCAAATAACTACTTTGAAGCTATCAACTGCTAGATCTTAGGAAGTGAGGAAAAGCATTTGAAGAATAAATACATACTTTTAAGGTTTAAGCTTTTACTTTAGAATTTCTCATTTTTGAATAATGTAATAACTAGGAAATATATTTCGGAGAAATATTGTAAACTTTAATTGTAATAACTGAATTATAGTGTATATATATATTTCTTCACTTTCTTAGGTAAATGATTTATTTAAATTTCAGGCTGTTTACTTCAAAGCGGGTTAATCATAGATGCTTTGTGTAGAATCGGTCTAAGATAGCGGTTGTAAGGCCAACTTCTATCTTAGAATGGTTTATACAGCGGGGCTGTTATGACTCTGTCACTTCGGGGCATGACAAAGCTCATCTAACATGTCATCAAACCTTGATATCATGTATTTGTACTTAACAGTAATTTGGTTGATTCTTAGCTGTTGATGCACATACGTTACGTACCATCTTTCTTCAGAACGAGAAGAGCTGGCATATCACAAGGGCTCATGCTCTCCCTCACATATCCCCACTCTATGAGCTCGTCTACCTATCTTTTTAGCTTAATAACCTACTTAGGGTTTATCCTATTTGTAGGTCGGTTAAGTAGGGCGGCACCTGGCTGCAGATCAATACAATGCTCTATACCGTAGACTAACAGTAGTCTTCTAGGTAGTTCTTCCAGAAACTGGTCATAAAACTCATTTAGCAAGCTTCAGATCTCTTCTTGAGCATCCTATAATTCCCTCATTTTCAACAATCTCCTAACCAACAAGAACATCTGTTTATCAACCTTCTTAGCAAATCAGAGCTCTCTTCGGCTCATAACTAAGGCCTTCTTCTTACTAGCTTGAGTGAACTAATTGTAAGTTTCATTTACTTGGGATAGAGTTAGAGGTTGCAACATAATCTTCTTTCCATCCTTAACAAATGCATAGGTGTTTTTGTACCCATTACGCATAACACGTCGATCGAACAACCAAGGTCATCTAAGTAGTAGATGTGAAGCTACCATAGGGCAACATCACACACTACTTTGTCCCTATATATATTTCTAACACTGAATGGTATGGTCACTTGTTTAGTCATGTGTAAAGCACCCTTATCATAAAGCCAATGTAGTTTGTAAGGTCGAGGATGCTTTGAGATCGGTAAAACCAACCTCTACACAAAGGATCGTGTAACTACATTAATGCAACTTCCTCCATCCACTATGATCATGCATAATTGGCTTTTAACGATTCACTTGGTATGGAACATATTCTCCTTCTACTCCTCTTTAGAGTGCGGTAAGGAACTTAGTACTTGCCTCAAGACTAAGGTCATCACTTCTGCTTTATCGGTATAAACATAAGTCTCCTCTTCTTCTTTAGCCTTGGGTTTTCCAACATCTTCCTTCTTGGGCTCATTCTCGTTAGAGTTATCTACTACATCTCCTTAAAGCATCATGATGTGTCGATTTGGACATTTAGTATCATATGTCTGAAGCCTAGACATTTAAAGTACTTCACCTCTCTAGTCTTTCATAAGGAGGTCTGCCTTTTCTCATATGTCCTCTTGGTTGGCTTACTCTAGGTTCATCCTAAATGATCAGCTTGATCCTGCTAGTTTCCTCGGCTATCTTTAGATTGGTCATTCTTCTCCTTAGCCTTGTATGGCCTACTTGGCTTCGCTTGTATAAGTTGTCACAGTACTGGGACTTATAAGGGTATCGACTCAAGTTTGGTAGAAAAACTTCTCTTCTACTTTTCGACCCTTTACGCTATCTTGATGGCCTATTCCAATGTATAAAACCTTTGTTCTTCCACAATATTGTGAATCTCATACTTGAGCCTAGAAATAAACCTTGACATGGTACAAGCCTTTGGTTCTTCCATGTCGACTTGAATTATTAACATCTAGAACTTTCTCATGTAGTCATCAATAGATCGGCTTCCCTAGCAAAGTTCCTAGAAGTTTGCAAACATATCTTATAGGTAAGTCTTGAGCACAAATCTACTTCTTAATAACCTTCTCATCTCATCCTAAGTTCTAATACCTTGCCTTCCATCTCATTCTCTAGTTGCATTCAGATTCTTCCACTACATGGTGGATACCCTGTAAACTCTAGTGCAGTAAGTCGAACTTTGACAACATCTACATACCCATAACATTCGAACACTTTCTTAACCTTGTCTTCCCATTCTAAGCATTCATCGACATCTCTACTTCTACTGAAGGTTAAGATTTGAACCTTAATACTGTCTAATTCTTAAGGAGCTTGGCGTCCTTATCCTTATGCTCGATAATAGTTAACATCTTCTTTTTCCTCCCCAAACTCTTCAACATCTAACTCCTCATCATCTTCCTTAATCTCTTCTAACTCCAATTTTCATCCAGTAGCTCCTTTAGCTTGAGGAGGTCGAATTCGACTACCTTAGCCATAACCCCTCTCTTGAATATTTTCAGTTAGAATTTGTGGTGGCATTCCTTAAAGTTATTGGCTGTTAACTTGTATTGCTGTAACTAAATTCTCAATAAGGTTTTGAGCCTGTTAAACTTGTCATCAATAGACTCTAGGGTATTACTATCATTATGACTACTACCAAGTTGAGTACCATTACCTTAGTCCCCAATAACACCTTAAACACTCGAATCTAACATAGTACAATATTTCTCATATAGAATAATAACTTACAAATAATCTCACTACCTAATAGTCATTCAAACAGAATTGAAACAAACTTGCTTTGTTTTTGTAGTGAAAAATAGAGTAAGACCAGAATAACAATAAAACCACTATCACACAAACATACCATAGTAGCTACGGAAGAAACACAACAACCACTAATAGTAAAGCAAACTAAAACTCCACTACAACTTCACACACTCCCTTTCAGAATCGTCCTCTAATACTAGCAAAGCTAATGCATCTCCAAGGTCGGACACACGGAGAAGCACTACAATGAAATGAACAGAAAAGAAACAAAATAAAAAGCTAGCAAACCTTGAGTAGCTACCAAATGGATGTGATGCACCAGTCGATCTTACTTGGCTTATAATCTATCGAATATGATACACTGGTCCAAACTGAAGAGTTACTTGCCACTACTCCTTACTAAAGGGAATAAATAAGAGTTGAATGATGACGAAAACACTAAGGTTACTTAAGTGTGCAATTTCTATATTGAAGAAATGATTGTTCACATATAAGAATGTGGGGATTTATATACTCATCCATTAGGGTTGCTTTAAATGTATGAAAAGACAAAAGAGTATTCTACAACTAGGTTACATAAAAAATACAAAAAAGGGTAAAAGAAACAAAAAATATTTAGTATGAAAAGGAAAGAATCATTCTGGAATATTGTATCAGAAGACATGTGTCGCTTAGCATCTAGATAGGAGAAATATAGTACATAGTAGGTGGAAACAAAGTAATACTAGTGGTTAGGAGCCAACTTGATGTGGATGAGGTAAATGACCAATTAGTTCTTCTAAAGGGAAGCTAGCTTAATTTAGGATTGGATTCTTATGGTCGGATCGAGAGGTCGCCTTAGCTACTCTTAGGCTATCTCTTGGGATAAAGCATTGCTACTGAACAAAGGCGGATTTAACGTATGTGAGGATCTGATAGTCAGGTTGGCATGAGATCAACTCGAGATATCCCTTTCTTGGCTATAACTTATAGCTAGTATACTTCGAGCGAGTCCTTAGAGTCCTCTATCTCAACTGCATATGATCGGTTCAAGGGGTTGATTCCTATCAAAAGTGCAATAGATAAAGAAAGAAAAGGATATTTGTAGGGTATAAGTGATACATGGATGTGGTCCTAAAGGTAACTAATAGGTCTTATTTATAGGTAAGGTTAATTTTGCTTATTTCATAAGCTTTGTGATTTCTTGTGAAAGTTAAACATACATAAGGGTTGCTACTTCTTATGTCTTTTCTTTTGGACATGTGTTGACTTGAGTAGAAAATCTTAGAACATCTTTGAATTTGAGTGTAAGAAAATTGGATGCATGTTGCATCCCATTGTTGCTGCCACTAGTCGTGTGAATATGTTAAAATTTCTTCATGTGTCTATTTCATGAATTGATAAAACATCATGCATGACATTATCTTTCTTATGGTCATATTACTTGTAGATTTTATATTCTTTAAGGTTTCTAGAAGCTTATGTATGCATGAAATATTAGCAAGTGATTTATTAAAACCATGGTTGGTGTTCTTTCTTAGATTTACTTCTTGTTTCCAACTGCCTTGAAAAATATCTATGTTTTTGTCTTTAAGAATTTAGTTAGGTTATTCATAGTTATAATTTGCTTTTGAAGATTGAATCTTAGTAAATAATCTTAATTACATCATTCTTTTCTAGGTGTTTTGTTTAGAAGTCCTAAGAGTGTTTGTAAGATATCAAAATCTAGTAGTTTCCTATTTAAGTGGTGTTTCTTGTGAAGTTGAAAACAATTCCTCACATGTTTCTTCTTTCTTAATGTACCGGAAGTATAATATCATTCCTTACATCATTATTCAACTTAGTCAATTTCTTATCCTACTTACATTCTTCAATTCTTATCATGAAAGACTAAGTCTTTTTCATCTTTTGTACACGTGCTAATGCACATGTATTTGGCACCACATATAGATGGTTAAGGTCTTGTTTATTTTTCCTAAGTTTTTTAGTTCAATTATTGTCTTTTGAGTTGACTTTAGTTGACCATAACATTTTTACCTTTGACTTGTCAATTCAATAAGTATTTATAAGGAATAAAGGTAGTTCCTATCACTATTTATAGGTGTTTAAACAAATCTTGATCATATCTCTCAAATCTATCTTAGAAATTTTAGCCTATCTCCTTTAAATCTCTAAATACTTTCTAGCGATTAATCTATCTAATGCTAAAGTTTTTAGGGGTTTATAGCATACAACCTAAGCATGATACCTATAGTTGACTTGTTGTTGCTTTCCACTTCCTTTTCACTTGTCGATGAAGATCGATTACTATTGACCCTTACTCTGCAAGCAATTACGATTCAGGTGATAAAGAGTTTACTCTCTTCAAACTGTGTTGATTTGCTAACTATTGTAAGTTAGAGATAGTGGTCCTCAAGTTGAGATTGCAAACTTTCGACCCTTACTTTGCATGCAGTTACACTTTGGGCTATAAAGAGTCTACCATTTTTTAACCATGTCGCTAACTACAGTAAGTCAGAGATGTTGGTCCTCAATTTATGATTGCAGATTTTTAACCCTCGCTTGCAAGTAGTTGTAGGCTAGGTGATAAAGTAACCCTTTTATACCATACTAATTTGTTGACTTTAGCAAGTTCTAGATATTGGTCACTTAAATTGTAATCACGAACTCCTTAAGTATTGGTGGTGCTACCTATAGAATACGAGTAGCTAAGCAATATTAGTTCCATAATGTAAGAAATGAGAAAGATGTTGGGACTGGTTCTATTGAGACATAAGGATGCTAAGACCAAGAGTTGAACCTGAAAAACAACTGTGAAACCTCTAAGTATTTATCTTTAACACTTGTAATGGAAAGTGAGGAGAGAATGAGGCTTAAAGGAAAAAAAAATTGAAGTAGAACGAGTTCAACAAGGCATTAATCATTTTACCACACTTAAGCACCATGTCTAAAGTTCAATTTGACTATAGCAGTGATTTCGTAGAGGTAATAATTTGCTATTCTCTATGGTTCAAAATACATGTGGTGATTACAATACACGTATGTAAGGTGTTTTGTTATACCAAAGTGGCAATCGATAATATGGATATTAGATGATATGCGTTCAAAATTAGCAAACAATAAAACAAGTTGACATTCCAATTGACGAAGCATGTGCTTGGATTCATATATTTTCTTTACTTCCTTGAAGTATGTTAAACTAGGAAAATCAAGCTATAGTTCAGTGGATGATAAGTTGAAGGCTAATCTCTAGCATACATGGAAATGAAAACCACATAAAAAGTAAAACATCTCTTCCAAAATCATTATTATGGAGGTGCTAGCAAAGAATACACTTAAGTGATGAACATACGGGTACAAATTTTGAGGGAAAGAAAGAGAACATATGTTCATGTAGAGTCATTAGCACATATGCATTGATAGAACAAGAGCAATTGGCGCATTATCTAGTTGGTTTTAAGTACAAACATCATAGCATCTACTTTAACTATCAAGCAAACTCATAATATGAAATTTTATTACTCATAAGTAAACTAAATATTGGAAAGCATGACATCGGCTAGTCATGTTTCATGTCTTGAATGGTGAGAGATTAATTTACTTAATAAATTGAACGAAAACTGACATTATTTAAGGAACCCTTGGTGATAAAGAAATAGTTAATACATTGTAAGCCTAACAACTTGTGCTAAAGATCCACTTTGAGAAGCATTTGTATGAGATAATCAAGATAGCCAATTCATATTTTACTTTCAAAGACATTATTAGCTTCTGAATGATACAATAGACTTAGCATAGGAAGTAACCATCCATTTTGTCTTGATTTTTCATGCAAATTGATTTGGGAGCTCATTTAGTGCATTACCAAAGTAGAACATATACATGAGAAATAGAAGACTTATAATGATGATAGTAGAAAAGCATAGCCCATCTAGTTTCATTCAAGCACAACAATAGCTATGCAAACTCTAGCTTCAAAATAGGGTAGTAGCTAAAGAGAAGCAAATTGAAAGTTGTAGTAATTGAACGTCAAGTACATGATTTGAGCACATATGACAGTAGTGGTATGGGTAAGTGCACCTTTCAATTTATAATATAGTGGATATGAGTTTAAATATCGATTTCTTAGAGACTAATGTGATTACTAGTATTTCACCATTTTCTTAATATCTAACCTAGTAATCTTAGTCATGAAATAAATTCAAGAAAATTAAATCTAAACTAAAACTGATTAAACTAATACGAAAAATTGTGCAACATAAATAAAAATTAAAAATATTGATAATGCATGAATTTAGTATTCAACTATTGATTACCCTAGAACAATGAAGTACTTATCAATCTCATTTAATTAACTGGACTGTAAAAATTCTTAAATTATACTAATATCTCTCTCAAGATTATTAATACTAACCTTAAGATAACTAATTGAAATCTCTTTTTAGTTAAAAAAAAAAATCCTAAAATTTGATTAAAGACCTGTGAATTTTATTATTATTTTTCATCCAAATCCAAAAAAATCACTATAGCCTATCTCTATGTCTACACTAAACCCTTTTTAATTATGATAGATCTATTCATATGTATCATCTCTTAATATCAATATATAAAATCGAATATTGAATTAATACATTAGTAATATTAATTTAAAGAAATAAAAGAACACATAATTAGATGGCACTTAATCAAACATTACGTGTTGAAAAGGAAAAAACACTAATTTTATAGAATACGGTTCACAATAATTGAATATTAAAAACTTTAAATTAAAACATTAACAAAAAAAAGTAAAGAAAGGAAGAAAGGAGATGAGACTCCAAACCCCTAGAATGAATGTTACTATTTGCAAGGTATTTGTAATTTATTTATATGTTATAGAATCTAGAAGCCTATTTCTCGTGTATCTTTCTAAAATTAATCTTCAATTGTCCGGCAAAGGATTAATATTTTGCTTTCCAATTCAGTAATGTACGATTTGACTGTGGATTTCCAGTTTACTTCACATGGGCTCAGGACATTTGTCATCGATTGCATGACTTCGGTTTTTGTTATTGTTGCATGATGGGCTCTAGAAATTCAACCACTAGGAAATTGGCTTCATCGCATCATGGCTCGATTCTCAATGTTGGGACGATTCAAAATCTTGGACGACTCATGGATAAATTTGCAAACATGGCATGGATTGAATTCTCGATTTCAATTGGACACCCTATGGATTGCCATAGTGCTTACGGCTTGATAATGAATTCATGTGCAGGCTTGAATTCGTCTTCAATTGGCACTCCATGCATAGGATGGACTTTGTCAGCTTCAACGGATTGGATGATGATTTACTTTTCAATACGGGCTTCGGTTCATCTTTGGTGGACTTCTAAGTTTTGGACCGTAAAATGCAAGTGGATGGGCTGGACTCAACTTCAATTGGTCATATAACTTTTAGACCTTTGTTTTATATTTTTAATATAGCTTCGACATGGCTATGTTAAAGGGTCTAATTATATTTTAACTAAATCGATATAGTTTTTAGTATGAAGCAAAGTGCAACTATCGATTTTATCGTATAGTTCAACAAAAACCAATATTGTTCCTACAATGACTATGAGTAGCAATCGCTAAATTTAATTGCAAGAAATCAAGAATTAATTTAAACTACAACTAATTACTAATCAAGACTCAGCTTTAAATAAAACAAGAAAGCTATCAAACTAAGAATTAACTTTAAGAAGGCAATTATGTATCTAGATCTTGTGTCCCATAGAATTAAACATGTGATTTTTATGAAAGATAACCTAATTTCATCTCTAATTTCATTAATCAGGAAAGTTCTCCAATAAAGTTAATAACTTTTGCAAGTTTGTTAACCTTAATATTGGAATAACTTATTAGAATTTTTTCTCAATAGCATAATTAAACATCGCGTTAAAAATCAAAGAATTCTCTTAAAGATAATAATCAAGATCTAGAAAAACTATGCAATTTATCTATAAGATTGCAATAATTTCATCAATTATGCGTAGATCTAATCATATAAGCAATCTCTCATTTTTTTTTTTTACACAATATGAAATATTAGAATTATAACCTAGAAATATTAATCTAATGCAATAAATAACATATAATTGAATTAATGAAACCAAAGAATTTACAAGATCTAAAGAAACTCAGTGTCATAAGATAATCTTAGGTTCCAAAAAACCTGGATAAATGAATTTAAGCTATAATCATGGCAAAAGAACAATTTTGAATCACAACAATGGAAAGTAAGCAAATAAAAGTCGTGAAAGTTGATGAAATATTTCAAATGTTTAAGCTTGAAGCATATTGTTCTCTTGTACCTTTCTATCCTTTGAGTCTATCTAGAATTCATGTGAAAAAGAGTGACTAAAAATCCTAGAAAGGCTTTTATATTAAATCTAGAAAATCTTTTTTCTCACAAGGCGATATGGGCGGTGATATGATAAGTCGTATCACTTAAATCTTCTCAAATCCTTTTGAATCTTTTCCAAATTTTCATTTGACATTGTTAAGGACATGATGGTGTCACCCACGTCGTGTCACTTTCTATGCTTCACTATCTTTTGCCTTAAATTCCTTTTCTACATTAACATGATCGTTTCACGGCTTATGTCATTTCTAAACTTTATGACTTCTTCATTTTAGCTTTAAATTTAGTGAAACTTGATTCTATTTCTTCGTTTTGTTTTTAAAAATGTTCTAAACCTGTAATTCAAAATTTTACTCAATTAAGTGTTGCATTCTTTAAAATAAGCCAAAATCTTAAGGAAATACCCAAAAAATCACTATACTAAATGTATGTAATTGAAAGCTCATTAAACTTCTCTACACTTAAGAATTTGCTTCTCCTCAAGTAAAAAATCAAAGAAAAATTAGGATATGAAATCCTTAATTAAATTTATCACTATTTAAGAGTCTAGCAAAAAATTGTACTTAACCTGAAAACAAATGAAGGGATTAACCTATAATTTGACCTAAATGTTCTTTAACAACTTCCTTATATCCTTATACTTAATCTCCTTACAATGCCCAAAAGATACAAACTATAAGAGTTCACAAACTAATCTATATAAATTAAAGTTTACCTGAGTTATTAATTTTGGATTTCTAAACTCAAAATCAGATTTAACATCCTACTAGCCAAGAAAAAGTTACAAATTTTTTTTTTACTGAGCTAAATTAAATATAGCTCTTTCTTCAGTTTCACCATAATTCAGAGTAAACATATGTTACATCTATTCATCTTTTAATTGTCCTCCTAGTATATATTTTCATTGGAATGATGCAATTCAATTCATTTATTTTATTTAATCACAATTACTTCAATTGGAGTCTGGTGGGGGTAGAATTCAAACCTTACTCTTTTAATGGACCAAGGCGAATTCATACAAACTTATCCTTACATTGGTAGCGAGAAAGAATCTCACTCTTCTAAAAGACTAAGGTCAATCCTTACCAACATGATTAATTTATTTACCACTTTTTTTTCCTTTTATTTTAGACTTCAACTAATTTGAGATTTTTTAAGAAATTTTCAAATCATTTGTTTGTTTATTAAGGATTATAGGCTCTAAGAATTTCTAAGAAAAAAGCATACATTAAAGTAAATTTGAAAATAGTCATGATTAGTTCTTAACTAGTGGTGTTCTAATTCTAAGTCCTACAATCCTAAGCTAAATAACTCATAACTTTACCTTATATAGATTTCACTAATCAATTCTAGCATTGTGCAAATCATTAATTAAAAATTAAGTACTCATTCATATTCACACAATTCATCTGGAAATAATCAATTCTCAAATAATCGTAAGTAAACCAAATATTGGGTTAAATGTAAAAAAATTGGTCTCCTAAATAGTAAAAATTTTCATACCTCCTTCCTTGCACTTAAAACCATACATTGTCCTCAATGTACAAAACTAAATAGCTTTATAAGAAATTTATCAAAACAAAGATTCATAGTGAAAAAGAGATAAAAGGTGGGGAAGAGAACTAATACTTCCTTGAGATTTGTGTGCACACATGAAAAACAGAAGTCTGGAACCTACATCACCAATGACATCTATTACTACATGCTTTGAATAATGGAACCTATGCAAGACAAACCATCTAAACATCAAACACAAAAACAATAAAAGAAAAACAAACTAAAATATAGTCTAAAAATCTAATAAAAGTGCTGAAATGGGATAGTAGAGAAAAGTTCCGTATATGGAAAGTCACCAACACTTAGCAACTCCGATAGCCTCACTAATCATCATTGAGGCATCATCCATTACCTCGTCTTCATCATCCTCCTCTTCTTCTTCATCTTCTTCTTTGTCATTAACTTTCTCACTAGAGCTCTCTTCATTCGCTTCCTCTTCACCCTCTTCTTCTACCTCTTCTTTAGCATTCTCTTCCTCAACTTCATTTTCTTCATCCTCCTCTTCACTAAAAGAAGGAGGAGGTAAGATCACATTAATTAGTGGAATATTGAATTTCTTTGTGACATTGTTGGAAAAATTCAACATCTTTTGCTTGCTAATGGCCAACCTCCTTATACGTTCCTCTAGCTTATCACTAAACTTTTCTTGTTTGATAATCATATCTTGTAACATTTGTTCTATCTTATCTAACTAAGATCTACCCATGTAACTAGTGCTAGCATGCTCAGCTTGCACTTCCTCATCAAAAGCCATCCTCATATGTTGAAAAGTATCTAGCTTCATTGGCATCACCTCTCCTACAAGTGTCATTAGTGGCATATTCTGAGACATGAGTCCTATTCCTTATACTAATAAGGTGATATAAGGCCCACAACAAATCTTTCCATTTGCCCTTATCCTAGTCGCTTGATGATCCAAATATTTAGCTAATAAGATAATAGCATTCATTAGGCAATGAGTAGTCATACTAAAAAGATAAATCATTTCAAATGTAGACACAACACTAGGACTCTTACCTCGGCCTGCAATAATATGAGAAAGTAGCGAATGTATCACACTATACTTAAGGTATTTAATGGTAGAAACTTTTGCTAGACTTTGCTACATATGGAGGAGCATAAGATATTTTCTTCCAAAATCTTGAAGCTAAGTGTTACATCCCGACATTCCATGGGATGTACCATCACACAGGAATACCTATTGAAAACTTAGCACAACCTACTCATTCATCAAAAGACAATATTGTTTACATAAAAAAGAGGTTTCTACATTAGAGTTCAGCTAAATTCCTTATTACAATTTATGTGTACAACATAACATTTACATCAAAATATGAACTAGCTTTTTCCTTTATTGTCTTCACAGTAATACGATCTCTGACTTAGTACAAGCTTCATACAAAAGTTGCTGACTCCGACTTATGCTCTTAGTATATATATCTCCCCTTAATGTTAGGCCCTTCACGATACTATTAACCTAAGAATAAAACATTTTATTTCCTTAGCTACTGAAGCTAAGTGAGAGTGAATAACATATAACGCAATATAGATAATATAATAGACAATATTACATATCACAATAAAAACATTTCAATCATAACCCACAGGTTCAACTTCATATATGCATTTGCCTAACCAAGCATTTACTGCTAGCAATGTAGCATGCTATGCTCATGTACGTAGCATACATTAGTACCAATATCTTATGCCCTTCAAACTTCTCTAGTTAGTTGATATACTTGGGCATCTGGATACAACGTCCAAGAACGTAGAGTAATAAGGAGCTGCTTGGGAGTAGGACCCCTAACTTTACGAAATTAGACTATACACTATAGTTCACCAAATCAAAGTGGCAATACCGCTAAATTAGACTACATACTGTAGTCTACCAAATCAAAGTAGCAACATTGCCGAATTGGACTACATATTGTAGTCTACCAAATTTAATTGTCAAAATAGTTACAATGTTCGGGTAATGTAATCTATATGCTTCCAAAAACTGTGTTCATAAAGCCATGCTTTTTCCATAATCATTTGGAAGCCTCATTCTGAAGGTCCCTTTTTGTGCCATACCGTGCCGTCTTTAAGTTTTATTTAACCCAATGATCTAATTTTGATTTTTGAGCTCTCCCTAGCGGAATTCTAGCATCTTACTTGGGATTCACTTAGGTGAACACTTAAAAGATTGAGTTAACAATCACTTAACTTCCCTAATTAGCATAATCATTCATAAGCACAAATTACCACCCAACATAGTAGTATAATAGTTTAATCAAAACACAGTTATTGTCATTCAAAGTCACCATATTAGCAACTATTATAGTAGCGTATCAATTCAATCAGGATATACCCATATTCAATCAACACAACATCAAACAATACGTAATGTTATGAGTAACAATATATCTACTCTAAGCATGGGTTAGATCCATTTACCTAGTCTTAGTAATAGCGCAGCATCCTAAACTTCATGATGTGGTCCTTCCTTACATCTTACACCTATGAAAATATAAAATAGTTTTCAAATCAAGTAGGGGTCGAACCCGAACTGTTATAAGTTTTCATTTTCATATTTTTAAACTTCGTTTAACCATAACTTACTCATTTATTATTCGATTTCAGTAAACTTTATATCATTACGATTGTTATTTCGAGTGCTGTTGATATATATTAAGAATCAAGACTAATCAATATTTCCAAATATCCAAAAATACCTTTTCATATTATTACTCGATCGTAAGCTACTCTAACTCCATAATTGACTTGAGTAAATTTTAGGATTGAACTAAAAACCCTAAAAATTATACTTTGTAAACTTGTCCAACATCACTTATTATATCCCAAAGTGTTTATTTGACACAAATTTAATAAATATTCTAATAGTACTAGTTACTATATTACATATTAAGCTAATATATAAATTTATGCTAGGAAAATACATAATAAATAGTATATGATCCCAATTAATTTCACAAAAAATCCTATAGACTCATAAAAATATGTAATTCAGTTATTGATCATCAATTACACTAAATTGGCTATTATCCAATTCTACGAAAATAGCGGTTTTAGCTCGAAATTAAAGAAAATTAAGGAAAAAAATTAAATTTTTTAGTGAGATAAAATTTAAATATTTGAAATACCATTATAAACAACAAGAAGTCTAGTCTAAACATGTAGCAATAATTCGGTAAAATTAGCAATTTTATTCGAAATAATTATAAAAAATATTAAACATGGAGATTTTCAAAAGTTCTTATTACTAAAATTTAATACATTATATAAGTGTGTTATATAAAAATTTTGAGGCTGAAGTAACATTATTTAATATTTTCAAAAAATTTATTTAAAATTCATCTAAATAGGGAATGTTCTTTAAAAAATACTCTAAATCAATTTTATTAGAAAAAAATAAAATTACCACATGAAATTAGGTGTAAAATAACCTAGGGAAACCAAATTTCATAATTTTCTAAGCTGATTTAATATTTTTAGTGAATTAATGAAAACCAAGTAGTGAATTTGACTTATCGATGCACGGTGCTTCGGCCACCACCCTATGTTGGCCTATCTTATCTCTCCATCATAAGTTTAAGTCCTAAGTGCCTCCTTTTCAGGTTGCTTGTAGTTTTAGGAACCGAAAATCACCATATTTTTTCGCTATTTTTTTTTCTAAATATTTTTTAATTTTTTCGAATTTTATAAAATTATTTTCTTGTGTTTTTAGGTTCCTTAAATATTGTAAATTATGTTTAGACCCCTATTTATAGGTTTTAGAATTTTTGCATGTAAAAAAGTAAAATTACACATGTCAATTTCACATTTTCATAAGTACGATGTGTCATTTTCTAGTTAACTAGGTGTTGGCTCATCACTTCCAATTAATCTTAGCTTAACACATCATTTGATCGCTCATCCATGTAATTTTTTTTTATTAATTTTCCATTATTTTGATAATCTATTATTATTTTATGTATATATTTAATACATATAATGTATATCACATGTAATATATGTATATTATGTATAATTCAACTTCACTTATTATTTTTGAAAGTTAATTAACATATCTCTAATATCTCGTTATATTTAAAAAGTTGAATTTTATGATTATCGGCTTTATTGATAAATTAACATTTTTCTCAAATTAATATTTTTGTATAGCTTGTTTTAAGAAATTGACTTTACTTGAATTACTTTGTCTAACTTTTCTAACTTTATTGCGAAGTTTGAAATAAAATTGATAACTTAACCTGAAGGCCATAAATTTAGAGGCTTAGATCGTAAAGGTATTGAATTAGTTAGAAAAAAACTCAAGGTATTACACTAAGACCCTAGATGGTGATTTATAAGGCATCTCAAAGAACTATGGGCTCTTCATAAATTCCTTATCATAAAACTTCATGTAAACCCCAAAGTAAGCAACAAAAATCTTAAAGGAGTAGCCATTTACTCTAAACTTCGTATTCCTATTAGCTTTGTAATTATTTCCTCTTATCTTCTCCAATTGGAATGTACAAAGGAACTTAAGAGTAAGTTTTTATCAATATGGAGCTTGAAAGGATTGAATTTTCTCCTATAAAGGCACCCTACCATACTATGGATTTCCTCCTATGAGTTTAATTTTTGAATTGCTTCCCAATCTAAAGACAAAGTCTCTCTAAAAGTATAGCTTTGAAACGTCTAGTACCTTACTTTAGCCATGTCATCCTAAAACTACAACATTAGATGGATGGCTAGTTCAAGTGTTGCCAACGATTGAGGCAACGGAGGTAGTTGTGAAGGTGATGCAGAAGCAACACTCTTGCCATTTCTTTTAACCAAAAGCTTCTCCTTTGGTGCTATAATTCCTATCAATAGGAAACAAATCTCAAGTCAACTTAAGCAACTATAAGCTTCCACACACTTGGAGCTTAAATAAGCACCAAGAACTATAGCTAAGAATAAAGGAAATATTACTTTTGTTCATTAAGACAATTTATTAAACACTTAGTAGGCATGTGAGCTACAATTGTTTTCTTGAAGATTTTTCCACACAAATCCAACAACAAAGTGAACAACAGTGATTTCTAATATCCTAGCACATGAATTTGCAATTGATTCACTTAATAGCACTTATAATTGACGAAAAACTTAGAAACTCTAAGTGCTAAATTTAGGATGAAAAACTACCAATTACATGAAATGTAAGAAATTCAACCATCAAAACTAGCAAAATTATAACACCTACATGTCATACTATGTATGAAAACTCGACACGATCATGTCATCACTCATGTCATTCATATGCAAAGTTGGTACTAAATTTAAAAGACATGATCTTATCTAGCACTACTTACACATCAAATGAAGAAAATTGGTGCTAAAATATGTTGAATCAAATCACATTGCAAAAGTTACACCAAGAAAAATCAAAAGCCCCAATTTCATCAAAAGATGGTTGTAGACATCTCATTTTTGCCTCCTTACTTTTAATTTTTTTTTTTTTTTAAGAATAGGGTAAAGGGTCTTAATTTAGAAAAAAAGAAAATTACAAAAAAAGTTAGAAAAGTACAATAAATAGAAAAATTAGGAAAAAAAGTTAAAAAAATAGAAGTATATAATTTAAAATAAGAATAGGGAACTTAAGTAGCTTTACTTTTTTTCTTTTTTTTTTTTTTAAATATGATTTAGGTTGGATCTTAAATAAAGGTTTTGCATAAAGGTTATTGGGCTTAGGTTGGAAATTAATCTAGCCTAAGCTTAAGCTACTTTATCCATATATATAGTTTGATTGCATATATGAACGAAGCATAGGCCAATAGCCTGGCGGTACTACACTTTTACTTGCATTATGAAAGACTTGGAGATCTTGGGTTCGAATGTGGCTATAAGTACAAAGTTCATTTTATTTTTCTGCAAAGCACACCCACTGCGTGTTAGAGTATCACTAGGCTATGCGTCTATTCTTGATACGTGGTGCTACAAGGTTTAGGCTGCGAGCTAACATGGCGCTGCATCAGCATCTTGATTTACGTGTTAAAGTTATGTGTCATGATACATGGGACGACGACATGTCGACATTTTTGCCACGTGTTCGGCTAATGTCTTGCCAAGACACATGATAAGACACCGTTAGCTTGCTTAGTTGACATGGCACCATGTTAGTGCTGCATTAGCATCTCCTTCTCTCCCATTCTTTCCCTTTCTTTCTCTTTCTTCTCCTTTCCCACCTTTTCCCATTTGAAACCAGCTTGATATCACCACTTTGGGGCCTTTTTTTATTCAATTTTCCTTATGATTTCACTAAATTAATGGTAAAATCATAAAGTAGACTCAAAACACTTTGAATTAGACCTAAGAACTCATTTAGAAACAAATGCTTATTTGGTTAATTTTGGACTTGAAAATATGAGTAACCTTAAATGCGTTCATTATCAATCATCCTTGTTTTGAGCTCTCTAGCATAATTCAAAGCTTCCATTAGATAGATTTAGCAAAAACTAGTGTTGTCAACATAGTTTTGACAAGAATTAACATAGATTTACACCTAAAATTAGAGATCAAATCTTAGGTTGTCTTCCTTCATTCAATTTGATTTATTGTCTTTCTATGATTATCCATGTTTGAAACAGTATAAAAGGAGTTCCTCATCTATGTTTCAATCATCACTGGTCACCAAAAATCATTTAAACACTCTCAATCATGCTCTACACACACACACACACACACTTTCTCTCTCTAGAATTTGTAACTCGCAACCACACTCTCTCTCTATAGTTCAGAGTCCGTGTATGGTGGTTGTTGAGAGAAACCAACACTATAGCCACACTCCCCACTTCAAGCTCTCTTAAACCTAAGCCCTTTCACACTTAAACTTGACCTCTACTATCTTCAACTATCACCTAAACTCTAAACCTTAACCACCGCACCACCCTCATGAAACACCTCGAACCAACACTCCTTAAGCTAAACTAACACCACGGCTAGACTCGTAGTGATCTAAAACCTAAGACTTGACCCTATCTCCTCTTTAGTAACCACTGCAAGGAGCTACAACCACCACTACTCACAACCCAACTCAAACCACCAACAAACGGCCAAGTTAGGCCGTAACACTCTTCCTAGACCCCCATTTATCAATATAAACCCCATGAAATCGACCTTACTCACTTCAAAACTCATCAGAAACCACCCTTAGCTACCCCTATCAGTTGCTGTTGTTGCTCCACATTGCATACCCATATAAGTCACGTACTGACCCATAACCTAACATGAAGTCAAACCCATTCAACTAGATGAAGATTTGACTTGCATCCCCCTAACTTGATCTAGCCCTCCTATACTGTATTTAGTATGTTTTGTGTTATTTATTTATTTTATTTAATGTAACTTGTGCTTGTAATTGTAACCTAATAAAAAAAAAAGAAAAAGAAAAGTAGAAAAAAGAAAGTTTAGTTTAGTTTTTACTTTCTTTGATAAAACACAAAAAGAAAAAAAAATATATATAAATAAAATAAAATAATAAAAAATGAAAAAATCATTTTATCACTTAGAAAAATCAATTTTTCAAATAAATAAAAATAAATCAACCCTTTTTCAAAATTTAGATATTTTTATAACTTTCCAAAAATAAAAAACCTCGGTTTAGGACCCCTTTTTTAGAAATTTTCAAAATAAAATGGAATAACTAAATGATGTAAACTCAACCATTTTTCAAATTTAAAATAAACTAACTTACTAATGTTTTTGGGAATAAATTATGAAAGTCTAATCTTGAATAACGGGTACGTAGACAGTCATACATAATTATAGGGTGACTTAAAATATGGAAAAATTCATTTTTACACCTTTTGTAAATATTGTTCAATTTATCACTTTTTAGATTAAGTTGAATTGGCTTTGTTGTATGTGAATAGATTTTATTTTTAAATGGGTATTTGAAAAGATAAATTTAAATTTAGAAAATCGAAAGTGGTACCCTTTACGGGTTTAAATAGTTAGCCCTTAGACTCGAATCTTTGGTTTTTAAACCTTTTCTTAAAATCAGTTTTCCAATAAATCAATTGTTAGGTTAAATCGATTTACCCAATCAATTTAACCGAATTCATTTTTTCTTCCTGACTTCGGTCATGTGGTAACACCGATTTTTTTTTTTTAAAATAGAAAACTAAGTTTTTCTTAATCCATAGTCGATGGTTAATATTAAATAGGTTAGTGTTTAATAATGATTGGATTAAGAAAAAGTAATAAAAAAAATCAAGCTTAATAGCTTTGCTACTTTACTGGGTACGTGAAGAGGTCTATCCACTTAAAAACTTTCCAAAATTAAATTTTTATTCAAAAATACCCATGTTATTTATTTATTTATTTGATTTGTTTCATATAAATATATGTCGTTTGCTATATACACTAATTGCTTGCATCATACTTAGGGTTTTGGAGGAATAATTGTATCAAGAATGCAAGGTAGATATAGTCAAACCTAAACCATCTTAGGACCTTAGGATGAAGGGCCATTGTGTAGGCTACGGGTGTAGTGGTGTAGGTATCGCTCGAGATTGATTAAGTCACTCCACTTAAGGTTCGTTGTGATCAATGAGTTGTTTCATAGAGATATGTGAGGTTATAGAACTTAAGGACATTTAAAACCTACCCTAATTGCATTCATGAACCTTTTTTCTCAAAATTGGAAAATCGATATGATGTGGCAAGACCAAAAAGATTAATTGTGAAGTTTCCTTATCTTTTCCTTGTAAATGTTTTCTTTTCTTTAGAATATCAATGTAATTCCTATGTAAATAGTATAATTCTGATGTAATTTTTTTCTTCTTTTTTGTAGAAAATGGTTAGGTTTTCTCTTACACAAGCCTTTTTAAAGGAAAACCACATCTACAAGCCCTTAGAGCCTAAGGGAATATTTGAAAGATGGTTTTGATTTTTCAATCGAGACCAATAAAAAGTCATTGAAGATAAGATTAAGCCTATTCTCTCACTATTCAAAGTTTAAACTAATATCACCATGGTATCGGCTTTATTCTACTTTTAGGACTCTCAGAGTTAGTTTTCTTTTTTCTTTTTTCTTTTACCCATATCGACTAAGCCTAACTATTGAAGAATACTGCTATCTATTAGGAGTCCCCTTTATCAGAGGTAGAGAGTATGTTCCAAATATCACAACTAGCCTTGTAAGGATTTTCAATAGACTCTTAGGCCTTCATAAATTTAAAACATGTAAAATATGGTTAGATCCCTATAGGAGGTTCATTAGGATGGATGGTCTCTTCACTTAGTTCATGACCTCGTCCAACTATAATTAGAAACTCTTTTATAGTAGCTTTGAAGATTGATAGCAACATAGAATCAACACTTATATCTTGGTAGCATTTGGGACGATTTTATTTCCTAATGCCGTATTTTACATACATCACAGGATTACAAAACTAGTGACTTAACTTTTAGAAGGAAAGTCTTACATCATTACGCTGTTAGTTGCATAAGCCAGATTGCTCAGTTGTCTTTAAGAGGAAAAGAATGGTGACTTGAAGACCAATATGACCTTGTTTATGGTTTGGTTTATCATCCATATCTAAAGCCATAAACTTGACTTCCTTCATAAGGAAGGCATCCTGAAGGTGAATCCAATTGATGCATTTGTTGTTGTTATTAAACCTCCTAAAGATATTCTTACCTATCATTAGGTCAAAGCTTCCCAAAATTTTCGCACTAAAGATATCTCTATGGTAACCAGATGGGTTGAGGCAGCTGAGTTGAAGAAAGGAAAGAAGATGGAAGAGGAGCTAAGACATTGTAAGAAAAAAAGGCTTTAGACTTTACAGATTATTTATAATAAATTTTTTAATATTGTAATGGAAACTTCAAAGATGCAATAAAAATCATTTTATTGCCACATCATAATTAGTTCGTCAACTTTGCTCTCTACATCTAGGTGTCCTCATATTATATTTCTAATTTCTCTTTACTTGTAAATATTCATTTTTGGTTTTATGAGCTTATATAACTTTGTGAAGTAAAAATAAAAAATATATATAACAAGAAAAAAAAAGAAAAGAAAAAATTTCTTAGTAGGCTCATATCCTTAAGCTTCTAATTGTAAATATTCGATTTTATGTACAAGTCCTTTTCTTAGTGCCTCCACTATAACGATTTCCAGTCTTATTCTCATTTATACATCCTTAGGATTATATCTCTTGTTATCAATGATTGACTGTAAATATGTAGGCTCCTATTCCCTTAGAAATGTTTTTTTAATCCTTGTAAACTATGTAAATAAGCCTTATCTTTTAAACAAGTCCTTTTCTCTCTTAAAAGAAAAGTGGTTTTTAAAAAAAAATAAATAAATAAATAACAAAAAGAAAAATTAGGGAGCTGCTAATAGGCGAGGATTCTTATCAGAAGCAATGGCTAACAATAGAAATCGTGACAACCTTGATGGCACCAACCTTGTAGAAGTGAGGTTTCATTCATTAGAGTCAACTGTAGCAAAAATAACCAAATAGATGAACTTCATAGTTGATAGAATAGCCTTGCTCAGAGCAATAGCACCAGCAAATGAAGAGCATATAGTATTGGTTCCCAATCCTTTTTGTAGATGATAAAGGGTTGGTCAATTCAAGACCAATCAACTTAGAGCCCAGTCAAGACAGTCTTAAAGAGTGAGAGAGGAAGTTAACCTAACAAATTGATGAGAGAATGAAGGCATTTAGGAGTCATGATGAATTTGAATAGGTTGGCATTAGTGACTTTTTTGCATATGATGTTGATGCCTATCTTGAAAAATTCAAAGTACCAGAATTTGAGAAATATCATGGGACCGGATACCCTAAGCTTCACATTAGGTTGTATCTACACAAGATGGCTCATTACATAAAAAAACAAGCAACTATTGGTTCAAACATTTTAAGATAGCCTCATTAGGTCAACTTTGTCTTAGTATGCCCAATTAAACTTGAAACAAGTTGATACATAAGACAAGTTAGCTCAAGCATTTTTTGAACATTACAAATTTAATGTAGAGATAGCACCATTTATTTGGGACTTAAGTAACATGAGGAAAGATGATAACGAGTTCTTCAAGGAATACACCTAAAGATGGAAGGGCATAGCAACTAAAATCACCTCCCCTTTATCTATAAAGGAATTGACTGAAGCATTTATCTATACACCGAATGGGCTATATTTTAATTATCTCTTAGGGAAATCAACCTATAGCTTTGTAGATTTAGTTTAAAGAGGCAATATGGACAAGAAACTTAGCTAAAGACCAAGTTATCTTAGCAAGTCCAAAAATGGCTATAAATATAATAAATGTTGAAAAAAAGATGCTTAAAAGGCATCTTACTCCAATCCCGATCCCAATAACTCACCTCCTTCCTCAGTTAAGAGAGGTAGGGATGCTAAGCCGTATACCTCCTCTACCTGAACACAAGCTTTAAAGGCCAAATCTTTGCCTACCATGTGAATGCCACATGTGCCTAATGGGTCATTCTATAGAAGATTGTTCGAAATGGAAGCACAAGATTCAAGACCTAATTGATACTGGGTTTCTTCAAATAGACTTTACCAATCCAAATGGATTGGAGATTATGGTAAATGTTCCTTCATAATACGTTAGGTCACTCATCAACATATTAGGAAAATCTAAACGGAAGAAGGGTAGGAGTTTAAGTCAAGGGAAGCTAGGCCGATTCGACGAAAGCCAAAGAATGAAGGGAAATTATTAAGGAAGTTCAATTACTATGTGATTGTAATGTCAAAAAAACACCTAAATAAAAGTTCTTTGTTTTGAATAAACATACATTTTGATATCTCATTTTGAAAGTTTAGAATAAAAAGAGGCAAACCACATCTTAAACACCAACCCTTAAACACTATAGTGTTAAGTGTCACCAAAGTGGGATTTGGACTTGTTCCTTAAGGGAAGTCCATCTTGAAATTGATATGCTAATCAAAATGATGTTTGAAATTTATTTCTCTATTCTAAAACATAAGATATCCCTTGTCAATCCAGTTGAGCCTTTTAATGAATTATTTAAAAAATGAAACCCTATCAAGAATTACCCTACAATGGGATAATTTGGAGGGTAGGGTCACTAAAAAGGAGAAAAGGTTAAAACTAACTTATGCTTACTCCAATCGCCTCAATTCAACTATAATTATTACTTTTGGAAACTTATTTCCTTTAAGATGAAGAAGGGCTTCCATCTTAAACACTATACATAAACCACATGCACAAAAAGAGGGGATGATCACCTTTTGTCTTGGATTAAATTGAAAACAAAAAAAAAAAAGAAGAAGAAGAGAGAATTGATAGAGGAAAAGAAAAGTGGCAAGAGGAAAAATGAAGAAATGAAAAGTATGCTTAAGAGAGAAGCTTACAAAATACAAGGTGATCAAATCCAAAGTCCTAAAACTTGAAAATGATTGGAGCTATGTACTTCAAAAGGCCTATTTTGAAGTAAGGCTCATCCTTCAACATAAAAACCCTTAAATCTGAAATAGTAAAGGTAAAAAACCAAGACTCTCAAAATCTACTCCTCTTGCAAACTAAGGCCTACCTATAATTCTACCCTTCCTTAAAAGCTCTTTTAATTAAAGGAAAAAACCTATATTTGGTAAAAGTTACATTTGTGACCAAGGCAAGCGTAATTTAGTTTTACCTATAAGGTTCTTGACTTGTAAACCTAGGTTGAAGAGTGATTCTTCATAAAAAAACCATTTCACTAATATCCATTTTTGAAGTCGATGACCAAGGGCCTTTATTACATTACAATTTGAAAAAGACCGAATAGAGTAATTAAATTAGATCACTTGCAAGAAAGACCATAATTTTTGGAATTGTAGTCAAGAGTGATAATTTAAATTGATAAAAGTTAAGGAAGCTCTCTTAGACTAAACTAATCAATTATGAGAATAATTCCTATGGATGAAAAGACATTTGAAAGGTCTATAGGAAGACTTATTGCGCTTGTGATCACCTCAAGTGACATCAAATGATCACTTGTGTCAAGATTAAAAGTTAGTACCTCGAATAGCCAAAGAAAAGAAGATCCCTTGAAGGTAAGTGATTTGAGCAAGGTCAAGAAAAGAGTGAATATATTAGTGGCATTGGGACATAAAGAGCCCAAACCTATTAGCAATTCTTAAAAGAAAAAAAAAATGAAAGAAAAAGAAAGGAAGAGAAAAGGAAAAGTTTTCTTTAAGTTGTTTCCAAATCGGTCTTCTTAGCTAATTTCAATAATTTTTGGCCTTAGTGCTAAGTTTTGTCACTTTTAATCATGAGCCTTACTTCAATTTTCTTCCCACTTAATCCAAGCGACCATTTTCATTAGTTTTAGGAGTTTTATCTATGCTCAAATAAAATGACTTGGTCCTTAATGTCCAATCCAAAATCTCTTTTTCAATTTAGGGGGAAGGTGGAGGGGAATAGGCTAGCCTTTAGTAGTTAGTTTAGGTAACCCTACTAGCTCAACCTCTTTCTTAAATCAACCCTTGAAGTCAATTTCACCACTTCCAAGTAAATTGCATAGTTGAGAGAACTTTTTAAAAAACTTGTTCAATTTTTCAGTAACCATCAATATGGTGAATAAAATACCCATAAATCTAAGATGGCATTCAAGTTCAAGCCTATCAATCCAAGATAATGCTATACCCATCAATCTAAGATGATTTTCAAGTTTTTTGCTAAACACATCAATCCAAGATGGTGATAAGCTTCCAAGCCTATCAATCTAAGACAATGCTAGACCCATCAATCTAAGATGGTAATAAGCTTCTAAGCCTATTAATCTAAGATAATGCTATACCCATCAATCTAAGATGGCGTTCAAGTTAAAGCCCATCAATCCAAGATGTTGATAAAGTGCTATACCCATCAACCGAAGATAGTGTTATGCCCATCAACCCAAGATAATGTTCAAGCTAAAGCCTATTGATCTAAAATGGTACAATTCCCTTTCTAAATAGAGAGAAAAGCATCACTGTATTGCAACTTCAATGACTTAGGAAAATAATTTGAAATGAACTCTCTCCTAAACACCTCCTAAGTAATCGGTTTTAGCTGTCTTCTTCTTTGACTCCTACCATGTCCTAGCATGGAGTCTTAGCATATAAGTACCATAAGTGACTTGTAGGTAGTGAGGGATCTCAAATGCCTCAAATGTTCACTTAATCTACATGAGCCAATCCTCAGCCTCTTCTAAGTGGTTAGCTATCCTATAAAAATACTTAGTTTACTTGATAAACTCCGACATTAAGGACTTTTGAGGTTGAGGATCGGGGGTGTTGTAGGGGCTAAGTGTACTCACTTACCTGGAGGCGGTAGTGGTAGGGGTACCTCCTCTATCGGTATAGAGGGTGGAATAGGTGTTAGTAGGGTCCTATCCCTCTCATGAAAGGCTCTTAACATCTCTTGTACCCCAATCAGTACCTCTTGTGCCCAATCCTTAGGGGGATCTTGCTATAGTGGATTCATTGGGAGATCCCACCTCAATGGTGGCCTACCCATCTGCACCTATTCCTAAGGTCAACACAATTCAACTAGTTCTTTAAGCTCAAGAAATTTCATAATTCTTATTTATAACACAAGAGAATGCATTACAACTTAGACAGAATAACATTCTATTTCATTAATTCCTTCAATAATGAGGTTACACCAAGTGCTGGTCACTTCTAGAGAGTGAGTCTCTACCAGTACTATGTCTAAACATAACTCTAATATAGCATCCACAACATAATAACACAATTTAGAGTACAAAATCAAGACAAGTACATCATAAAATCTGGTGACCTCATACAAAAGCATGTAAGCGTCTACTAAATCTATGGATGGGTGGTTGAACCCATCTCGACTACTGCAAACTCTGCATAAGCATCAACATTGATATAACCTAACTCGTTTAAATCATTAGAACTATGTCCATTAGAATCTACACTAGAGTAAGTTGAGAACTCTAGCCAATCCTCTTCCTCAAGATCTTAGACTGTAAGGGTAGGGGGCTCAAGGATAGGCTACCCAATCTCTATCTTATCTCCTTCATCCATCAACTCTATAGAATGATCGGGTTCATTACCCAGAAATACCAGGATTATAGCTTCCTATGGAACCTCCTCCTAAAGTAACTCTTACTTAACTCTATCTATCTCCATTATGTTCAGAGTGAGGTCCTCTGGTATTGGCTCCTCCAATATCTCGATGTCATCATTTGATAACTTTGGCATACCAAACTCCAACTCTATCTCCTCCCATAAGGCATCTGTGACCCACTAGATATCGATTTAGAGTAATACTGGATGGTCAACCTTATGATCTCTAACAAATACAACCCTATGCCTAACTTGCCTCCACTTACCAAAAGCTAGGGCTAAGGGTTAGTAAGAGTTGTTGACTAGGAATGCGACCTTTGGGGGTAGTCCAGTGAGTCCATCAACCCAAGACTTATTCTCTAAAACATGAATAAGCTTGGCATCCATATAGACTAGCACGTCTAAATCCATGAGTAACTGTTGGCATTAGAATCTCTAGTGATATGTAAGCTTGCTCCTCTACTGCGACAATATAGTGCTTATACTATGAGGCTCTTCCACTAAGGCTGGATCCTCCCAAAGCAAGTAGAGATGGCATTAATAATCTAGAAGCATCTCATTGTCCTCCATCTAGAGTTAAAGCCATTACTCCATGTGAATCGGAAAGTCCCCCTAAAATTACACGTGTTTTCTTGTAGTTAGGGTTTTATTACTTTTTCAAGCTAAAATCATTTACATAAACAATACCCTAACCCAATTCTATCCTTCTTTGCTCACTAGGTAGGTTCATCTTAGGCACTTGGGGTCAAGTTTTATCTTATTAAACCTGGGTGGCTTTAATACCACTTAAATGCTATTACAACCCCAAGGAGGGGGGAAGGGATGGGGGAGTCGAGTCATAGCAATACCATCATATAATACGTAAAGATTCAAGATCAATAGCCCTCTTTGATCAAGGGCCTTTGACATACTACACGAAGCATTTTACAACTACAACCTTCTCCTAGTAACTAATATCAAGTAATAGCAGAACACTTAAATTAAAATCATGGCTTTCAACTAATACTAAGACAATGTAGATAAGAGGGAATAAAAAGTCTTTCCCTTAAGGTAACCTTACAATACTAAAGTAAGATAACAGGAGTAGTCTAAGGTACTTAACAACTAAAAATATTTAATAGAGAAAATTATAGAGAGTCCAAATATATATAAATGATTTGCTCAAGCTCTCGACTTTTTCACATCCCATAACCTTAACTGATGCAACTGACATCAAGCATCTCGTGGCCTGACTCTAGCCATAAATCCTACTGCAACAATAAACTATAGGAAGGTAAGCTCAAATTCTTAGTGAGTAACCTTTCTTCTCTACTAACAAGCAATATCAAGCAAGTTATTAATCAAGTGTATGAATGCATGGTTAAACATATGCAATGCAATAATATATACAGTATGCCAGTAACTATATACAATATGGTTTTAACACCTACCGTTGCCCAAGTTAGGCAGTATTTCGGCACTTCAAGATCTAGGTATCTAAGTCCAATTCGAAGTCTCTTGTCAACAATGTCACCCTTAGCAATAGATGCAGTACATCCTTAAGTAGAAGGTGGCACTCCTCGGAGCCAAGTGGTTCCCAAAGGTCGAGACAAGAACATGTCGTATGAAATACTTCATATGATAACAATTTTCAATATGCAAAATACAATGTAGATCCAACTAAGCATGATCCCTTATTTTACTGCATGATGCTAACGCCCTTAGTATCATGTTATAAGATGTGATGTATGTCCAATTTAATTAGGAGTTGAGTATTTATTAGTTTTGATTCATGGGTGACTAATAAATTATATATAGATACTCCAAGATCCTAAGTTCTAATGTAGCAAGCACATAAGTTTATATCAACTTAAGATGCTTTGCAAGCAAGATCAATCATATTAGGTACGTATAATTTCCCATTTGCCCCAATCGTACAACAATTTTAGTTATAGGATATAATTCAATACTTCGCTAACTACAAGCACAAACAAGTAAAGTAGAGAGCAGTGTACTCATTCGACCATGATACTCAGTAGTGCTTTACCATGTCTAAGGCAATATCCTCATCAATTGAAGAAGATAATTAAAGATTATGATTATTTTACTTACATTAGTTAACTAGGCTTACCACTCACTAACCCCAAGTTAGTTGTTTTTGTAACTTAGGCATATTTTCTTTGTTTTAACTCCGTTTTTGGTGATCTTATAGTCATTTTCATTTTTTTAATGTGCTTTCATTTGGTGAAGTTATTTTTAAGTTTCTAGGTCAGTAAGTTTTTAGTTTAGGCCTATAAGGTCGTGGGCCTGAATGGGGAGTTGGGTTACTTTAGGATTTGGGCCTAGTTTTGGGCCTTAGGATTGGTTTTTGACTTTAGGTTTTGTCTTTAATAATTTGGGCCTTCTTTTAAGTATTTTAGATTGGCTTTTTTTCCCAACACCTTAAAATTATGAAGTGGACCTTAGTGATACTCTTATGGGTCCAAATGAGCCTTTTTACTAAGTTTAGGGCTTTAAATCACTAAGAGGTCTATGGTGGGTATCTTGGATGGGCCTTTGGGTTTAGTGGACCTTTTAAGAAAATTATCCTAAGCCTTCTAACCTAAGTTTCAAATCTAGTCACTTAGCTACACGGGCTTTAAAGTTGGTTCTCTTGGGCTTTTAGGTGTCTAAATTACTATTTAAGCCTTTAGGCTCAAGCCCACTTGTCTTTTTGGGCTTAAGCCCAACAAAGGACTTAAGTTTAGTTTACTTCTAATATGTTTATATATTTGGATATCAAGATCTTAGGGGTTATTAACACCATTCTTAAGCCTATAATCACTAACTAAGCTAATTTAAGGCTAGTTTAAGGCCTTAACCACACTTTAGCTTACTTAACTTGATTAATTAAGTCCTAAACTATGCTTAACGCTAAAAAAGATGTAATTAAGCTAATAAAAAATAATTTCTAGATCTAGTGGGTTCATTAAAGTAGCGGCCATGAGTTGCTCTTAGGATCAAATCTTCCATTTTCATGCAACACTTGACTTTTTTGGTGTTTCTATTTAAGTGACCTATGTTTCTACTAATCTAAAACCATGATCACTATATGAAAATGTGTGAAGATATTGTGAGAGTACATATAAGAGGGAGGGGGTACGCGGGGGCAGGGACTGGGGCATGATGGGGAATAGGGGTTTTATCATCCTACTTGATGATTCATTACTAAAACTAACATTACTCTATACTACTTAATCTATTTGTGTTATATCTTCTACCAAAAGTGGTTTTTTCTTTTGCTAACCTTTGTTTTCCTTTCTTGAAACACCTTAGAACTTCTAGGGATCTATTGTAAAGTAAGTTCCAACAAAGAAAAACATTAATTTCTAACATTATTCTATAAGAAAACTAAAGAAAACTTAGCTTAAGTATGTACTAGAGCAAGGAGTGGAAGGTCTTCTTGAGATAAGTGTTTTGTGAGCTTTTGTATGTGTATGAGGGTGTGTGTGTGTCGAAGGGTTAGGTTGGAGTGTATGTGAGACATGAGGCTTAACATTAGGTGATTTGCAGTGGTAGTGGTGGTGGTGTACCAGCTAGCGGTGAGGTAGATGGGGTGGCTGAAAGAAGAAGATGATGAAAGGGGTTTAGGACTTGATTTTTTTAAGAGTTTGAGAGAGTTTTTGAAGTGTTTAGAAAATGAGGAGAATGAGGGGAGAGGGAGTAAGAATGGCCAGCACAAGGAGGGAGGATGGAGGGGACCATTTGTATGTAATTTAGGTAGGAAAGGACATAGCATCAAAAGGGACCATGTACCTTCTTTCCTTTTTGCCATTTTGGGGGAGATCATTTCCCCTTAAGGTACCAAATGTACCAAATACAATTAGTTAATTTTCTTGTAGTCCTTAATCATGTTTAACTTATGGTTAATTAAAATATAATGAAGGTTAGTTATGGGCTAGGGCTTGATTAGGGTAATTGATGGTAATTAAGCATGATTAGCCTAATTAAGTGTAATTAGGATACGTTTGGAGTTTTATTGAACTTTGATACTATACTCTAGCTAACCTAAATGCCCTATACATGTACTTAGGGTTTCCTTAGGGTTTGGTGTTCGTTTATAGTTATTTGATCCACATATGAGCTCGAAAGTAAGGGTCTCAATTAATTAGTGCTATGGATTACTTGTATTGTTTGATTTAACCATACTATTAGTATTTATTTGTGCTATTAAGATATTTGATCACTTAATTAGGGTTAGATGATCATTTTAAGGTTTCGCAATCATTCTAAGTTTTTTCAAGTATTAGGGTTCTTACTTGCTCAATTAGGTTTTTAGGGCTTATATTAATTAAGGTTTTGGTTGAGCACTTAGGGTTCAATTCCTTTACCTACGTTTTATTATTATGTTTGGGTGGTTCTAAGGACTATCTAAGGATTCCTTTATCTGATTCCACTTTTGGGTTAATGAATTTTCATAGGGTTTACAAGTGGCGACTCTAACTTTTAAAAAAAATATAGAAAATTAAGTTTTTCTTAACTTTTAGTCTAGGGTTAGTATTATACAGATTATGGCTTAATACTAATCAAGTTAAGAAAAATTAATAAAAATAGTGAAAATTTCAAGCTCAACAATCACTTATGTAAAAACATACTTTTAACCAAGAAAATGCCACAAGTAGCATGAATGGAGGAAGGGATACACTTACCTTGTTTTTAAAGTGAATTTGTAGTAAAATTTTAGTGTTTTCTTAGGTAAAACATGTAAGAGAGTTTCCGAATGAGCCTTTGTTGTGTAGGTTTTGGTTGAGAGGAAGAGGGGATATAAGAGTGAATGAAAAAAGAAACGAAAGGGGAGTGAAATGAACTTACCTACTCGTACCCTTTTATATTGTGGGTGACATATTGTTAGATACAGTCGTATTTATATAGTCTTGTCACTTTTTATAGGCATACATGACTTAAGGATTGTTACGACACAAGTAAAGATATAGTCTTGTCTTTTTGCCCGTATATTATTTTATGGTGTACATGTGTTCTCATTGCTGGAGTTGATATGAGCAAAGATATGATTGTGTCTTCTTTCCCGTTTATCTTTTTGTACGTAGGCACCTTCCTTCCTTTTAGCCATGACATGGGCAGAGACACGTTTGTGTCATCTTACTCGTTTAACTTTCTTTGCCCATAGGTGACTTTCACTTGCAAATTTGAAATGGCCATTGACATGACCATGTTATTTTAGCTATATCACTTTTTGCACCCATCGCTTCTTTTTTTTTTTTTTTATTCAATGAAATCAAAACAATGAATGCAAAACTAAAGGATTTCAAAATTGAAAATAAAAAAATGCTGAAATCAATTTTTAACTTGGGTTATCTCCCAATAGTGCTATATTTAATGTCAATAGATCAATGAATGTGTTGACTTACACAATCTTTTCTTGGATCGGGGAGTTGAAACTCCTCCCTTTGATGACTTTCACTCCCTCCACCTGCATATAATTTTAATTTTCAACCATTAACTTTAAACGTACCTTTAATATGATGAGTGACATCTATTGTGCCAAAAGGAAAGACTCTGGTAACCGTAAAAGGTCCTGACCACCTGAACTTGAGCTTTCCAATAAACAATTGGAGGCGAAAATTGTATAAGAAGACCTTTTTCCCTCACCTTATTCGTTGGTTATGATACTTCTTAGTCCTTTCCCTATAAATGTGTAAGTTCTCATGTATGAGATCATGCTAGTCATTTTGTTTATTTAATTGGAGCTTCATATGATTACCTATACACTCAAAGTCCAAGTTAGCAGTTTTAATAGCCCAAAAAGCTTTGTGTTCTATCTCCATAAGGAGATGACAAGCTTTCCCATACACAAGTTTACAGCTTATGGTTCCTATTGGTATTTTATAAGCTATCCTATGGGCCTAGAGTATATCATATAATTTATCAAACCAATCTTTTTAGTGATACTCTATAGTTTTTCCCAAAATTTGCTTTAAGCCCCTATTAGCTACTTCAACTTACTTATTGGTCTCTGGGTGGTAAGGGATAGTTGTCTTATGAGTTATACCATAGCATTCAAGGACTTTCTCTAGTTAAGCATTACAAAAATGTATGCCCCTATCACTAATGATCACTCTTGGAGTGCCAGAACAAGAGATGCTTTTTTAGAAATTTGTGACTACCCTAGCATCATTAATTAGTAAGGCTTGAGCCTTAATCCATTTAGAAACATAATTGATAACCATTAAGATATATTTATTTTCTGTTGAATGGGCCTACAAAAATTATACCCTACACATAAAAAACTTCATATACTAAAATTGGATTTTGTATCATTTCATCCTTAGAAGAATATTTCTAGTCTTTTGGAAATTCTTATAAAGCTCTACAAACTTTTAGGCATCTTTGAAGAGTGTAGCCAATGGAAACCTACCTCTAGGACCTTATGAGTTATATAATTGGCATTATGATGCACTCTAACTAGTTCTAAATGGCAAAGCCCAAGGATTTTTCAACCCTCAAGATGTGAAACACACCTTTTAATCACATGATTTGTACATACTTGAAAAAAGGTAAGGATCTTCCTAAAGGTAGTATTTCATATTAGAGAAGAATTTCTTCTTTTGCTAGTATGAAAGCCCATTCGGAAGAATATTAGTAGTAAGATTGTTAGGAAAGTTGGAAAACTATGGAGTTTTAGATTTAGTACTTGATTAATAGCATATAAATGCTCCTTGGGAAACTCATCATCGATATCACGCTCTTCCAATTTCTCTAAATTTGGAATCTCCAAACTTGACAAATGATTAGTAGTTAGGTTCTCTACACCTTTCCAATCTCGAATCTCCACATCAAACTCTTAGAGGAGTAGGATCTACCTTATTAGGTACAACTTGGCATCTGTCTTGGTTAATAGGTACTTGAGAGTAGAATGGTCAGTATATACGATCAATTTAAACAAAATCAAGTAAGAGTAAATTTTATTAAAAGAAAAAAATGATAGCTAGTAGATCTTTCTCAATTATAGTATAATTCTCTTAAGCATTTGTAAGAGTTTTGTTGACATAGTAAATTGATAGAAAAAGATTGTCCTTCTTTGCCATAGAACAACTTCCATTGCATGATCACTTACGTTGTAAATTAATTGGAATGAAAAACTCCAGTTGAGAGCTATCATTATGTGGGCATTGATGAGCTTGTCTTTAAGGGTGTTGAATGCCTCCATATACTCTTGAGATAATTCAAAGGGGACATCTTTCTCAAGCAGTCATGTTAGAGGTTTGGCAATCTTAGAGAAACCCTTAATGACTTGCTTATAGAAACTGACATGGTTTAGAAAACTCCTAACTACTTTAACTAAAGCTGGGGGTGGCAACTTCACAATTGTGTCAATCTTGGTAGCTTCTTCTGAAGTGGAGTTGAGCATTCATTGTTCAAAGTGACAGTTGAAATCTCCTCCAACTTCTTCTTGTTTGATAACAAGTCCTTTAGGAAAATTGCCTAGATAGACATTTGTGAAAGACCATCAACATGAGGTAAGTTAATATGTAGTTGTTTACAAAGGTCAAAGAATTTATGAAATTACTAATCATGGCACTCTTGATCTAAGCACTGAGGATATGTAATAGGAGGGAGGTATTTCTTCACTTTAGGTTGCATTGGAGTCTCATTCTCTTAGATCTTCTCATTTATGGTCAACATCATGTGGTCTTTTTTGAACGAATCTATTTCCATCTAAATTATCAAGAGCATCCCTGTTATCCTTCTTCTTCTTAGATTGTAACTCTTTCCTACTCTTGAGAGTTACAACCTATTTTTACTTTCTTGGGGTTTGCTTTAGTATTCCCAAGAAAAGACCCTTACTTCCTTTCATTCATCGTACTTTGCAAGATGTCTAATATAATTCTCTAAATTGTTAATCGAAGCATCTTGATTTCTTAAGGAGGTCTTCACTTCATCTTTGCCTCATTGGTCTTAATATACTTTTCCAGGGGATTTTCCTAATAGGAATCAGACCACTAGACCTTTGACCCGAGCCTAAGGACTGGAAAGATGGTAAGGTGAGTTCTCTCTTTTTACCTTCTAGTCAATGAGTCTAAATTGTTGCAGTTTGCCAATCTAATGCCCTATCTGAGTTAAATCCTCTTATGCTTATCAATAGTCTATAGTTGCTAATTAGGGATGTACTTAGATAATAGCTTGATTCACCCAACTAACTGTACAACCGACCTAAATATGAACTATTTTGACAGTTTAACCCCTCATACATTTGCTAGGCCATGATTGTGTCGACTTTTAGCTTGGTAGTATTGGTGCTAAGAACCTTAGCTCACATCCACAGCTACAGCTTCTTCGAAGGACCCCCTAGTTTACTTAGTACATCAGCTTGGCAGTCACTAACTTAATTGTACAATTTACCTACTTCTGCTAGAAAAATCACCTATCCATAGAGAGCCACGTGTTTAAGCAAGAAATCATATGATAGAATCCTTCGTATAAGGAGGATGTTTTTCTTGATTTTCTCTTTATGCCCTTTTCCCTTCTTTGTACATCATTTCCTTAAGACTTTACCCTTATTAATCATTTCTATTTATAGTTGTTGCCCTAATATATCAAGTATAAATATTTATTATAAAGGTAGCCACAACACACATACATCAAGTATTGAATATACTTCCCCTTTTTTGAGCTAAGTGTGCTTACTTCCCCCTTTTACTCTTATCCTAACCCTTAAGAAGGGTTAAGTGGCGAGTCCCTTCATTAAACCTATTCATGTGTCATATCGAGGTATGTCGTGATTCTTCAGTAGTTCCTTGGTACATCATATTCTTGGAGCTAATCATGGGTTTCTCTTATTTTACTTTCATTATTGTTCATACGTTTCTCTTTCCATCTTCGTTTTCAAGCTTTTTGTAAACTTAGACCCACCTAGATACTATCACTTTTGTCAGGCATTGGCATAGTGTATCTTCTTAGTATCAAAGTGGAAGTTCATTTTGATAAGTTGTGTTTAAGCTTTCTTATGAGTAGTATTTATTGTGGTAGTATGTTATAGATGCATAGAAGTTAATTGTGAGTATTTAGGTAAGTATGAGGCATAGTAGTTTATTGTTGCTGCATACTTTATTTTACCTTGTTTCAAACATACTAAAACAAATCAAGTTTTAGTTAGGATTATTGTTCCTTGGAGTAGTTGTTGTGTTCATAGATTAGTTGGGCATTTGTGTAGAAGAGTATATGTGTTGTTTAGCTTAGAGGAATAGTGTCTAGTGTTTCTTAAGTTCTATGTTTGTGATTAAGTTTTATTGGAGAGAATGATGAATACTAGTGTCAACGTTGGTATTAAAGATGACAATAGCATTGTTGTCTACCATGTACTAAACCTTAGGGTATCCTTGGAAGTACAGATGAACGAATTGATGAAATGTCTAACCTTATAGCCGACCTTACCAAGGCTATACATGCATCGGCCTTTTAACCTATCAAGGCCATATAAAATAGTCCCCAAGCTGCTTGACTTGTGATAGGACAGTTCCTAGCCTAATAAGTTTGTGGTGGAGAAGTAGGAGGATAGGTATAAAGAAAGATTGACTTAAGTGATGTGGATGATGAAGGAGAAGAAGAGTACAATGAGGAAGAAGAGTAAGCTCAAGCACCCCAAGTTACCAACTACCACCTCACGTAAAAGGTGGGAAGGGGCTCACAAAAGTTAGAGCACTTGCCAGGATTAGGCAATGGTTATGCCATTATTATATATTTGAGTCTCTATCCTAGCTATTGAGCTTACTAAGGGCTAGGAGACACCAACTGTTAGTGAAGGGCAATGTCCAATGACTTCTGCTTAGGGTGTATGATATGGATTGTAGAGGCCACCATAGTACTAGACTTAGGAATTTTCACTTAAAGATTAGTCATTTTGAAAAGGAAAAATGTATTTCATATCAAAAGTATGGTTATTTGTATTATGAATAAGTTTGAGTTGCTTTGAGCACATTGGTGCAAATGGAATAAAAACCCAGGTGTTAGAATCTGGTTGATGGTTTGTGTTGGTTAGTTATCTATAACTTGACTACAAGAAGCATAATTCTGTGTTGTATGCAATTCCTAGGTCACTGCATGTATTGTTTGGCATTCTGAGTGTTTATGCATTCATATGTTTGTGCATTTAATAAAGTTGTTATGTGATATGACGAAGGGATTAACTTACTAAGTATAAGCTTACACCCCAATAAATTTCTTTTGATGCGGGATCATCTCTTCATCCTTCCAGGCTAAGGAATGCTCATGGTAAGTCTCGTATGGGGACAAGCTATGTGATTGGGAGAGCGAAGAGATAAGTTCATAGTTGGCCAACAACTGTTTATTTATTTTAGTTAGCTAAATTTTTCTGCAAATAGATAGACTAATGATAGACTTTTATGAACTTTCAATATACTGTAATATTTTTGTCATGGAATTCTAAGTTCCACGCTTTATTTTTGATAATATATGGATTTAGTTAGTAATTTCAGTTACTATGACTAATATTAATCATCTATATACCCAATGGTAACGTAGAGTAGAAGGAGGCTTATGTGTCGTATGGAAGGCCTATGATCAATGAGGGGGTTGATTGTAGATTTTTGTACAGTATACAGTAATCTACTATGAGAATGATACTATTCGGGTCATGATACTAGTAAATCGCCCTAAACCATATTTGACCTTATTTTTTTGCTCTTTTTTATTTTATTTCATTTTCCAAGATTATGTTCTTGTGTTTTCTACCTCCTAATACATCGCAATTGATGTCTGGTGTCCTATTGATTGATTTTGAGGAGGTTACATGTTGAAAAAATAAATACCACATGTTATTTTCATATTTTCCTAAGTGCCCACTAGGTGCTACGTGTTATCCTCTTGTTATTTAAGTGTTGACTCATCATTTAAAGTGATTATCAAGCTACCACAATACTTAATGACTCATCTTATCATTTTCTAATTAATTTTTAGTTATTCTATATTAATTTTCCTTATTTCTATAATTTATTATATATATGTATTTAATACATATAATGCATATTCTATGCAAGTACATGTATATTATATATGATTCAACTTCATTTATTATTTTTATAAGTTAAATAACCTATCTCTAATATCTTGCTATATCTCAAAACTCGAATTTTATATTTTCAATAATTATCAAGTTTATAGATAAATTGGAGTTTTTATCAAATTAATTTCTTTACATAGTTTATTTTAAGAAATTGACTTTATTAGGACACTTCTTCTAACTTTTCTAGTCTTATAAAAGTTTAGACTAAAATGGATAACGTTTCTCAATGCCCTAAATTTAATGGCTCGGGACTTAAGGTTATCATATTGGCTCGAAACCTTTAGGTATTACACCTATGATCTTTTCCTTTCTAAAATGAATGATTGTAGAAAAGATACCTCTGAGCTACCACTAGAGAAATCTATCTAGCTGACCAAGATATCCTAAGCTGACGACCTTATACTTGCACAATCTAGTTAGTTATGTAATAGGGCTACCAACCTCTCCCACAACGACATGTGTCCAATCAACTGTTTGACATGGAATATTTGCTTACTAGAAGAATTATTGGCCTATCCTTCCACTTTTGTAAATGACATTGTAAAATGTTTTACCCTTTTAGTAAATTCCAAGCATCATGTAATCTTAAGATTTCAAGGTATGAATACCCTCTTATAGCAATTATTGTAGTTAGAATCTTCCTATTTTTGTTAATGAAATATCTTAGTCTTCTTTATTGTGAAAACCATACCCTTTTTAGCTCCTAGCAACCATTGAGCAAGGTTATGCTAGTGAGCAACCCATTATTTTAGACCAGTAAGTCATACTTGGTAAAGTATTGGTTCATAGGTGATTGAGTGATGAGTCACATCCATGGGCAACTTACGAGGCTCGTAGATCGAGTATATACTATTCTCTAAATAAGTATACTTGGTCAAGCTATTGTATAGAATAAAATGGATGTGAGTCCAAGTGTTGATCCCATAAGGAACCAATGTATGAGAACCTAATTACTAGCGTCTTCCTAAAACTTCAAATTATCTAACTGCACAATAAAAGGGTAATTGTGATTAAATAGGAAAGGTGAATAAGGAATAATTAAATAGGAATGATAAAATGAATAAAAACATGTAAAATAACAAAACTAATTAAAATAAACAAGCATAAATTAATTAAAGTAAGGAATACATTATCCTTAGTGAATCGTTATTATTTACTCTTTAGTTCCATGCAACCTTTCAATCTCAATTATTCTCTCAACCATAGAGATTCCTAATCCTGTTTCTATGGAAATTAGATTCTGAATTTTCTAGACTCACATCTCTAGTTAATTCTCAATCCGAGACCCTCTACCCGCATTGCTGCTGAATAAAGCATCTTAAGATCATAGAGGCACCTAGATTTTACTATTAGGTTTCCCTAATATGAAAAGATTCAATACCTAAGCTCTTAGCTTATTGAAACTCTCCTAATTACACGTATTTGTCTATTATAGGTTTCGCAACTCTATAGCATACTAAACCATTAAATTAATGACCACAGTAAATACTAATTAGCGATAATATATTCGACATACTTATATCATCAAAGAATAATATCATAGATAGAAAGTAAAGTGTTGCAAAAAGAACTAAATTTTAATAATATTCACTAAGAATGAATTAAAAGAAGAACAACAAAATAAAAGGAAAAGAGAAAGTAAATTGAGAGACCCTTAGTATAATTCTAAGCAATAAGTTCTCTAAAAGGGGCTATTCTTAAAAGCTTTAGCTTAAGAATCTATTTATAAGGAGTAAGGCTAGGTTTACAAAAAGAGCCTTAACAAAATAAAAGATTTAATGAATAGTATATGTCCAAAAACATATGATGCATTGCAAAAGCTGAAGATTCACTCATCACATGGTAACCATGACCTTGGTAGACGGCCTTATTGGTTAGGTTTGTACTTATTCGTCGCATGCAAACTTTGAATTCAATGAAATTGCTTAATAAAAGGACCATGGGTGGGGACTACAATTGTGGTCCTTAGATGTAGTATTTTTTGGACTTCAGAAATTGCAAAACATTAAAAAGGAGAACCATACTCAAAGCCTACGGTTGTGGTCTTCTCTAGACACTAATTTCTACTTCATTTCTTGTTCCTTTGCTTGCTATTTCAGTACACTTCATTGTTCATGGGATGGTCCTTCCTAAGGTTTCAAAATTCATCCAAAGCATCCTCAAATCTTCCAAAACTTAATCTAAAATAATTAATCTCTCCAGATCAATCAAATGAAGCATCTAATTACTCCAAAAATCGCTAAAAACTTTTAAAACTTTATAAAATGCTTCATAAGTCCCTGAAAATGAAATTTAAACGAATTAAGCTCAAAAAACACAAATTTAACTAGATTAAGATCTAAAATAGCATAAAACAACCCTAAAAAATGTTTGCTAAATTGGAGCTATCAAATTCCCTCACACTTAAGCTTTTGCTTGTCCTCAAGCAAAATGATAAAAATCAAGGAAAAATATCTTAAGGAAAAGATGCTTAACATAATCTTAAAAAAGTGAACCCTTAAAATTTAACAACTTAGCAAAAATTTTTCTCGAATCACCCTTGTTCCATAACTTCACAATGCATTCAGAACACTTAGATAATAATAAATTAAGAACTACTAAATTTCAATGATCAATCTAGAAGATTTAGGGTTAGCCACAGTGCTTAAGCAAAAACTAAACTAGAGATCAAAATAGACATAAACTAATCAAGAAAAAGTTATGAGGATTTCCTTGCTCTAATTGAAGAGAAGCACAATCTTCCATGATCATTTTTAACTCGAAAGCTAGATTGGATGCATATTACATCAATTTATCCTTTGATTATCCCTTTGCTTCTCTCAATTTTCATTAAGAGGCTTATCAATTCAATTCAATTTTCTTGATTAAGGCTTGATTAGCATTGGGAAAGTACTTCGCTCTTATGACGGATCAAAGCTAATCCTTAACAACTTTAATTAACTTCACTTTTGAGAGTGGAAATGGGAAAGAGTCTTGCTCTTTCGAAAGATCGAGATCAATCTATACCAATCTTTATCAAGTACTTTATTAATTCAATTATTCCCTTTATACCACCAACTACTTTGATTTTTCAAATGACTTTCAAAGAACAAATCTTCTTTGTTCATCTAATCTAAAATTTTTTGAAAAAGAAGGATTAATAACTATCTTTTAAAATCAAGTTTAGAAATCAAAATAACTACTCCTTAACCTATTTAAATATATCCTAATCCCGAGTTTAAGCCTAAGCTTAAGAGAAGGGGAACTCTAAGTCCTAAAGATTTAATCACTTAAATTCAATAAAGTGTTCTAAATTCATCAATGTTTGGGTGCATTTGAAAAAAAAAAAGAAAAAAAAATTCTTATGTATGTAGGGGTTGCAAGTTTCTAAAAATATTAACATACATAATCCAATCTTTTCCCCTGTACTTAAGCTGTACATTGTCTTCAATATACATAATGCAATGCAAATCAATGTACAAAAGTAGAAAAGAAGAAAAATAGAAAAGAATTGGAAGTTCCTTGGTGTTTTGCATTGATCTTATAGACTTACAAAGCATGAAAAGTCAAACAGTTATCTAGAAGTCGATCTGAGGCAAGTGTTCAGATCTATTATGACATAGTAATGAGGTGCTCAACGGAGCTTTTTTTTTTTATTCTTATAAAACCTTTTTGTTGCTTTCATACATGATTTATTCTTCATATAGAGAGATATAAGATCTAAGGGGAATTACTTAGAAGTATATTTTGTGCAATAACCCTTCCAATATCATAGAAAAGGATCTAACAACAACTAAATTTGTACAATCAACCAAATAAGAAAAATCAGATTAAGTCTTTTGAAAGGAAAATAAGCATGCAGAAGAAAAAGCACTTGATGTCTTTATTATGGTGGGTTAGAAGCACCATTACAGCTAATTAGGTGGGCTTTGCCTTAGGCATGGTTTGTTATCACAAAGCAAAAGAGTTCAACTTTGGTAAAAAAGGAATAATTCATGTTAAATAGGTAATAGCTAATTCAAGAATCCAAGAAAAGTCAAGTATTATTTCTTATATATTGCTAGTTTATCTAACTAAGCATCATAGAAAAGATTATATAATGGAATGTCAATTTTTGCTAAAATTGTGGATTAATGCAATTATAGAATTAATTTAAGATTAAATCTTATTTTCATGCATAATCTCTACTGACATAAGTGTTGGAATTGAATATACAGTTCATTAAACTTGTTGTTCATAATCAAATAGATTAGTAATATAGGAAATTATTGAAGTAGCAAAATTTTGCATATTGAAATGCTAATTTCTAAATACATAGATTAATGAAATTATAGGCTAATACTAATAATAATCCTATAATTTCATAATCCTGTTTATCACGAACATTAGTGGGTTCAATACATGTCTACCATTCTTTAAAAAAAGAAATTACATAAATACAAATGAGATCTAATTACCAATGCTAAATTGTATCTTAAAGATGCAATATCATAATTTATAAATATCTTACATTTGCAAATTAAAATTTAAAAAATTGGGTACAGCTGCTAAATCACATTTAATAAACGTAATTTTACTATACATAATAGATATAACATTATGATTGAGTGGTTGAGGCATGTACATGAATATGTGAGAACATGGGTTCAAATCTTAAGAGCATAGTACCCTTGCATTTTTGTTTTTATATAGGGCATATGTCACATCTAATAATGCGACATAAATACAAAACTCAAATGTGATTTTGCTACTGTATTTACGTATTTAATTTAACATAATTGGTATTTTTTAAATTTTTTTTTATTTTCATTATAAAAAAGCAATTTTCTCAAACATTAGTAATTCAATATATAATTGATTAAAATCTTGTTTTTTTCTCACAATCCAATTTATGTGCAATCATTTATAGTAACTATACTTATCCTAACATGAAATTAGGATATATTAATATAATTCCATATTAATAATTCTAATTAATATTAAAGAATTCATGAAATTTTGTAATTGCACGAAAATTTCAATGTTAACAACTTCTCTAAATTCCAACATGACTAATCATCATCACATTGCAAGAACAACATCAAATCTATGTTTTCTATCACTTTCTCTCACCTTCCTTCACTTTTGCTCACTTTCTTTCACTTTTTCACTCTTTCTCTCACTTTCCTCATCATGGAAAATTACCATTTCATTAAATCCTTAACAAGCATGTGTTTTCATATAATTTCTACTAGATAATGAATAGATATCATGTTTCATTACATTATCTATATCACTCCTAAGATTTTTACACATGCGGGTCACATTGTTCTTCAAGAATCCTTAAATAAAAACCAATTTTTATGCGAGCCAACAATGAATCTAAGCAGATAAAGAGGCAGGGATGATGTACATACCTTAGATTTGTGGTGTTCATGGTTAGATTGTGAAAATTTAGTGAGGTTGTAGAGAGGAGAATGAGAGAAAATAGAAGTTTAGAGAGAGATTATGTATGTTAGACTAAATTTTCACATACTTGCTAGGACCATAAGCAAGGTCCACTAGTGTAGTCCATGCACATGGACTTCTTGTCCACAAATTTCTCATAATTTTCCTCTTGAAATAATTTACAGGAGGAAAATAGGCCAAGTTGACAGGCATAGACTTTAGCTGTGTTCTTTTCCAATTCTTGGATTTGCTCAATTTTGGTTCTCTTAGCTCAATTCTTGCAATTGCCCTTGAAAAACTTAAAGTTAGCACAAATTAAAGTAGAAAAGCATATCAAATAACACTTTCTATTGAATGACAACTTAAATTTCACTATGGTATAAATAAATCCAATAACTGCTTTTAAAATGAAATTAAATTGTTTAAGCAACAAAAACACTAATTGATATTTCAAAGTTCGACACTCGAATTAACCTAAGAAAAGATAACAAAAACAAAATAATAAAAATAATTGAAATTGAAATAAACTAAACTAAACTTGGGCTACCTCCCAAGAAGCCTTATTGTTTTACATAATTAACTCAACAGTTGAATCATCCCTTTATGGGATTCCTTGATTAATGCCTCTATACTCAACTAGTTAAAAGCATACTAATAAAGAAAATACCATAAGAAGCAATAAGGAGGATTGATTACAAAAAAAGTTAAAATAATTGGAAATTAAGGTTCTTGCTAGTTGTAACTAGGTTACTATCTTTGGCTTCTCTAGCAATAGCGCTAAAAACTTGATCAAGCGTATAACGCACTATAAGCAAGTGCACCTAGTTAAGTTATAGTATAGAATAAAACAAATGTGAGTCTAAATGTTGATCCTATGTGGATCCAATGTGTGAGAATCTAATTATAAGTATTTTCCTAAAACTTCTAATTATCTAACTTTATAATATAAGGGTAATTGTGATTAAATAGGAAAGGTGAATAACAAGTAATAAAATAAGAACGTTAAAATAAATAAAAACAAGTAAGACAACAAAACTAACTAAAATAAACAAGTATAAATTAATTGAAGTAAGGAAGACATTATCCTTAGTGAATCATTATTATTTACTCTTTACTTTCATATCCATTCAATCTCAATTATTCACTAGACCGTAGAGATTCTTAGTCCTAATACTATGGAAATTAGATTTTGAATTAGCCAGACTCATATCTTTAGCTAATTCCTAATCCTAAGACCCTCCTTACCTACATTGCTATTGATTAGAGCATCTAAAGCTCGCATGAAACACTTAGATCCCGTTCTTAAGTTTCCCTAATCTGGAAAGATTCAATACGTAATCTCTTAGTGCATTGAAACTCTTCTAATTATGCTTGTCTATTTAATGTTGGGCTTATGATTCTATAGTATCCTCAAACTTCAAATTAGTAACCATAGTAAATACTAATTGATGGCATTATATTTGGCATAACTAGATCATCAAAGAATAATATCATAGATAGAAAGAAGAATGTTGCAAAAAGAACTAGATTTCAATAATATTCACTAAGGATGAATCAAAAGAAGAACAATATAATAAATGGAAAAGAGAAAGTAACTTGAGAGACCTTCAATATAATTCTAAGCAACAAGTTATCTAAAGGAAGCTCTCCTTGAAAACTATAGCCTAAAAATCTATTTATAAGGAGTGAGGCTAGGTTTATAAGGAGAAACTTAGTAAAATAAAAGATTCAATGAATATTACATCTTAAAAAATAGAAGATGCATTACAAAAACTAAAGATTCCCTCGTCATATGGTACCATGCCCTAGGTATATGGCTACGGTGGCTAGGCATGTATTTATTCCTCTTACGAAAACTTCGAATTTGATCAAATTGTGTGATGAAGAGACTAGGGTAAGGACTATGGTTATGGTCCTTGGCCATAGACTTTTCTAGGCTTCAAAAAGCACAAAATACGAAATAGGAGAACCAAACCCTAAGTTTATGGTTGTGGTTTACTTTGGACATCAATTTCTACTTCGTTTCTTACTCCTTTTCTTGCCATTTCATTATACGTTCATTGTTCATGGGTATCATTTTCCCTAAAGCTTCAAAATTCATCCAAAACAATTTCAAATCCTCGAAAATTTGGTCTAAAATCATAAATCTCTCCAAACCAATCAAATGAAGCCTCTAATTACTCTAAAAATTACTAAAAACTTTTAAAAGTCCATAAATGCTTTGAAAGTCCCTTAAAATGAAATTCAAATGAATTAAGCTCAAAATAACACAAAATTAACTAGATTAATTTTTAAAAAGCACAAAATAATCCTAGAAAATGTATGCTAAATTGGAGTTATCACATTTTCTTTTTCGTTTTGCATTTCTCGACTTGAACCCCATTCCCCCTTTCTTCGAAAGATTCACTTATGCTACAATAAGCCTTCATCCAAGGCATGCATTTGTTTTTGTATCATCTTAATATCAGAGCTCAAGATGCTAAGTAGGGATAAGAGATTGAGTAGTGTTGTGCACGTGGTTAGTGTTATGCTGGTGCTTAATGTTTGGTAGTTTTGTTGCCTATGGTTGGAAGTGTTAGTATAGGCTATGTTATACTCTATTTTTGTCTTGAGGAACAAAGTAGCAGTTAAGTGAGTTGAGTTGTGTGTACTGGTTACGATTTAGAGGTAGTTGTGGTCTGGTTTGTAGTGATTATTAGTTGCAATGCGTATGTCATAGTGAATACTGTCTGTTGAAGTATTGGCAAGGTGGTTGTTGAGTTATAGTAGAAGTACTATGAAGGTTTTTTTATATTCTAATGGTGGCACAGTAGTTGTCAGACTTAGAAAAATGATTGACCTAAGTGTAAATGAGGCCATTGAAGATAATGAGAGTGATGCTTAGGGAAGAGACCATTATGTAGAGCAAATGCCTAAATCCATTGATGAGCGGTTAGATCACATTAAAGGTATGATGGAAAATATGATGTTGCTGTTGTAAGCAGCAACTACTTGTATAAATGGGACTCGTCAAATTATTGATCAAGCTGATGTGGTCACCCCCACTAAAAATCCAGTTAACCAAGGCATTCATTAAGCTCTTAATGCTTTGTGTAGAAGAGAGCTCTATCTAACTCATCAAGTATAGGTTGGAGGCACTAAGCGAAGAGTTAATTGCGGGTTGGAGTTGATAGAAGAAGATGAAAGTGATTGGGAAGAATTCTATGAGATTGAGGATAGAATGGAACAAGTACCTTGAGGTGAATGGTAAAACAATTGACCTAATCCCGTAATTCATCCTATTTGGCATCTCTAAAGAAGAGCTCATTGTTAAGCTCATTAAAGTATTAACTTAGATGATGTAAGTGAAGTTGATGAAGAGCTTGATGAGTATTACTATAAAGAAGAGCGACCTACCGAGCTATTAAGGGAATTAATAATGTAAAAATCCAAATTTCAAGTTTCTTGAGAAGTAGTAATGCTGATGAGTATTTGGATTGGGAAGAATGAGTTAAGAAGCTATTCAAATGTTATCAACACATAGAAGGTGACAAAGTTAGATTTGTTGCTGTAAAATTTACTAGTTATGCACACATGTGGTGGATAAAGTTACATGTGATGAGAGAGAAAGAGAGAAAGGGGACGAAGTATGAGGACATGGGAAGAGATGAAGAGGGTCATATGAAGCAGACTCATGCCAGAGTCATACTATCAAGACATCTTTGCAAAGTTCTAGGAATAAAGGTAAGATAATCAATCTGTTGATGAATATGTACAAGAGTTCTAGACGCTAATGATTAGGTGTGAAGCAAAAGAGCCTAAAGCCCGAATTATTTTAAGATTTGTTACAAGTCTAAAATACAAAGCCAAGGAATGTTGTTAAAGCACAATCCTTCCTACCTTTGAAGAATCTATCAAGGTTTCCCAACTTGTTGAAAGGTAGAGTTGGAACCGACCTTATTAGACTATTGGTTCCTAACCTGTTTCAGTAATCTAACCTATTCAAGATAAGGGTAAAAAGCTTGTTGGCTCAATTCTGAGTAGAAGGAAAGGACAATTACCAAACTTAGAACGAGTAAAGAAGGAGCAAGGTGGGAAAGAGAATGAATTTGAAGAAAAAAAAAAAAGCAGACCTCCAAAGGGAAAACAAGTGAGCTAAAATGCTTCAAATGTAAGAGCTTTGGACACATAGCTTCCCAATGTCCAATCCTTGCCATTTTCAAAATATCCTTCAAAATAGATGACATTCTCTTCAAAAATCACCTAAATTCTCTTATTTTCATCATATCACTTCATTTGAATCCTAAAATAAAAAGTAATTCAAGTCAATAGCAAATTCAATTTATTTATATCAAAATTACTCAAAATATTCAGGAAAATAGCATAGCAGATAAGTGTAATTTTGCACACATCAAATTTCCCCACACTTAAGTATTTACTTATCCTCAAGTAAATAAATCGATCCTTAACAAGGATTGGTTAGAAAAATCAATAAGAACTTCTAGGATGAAATACTATTATTCAAGAATCATAAAAGAAAATAGAATTATCCCCATAAATAGGTTTGCATCCCCTGATATTTCCTAGTCACTTATATGCTGTTTCTCCCCATTCAATTTTTTAATGCATGATAAACATCAATATTAGAATTCAATGGTTAATTCCCGTAAATTGATGTTTAAATACATCATTCAACCAAGGATTTTCTTCTTGAATTAGTCTGGTTTTTACTTAGTTGGGAAAAAACTATGTACGACTTCCTTCCATTTAGCTAAGATGTATAGAAATCTCTCTCAGCTCTATCAAATACCATAATCAAGAGAAACATGTTGTATCTGCTCATTCCCTTGACATAAGGTTATGTTGATAGGCTTTTTAATTTATTTAATTATCAAAGCTTCATTAGTATCAAGAAAGAACCTTACTCTTATGAGGGACCAAGGCTGAACCTTGCTTACTTAAGCTTTTTTTATAATTAACATTAATAGTGAAAGAGTAACTTGTTCTTTTGAGTGACTAAGGTTAATCCTTCTCAATATTTCATCATTCATTTACTCTTCTTCTTCTTCTCTTCATTTTTTTTAAGTAGATTGGTAGCAGGAAAGAATTTTGCTTTTTTGAAGAACCAAGACCTATCCTTTCTAATCACTATTTATCAGGTTGACTTTTAATTATGCCCTTAGCAAATTGAATTTTTAAGGGGAATTTATGAGAGACAAGTTTCATTTACTTATTTACTCAACATTATAGAATTCTAAAAATCAAAAGGGAACATCTAAGTAAATTTCAAAAGTGGCATATGACTAAAGCTCAACTTTCAATGATTTATTAATTAGTATCCCGGAATCATGCACTAAATAACATGTTACTCTCATCCCACAAGAATTCTACCATTCAATTCTAACAATGTGTTCCATATGTAAAGTTGGCTTAGGAAAAATTTAGTATAAGCATTATTTCTTTAGTAATGGAAATTGAAAACAATTTTAGGTGGTTAAAACAAATAATTTAAAGTAAACAATAATTTTTGAATAATAGTAGTATTTCCCTTCCCTACACTTAATAGAGTATATTATCCTCAATGTACTAAATTCCCAATTATAAGCAAAACTATTGCAATAAAATAGTGGAGAAGCAAATAAAAACATGGGAAAAACAATGCTCCTCTAACTATTTAGACTTTGCTTGAATTTTCCATTGAGAATTTAGTGTAATGTTGTTAGGTTTCATCAATGCCAAAGATTTAAGTTAACATACTCAAAAGAAAAAGATAAGAACATATGTAGAAGAAGAACCTTTTATTAATTCACGGAATTGAACAAACAAGGACATTAACATGAAAACTAAACACACAAAATCGTAAAGGAAATTAGACCACTAACTAACTAAAATCTTATTCAAGTGAAAATTGTGAAAATTAGAAAGCATCAAATAAACTAAAAACTCCTAAAAGAAATGTAAATCTTCTACATTGGTTTCATCTTCCAAATCCACATGAATCAATTTGTTTTCTCCATCACCTTTTGAAGGTTCTTCTTCTTATGTCTTAAATGTCACTTCTTCCTCTTCCTCATCATCTCTTAGGTTCATCTTTTTTGCTACATTGATCAATTCCTCATCTATTGGCAAAGGAATTTTTAGCTTGAATTGGTTAACAAGATTGCTATAAAATTCCATCATTTGGCTTTGTCTCCTAAACAATATTTTCAAGGTTGTTACATAATCTCTTGAAATTTAGCTAATTTTTGAACTTATGTCTTCACTTTCTCCACTTCCTTAACAAGTTCATTGTTGGTGGAAGTTTTAACTTCTTTCCTTTTAAGGGGTGATTTATCAACCTCATCAAGAAGAAGTCCCATTTGATGGAATGTAGAAAGATTCAACAAGGTAATGTTATGAATCAAGGTAAGTTGAGGATTATCCAATGGAGTTTGAGTTGCATGGACAAGATGGTGACATAAGGTCCATAACCTAGTTGATTTACTTAGGAAAGCTTGATGTAGCATATAGAATGTGAGAGTAACCGTAAGATTGATAGGGTATCCTTTTAGAAGGCTATAAAGGTAAAAGATCTCATGCATAGCCACCACTCCAATAACTTTTTCCTTTCTTTCTAATTATATGTGTAAGAAACCAATGGAGGATTCTATGAGTTAGATTTATTAGGTGTGATCATTTCACAAATTTTAGATTGTATATTTTCTCACCACTCAATATAAGATAATAACTTGTAGGCATGACACTATGAGGTAATTCACACGTAAGAGTATAGAACTCTAGTGAATGGACAAACTCCTTATCATAAATCCCCAATAAATCCTTGAACTTGGCAATTGAAAGGCTAAACTCGACGTTTTGAAGTCAAAATGAAATTGTGTTTTGGGCTCTACGAGGGACTTGGTCATGTTCCAATGACATGGTGGTTAAGAATTTGAGAGTCAATTTTTTGTATACTGGTTCTTAAATCAAGAACAACTTATCCCAATTAATGGGAATTAGCCTCCAACTACTTTTAAGCTGAGGTTGACCTATTCGAAGCTAACATCAACCCTTTAGAAGAAGATGCCAACTTGTTCTAACCTGAAGCTCAATAGTTCAAGGTTAAAGCTAAATATCTTTTGCCAAAGCCGAGTAAATAACAGAAGGCCAAGGGGAAGAAAAGGATCCACTTGGCAACAAGCCTATCGTCTACCAAGAAGATGAGAGATCATACAATCGAAGACTCAGGACCAAAGAACCACTTAGTACAACCCCGAGAGACTAACGCTGACTAATTCTAGAACACGACAATTATAGGCCAACCTTTCTAGTGTCTCATCCAAGCTACGTGAGACGTCAAAGACGCCCTTCTTAAACCCATACATCTAACTACTAACCCTATCCGATTTGTATAATACTCCTCCCAAGACATGCCAAGTTCTGTAAAATGTACAGTTTTGTATTCTTATACATGTTTTCCCTTTATTTTATTTATGGGCTCAATTATTTAGGGTTTAAGGCCTTGTACTTTATTTTGCAATTTTACCACTAAGGTTTAGGACTTGCAACAAATAGCAACATTTGTACAAACACACAGAGATAGACACATACAGACAAATATAATGCTATATAGAAGAATATTTAGAGAGTGAAACTTTCCTCTTACGAGTAAGGTTGTACCTAAGCTACTGAAGCTTGCGTTTGCTAAATTATTGAGTCTCGATTACTCTATTTAATCTCTCCCATGTTCTTATCAATCTTATTCTTAGGATTGCAGTAAACCCTTTTCATCTAAACCAATTAGTAAGTCATATCCAACCTTTATTTGGAACCCCAAGAAACATTTAGTGTTCATGAGTTGTATCTAACTTTATTTTGAGCTAAAAACCCCTAGTTGTGCTTGTGTCTTGGTGAATTATATCCATCCACATTCACTATAAAAACCCTTCCTGTTCTTCATACCTATTTTCTTTGAATACCGATCTTTATTCGTTTCCAGATCCACTGTCATTTCTTCTTTCGATCCTTATCATTTTGGTATCAAAGATTTAGGTCCTTATCATATTGGTATTAGAGCTTTGGGGACATATGCATGCTAATGTTCTTTGAAGTAGATTTATGGTTCTAACATTTCTATTAATCATCGTTTTGTAGTGTAGCGTACTATTCGTAGTAGTCGTAAGTAATTGTAGAGGCTGAGTAGTGGTTGTTTTTAGGTTACTATTATTGTATTTTGTTGTTTGTTCAATTCTCTAGTCAATTACTGTATGGACGGGAATGTTAAAGGATAGTGTTAACAATACTGGTGATAGTCCTTGTGGAAGTTTAAGGAGACGTGTTGATAACTTAGAATACTAGATTCAAAATCTCACTGACTCTATTCGGGAGCTTACTAGGTTAGTTAGAGCTGTAGACATGATGGCTGAGAAGAAAGGAGGGAATAGACACCCACCAATAGGAGTAGTTATAATGAACTTTGTAATGATGCGAGATAACTGAGAAGAGTTATCGAACTAAGGAGAAGAGAAAACCATCCAATGCCAAGAAGGAGGAATGAAAGGAATGTTGACTCCAAAATAAATCAAGAAGCTTAGAGAAGAGAACCAAGGTCAAGAAGAGGTGTAACTTTGTAAAGCTCTAAAAGAAGTAGCCGAACTAAGGAGAATTGACCAATTCGAAATGCAAGGGATGAACACTAAGCACCTGGCCGAAGACTTAACAATTTTAAGCTAAAAATGCCGACCTTTTGTAGGAGTAGCCAACCTAAAGAGTTCCTTGACTATGAATGCAATGATTGACCAAAGGTTAAGTTGGCTTCCTTATCCCTTGTTGAATATGTAAGTGTTTGGTGGGATAAGCTAGTTGCTAAGTGAGATGCTAAAGGAGAAGAGCCAATTAGAACATAGAGACTTATGAAGTGATTAATGAATCAGTGCTTTATGCTGACCTACTTTAAGCAAGAGATGCTTCATGTCTTCCAGCACCTAAGACAGGGCCAAAACACTGTTGAAGAATACTTGCAGGAGTTTGAGACCCTGATGACAAGATGTGAAATTATTAAGCTACAGGACCACATCGTTGCCAGATACCTGAGTAGACTCCTAGACGACATTGTTAACATAGTTAAATTGCAGCCGTTCAACTTTTTAGATGAGCTAATTTATTTAGCATTAAGAGTAAAGAGGTAGAGGAGAAGAAGGCATCAAAGGCCGAGTAACCAACCTCAACAAGGTAGCCCTAAGCTTAAGAGATATACTAAGAGAAGGTAAGAAAAGAAGATGGAGAAAGGAGAGTCTAGCCAACCAACCCATGCCAAGAAAAATATTGCTAAGAAAGAGATAGCATCCAGCAACAAGGCCTAAGAAGTGAAGTGCTTCAAGTGCTTAGGCTATGGACTTATTGCATCCCAATGCTTGAACAAGAGGGTTATGGTCTTGAAGGGTGAAGGGCCTGAGGCTCAAATCGAGAGTTAGGGTAACAAGAGCTCAAATGACCAGTTGATAAAACAAGATGTCTATCCCGAAGACCTCGATAAACTCTTAGTTATGGCGATACGAGCTAACTTGAAGGCAAATCCTAGACAAAGGGAAAATTTGTTTCATATGTGATGCTTGGTGTACGGGAAGACCTATTCCCTAGTTATTGATGGAGGTAGCTACACCAACATTGTCTCTATTGAACTAGTGGAAAAGATGAAGTTGCCAACCTACCCATACCCCTGACCCTATGGATTGAAGTGGTTTAATGACAAAGGTATGGTCCATGTACATAAGTAAGCTTGGATTGCATTTAAGGCGAGATAGTACGAAGATGAGATTAAGTTTGATGTGGTCCCTATGAATGCTGCAAATTTACTTCATGGCTAACCTTGGGAGTATGACCAGAAAGTGATCCATGATGGCTTCCTCAACACTTACACTGTTTGGAAGGATGGGAAGAGCTATTGCTTGACCCCTATGAGCGTTGAGGAAATCCAAAGACAATCGGCATCCATGGTGAAGAGAAAAGGGAAGAAAAGCTTATTCAGCATCATGGCTTGTGCTTAACACTTAACATCGAGGACAACTTCCTTTCAAACCCACGATAATGATGGGAATCAACCTTTGACTATGTCCAAAACAAGGCCGACCTGTCTGAAGCCGATGCTGACCCTCATGAAGAAGATGTTAACCTGTTCTAACCAAAGGCCAAATAGCTTTCGTCAAGGTCGAGCAAATGACAGAAGGTTAAAGGAAAGAAAAGGAGCTACTCAGCAACAAGCCTATCGTTTACTGAGAAGACGATATATCACACAGCCGTGGACTCAAGACTAAAGAACCACTTGGCACGACCCCGAGAAACTAATTCCTACTAATTCCAGAACTTGGCAATTACGGGCCGACCTCTCTAGTGTCTTGGCCAAGTTATGTGAGACATCAAAGACCCCCTTCCCAAACTCGTATATCCAACTGCCGACCCCATCTGGTTTAGATACTACTCCTCTGACAACATGTCAAGTAACTGCATGCCAAGTTCTATAAAACATACAATTTTTTATTCTTGTACATGTTTTCCTTTTATTTTATTTATGGGCTCGATTCTTTAGGGTTTAAGGCCTTGTACTTTATTTACAGTTTTGCCACTAAGGTTTAGGACTTGCTATAAATAGCAACATTTGTACAAACACATAGAGATAGACACATACGGACAGATATAATGCTATACAGAAGAATATTCAAAGAGTGAAACTTTCCTCTTTCGAATAAGGTTGTACCTAAGCTACTAGAGCTTGCGTTTGCTGAATTATTGAGTATCGATTACTCTATTTAATCTCTCCCATATTCTTATCAATCTTATTCTTAGGATTGCAATGAACCCCTTTCATCTGAACCGATTAGTAAGTCATAGTTAACCTTCATTTGGAACCTCAAGAAACATTTAGTGTTTATGAGTTATATTGAACTCTATTTCGAGCTAAAAACCCTTGATTGTGTTTGTGTCTTAGTGAATTATATCCATCCACATTCACTATAAAAACCCTTCCTGTTCTTCATACCTATTTTCTTTGAATACCTATTCCTATTCATTTCTAGATCTACTGTCGTTTCTTCTTTCGATCTTTATCATTTTGGTATCAAGGATTTAGGTCCTTATCACTAACCTCCTCTCTCAACTATGGTAGGAATGTTAAGTTCCATACTTATAAGTTTAAAGGCTTCTTAATCAATGAAGCTTAATCGAGAAAAAGCCTTTTTGGATAAAGCTTCATAACGGGTTTGGTGTTCAAAATTATCAATTTGCAACATGTGTTTAGGGTGCAGTAGTAAGGTTACTAAGGGATCCTCTTTTAAGATGGTTTTGGAAGAGTTCTTACAGCTAGTTCGATGGGTAGTTCATGGTGCCATCGATGGTTGTTGTGATTGTGGGTTTCTCACCTTCCTCGTACTTAGCTGATGGAGTAGTGTTTAGGGATGTTTAGGATGCAATAGAGTTATTCAAGTGCAAGTTAATTTTGAATACTTGTTTCATAGATTGTCAATGCAATTTTAATGAGGCAACAAAATTTTGACATAAGTTGCAATAATATCATTACTATAGGAAATTAGTACATTAGGATTTATCCTTAAATATTCATTACATCTTAATGAATATGAAAGTGAATTAGGAAGAGGAAAGTAGGTTTTGTGTGAGATATGTTCAAAATAGGATAGTGAACTTCACTTGCTTAAAATTAAGATTTGCAATTAGAGTCCATGGGTGTCACTACGACCATAGTCGCTGCTAAGGTCAACTTCTTTAAATATTTCTAAGTGTAATTTCTTGACGAGAGAAGCATGGCCATGGTCACTAGTCGTAGTCACTTCGTACTTAATTTTTTACCTCAACTTTATATTTTCTACTTCCTAAAAGGATACGACTAGGAACATAGGTATGATCCTAGACCGTGATCTTCTCATAAGTCAACACTTCAAATTTTAGACTTAATTTAATTCATGATGAGAGGAACACATGCAAGGCCATAGGCATAGCCTTAGACTGTAGTCCTTACTAGACTCATACTTACCTCTTCTCTTTGCATTCCATGCTCTGAATCACAATAATGATTCGTTTTGACTCTTTCCTTAGTCATCACAATCCCTCTATTTTCCTTAATTGGTCTTGAAATGCTTAAGAAAATTCTAGAAACCAATTGTGTTGACTTAGTGAAAAATCAAAATGATGTAAAATGGAAATTTTAGGGAAAAAGAAATCAACAATGCTAAGGTTGCCTCTCAAGAAGTGCTTTTGGTTGACATCATTCGCTCAATAACTTAAGAACAAAATTACCTATTTTTTGTGATCGAATAGAGATTGTATTCAAGATTATTCTCATTTTCAAGCTCCCCTCATAAGTATATTTTAAGTCAGTATCCATTAATTTAAAAGTTCCCTTCTCAAAGCTTGAGATTTCCATCACTCCTTACGGAAATACCCATATATTAGTGTAAGGTCTTGACCATCTAGATCTAAGTTTACTTGGAAAGAGCTTTAACTAGGACTAGTATAATAAAACTTTATCTCTAACTTAGAATTGTTTTCCTTGCCTAATCCAGTTGTTATGAAATCACTTGGCTCTATCCTTGAATATCCATGAGTTCTGAGAGGCAATATATCACTAATCTTAAGGTTAGCATGTTTTTGTGATCTAATAAGGCATATGCTCGATTTCTACAGGTAAATGACATGCTTTACCATGGACAAGCCGATGTAAGGTCGTTTTAATCGGTGTCTTATATGTGGTTTTATAGCCCTAAAGAGCATCGCTGAGCTTCTTAGACTAATCTTTGTATTTATGCTTGACGGTCTTTTCTAAAATCCATTTAAGGTCCCTATTCGCTACTTCAAGTTGCCCACTAGTTTATGGATGGTATGGAGTTGCAATTTGATGCTTAACTCCATATCGTTTCAATACTTTCTCAACTTAAGTATTGTAGAAATGGGTTCCTCTATTACTTATCAGTCCTATAAGAGTACCGAATCTAGAGAAAAGACTCTTTAGGAACCATCTTACTACATCATTGGTTGGTAAAGCTTGTGCTTCTACCTGTTTAGATACATAATCTATGGATACTGGAATGTATTTATTTCCATTTGAGTTTAGAAATGGTCTCGTAAAAGCTACACCTTAAATATAAAAAATGTCACATATTAAAATTGGGTTTTATTGCATTTCATTTCTTTTAAACACATTTCCTACCCTCTAACATCTATCATAAAGTTCTACAAACTTATGAGCATCTCTAAATAGTGTTGGCTAATAAAAACCACATTCAAGGACTTTATAGGTCATTTTATTTGCACTCAAATGTTCTCCTATTGGTCTTGAGTGATAATGTTCTAAAATATATCAACCTTCTAAATGAGAGATACATCTATGGACTGTTTGATCCAAACCAATTTTAAATAACGAAGGCTTTTCCCAAAAAATAACTTTTTATGTCATGGCAAAACTCTTTTCTTTTGTCTAAAATCTAGTCCTGAAGGGATAATCCTAGCCACTGGATAATTAGCTATGTTAGCAAACCAAGGAGTTTCCTAAGGATTTACCTCAAACAGCTTCTTGTTTAGGAACTTATTATTGATTTCCTTTCATCTATTTTCTCTAACGAATGGTTTTTAAAGTACGAGAGATGGTCAGTTGCTAAATTCTCTGCTCCCTTTTTGCCTCTAATTTTTAGGTCAAACTCTTGAAGTAAAAGAATCCACTTAAATATCGTAAAGTAGAGTGGTAAGTGTAAACAATAACTTTAGACAAGATGAGATATGACCTAAATTTATAGAAGGCAAAAAATACTACAAGGACTTCTTTTTCTATAGTGGTGTAATTCCCTTAAGTCTCAACTAAAGTTTTGCTCACGTATGAGATATGACCTAACAATGCCCCTATAGCGTAATCACTAACATCATACATTAGTTCAAATGGTAGGCTCCAATTCGAGGCTATGATGATTGGGGCATTAGTTAATTTATCTTTTGAAGTTTTAAATACATTTAAGCATTCCTAAGAAAATATGAATGAAATATCCTTTTCAAATAATTAGGTTAAAGGTCTAGCTATTTTAGAAAATCTTTAATAAACCCTCGGAAAACCCTAACATTTCCTATGAAATTGCATACAATTCTAATAGATTAGGAGGGGGTAACTTGGCAATAGTGTCAATTTTGGCATTATCAACTTCTATGTCTCTCTAAGAAACTTTATGTCCTAACACTATCCTCTCTTGTACCATGAAATGGCACTTTTCCTAATTTCATACTAAATTAGACTCTTCACATCTAGCCAATACTTTTTCAAGGTTCCTAAGGCAATTATCAAATGAATTCTTGAAAATTGAAAAATCATCCATAAAGACTACCATTATATCCTCTATGAATTTATCAAATAGGCATTCTACTATATGTAAACATGCTATGAGGACATGTAAAAGTAGTTTTCTCTTAGTCCTCTAGGGTAATTGGAATTTCAAAATAACCAGATAACCCATCTAAAAAGCAATAAAACATATGACTTGATAGATGTTTCAACATCTTGTCAATGAATCGTAAAGGAAAATGATCCTTCAATGTAGTGTCATGGACCTTTCTATAGTCGATACAGACTTGCCAGCCTATAATAAGTCTCATCAAAATCAACTCATTCAGCTTGTTTGGTACTATTGTCATTCTTCCCTTTTTAAGTACAACCTACATAGGTTTAACCTAAGAACTGTCAAAAATAAGATAAACCATACCTGCATCCAGAAGCTTTATTATCTTTGTTTTAACTACTTCCTTTATGTTTGGGTTCAAATGTCTTTGTGATTGTACTATAGGTTTATAACCTTATTCAAGTAGGATTTTATATGTACAGAATGAGGGACTAATTCTCTTAATGTCAAAAATTTTCCATGCAATCACTCTCTTGTGATCCTTCAGTACACGGTAAAGTTTACTCTTTTGCTATGTAGTCAATCTTGAGGAAACTACCATTGGCAACTTTGAGTTTTCCCTTAGGAATGCATAATCTAGATAGTTTGGAAGCTGGTCCAGCTTTAATTGTAGTGGTTCTTCAATAGAAGGCTTTAATTTTGCTTTATGTACATGGTCAAACCATTCAGCCTTTGCTCTTAAGTTGCAGGATTAATTTCTAGCTAAGCTTCTACTTTAATCATATTTAGATCACTATATTCTTCATCATGAATTCTTTGTATCAAACATGATTCTAAAGGATCCTTAGGCAATGATTCTTGCAAAGTATTAGACACAAAGAAATCGGTAGAATCAAGACTAAAACATGTATCAACATACTTTCTCATTGCTTCTTTAATTGTAATTACCATCTCTTTTTCTCTTACCCTTAATATTAGCTTACCATTACTAACATCTATAATAGCTCTAGCTATAGCTAAAAAGGGTTTACCTAGAATGAGCGGCACCTCAATATCCATGTTGATATCTAATATGACAAAATCAACAAGAAATACAAATTTATCTATTTTAATAAGCATGTCTTCAATTATACCCTTAGGATATGTTACATATCTATCAACTAGTTGTAAACTCATCCTAGTTGGTTTAGGTACACCTAAGCCTAGCTATTTAAATAACTTAGAGGCCATTAAATTTATGCTAGCACCTACATCAAATAATGCCTATTTAATAGACAAATTTCAAATAAGATAGGGGATAGTAAAACTCCTTGGATCTTTTAGCTTTGAGGGAATCATGTTTTGCAAGATAGTTGAACACTACTCACTAAGCATGACCGTGGATAACTCTTCTAACTTCTTTTTTAGGGAGAGCAGCTTCTTGAGAAATTTCACATGCTTGGGCATTTGTGATAGCACTTCCACAAAAGGTGAATTAATGTGTAACTGTTTAGATAAGTCTAGAAACTTACTATACTACTCATTATTGCATTCCTTTTTTAACCTTTGAAGGTATGGATTAGGTGGTTTATAACCCTTGACCTTTGAGGGTTTTGGTTCTTCTTAAGGTGGTTCAAAGGTTTTCGTAAGTTTATCCTTCTCCTCTATCATTGGTATGGGGTCGACTAGTGTCATTTTGAGTTACATGGCAATTTGCAACTCCTTACCACTTATCGTAGTCGTGGCTATTGCTTAAGCTTGTGGCAAAAGCATGGATTGCTTTTCGACTACAATATTAGCAATTTGCCTTATTACTTTTTGATACTCAATAGTCTAGCATCACTTTTTTGCATGTACCTACTTAACATCTCTCCTAGTTTCAAGTTCTCCTCTTTAAGAGAGTGAGTTTGAAATCTATTAGGAGCATTATTATTCCTTAGTGGTTAAAAAGAATTACCAACATAAGAGAATCACTCCCTACCCTGTTCTTCATAGTCGTTAAAAGGTAAACGTTGAAAACCCCATTGATTCATACCATAATAGGTTTGTTTTTGGTAATAAGGTAGCATGTATCCTCCTAGATTAACTACATTGAACATCATAAAATGTTGTGCAAGCATAGGATAGAAATCTAACCTTTTATGTATTGCTTCCAACTATGCTGTTAAGGTCACGGTAGACTCTGTACCCTTTAATTTTGATTTCTTCCCACTAAGTTTATCACCTTCCCAATGGTAGCTATTCATGGCTAAGCTCTCAAATAAAGCATACGCTTTTTTGGGTGTCTTTAAGTTTAACGTATCACTTGCAGATGCATCAAAAAATTGTTTACTTTCATAATTTAATCAATTGTAGAAAGTTTGTACCTACATCCAAAGTGGAAGAGTATGAGTTCGGCATTTTCTTATCAACTCCTTAAACACTCCCAAACATCGTAAATTGTTTCCTTATCAAACTGGGTGAATGACCAAATATCGCTTCTAAGCTTAGCCATCTTAGCTAGAAGAAAATAGTTTTCTAAAAAAAATTTTATTAGTAAATCCCAAGTAATAATAGAATCTTTTGATAATGAGGTTATCCATTTCCTTGCTTTTCCCTATAAAAAGAATAGAAACAATCTCAACCTTAGCATATCATCCGTAGCTCCTTTTATTTTAGAAGTCGCATAAATCATAAAAAAGCTAGCAAGATGCGTATGTTAGTCCTCATCTAGAGAGCCTTCAAATCACAACTGCTATTGAACCATTTGAATAATAATTGGTGGGATCATAAATTCGTTTATATTGATAGTTGGTCTTACAATACTAAAGTTGGCTCCACTAGTCAATGGCTTAATGTAGTCGAACAAAGTTTTATGTGCTTGTTAGTTTTGGCCATTACTCCAAATTTGCCTCAACATAAAATAGAGAATTCAAGTGAGATTTTAGGCTATTTAACATAAACAAATAGAAAACTATCAAAAATTAAAATGATAGAGTAATAAAGGAATGTACTTTCCTAATCAATAGTCCCTAACAATAGTGCAAAAACTTGATGAGGCGTATATTGCACTATCAAACAAGTGCACATATCAAGTAATAGTATATAGAGCAGAAGAGTCTTGGGTTGTCGATCCCATGAAGACCGGACAAAAATAAGAAATAGAAGGATCTTTTGGGATTGCAATATATTGCGCTATTGCTCACTTGTTTTGATTATTCTAATCTATATTAAATTGCAATATAATTGATAAAAACAAGAAATAGAAATTAACTAAAAGATTAACTAATAATATAACAATAGGAATAAACTAAATAACATAAGTTAGGATACCTAAACACTAATCACCATGAATGTAACATGTAGGATCTTTCAGGATTTTAATGAATTTCTTATTTTTTTTTATTAATTAGAGGAATTTAAGCATTAATCTAATAGGAGTCACTTCTCTATTAGATTCTAATCTAAATTTCATCCTACTTAGATCACTTCTAAGATATAACTCGTTAGAATAGCATTTAGAACATGAATCCCATACACAAATAATAAATAAATTAATTATAGAAGAACCCTATAACTTATCTCTAAACTTATAGTGAATCCCTTCAATTATAATAAATCTAATTATTGGCTAGCGTAGTGACTTCAAAACATAATATCGAATAAATTAAGTTAAGATTTTAGAAGTAACAGTTTAATTCAATTTAGCTACATAGTTGAATTAATAAAAATAAGAAGATTACGTTAAAATAAAACAATTTATGTACACTTCATTGTTACCTTAATGGTTTACAGATCTAGATATCGTTGCTTCTAAGCTAAAATCATAGAAACGCAGGAACTTTCATAGTTATAGGAGTATTTCTATTCCCTATTTTCTTATTCCACTGCTCTCTCTCTCTCTTTCTCTCTCTAAATACAATTATCTATCTTTTATTTATAATGTTTGAACAAAATAATCTACAAATGGCAAGTATATCTTAGCAAATTGGGCATATAAGGCCATGAAAACGACCGTGATGGTTGGGTGTAAACAATACCTTATAGTAATTCTATCAAGAATTATCTTGAAATTAATTACAAAGGGAATACGGTCGAGGAACATGGCCATAGTGGGTGATTGTGGTCATACTTATGTCAAAAATCCTTTGAAATTCAAATTGCAATTTGAGGATGAGAGCTCCTCGACAAAGGAACATGGCTGTAGTATGTACCCGTAGTTATCTTCTTTACTTGTTTCTTGAATCAATTCTCTCCAATCCTTGCCATCTTTAGATTATCCTTCAAAATAGATGAAATTCTCTCCAAAAATCACCTAAATTCTCATCTTTTTGTCATATCACTTCATTTGAGTCCAAAAATAAAAAATAACTCAAATCAATAGCAAATTCAATTAATTCATATCAAAATTGCATAAAATATTGAGGAAGAGAGTATAGCAGATGAGTGCAATTTTGCATTCATTGAGAACCCTACCTTTATAACTCATAGCAACCCTTACACAAGGTTGTAACCTTAAGCAACCCATCACTTTAAACTGGTGAGTCACATAAGGCGAAGTGTTGGTTTGTAAATGCTTAAGTGGTGGGTTACTTCCAAGAGCAAGTCATGAGGCTTACTCTTTTCTATTTTTCATTTCTTTACTTAAACCCCATTTACCCTTTTGCTAGTAGCCTTCTTTAAAGGATTTACTCATGCTACAGTAAGCCCTCTTCCAAGGTACGTATTCATTTTTGTATCATCTTATGGCCTAAAGAAAGGATTCGAGGATGTCAAAGCCTTATTGAGCGAATGGCCATAGGCTAACTAGAAGCTGTATGTTATTATTTGGTGAATAGGTGACTGGTTTCAACATTGTATACACTATTGTACTATCTCCTTTGTAACTTGCTTCATGATTGGCTAGCAATATTAGAGCCTTAGAGCTTGGACATATAAGGCTTGAGTTTTGATGTAGTTGCTACATGCCCCAGCATCTATCTCTTCTAGAATTTTCTAATCGAAACAAATTAAGGGAAAGCTTATACCTTAGTAGTATAGGACTCCATTAAATAACATGTAGTTAGCTGCTCTAATTAGAGCTTCCAAGCCTCCTTTAGATCTTAGAGTTGTTCTATACTTTAGGAACTCTACAATGTTGTCCATCTAATACGGTTTAAGTAGGTTTATATGTATTGCTAAAGTTTACTCAAGCTAGCAATTGGTGCTCCTCTCTAATAAGTATTCCATAAAGATCTTCTTACTTTTGCTTTAGGCTTTAGGATGCCTATGGAAGCATATCTAGAGAGTCTATTAGCCTTTAAATTGTCAACCTGGGGGATTCAAGTTATGGTCTATGAAGTAAACTCTTTGATAAAGGATTTTACGAGCTCTAAATATTTGATCATCCCTTCCTCTTTAGCCTCATACTCTCCTATAACTTGTTCTATGACTATCATTAGGTTTAAGAAAATGTCCAGTTGTTTTGCTTCAACCTCTTTATCCAGCTTCAATCTAATGATCAAGTTTTCATACTCAGCCTCTATGTTGCTAGCATCAAACCTGAACTGTAAAATGTAACATATCACTACATCATGAGGGCCTTTAAGTACTTGCTTAGCTCTACATCCTTCTTGGTTAGATGAACTGTCAACATGTAAGGTCTAGGTGGGCTTCCATCTTTTTTTGCTAGTGACTCTTCTCTAGTGTATTTGACTAGAAATTCCACTAAGACTTATGCTTTGTAGGCCTAACAGGGTTTATACTAGATGTCATGTGCACTAAGATTTGACACGTACTTTATCATACTCCCTGAAGCATCTAACTTTTTAGGGATCTTCTATAACAGCTAGTTGATGAAGACTACGATTTGGTGTGCTTCAAAATATTGTTGTAGTCTCTTGGCTAAGATTACCACTACAAAGCAAACTTCTCGACCTTTGAGTATTAGAGTCTAGCTTTATTGAGCTTGAAATTTTTTGGTTTGCTCATATTTCTTAATTTAATTTAAAGTAAACCCTATGCCTACTTAGTTTAAACCCATCAATTGAAATTAAGGAAAACCCAGTTTCTTTGTTTTGAAAACATTTTGGAGTCACCACTAGGTAAAACCGAGAGAGGTAACTAAATTAGAACCAATTAGGCAAATTGGTTCCAATTTAGCCACCAGCCTACAAAATTGAAAACTTTTTTGAAAAGATTTTAAGAAACTAGAGTTCTTGAGCTTAGTGGCTATCCTATTAAACCTTAATGGGTAGCACTTAACCTTTTGAATTTAAGTTTACATTTCAAAATTACCTATTGTTGAGCATTATTTTTTTTTTTTGGTTTTTAGTAAGTTTTTCCTAAATCAATCGATAGTTAACCCTATCCATTGAATATTGATTATCGAATAAGGCTTTCTAAAAGACTTTTAATAACTTTAGGAGTCATCACCTGACTAGAGTTGAGAAATAGTTTAATTCAAAACCAAGTGGGTGGATTTGGTTTTGATCTAAACACTAGTTTATGTGGGGAAAACTGATTTTAGAAAAAGGTTTATAACAATCTAAAGATCGAGTTCAGGAGTTAGGCTCTTTAAACCCTTACGAGTACCACAAACTTTCAAAATTTAGATCTAATTTCTTAAAATCACCTTTTAGAACAAAAATTAACATTAGGTAAGTTGTTTTTTCTTTAATTTTATTTTATTATTATTCATAAATTCAGTAATTTGAGCTAAAAAAGAAAAGGGAAAACTAATTTTTTTCATTTTATAATCACCTCAGAGGTGTCTACGTACCCATTAGTTGGGATCAAACGTTTATAATCCATTTATAAAATTTTAGGCATATTGGATTATTTTAATTTGAGAAAACACTCTAGTTTACGTTTTTTATCAGTTCAATTTTATTTTGGAATATCTAAAGGGCTCTAAATCAAGGTTCTACTTTTGGAAAGTTCTAAAAAATTTCCTAATTTTTGAAAGGGTCTATTGGATTTTGTTCCATAAAAAGAAATTTTCTAAGTGATAAAATCCATTTATTTGTTTATTTTATTTTTCCATTATTATTTCTTATTTTCTTTTTTATTTCTTTAAAAAAATAAAACTAAGCCTCTTTTCTTTTTTTTTTTCTTGGCTTCTCTCTTTTCTTCTCTTTTAGTTTATTATTTTACACAAACACAATCGAAAAGGTATGAAAGGCTGAACCAAGAGAGCTAGGACATGCAAGTTGGTTTGGAGCAGGGCTTAAGGTCCAGTTGGATGGGTTTGGAGAGGGTCTTGAATCGTGGATCGGTTTGTCTCCAATCTTCAATAGTAGTGGCTATGTAGGGGATGATTTGTGGTGATTTGAATGCTACAATGAGTGGGAAAGGTGAGTTTTGTATAGATCTTATTGGAATTTGGTGGTGGTGGTGGTGGTATGTTAGGGTGGGGTTTGAGGTTTAATGCCTTAGTAAGTGGTGGTGGTCTAGGTAATCGTCAGAATTGGGGACACGACAATGGTGTTGGTTCATCATAGTAAGGATCGCTAGGTGTGAGAAGGTGGTTAGGCTAGGGATTTTAGGTTGTAGTGGTCATAACTATGGTATTAGTTTAGCTTAAGGAGTGTTGGTTTGCAAGTTTTACGAAGGTAGCATGGTGGTTAAGGTTTGGAGTTTTCAATAGTGGGATGGTTGGGTAGCTATTGGGGTACGGCAATGTATGGAGTAGGTTGGGTTTGAGAGAGCTCAGGGTGGTAAGCATCGTAGTGGTTATAAGTTTGCTTAATGGTAGTCAGAGAAGGAGAGAGTGTAGAGAGAGAGAGAGAGAGAGAGAGAGAGAGAGAGAGAGAGAGAGAGAGAGAGAGAGAGAGAGAGAGAGAGAGAGAGAGAGAGAGTATGTATGCGTGTGCGTGTTCAGGAGAGTGTTCCAGTGTTCGAGGTTGAGGATCCCCTTCCCATACGAGTTCTCCCCATATCCACTTTATGGTGTTTAAGCTTCACATATAGAAGGCAAACAATGAAATCGTACTATATTGAAGATTAAAGTAAATGGGTGTTGATTTCCTTTCTTGACTTGATTTGGCTTGATTTTAGATGATATGATTAGTCAAATGAAGTCTATGATAATTACTCCTGCTTAACACAGTGATTTGAAGCTTCGGAATTCAATGAAGTAGGTTGAATCATGGAAGCTTGATTGGGAGAAAAATGAAGTTTTGCAAAACTTTGGACCACCATTTAACCTAATGAATGATTGCATCTAGACGAAATCAAGGGTTCAATTCAAAGTATCTTATGTCTAGTTTGTGATTTCATCATTAATTTGGTGAACTCACGAGGAAAGATGGATCAAAAATAGCCTTAAAGCAAGCCATCTAGCTTTTTCTTATGCAACAAAACAAAGGAAAGAGTGAGAAAGGAGGACAAAGAGAAGGAGAGATGTGTTGATGTAGCGCCACGTTAGCTATGTGATCTAGTGGGAATGTGCCATATGTCCTAAAATGATACGTAGCTAATGACGTAGGTCCTAGCATGTACGTGACATGTATCATGCTACGTAGCTAATACGTATCCATAGGTGTGCATGTATACGACATGTGTCATTAGTTGACGTAGCCTAATCATGAAGTTTCATGTATCATGACCAAACATGTGGTCTAGTGATTTTTTGACACATGGGAGTGTATTTTGTGAACTAAAAAAATAAAGGGTACTTTGTGTCTTTGGTGAGATTCAAACCCCATTTCTTCAAGCCAAACCCAAATGTAAGTCAAAGTATATTACCACTAGGCTGTTGGCTTGCGTTTTGTTTATATGTGCAATCAAATTGCACATATGGACTAGATCAACCTAGATTAAATTTAAATCTAAGCGTATGCCCAACATCTCTCCTTTATTTAAGGTCTTAAAAAACACTAAAGCTTTAAAAAAAAATTTATATTTAAACTACTTAAAATTTTACTATTTATTTATTTATTTATTTTTTAATTTTCTAAATTTCTCCTAAATCTTATACTTTTGTGATTTTATCAAATTTTCTATTATGATTTTTTCAATTTTTCTATTTTGGTATTTTTTCCTAAATTAAGAGCCCTAAGCCAACTCCACAAATTTCAAAATAAAAATGAGGCAACAATAAGGTATCTACACCCATCTAACTTAAGGGAAGGACCTTATATTTACACGTAAAAGATAATAATAAAATTATAATTATCTAAAAAGGGAAGAAAAAGAAAAAAATTCAAAGGGGAAAAATATTTTTTTATATATTTTAAGTGGCCCTGTAATCTCTTATGAGTACCAACATATCCACTATTTGAGATCAAACTTCTATAGTTTGTTCTAAAAATTTAAGCTTGTTGGTTCTTTTAAATTTCTGAAAGACTAGCCAAGTTTATATTTTAATCACTTTTTTTAAAGAAAATTTCTAGGAAAAATAAATAAGGACCTAATTTGGGGTTATAAATTTCTTATTGAAAACTCTAAAAGTCCCTAACATTTGAAAAAAGGATTTTTTTTCTATTTTTGGAAGTACATTTTTGTAAGTGAAGAAAAAAAAATTCTTTCCTAAGTTAAAAAGGCCTTTTTTTTTTTCCAAATAAGAGAAAGAAAAGAATAGAAGGGAAAAAAATTATGAGTCTTGGGGTAAGGACCTTTTTTAAAAAAAATTAAAGAAAAAGAAGAAAATATTTTTTCTTTTTATTCTTTTGAATTTTTCAAAATAAGGAAAAAAAAAAGAAATTCAAGTACAAGAAAAAAAAAATAGAAGAAGAAAAAAAATAAAGAAAGCTCAAGAGTGTTACATAAAGTTCTCTTTTATTATTTTATTATTATTTTCTTTATTATTAGATAATAATAATAAAAATAAAAAAAGGGTAGAAGTAACTTAGACAGTAAGTAGGTATAGGTTAGATTTGTGAGGTAGGTCCGATCAACGGGTCTGTTCGTAGGCAGCTTGATTTGATTTGTGATGGGTATAGGTGTAACAATCAATCCAACATCATGACGCCACTAAGATGACAATTTCAATTAGGAAGTTAAACATTTTTTAGAAATGTATTGGTAAAGACCTAGTTGGTGACAACGCCATGGATTATTATGGTCGTTGGGGAGGTTTTTGAAAATTTGCCAATGGACGTGGTGCTGCACAACCTGTACTATGGCTTATTAGAGCTCAAGTGAAGGTTTGATTTCGCTCTTAAGAGGTAGTGATTACTTTAATGGTGGTAGATTTGTGCAAATAGTGGCTATGATTGAGCTTATAAGGTGGTAAAACTAGAGGAAGAAAGAGATTCGCACTTTTAGAAAATAACCTTTGAGTATGCTTATATTAAATAAAGAATGAGGAAATTGATGTTTAAAAGGCTTATTTGAGCTTCAATTTATAGTGTTGGAGCTCAAATTATAGATGGAAGGTGATTAATCACCATAACACTGAGTTTGAATGTGGTGATGTTAGCCACCTTAAATGTACAATTTGAAATGGAAAAGATGTTTATTTTTTAGTTAAAACGAACTTTTTATAGCTTAATCTTGCCATGTGAATTGATTATAAGCTTTGAAATTCATTAATGTAGCTTGAATGAAGCTTGGTCAACACTGAGAGTTAAAGCTTTTTCCAATTTTTTATTCTAAATTTAACCCATAAATGATTGATTTTGGAAACGATTTTGGGTTAAATCTAAAGTAAGCTATGTGTTTCACACGGTCCTACCATTAATTCAAGAGGAATCAAGTGGAAATCACACAAAAAAATGGCTTGAACTCGATCCATTAAGTTGCTCTTTGTTAGAAACAAGCTAGAGAAAACAAAGTATTTTGAAGGAAACTGACATAAAATTTAGCCCTGGCAATTATGTTACGTACAGACCCGCCTAGCTTAGCATACGTACCTCACGTACTCGAGCCAAAATTATGTAGGCGTTCGCCTACTTTTTGCTTATAGGCTGAAAACATATTAGGGATTTTATTTCTCTTTTATTATTATATTTATTCATAAAATAAACAAATAAAATAAAAATATACTACAATAATCTAAAATTGACTAACCTTAAAAAAAAAAAAAAGATTTTTGAACCATCTTTAATTTAATGGTTTCATGTAGAAATTAAATTAAAATTAAATAGCATTAAAAAAATTACAAAATGACCTAAAACTGTTAAATTATGTACATGCACTTAGACCCTAAAAATACCCGTTTAACTTAATGACACTATAAAGGAACTTAGGGCTTTTATTTCTCTAAAAGAAATTATTTTATTTTTGAAGTAGTATGAAAGAAAGAAAAAAAAATTATTTAGGAAATATTTAACTATAAAGAAGGGTGCAAATGGGGTGTCTACACCTGTTCCTTTTTATGGTGGAGTTTGAGTAAAACTTTACTATAAAGACAATTAAGACACCATTTTTTCCTTGGAAATATATTTATCCTAATTAGCTCTACAAATAGGTAGCTATCCTAGGCTTGATTCAATGGGGATTTAGATGAACAGTGAAACATATGTTAAAAAAGAAAGAAGATGCTCCAAGAGCTGGTTTAGACACAAGGATAAGTTTTTTTAACGGTATAATGCCTTTTGAGCTAACTATAACCTTCAAAAGTTCTGAAGAAAGGGGAACATTTTAAAAGTTTGCAAGACCTTTAAAGTTACCTTGAGTGAAGAGTAGTGCTTTGCAAAAATGGTACTAGAAGGTAATGTTGTAAGAGCTAGCAAGAACTTCTAGAATGGTAACACTCCTTGAGCTAGCTAGACTAGCAACTCTGGTCATGCTCTTTTGAGCTAATTAACCTAGACAAGAGCATCTCTAGAAAGATAGTAATCTAAAATGGAAATTCGATTTTAAACTTACTCGTGCTCTTCTAAGCTAACTAGTTTAGGCAAAAGCTTCTCTTGAGGATTAGCAACCCTAAGTGAGAAATTGATATGAAAACCTAGTAATGCTTTTTTTTTTCTTTTAAATTGACTAATCTAGGTAGAAGCGTCTCTAGCAAACTACTAACCCTAACATGGAAATTAATATAGAAATCTAGCTGTACATTTTTAAGCTAACTAACATAAGTAAGAGTGTTTCTAAGGAACTAACAACCTTATAAGAGAGATCAATACAAAACCTAGTTGTGCTTTTCTAAGCTGACTATCCTAGGTAGAAGCATGTCTAAGGGACTAACAACCCTAAGTAAGAAATGGGTGTGAAACCTGATAATGCTTTTCTAAGCTGACTAACCTAGGCAAGGAAGTGTCTCTAGGGGACTAGCAACCTTAAATAAAAAATTTACTTGAAACTTGGTAACGTACATCTAAGCTAACTAACCAAGGTAGGAGCGTCTCCACAGAACTAGCAACCTTAAAAGAGAAATCGATACAAAACCTAATAATGCTTCTCTAAGCTGACTATCCTAAGTAGGAGTATCTCTAGGGGATTAGCAGTCGTAAGTAAGAAATTGATATAAAACTAGTAGTATTCCTTTAGGCTAACTAACCTAAGCAAACGAGAAAAGCGCTTATTAAGCTTAGCTAAGACACTAAGGTAGTGAACTAAGGGAAAGCACTTTTATGCTGGCTTTAACCCTAAGAGATATTAGTGAAAGGGAAGTGCCTTAAGAGGAACTAGTGAACAAAGGCACCTTATAGGCTTGCTAAAACCTTAGAGAAGTTGATAAAGGAAAGTATCCTATAGATGTGCTAAAACCTTAAAGGAGATGTGAGTTGAGACAGTGTTGTACAAGCTAGCCAGAACCTTAAAGGAGATAGCCAAAGGGTAAGTACCCTATATCCTAGCTACCATGCAAATGCCATGCTTAAAAACCAAATTAATCTTTATGCTAAAGTATATAGAAGCACTTACCTAGCTTAGTTGGTACCATCCAAACAGTCAAGTCTTTCCTTAAAAACTCTAATAAAAATTAATTGATCCAGTCATTTGAAATGGAGCCAAATCTCTTGGAGATATCAAATTTTCTATCGTCTACCTAACTAATCTTGGCATTAGGGTTTATTGTCGACCAACATGTGAATTGACATCTTCATTGAATAGAAAAAGCCAATGTCTTAGATTTTTTATGCCATTTATAATCTCTTAAGGTTTCAGATGAACTACCTTTCATATTCTTTCAATAAGGCCCATGCCTTGATCGAGTAATAATTATTTACCATGACTTGTTTGCTCCTGTAAATATGGTCTTGCCTTGGAAGTGGAAAAAAAAAAAATCTCCCCATCGAGGAGGATGAATTCATAATAAAGTATTTCAAAGAGTTTTGCTAATTGTCATCGTTCCATAGATCATTTTCATTCTAATGTTGATGATCTCAAGGAATACACATCTTACTTGTAGAAAATGAAAATTAAACCACAGTAACATTTAACATCACTAACATTTTTGTGTTATAAGGAGGAAATTCTATTGTAATAAGATTAAAGCCCCTCCAAGCAAGGTTAAGCCTAGATTTTTCCTAATTTTTGTTATTTTTCTTAACTCAATTAGTATTAAACCTGAACTCATTTAATACTAACCATTAACTAAGAGTAAAAAAAACTTGGTTTTTCCTTTTATTTTGAAAACTGTCTCAAATTCACCACCTGATCATAGTCAAGAAAAAAGAGTTAAGTTATAACTAATTGGATGGATTGGTTATAACTTCGTTAGCAGTCTCTCAATAAAACTAATTTTTTAAAAAGGTTTTGAAACTAGAGATTTTGGATCTAGTGGCTACCTTATTAAACCCTCCACGGATACCACTTTCAACATTCCTAATTCAATTTTATCTTAAAAATACCTATTTAGCTAATCATATATTAAAAAAAATTGATTCTATTTTTAAAAAAAAAATAACAAATCAAAGTCATTTATAAAAGGGAAAATAAAAAGGTTTCTCTATTTTAAGTTATCCCGTAGATACCTACATACCTTGTAGTAAAGATTAAACTTTCCGTAGTTCATTCCCCGAAAATGTTTGCTTGAGTTGGTTTATTTTAATTTTGGAAACAATGGTTGGATTTATATATTTGATCAACTTTACTTTAAAAAAAAAGTATAGAAAGGTCTTAATTTGGTGCATTTATTTTTGAAAATTTTTATTTATTTATTTATTTACTTTTGTTGAAAATTGGATCTTCTAAGTGATAAAATTTTTTTTTGTTCACTTTTATTAATTTTGTTTTTCTTATTATTTTTTAAATTTTTTGACCGAAGCGAAAATAAGTAAATAAACTAATCTGGGCTTTTTTTTCCTCCTTTATTTTTTTTTCTTTTTCCTTCTTTCTTTTCATTATTTTTATAATTTTTACAATTAAAATAAACAAAACAAACAACAACAAAAATAATAAATAATTAATTAAGTATGGAACCAAACCAAAAGTGCAATAGGACCATATGGGTTAAGTTGGAGTCGAGTCTTTAGGTTCATTCATAGATCTGAATCAAGTTGCACATACGACCATGTATGTGCAGTGGATGATGGAGACAGTTGGAGATGCGCTATTTAGGCCAATTTGCTCACCAAAATCAGTAGAAAATAGTGTTTTGTGAGAATTTTGTTGCATTTAGTGGGGGGGGGGGGGGGGAGGGGGGTAAGCAAAGTACCTTGATGTTTTTAAATGGTTTGGTGGTTGTTGAAGAGTGGTGGCAGTGGCGGTCGATGGTGATAAGGTCAGTTTATGGTGAGAAATGGGTGTAGTTGAGGGTTTCTAAGGTTACTGAATCTCAAAGTGTGGATAGTTTTGTTTTAGGTACGACGGCTAATGGTGGTACATAAGTGGCAATGGTAGTTGGGGTTTCAAATTGAAGCTCCTCGTGTTAGAATTCACATTGTGGGGTACAACGGAGCTATAGGAGCGAGTTGTTGGGAAGTTTTTGACCTAGGTAGCTCGATTGTAGCATTAGGTTTCTTCGACTAATGCTATGGTCAAAGAAATTTTAGAGAAAGTGTATGTGCGTAGTAGCGAGAGAAAGTGATTGAAAGAGTGTATAAGGGTGTGTTTGATTGATTTCTAATGATTTAGATTAAATCATAAGCCTCCTTTTATGCTACTAAAGCAAAGATCAAGCTTGAAAGGTTTACGAATTGAATTAAATCAGAGATTTGAATTAATTAACTTTGACCCAGAAAATGGTTTCCACTCTCAAATCTGATTTTTTCCACATGAACAAATGAATTTGGACAAATGAACAGTCAAATTTGAAACTATGCCATGTATAGCACACCATTTCACCAAAAATTAGGGTGGAATTGTATGGAGAACACAAGAAAATTGAGGTCGAGCACAGGCCAACGAGTTGGGAAAAACTTAGGAAAGAGATAAGGATCAAGGAAGAAGAAAGGGGCTTGGTATGTATTGAGCATGTGAGATGCGCCTAAGATGGCGCATGCATTATACATTCCTAGTGAAATTAAAATGCAGGAATGTGAGACCTAATCAAAGGACCCTTGACCTAGTCCGATCCCCTTCCCCACCTTAACCCCTACCTACAACTTCCTTTTTTATATAAAATAAAACAAAACACTAAACCTAAATCCTAAATTCCCTTTTCTATTTTTTCTTAAAATCTATTTCACTTAAAAATGTTCTATTTTCCTAAAAAAGCAAAAGATCTATCTTTCTTTTTTTTTTTTCATTTTCTATATTTTTTTGCTAAAATTTATATTTTTTTGTATATTCCTAAATTAGGACCCTTTTTCCTTATTCTTAAAAAAAAATTAAAACTATAAGGAGGTAGGGGTAGAGAGGCAAAGATAAGGTATTTATAGCTACCATTCTTTGTGGTGAACTTTAAGTAAAACCTTACCATAAAGACACAAAGAGATACCATTTTTTCCCTAAAGATGAATTTGCCTTGAGAAGCGCTATAACTAACTAGCTATCCTAGGCTTGATCCACTAAGGATTTGGTGAAAGATAGAAGACACTTTGATGTACGATTGAAGTGTTTTAAAGGATAACAAAAGTTCTTAGGTTCGACTTAACAAATGATAACAAGGGTTCTTAAAGTTTCAAGGGAGGATAATTGAATGATCAAAATTCCCAATCTAAGGATAACTTTGATTCCTTAAGGTTCCTAAGCTCCTAAACAATAAGATTACTTAGTTTTCAATACTAAGGATAGCTTAAGTTCCTAATTTAAGGATCACTTGGTTCCTACAAAATAACATAAGTTCCTAAACAATGGCATTACTTAGTTCCTATGAAATAACCTAAGTTTCTAAATGAAAGGATTACTCGATTTCAAGATTGACGATGGTAGAAGTTCCTAATCTAAGGATTACTATGATTCTTAGATAGCTAAAGCTTCTTATTCAAGATAACTAAAACTCATAAATAGCCAAAGTTTCTTGATAAGAATAATTAATATTCCTATTGAATGATTAAGTCCCTAAAAAATAAGGATTATCTAGTTTTCATGATCAGAGATAGCTAAAACTCCTAATCTAAGGATTTCTAAGACTCCTAAATAGCTAAAGTTTCCTTGACAAGAATAACTAAGGTTCCTATTGAATAGTTGCAGACACCCTATTTTTACCTCCTTTTATTTATTTTATTTTAGGATAAAGGGTCCTAATTTAGGAAAAATGCAAAAAAATAGAAAATAAAAGAAAACCCAAAACATAAGAAATTTAGGAAAAAATACAGAAAAATAGAAAATTAAGGAAAACCCTAAAAAAAATATAAAAATAAGAAAAGTACAAAAAATGAAAAAATTTAAAAAAATTGAAAAGTTACAAAAATTTGAAAAAAAAAAGAAGATTTAGGAAATTTGGAAAATAATTTAGTAGGATAATAATTTTTAATTTAGATAGAATGCGAAGAGGGTTGTTAGGCTTAGGCTTAAAATTAAATCTAGTCTAAGATGACTTTATTCATATGTGCAATTTGATTACACGTATAGATAAGGTACAGGCCAACGGTTTAACAATAAAGCACTTGGACATTTGTATTGGGTATAATTAGAGGTCTTGGGTTCGAATCCTATCAATGGCATAGAAAGCCTTTTTATTTCTTTTCTAAAGGATACATTATAAAAAATACTGCCACACGTCAGGGGTTCATTGTACTACATGCCTAACACGTAACACCATTGGATTCGGTCACAGCTGACATGACGCCATGTGGCATGCCACATCAATTGCCCCTTATCATATCAACTACCATGTGTCAGTAAGGACACATGGTACACTATGATTGGATGACGTAATTTACGTAATGGCACGTCAGCTGCCTTTCTCTTCCTTTCCCTTCTTTTACCTAAATTTCCTTAACTTTCTCAGCACAAAAACAACATATACCCTTCACTTTAGATCCATTTTCTATGCAAATTTCACACACACACGAATGATTTCTTAGTCTGATCTTATTCTAGACATGGCATTCTTTAAATCAAATACAAGAGCAAGACCAGATTCATTCCTTTCAATGCTCAAATCAACTTAAAAATGGAAAAAAAAATCGAAATCACGAATGTGTATTCATGGTTAGATTGGCTAGTAATAACCTTTTCCTTCTTTATTCGAGCGTGAAATTGTATAAATAGACCTCTCCAGTCCTTGTTCAAGCAAGAACACTCACTTCCAATCATTTAAACACACTTACGATTCCTCTCTCTCTCTAATGACACCTTCTCTCTCTCTTCTCTCTCTAGGATATTCTTTGAATTGAAGCTTTTCAAACAAAACTCACATCACAACTACTATCCTCGAGCCTTAAGCTATCTCCAACAACCACCCCTACCTCCTACCGTATCTCGAAGCCCTTTTGCCATTAAAACCCTAACCGCCACCCTCCACTCCAACAATCACAACCAATGGCCAAGTTAGGTAATAACACTTGTTCTACCCTACCTAATCCCTATCCAAAACACATGAAACCCCTATTTCACCTTCACTTTAGTAGCCGAATTGAATGGAATCAACCTAGGTAGCTGCTACTCCTCCCTCTTTCAACTGCAACCCGAATCCAGTGCCTAACCTAACCTGGATTCGAAGTTCGACCCACAACTCGACTTGCACCAACCTAACCTGTACTCCTCTCCTAGTCTGGCCTTCATCCGCATGATTGTTTCGGTTCTCTTATTTATTTATTTTATTATTTTATTATTTATTTTATATAATTGTGAATGAAAATGTAAAAAAAAAAACAAGGAGAAAGAAGGGAAAAAGAAAAAGGAAAAGGAAGAAAAGAAAAACAAAAAGAAAAAAAAAAGAAGAAAAAAGGAAAGAGTAGTCTATTCTTCATTCATTTACTTATTTACTTATTTTTTAAATTTTTTTAGTTCAATATAAATAGATAAAATAGAAAAAGTAATAAATAAATAAGATAATATAGCAAAAATAAAAATAAATAAGGTTAGTGATTAAAAATCATTTTTGACACTTAGAAAAATCAAGTTTTCCAAAAATAAATGGACTCTTTCCAAATTAGGATTCCATTTAGAATTTCTAAAAATAAACTTTGATTAGGACCTTTTAGAATAATTTTCGTAAATAAACATAAAACGGATAAAAACGTAAACTCAACTGCTTTCCTAAAAAGTTAAGATAAAAAAACCAGATAAGGTACATAAGCACTTACGGAGCGATGGTAAAAAAAAAAAAAAACTATTTTTTCCCTTTTTAGTTTAGTTTAGTTTACTGAAATTATCCAATTTGATTAACCAATAATTAAATTCTATTTTATAAAATTGAAAGGTGATTTTTAAGGTTAAAATTAAGATTGAAAAGTTAATGGTACCAATAAGAGTTTAAAAATCCTAACCTTCGGATATAAATCTCTAATTTTAAAACCATTTTGAAAATCATTTTTTATCGAAATACTAATAGCTAAATTGTAACCAATCTACCAAATTAATTATAATTTGACTCTTTTTCCCGACTACAGTCAAGTGGCGACTCCAAACAATTTTCAAATTAAAAAAGAAAATGATTTTCTTTAAACCTTAGTCGAGGGTCAGTATTAAATGGGTAAGGTTTAATATTAATCGGTTTAAAGAAGACTAATTTATAAAAACCAGGAGGAAAAAATTAGGTTCAACAATAGTTAAGTTTCTAGAAGGAAGGATTACTTAGTTTCTAGACTAAGGATCACCAAAATTCTTAATAGAGGATAGCTAAGACTCCTAAATAATTAAAGTTTCTCTAACAAAAATAACTAAGGTTCCCAAATGGAAGGATTACTTGGTTTCAAGATTGAGTATAGCCAAAGTTTCTTGACAAGAATAATTAAGGTTTTTATTGAATAGCTAAGTTCATAAATGGAAGGATTACTTAGTTTTAAGATTAAAGATAGCTTAAGTTCCTACAAAAATAACTTAATTTCCTAAACAATAGGATTACTTGGTTTCAAGAAAGAGGATAGCCTAAGTTCTTATACTTAAGGATAACTAAGACTCATAAAGTTTCAATATCTTTTCCAAAAGGAATAAGCAATGGGCCTAAGTTACTAAACTTGAGGATAACTTGGGTTTTTGAGACAGTCCTAAATTCTTAATCTTAAGGATGATTGGATATTTTCAAGAAAGTTCCTAAGCTCATCAATGCTAAGATGTGACCTAAGGTTAATCTAACTATGAAGGCTCCTAAAGATCTTATTGAAGGATAACTATTCTAAAAGTTTACAAAATTTCAACTTTAAACTTTCTTTCTTTTTTTAAAAAAAAGAATCTTGAAAAACATACATTTATTCAATGACATCTCCAAAAATTCTTTCATTTATTTTTTTTACTATTTTTTTTAATTGCTAACAAATATGGATTCTTTACAGGTTCTTATAACTGCTAAATGGATTATGGGCCCATTCTTTTCCTTACCTTAGGGGCAATTATATGATTGTCCAACAAATCGTCCTTTTTAAGATATCTCTTGAAGCATTTGGGCCAATAATGTCTTTAAGGCTCATGATTTCCAAAATGTATAAGAAAATGCTATTTCATAATTGATTGGTTTAGTCAAAGAGGACTTTCTTACATTCTTAGCTTAAATTTCACTTTAGACTTACAATTCTAAAAATTATATTTCGTCTTGTAAGTGATACTTTATGATCAATTTGTTAGGTCTTTTTTGGACTGCAATGCAATACAGGTTTGGTCATCGGTTTAAATGGACAATAATGTACAAGTCTTATTGAAAAAATTCATGTATTTAACTCAAGTTTACAAGTGAAGAACTCTTTAAAAAAAAAACTAAAATTTTGCTTGCCCCATTTTTAAAAGTAACATTTACCAAGGATAAGTTATTTCTTTCAATTAGAAGGGCTGTTAAGGAGGGTTGGAATTGTGAGTGGGCTATGAGCCATGTGTCGGCTGCAATTTCTTTGGTGATCATGAGTTTTGAGGGGAACTTTGGTATTTATCTGATCTTTTAATCATCTTAATCGTGTTTTGGGTTCCTTATCTTAGGAATAAGCCTTTTGAGTTACATGCTCCTAACCTTTTCATGTTTTAGGTTTTTATGTTTTGGACTTGATCACCTGGTCTAATTAATTTCTCATGTTGGCTCTTTTTCTTTTCCTCGTATTTCCTTTTTCCTTTTTTTTTTATTTTGACTTAAGGTAGAGGTGATCATTCCTTCTTTTAGCTTGTAGCTTAAAGTATATGTATCTAGTGTTTAGGATATGGGCACTTCTTCATTTCAAAAGAAATAAGTAAAAATTACTTTTGAATTGATGTGACTAAAGCAAGCATAAATTAGTTTTTAACCTTTCTCCTACTTGATACCCCTAACCTTCTATTTCCCCCATTATGAGGTGGCTCTTGATAGGGTTCAATTTTGAAAATTTTCCCTGAATAGGCTCAATGACGTTAATAAAGGATATTAGTGTTTAAGATGATGAAAATGAATGTCTATCTTTATTTTGATTCACGTATCAAATTCAAGATGAACCTCCTTTAAAGAATGAGCCCAATAACCTCACAATGATATCACTTAACTTTCAAACTATTTCAAGGTTGGTATTTAGAATAAGGTTTGCCTCTTTTCATTCTAAAACTTTCAATTAATGAGATAACAAATTATTCATGCCCTGGAATAACTTAAAAACTTTGCCCAAAACATTAGCTTACTCAAATATGAACTTCTCGTTTTCAAAGATATTAACATGTTCTGAAGTACAAAGAAAAGCTAACTCTCATGAAGAATCGTTTGAGCCCTTCAACACTTTAATTCTTGAAAAGTTTATACCATGAGTTGATCATTTTGAATATATATGTCCATCATGTGAACATATAATCTAATGTATAGCTTTGGACATCTAGACCCATCATACTTCTCAAACTTTAATACTTGGAATTTTTTTGAGTAGGCTTGAACATCAAATGTAGAAAGGTTAGTGATCCTGTAAGCCCTTAAAAACTTTAGTATAAGCTAGGCTAATTATTAGAAAGCATTTAGAAATATACTCAAGATTGACTAAAATCGTTAGGAGAGATTTAAGAGATATGCATAAGACTTGATAAAACATCTATAAATAATGATGAAAACTATCCATATCCCTTAGAATTGACCAAGTCAAAGGTAAGCATAGTTGGTCAAATAAAGTCAACACATGTAAAAATTAAGACTAAACACTTAATATGGAAGAGGCAAACTTGAATAAGTAATTGACTATGATGTAAGCCATGACATAATCTTCATCTTTACGTCAATATGTGAAAAAAATTAGATGATTAAGACCAATCCAAAAGTGGTGCCAACTCCTTATATACATCAACACATGTGAAAAAGGTTAAGACAAAGAAGAAGAAGGAAAGTTGAACAAGAAACCTAATTTTTAGAAACAATGAGGTCATGAATGATGAAATTTCTTCATTACATCATGCCTTAAATCATGAATTCTAAAAAGGAAGACTCTTAAAGTCAATATGGAAATTTCTAAGAAGATGCACTACATTTAGAAGACATGATGCAAGAGATGATGAAATTGATCAATTACATGATGCATTAGCTCACTCATTCTAGAAGATAAGGCACTTAAGTCAACATTGAAATTACAAGGAAAGTGCAACACTTCTAGAAGAATAATGTAATGAATGATGAAATAGAAGTGAGAAAGAAAAACATGTAGTAATGGAATGATCAAACAAAGTGGCAACAAGACAAGTGTACACATGCATCTTATATCAAATTATCCCAACATCTTAACATAATGAAGAATTATGTCCATAAAGCAACAAAACTTATGAGATAAGCTAAATCAACTCTTTTCTACAAATAAGCCCCACTATTCACTTTTAGGACCACATTTGCTACCAATCCAACCAACATACATATCTTTCATAAACCCCACCAACCATTCTTCTTACTTTTCTTCACTAACCAATCTTCTAAGATATCATGGGTAAGCTTTGATAACTCATTAAATCTGATACAAATCCTTTTCAAATTGTTTCTTTAAGGAAAAATTCCCTTTCACCTAATAACTAAAACCAAACCTATGAAGAAGAACTTTTCAAACCTCTTCCCATCAAAATCTTAAACAAACAAGAAGAGTTTGGAAAGAAACTCACATATTTTCTAATAAGCTTAAAGCTTAATCCTTGTTTAGATAACTTTCTCAAAACAAGAAGTTCTTTTAAAAGACAACATATTTTCAAAAAGTCTTTTAGATCCAAAGTTATTTTAAAGATTATTCCTTATCATGATTTCCAAAAGAAGAATTTTAAGAGAAATATATTCAACTCAAGAAATCTTTCAAAATGTAAAAGCAATTTTCCAAAACTTCTACTCAAGTGAAACTCAAGAAAAGAATCAAAAGAGTTTCTTAGACCAAAAGATCAACGTACGAAAGATCAAAGAAGTGGACAAAATCATGCCTTATAAAGAAACTAACCTATCATGTTCGAATAGAATTTCCTTGACTTGGACCTTATCAATATATAGACCTATCATATCAATACCGTAACAATTTGGACCTTATATGAGGATTAGAAAACTATGGAACATGAACCAAGAACATTTATGAACATATATAGACCATTCGAACATGATATGAAAACAATGAACATAACGAAACAAAAGACTTATAAAGAAACAAGCTCGGCACAAAACTTAATTAGAAAGTTTAACAATTCCATATGTATCTCAAATAGCTTTATCTATATAGATACCTTTGATTTGGAACTCCTAGAAGATTATTACGACGAAGAGAAAGATGGCTAGGTAAGCACTTACTATGATTATCACTTGTATGTGATTGTAGAATAATTGTACTTTTAATCTTATATGCTTAATTTGATTTGTATGGGGTATTCGAGAAACATATATGTTTAAATTTCTTGTTAAGACATTAACAATTACCTCTATAAATAAAGTTGATAATTGTGATATGATATGAATCATATGATTGTGTGACATTTTAATGATCATTAAAATAAATGGAGAATAAGCATATAGAAATCTAAACATTAAAGCAGCCATGCATAACATATTGCATTAACTCCAATTACTTGCCACCATTGCCATACAAGGAATGAAAATGCTAAAACCTTCCTCATTTATTGTAAACTAAGTAACTTTAAGGATGATCGTACATTAGACGAGGCTAAGCCTATTCTTATGTTTATGGTTTACATACATCTAGAGACTGGTCTGGGATTTGATCATTTCTTTGTCATTTGATGGTTAGGGAAGGTATTTTTCTTATTTTCATTTGGGCCTTCTTAAGATTGATCAAGAGATCCTTCTCTTGTGATTTTTTTATAAGCTTCTATGAACATTCCTTTTGGTTCTTTTGGCTAACTGGAAGATCTATCTTCTTGGGGATTATGAGGATTCTAAGCCAACATTTCATTTAGTTTTCCTAGATAATTGAGATATTTGTTCTCTTGTAAGGTTCAACCAAGAAATCATAAGCTGCGACTATTTTTGTGGCCAAGGATGTTATGCTAAGTAATTTTTTTTCCTTTTATACTAAATTGGATACTTGGATAGTGGTGGAACTAAAAATCCTAAACTGCACACTAGATACCAGAAGGCCACATATATTACTACACATGATTGTCTATTACACTACACATGCTTGTTTAACTAACTTACTTAAAAGGTGGTATGAGTTGATATCTCACTAAGCTAGTTGTACCCTACATCCCAATAACTTTGACTTAATGCAAGAACCTTTCTAGGTCTATCTTGGAAGATCCAAACCTTTGGTAAGGTTAAAAGCTTAGGAGCTTAGTTGGGGAGTGCGAGCAAAGAAATTAAATTATGAATTTAGAAAGAAAATATGTTAAGTTAATTGTATAATGTTTTATTTTGAAAAACTCCTGAAATGTTTTACTTAAGTTTGGACTTTGTTTTATGCCATTAAGTTTGTAATACTTTGTAAAATTCTAGCGTTAACGCTTCATGTACTTATTGGAAGTAACAGGAAATGTTCTTTAAGTATGTGAATAGTTACTTCTAATCTGTACATGGCGGTCTATCACTACTAGCCAATCTTTAAGGCCATGACAATCCTAGCCTACATGAATCCATCATAGCCTCTAAGTACCTTCATCTTCTCAATGATCTATTAGGTAAACTTCCTTTCCATTTCTCTTAAATTGTCTTGGTTAGCCTAAAGTTAATCGACTTTGTATTAATTGGGAATGAGTATGTGTTAGGCTAAAAAGTTGGGCTGACTTTTAAATAGACCTCTTCTAATTCAAAAGACTCAAAAGTTGGATTAACCTTTAGATAGTTCTGTTTTGCTTCCAAAGGTAAAGCCTCAACATTCTTTCCACAACGGGCCCAGAAGGGCACTTCATTTAATGACGATGTGGCTTTAAGTAAAGTAATATTGTTAACAAGGAAACCCAACTGATCTCTGATTTTTCTGATAGTTTCCTATAAGGAATAGAACCTTAGCTCAATAAGATTTATGATTTCAAGGTTACCATTGTTGTTGTTGTTGTTTCTCTAGATGGCCATTACTTTCAAGAATTCTTGGCAAGAATTCATCCCTGTTAGTAATTCTAAAAAAAAAATTCTTTTTCTCTTTTTTATTTTATTTTGAAAACTTTTAATTTGAAATGAATTAGACTGACTATGACCAAGAGAAGAAAACTTTTGTAAGGTAGTTGATATTTACAAATTATTTTACAGAAAAATCAAGCAATGCAAATACCAGGATTAGGTTTATTTACATGAAGCATAAGAAGATGACCTTCAATGTGAAAAACATTTTGAAAATGAAAGGGAGCCTAAAGAAGACTAGGTATGAGAATTGAAGAAGAATACTTCAACTTGTAAGTATTTAAAAAGTTACATACAAGTATAACTATCAATTGCTGAAAAGGGTAGGGATGTGATTATTTCACATGATAATTTACTAAGAATTCTTAATGCCAATTTTGAAATGGTGACAAAAACTATTTACAAACTTATGAAAATTTCTAAGAGGGTAAAGTAACTACTCAAAAGGAGGAAAAAGGAAGGACAGTATTTCACGTTCAATGATTAATAAATGGAATGATAAATATTTACAACTTAAAAATTGGTAGAAAAGAAAAATTCTAAGGTCTATAAATTATTCTATAAAAAGTCACTAAGTTAACAGGAGGAGGCAAATGTAAGATTAATCTATGGGGAGACTATAATACGACTTTCTTATATATACTGAGGAATATGGATACTTATTTGAAAAATTATTGAGCCTTATTTTGGTTTCCTTAATTTAACCTATATCAAGTCCAACCCACTTAATATAAATTACTTGACATTAAATTCAGAAAATATTTTTCTAAAAAATTTAAAAATTGAAGTTTCCAACAAGTTAAATTGGTAAAAAAAAAAAAATGAAATTAGGGATTCCAGGTGAAGAAACCCTAATTTGGCTACTAGTCTACAGATATTCTAAAAAATTGATTTTTTAAAAATTAAACCAAACAAAACAAAGTTCAAGGGCTAACCTATTAAGACTAAATCACCATGTAAAAACTAAAGAAAAATTTATGGGGATTTATTTTTATAATTATTCAAAAATGTTAAAAATAAACCTAAATTAGAAAAAAAAAATTACTTTTTATATGTGGTTACCACGAAGGTACCTATATACCTATTATTTGGAATCAAATTGGCTATAATTCTCTTTTTTAAAATATTTAGTGGGTAGATTATTTTTATTTTGAAAACCAAGCCAAGTTTATGTTTTTCACCAATTTATTTAAAACACAAAACTTAATTTTCATGAATTCGAGAAAACCCTAACTAACTAAATCTTTTTGAAAAAACCCAATTAAGATTTTTTATTTTTTGAAAAACACTATATGTCAAAAAGTATCTTTCCTAAATCCAAACTATAAGTTATGTTGAAAATACGGTTTAAATACGTATTTCATATGTATCTTTTCCAAATCTCAATCACTAGATACATATCTCCATACGTTTATTAAAAAGAAAAAACAATTTTACTAAAAATTCAATTTAACTAAATTTTATTAAACATTGGAATTATTTGAAAATCAAGTAAACAATATGGAAATAATAAAAAACCCTACAGTAAAACAAAAAATTAATTAGTAAAAATAATTTAAATAAAATAAAATAAATAACAAAATAAAAATTTTTACCAACGAGTCGAGCCGCACGTGATTGGAGGGTAGACAAACATTATTTTCAAATGGTCATGGGCATGATCGAGGGCATATTGGTTACTATTTGCACTTATCATAGGTGTGATCGAAGGCATGTTGGTTGCTATCTACACTAATCACAAGTGTGATCAAGAGCGCATCGATTACTATCTCCACTGATCACGAGCGTAATGGTTGGTGCGTTAATGCTGTGGACGTGTGTTTATATGTGTAGGCTATGTAAGTTGGAGCATGTGTCATACGTTTGTGTACAACGTATAGGACCATGGTAATTAGGGACGTACAATAGATCTCAGTGAAGGGGACATGCTGGCATCAGGGGATGTCAGTGAGTTATGGCTTTGGCGTACAACCATAAGGTTCAAGGCAATTGTCAGTGAAGGGTAAGTAGTTTCCAACGTGTGTGAATGTGCTATGTTCGAATCGATGGGACGAGGACGTGTAGCATTGTGAAGGTGCAGTCGGCTTGTGTAGTGTGGGCAGATGTATAGCTATGCTATCAGGCAATTGGTGATCAAGGGATCGACTTTGGTCAGATTGCTGTTAGGTATGGATTGTGTGGCGTCAGATGCTATTGTGCTATTCAACATATTGTAGTTCGGTTAGATGCTTGGATCAAGGATGCCTTTGTGAATTAGAATTGCAGTTGACTAAGTGCTAGACGATGAGGGGATTTCATTGATATGTTAGATTGAGGGTAGCTTCGGGGAGTTCGATTTGTTTGCTGTTGGGACGTCCAAAAGCTTGTGTTCATATGGTATTGATGGCGTGTTGGATTGGTTTTCGGACTAAGGGGTGACTAGCATTGTCTTCGAATTGTGATTGAGGACATGTAAAGTGTTTTCAGATGGGGGTTCAAGTGAATGAATAATGGAGTTTATGATTTAGGTGAGTGAATTGTAGAAAATATATATATATATATATATTTATAATCGTCATCAACATTACCTGCCAATTTATAAATCCCAAAATCGAATCTTTCGTATTGTTTTAAATATAGATTCAATTCCAATTAAACCAAGATATGGAAGATATAGTTTTGATTCTTTAAAGACTTGTCTTTGCTTTTAGAAACCCTACTTAGGCTTTCTATTTACTACGGTACGGCCCGATCTAATCCAATTTGATTTAACTTAACAACTCATCTAATAAATCTTAAATTTATTCTCGCTCGATATAAATTAAATAAAATTCTATTTTAGATCAAACTGGGCTAAAATCATTTTAGCAAAGCCCAATTCATTAATGACTTAATGATTTATTAAATTGATTACATAACGATCCGACTTGATTCAACTTAAATCGATACAACTTGACTTGACTTAACTAGACTCACTATGACTCGAATTTTTTTTATTTTTCATTTTTCTTTTAATTTTCGTTTTTTTATATTTTTATTACTTTTTTATTTTTTATTTTTACTTTTTTCTGTTTATTTATTAACTTGGCTCAATGAATAAAAGATAAAATAACAAAAAAATTTGCAAAAAGGAGGTGTCTACAATTACCTCTCTTTATAGTGAAGTTCGATTAGAACTTCACTATAAAAATAAAAGAGATACTCATTTTTGTTAAATCCGACTTGGATAATCCGAAGATGATAGATCTCTTCAAGATTAAAAACATGTTTTGATGGATAATCTAAGGATGATAGATCTCTTTCAAGATGAGTTGTTTGATTAAAAACTTGTTTTGATAGATATCATTACTTAATATATTTTGTCAAACTGGACTTCCTTACACTCTCATAGGTCTGCTTTTACTCTTAGCATCAATTCCAAGAATTGTAACCTATTTGGTAAGTGGTACACTTTGGTTAATCAATAGGTCTTTTCTGAGTTTACAATGTAAGGCTTTTGGTCAATGGTTTTAAGCAAATGGATATCAATGTGCTTGGTTAATTTTGAAGAAATCATATGTAATCCACCCTGGGTTTACAAGTCAAGAACCTAAGAGAAGCTAAACATGGGTTTACCCCAGTTTCATGAGCAAATTTTGCTAAAGATAATTCCATTTCATTAGTCAAAAGAGTTTTATCAATGGTGGTATAGTTGGGGAATCATATAGTAAGGGCTTTGCTTTTTAGGCTTAAGAATTGAAAGTATTTAGATTTTGGATACCATCACCAGTTTGAACTTTAGGCTATTTTGGTTATTGGCTATTCTTTGAAAGTGATCACCTCGCTAATATTTTTAATCTCTTCTTTTTTTCACCTTTTTTTTTTCTTTTTTTTTTATTTTTCTCCTTTTTTACTTTTTTTCCTTTTGTTTTCTTTCTTTTGAAAGTGTCACCTTCCATTGTTAAATTTTTACTTAATAGGATTTGAAGCACCAAAAGGTAGGTTCAAGGTATATAAGCTTAGGAGAAGTATATATGGCTTTGAAGTGTTTGGGCAAAGTCCATAGGCTTAAGGTGTTTGAATATATTGGCTTGAGTGAGGTGTATATGGTTTGAAATTCTTTTTCATCCGAAAGAAATTAAATTATCTATGATAACATTTTCTTATGAACTGGTACATTTAAGGCAAGCATAAGTTAGTCTACTTCTTTTCTCTAAATTAATGACCTTAACCTCCTGATTGCCCCAATATGTGTGGTTCTTAGCATGGTTAATTTTAAGAACAACCCCCTAAAAAGCTCAAATAGGTTGCAAAGGTGTGTTTAGGGATGATGAAACAAATGCCTAAGATCATTTTGACATGTGTACCAAGTTCAAGACAAACTTCCTTTAAGGAATGAGCCTAATTACTCACCTTGATGACACTCTTCTCTCATATGTGTCTATGGTTAGTAATTGGGACATGAGTTGCCTCTTTTCATCCTAAACTTTTCAAGTAATGTGTTATCATTCCCTTAGGTGAAAAGTTTTAAGTTTCGAGTTCACATTTTCTTTATCTAATTTCACTCATTCAAAATGCCCCTATTTGAATTGAGTTAGCTTCATAGCATACAAAGATAAAAATATACATGAAAACTACTTTATTCAATAACTCGTATCCATTACAAGCTCTAAAATGAAAGATTATTCTAAAAAAAAAATGTAGGAACTAAAATTCTTCTCTACTCCTTGCCCTTATTTCTGTCACTTCTTCAAACATGGCTCATTCAGTTGAATTGCTTTTAGAGATATGCCCAATTGCTTCAAATGGCGAGCTACCTTGTTAGATGATAGTAATAGATTTTCAATGCCTAATTATGGAAGTTGTCTATTCTTTGCTTCTTTAGAACATCGGGAAGGAACACCACTGCTAATCGACCCATCAGTCTCCAAAAAATTTGGTCGGATAATCTTAGCATCAATCAAATCTTGCACCTTATGCTTCAGTTTCTAATAGTCTTCTGTGGTATGCCCCACCTGGCCCACAAGATATTCACATCATTTGTTGGGGTCATGATCCCTTAGCTTATATTTCTTTGTTGGGCTTTCGCATATTAGTAGCCTTACGTTTCTCAATTACTTGAACACTTGGGCTATTGGAATCTTGAGCTATGTAAATCACCTCCTCTTGTGGTGGATGGGCTTATCTTGATTCTGAGCTTTCCCAATCGGTACATTCACTCCTGATTTCTCTTTTCTTTAATCAACTTCATGCTTACACTGTAACTTCCTATTTTTATTCAGATGTAAGTTTTTGAGTTGCTTAAGCACATAACCCATTGCCATTTCCGTGCTAGTGAGCCTTTTTCCTAACAAAACCAACTTTTCTTCTAGGGCAACAACCCTATTTTCCAAACCATAACAGTAACAGACCTCTTGGATTTGACCATTCAAACCTGTTTCTAGCAACTTTTCCAATCCTTGTATCATGTTAATAGTAGGCTCTATTGTTACGCCCCGAAGTCGCAAAGTCGCAACAGTCCCGCCGTGTAAACCATTCTATGATAGTAACTGGCCTCACAGTGCCTACCATAGAGATAATCTACATAAGGCGTCGACGACTTCTCGCTTTGAAGTAAACAGTTCGATTAATAATTATACTCCAATTATGATAATTATCACAAAGTTCTATAAAACATAGATAATTATAATTAAGTCCACAGAGCTTCCTAGGAAGTTTTACACATACAGGACAGTTCACTAGATTACATAATAACTATTAGTCTTTTCTCTCTAATTACATGGTCATTCTAGTCACACATTATATTAAGTAACTTGATCCTCACACCCCTAGCTTCAAACGGACTAACCTCTGGGTAATTGTAGGGTGGCATAGTACTTGAAGTGTTCACAAATCAAAACCTGCAAAAGGATCTATAAGGGTATGAGCAACTACAGCCCAGTAAGTTACATTGGAGACTCATGAATGCAAACAAGCACAAACAGGGTTATCAAACAATTATTTTCATGCAATGCAACAATCAAGTGTCATCGCACAACGTAGTCCGGTCCGTTGTGAAATCAGAGAAATTTCACCCGCTTCAATCCGGGTTGAGGAGTTCCATATTATGCAGTAGCTCACAACCAAACCCAGGCTTGTGCAATGGAGACCTCGCTCCTCCCGCGACTACTTTTGAACCATTGACTTCACCCCCGCCGCGACCTCCTCTCCTGTCACTTAGTTCGACTGAAGATAAAGAATGGACCATTTTGCAATCCTGTGCTATCCCTTTCGAAGGGGTTGGTATTTGGTTGGAGAGTCCTATGATCCCCTAACGGGTTGCAATGCATGACATTTTCGATTATTAGGGTCGACTAATATTAAATGCCGGTTAGGGTGTTCAACAAGTTCATACCAATTCAATCAGCCATAAAATCATTCACAGTACAAATTCCAGCACGAATTCAGATACATCAAGCACATGCGCAAACTATTTACAATCACAATCATATACAAGCCTAAGTCTCCGAGTACTACAAAACTAGTACTCTATTACAATAAACAATAACCCAACTTACTTGAATTTGCTCGATTGCTCGATCCTCTAGTTGTAAGCTGATTTGTTTCTAGGTGTCCTATAATACAAATAGGTTCTTTTAATACTTATATTTTATGGATTCTTATTCTAATTCATAATACGACTCATTTTCCTCATGTATACCTATAACGTATTAATGATTTGTTGTATTCTATTTCAGGGTTCGACTCCTAACCTAGATTCTAGTTTTAATTCCTAAGTATTAATTAAGCTCGAATCCCGATGTGATATTAATCACATTATGCTCAGGTATTCAAATATCCTATTGGGTCGTAATTTTTGTATTCTAAACTATTCGGTACACGCTAACCCTAATTGAGATATCAGATTTATTTCCGGTGTATAAAAATCTTACATTTTGAGATATTTACTTAAAATTAAATGTCATTTCAGATTTATTATTTTTCTGATTTCTATTATAATATTATCTAAATAACCTTATTTTTTTAGATTTATTAATTTACATTTTCACATATTACTAATTTATTATATTACTTACCTAATTTCTCTAATTAAACATACTTAGTACCTAAAGGCTAGGATTAGGGTTCCACTGCAGAGATTAACTTCCCTAAACATCTAATTAAGATCCAAATCAGTAATTAACATCCTAATCACCTAATTAACCTTAAATCACCCAATTTTACCATCATTTTAGAGCTAAAAATTAACTTAAAAATTTAGAAAATTAATTTTAAAAAAATGGCTTCATAGCACTGTTATACATCATATAAGCATCCTATAGAAAAATTATGAACTCCAAACTACATCCCTAATCCTATTTATTTTCCGGGTTAAGCATGCTCGGTTTTGAACAATTTGTTAGGGACCCTATATTTCCAGACATAATTAAACTAAATCAATATGTTTTCCTAAATCTACATACAATAAAACCTCATAATAACAAGTTTCATAATTTTCTGGGCAAAATAAATAATTTTACAAAATTATACAACAATCAGGTGAATAAATGACTAACCGGTTCGAAACTTTTAGACCATCCAAACCCGGTCCAATGTTGTCAGCCGGTCCAGGTGGTGGTTTTAGTGTAGGGTGGTGGTAGTGGTTCGGTCCTAGGTGGTAGTGAGTGGTGGGTTTAGCTTACTTGCCTAATATGCACAATTTTCTTTTTTTTTTTTCTGGATTTTCTCTCTATTTTTTCGGTGTTTTGATTTTTCTCAGATCTTAAACTGACCAAAGGACTTTTGAAATTTTTTCCCCTATTTATAGATAATTGTAGAAATTAATGTGGATTAATTTGATGGGATTTTGCCCCAATTCCATGGTTTTTGGCTTTTTGTTTATTAAATTCTTATTAGTTATTTTTTTTTCTTGCTGACCACGACCTGATCTTGTTGCAGCTTATCCTCTTCTGATTTTTCTATAATTATTTTATATTTTTCTTTAATTATTTGCTTAGTTTTAGGCTAATTTAGGTAATTACGCGTATTCTTATCTACACATAAATACATGTGAGGTACACGTGAACATTCCTAAATATTATTTTGGTCATTCTAAAATTTTTAGTATACATATAATCTATCTCTAGTAATTTATTAGTTCTTTCGTTACACTTTTCGCATTTTCGATAATTAATACCTATTATGCTTAAAATTTGAAAATTTTATAGTCTCCTATTTTATTACTTATTTTCTTAAACTCAAGTTTACGGAGTCAGTTTTACTAATATTCCTCTCAATAGTTTATAATTTGGGTTTGATCGGATCCTTTAACCGATCGCCTTAAACCTTGGGTTCTAAGTTCAATCATACGATTACTTGGCTTGGCTTTTGGGCTTACAATTCTACCCCCCTTCAACAAAAGTTTTATCCTCAAAACTTCTGTACATCTAATTTACACTTAAATGACTAAATACAATAATTTGTATACTTTTACTAACCTGGAAATTAGAAAAGCCATGGATACTGCACCATCATTGTGGCTTTTGGTTCCCAAGTCATCTCTAAGTCTAGACCTTCATTCCATTGAATCTTCACGTACTCCATATCTCTGTTCCTTAACTTCTGAACCCGGCTATCCAATATCTTTATGGGTTGTCTCACCAGTTGAAAATTTCTCGTTAACTCCACTGGCTCTATTTCCACTATTGCATTCGGGTTCTTAATGAATCTTCTCAACATGGATATATGGAATACATTATGATAACCTGATAGACTTGGAGGTAAAGCCACTCGGTACGATACATTGCCAACTTTCTCCAACACTTCAAATGGACTAATGTATCATGGGCTCAGTTTTCCCCTTAAACCAAATCGTAGAAGTCCTTTAAATGGGCTTATTTTAATGTAAACATGATCACCCATTTCAAATTCCAATGGTCTTCTCTTCAAATCAGCCCAACTTTTATAATGGTCCTGCGCTTCCTTCATCTGTTGTTGCACAATCTTAATCTTCTCACTCGTTTGATTGATCATGTTTGGTCCAATCATGGCATACTCTTCATGATCCCAATACAGTGGCGATCTGCATTTCCTCCCATATAGTGCTTCATACGGTGCCATCTGTATCGTTGCATGATAACTATTATTGTAGGCAAATTCTATCAACGGTAAATATTTATCCCAATCACCTCCAAAATCTAACACACAAGCTCGTAGCATATCTTCTAAAGTTTGAATCGTTTGCTCAGACTGCCCGTCTGTTTGTGGGTGATAGACTGTACCAAACTGCAACTTTGTACCCAAAGCTCTATGTAAGCTCTCCTAGAATTTGGATACAAACCGACTATCTCGGTCAGAAACAATACTCTCAAGAACACCATGTAGCCTTATTATTTCTCGGACATACAGTCTAGCCATCTTTTTCATTGAATTACCAGTCCGATAAGGTAAGAAATGTGCACTCTTCGTTAATCTATCCACAACTACCCAAATGGAATCATATCCAACTTGAGTCCTTGGTAATGCTACTACAAAATCCATGGTAATATGATCCCATTTCCATCGCGGTATTTCTAAAGGTTGTAATAGTCCACCTGGTCTTTAGTGTTCTGCTTTGACTTGTTGGCACGTCATGCATTCAGATACATATTGTGCCACTTCTCTCTTCATCCCATTCCACCAATACATAAGTTTTAGATCTTGGTACATTTTATTTCCTCCTGGGTGCACAGTATAACCTGTAATGTGTGCTTCATCCAAAATTTGCTTCTTTATATCTGCATCTTATGGTACACATATTCTTCCTCTAAACCTTATTAGACCTCTATCATCCACCTTAAAGTTAGGGTTCTGTCCGTTACTCAATTTCTCTTTTATCTCCATCGGATCCCTATCCTCCTCTTGCTTTTGCTTGATTCTCTCTAATAGAGTAGGTTGCAATTCTCAGTTCATTAACTGGCTATTAGGTTCACACCAATCAAACCCAATTTGTATCCCCTCAAATGCATGCACTAATTCATGTTGAGGTGTTAACAATAAGGCAACCTGTTCATAATTCTTTCGACTTAATGCATCTGCCACCAAATTGGCCTTTCCAGGGTGGTAATTTATATTCAGATCATAATCCTTAATCAGTTCTAACCACCTTCTTTGCCTTAAATTCAACTCCTTTTGAGTAAAGAAATACTTCAAACTCTTATGGTCAGTGTACATCTCACACTGTTGTCCATAAAGATAATGTCTCCAAATCTTCAAGACAAACACTACAGCGGCTAACTCCAAATCATGAGTTGGGTAATTCCTTTCATGTGGCCTCAATTATCTTGATGCATATGCAACAACTTTTCTATCCTGCATCAATACACAACCTAATCCATTCCGTAAAGCATCACTGTATACATTATAAGGCTTATCCGGATCAGGTAATGTTAATACTGGTGCTGTAACCAGTCGTTTCTTCAACTCCTGAAAACTCATTTCACAATGTTCACTCCATTCGAACTTTACATCCTTCTGGGTCAATCGAGTCAATGGTTTGGCAATTTTGGAAAAATCCTTTATGAACTGTCGATAGTATCCAGTCATACCCAGAAAACTCCTTATCTTAGTCACTGTGGTTGGTTGCTTCCAATCCATTACTGCTTTCACTTTATCCGGGTCTACAGAGATTCCTTCACCAGATATAATATGACCTAGAAAAGAAATTCTATCCAACCAAAAATCACATTTACTTAACTTGGCATATAATTGATTCTCTCTCAACTTTTGTAATGCCAATCATAAATGCTCTGCATGCTCCTCCTTACTTTTTGAATAAATCAAAATATCATCAATAAACACCACAAAAAACTTATCCAAATATGGTTGATATATGTGATTCATCAGGTCCATGAATACAGCCAGAGCATTTGTCAAGCCAAATGGCATCACCAAAAATTCATAATGACCATATCGAGTTCTAAATGCAGTCTTCTGTACATCTTCCAACTTAACTCTCAATTGATGAGATCCTGATTTTAAATCTATTCTAAAAAACACAGTAGCACCTTAGAGTTGGTCAAACAAATCATCAATGCAAGGTAACGGATACCTATTCTTAATGGTAACCTTATTTAACTCCCGATAGTCTATACATAATCTCATAGTACCATCCTTCTTTTTCTCAAACAATACCGGTGCTCCCCATGGTGAAACACTCGGTCGAATAAACTTCTTATCCAATAGCTCCTGAAGTTCCTTCTTTAGTTCCTGAAGTTCTATGGGGGACATCCGATATGGAGCTTTTGAAATAGGTTCAGTTCCAGGAACTAATTCTACATTGAAATCTAACTCTCGGGGTGGAGCTAACCCTGGTAAATCCTCCGGAAATACATCTGGAAACTCATTCACTACCCATATATCTGCTACCTTAGGTATTTCCTTTTCTACGTCCATAGCAAACACCCAACAAAATTTCCAATCATCCTTCTTTACTCTTGTCTCAAATTGTTCATTACATATCTCCATCATTGATAAATTCAACCTACTTCCACCAGCTTTTCCTTGAAATATTGTTTCTCCATCATTAAGATTGACAATTTTATTCCTACACTCCATAATAGCTTTATTCTTTGACAACCAATCTATTCCTACCATGACATCGTACCCTTGTAGAGGTAATATCACAAGACTTATAGGATACTCCTTCTCTTGAATTTTTATCCTACCATCAGCTACTACTTCTCGTGTTGTTACCTTCTTCCCAGTCTAAGTTCTAACTTTATAAGTTACATTAACAGTAACCACACTAATCTCTTGTTCATTTACAAATTTCTGACTTGCAAAGGAATGAGATGCACCAGTATCAAACAGCACAAAAACAGGTTGTCCATTTATCAGCACATGTCCTGGAATGTACTATTACTATGGTTACCAACTACACTAACATTCATAAATCTTAAAATGCAAAGATTTCAATTTAATTCACACTTAGAATTATTATTAAAATAAATAGTTTGAGTACGTACCAGTTACAAGTCCTTCATCATTTTCCTCTTCCTCTTCCACTCCCCTGAGCTCCTCAACATCATCATGGTAGTATTCTTCCATAAAATCTGAGAAATCCTCATTCTCCTCAATTTCCATATCCTCCAGGGCAAAGATACGAGCAGGTGCAGTAGTGTTATTAACACCTTCTGTTCGCTTAGCTCCTTGTACAAACTATGGACAATACCTGGAGAAATGGCCCCTTCTACCACACTTATTACACTTTATTAATTTCATCTTAGGACATGCCTTCAGCATATGGTTCGAATCTCCACATATGAAACATTTTCCCCTAAGCTGAACACAATTTCTTGGAAAATGATTTGCACCACATTTCCAGTACTAGACATTTCCATCCTTGTCATAAAAGCTCAAATTAGGTACTGATTGTGCTGGGTTACTAGCCAGAGTTACTGGTCTCCTTCTCTTCTGCCCAGAACTGTTATTGGAGGCACCAGGATATGATCTCTTAAATGATGGACCTGGTCGATATCCTCTATTGATCTTTTGACTCCACATTGCTTGCATCCTCACACAATTATCTTCTAATTGTCTTACCTTATCTACCACTTCATTGTAAGTGGTAAAACCGTAATCCAACAGCTTACAACATATTGTGGGGTCAAATCCAGTAAGGAACAAATCTTTCTTCAACTCAACATTATCCCGGTATGAGCCAGGTACATATTGTAATAATCTATTGAATTCAGTCTCATACTGGGTTACACTCATACCTCCCTTCTTCAGTTCAAACAAATCTCGCACGATTCTATTTTGAACACTATGGGGAAAATACTCCTTCCTGAATTCCTCCTTAAATTATTGCCAATCAATGTTATTTCCAAGTTGCCTTGCTCTCGAGTCCCACCATACTCTCGCAGCTAACTTTAACATAAATGTACCATAAGATAACTTTTGGGATTCAGGGACTCTAAAAGCCTCAAAACTCCGTTCAACTTGGGTTAACCAATCATCAGCTACATCTGGCCTACCCATCTCCCCCTCAAAATAACAATTGGCTTTTATAAACTCAGGAAGTTTATTTACCTCTTGTTGTTCAACTTCTTGGGGTCTTCTATTTCCCACATTACCACCAGTCATAAGATGTTGAATCAACATTCCTTGCTGTCTCATCATCGTATGCATACTGGCAAGTATTTGCCCAATAGGCATATTTTCTTGTGGAGGCGAGCGGAGGTAAATCTTGTCTATGTTGTTCTCTTGGTGGTGATGGTGCTCGTGGTGGAGGGTTTTGATTCCCTTCAGTTCCTCCTTGACTACTCCCGTTTCCAGCTTCAGCCATAATTGCTTACTAGTTTAACTTATAATCCTGCATTCATATCTATCTATAAGTTATCCCTACTTTTGTTTAGAGAATGTTTATAAATAAATAAATGCTTGCAATATGTACTCATATCAAATAGTAATGACAATAGTATTAAAGTCAACGTACTTAGAAATCTAACTTTCACTGTATATTTCATTCAACCTTACATCGTTACTATTACAACTTCAAAACAAAAGATACAACTCGATAACTTTCAAATACATACATCAAATTTACAACTCGATTACATCATTCCTTACATAACTTAGTACAGACTCGATCTTTACAACTGTACAAGACAAAAAGTATCATCAACTGGCTACATCAAACTTACTTACAGCATACATCTAACTTAATCCAGAAGCTACAAAATACATCAAAAGTAAAAAAAAAAAAAAAGAATACATCAAAAGTTAAAAAAAAGAATACATCAAAAGTCAAAACACATCAAAAGATCCTAAAATACATCAGTTTCCATCAAAATCGCTACTGGATCATATCCAAAAATCTACTTAACTAAACATGTCAGTCATCTAACTAAACTAGTCCTCCTCTGAATCCGTAGCAGCTACGTCATCAAAGGGATCATAATCCATATGGCCTCCAACCGAATGATCCTCATGCTCACTCTCTGATGCAGAGTCTATATAAACTATCTCTGAGCATCCTACAGAAAAATTTTGAACTCCAAATTACATCCCTAAGCCTATTTATTTTCCGGTTTAAGCATGCTCGGTTTTGAACAATTTGTTAGGGACCCTATATTTCCAGACATAATTAAACTAAATCAATATTTTTTCCTAAATCTACATATAATAAAACCTCATAATAACAAGTTTCATAATTTTCTGGGCAAAATAAATAATTTTACAAAATTATACCAAAATCGGGTGAATAAATGACTAACCGGTTCAAAGCTTTTGGGCCGTCCAAACCCGATCCAATGTTGTCGGCTGGTCCAAGCGGTGGTTCTAGTGTAGGGTGGTGGTGGTGGTTCGGTCCCAGGTGGTGGTGAATGGTGAGTTTAGCTTACTTGCCTAATCTGCACAGTTTTCTTTTTTTTTTCTAGATTTTCTCTCAAATTTTTTGGTGTTTTGATTTTTCTCAGATCTTAAACTGACCAAAGGACTTTTGAAATTTTTTCCCCTATTTATAGACAATTGTAGAAATTAATGTGCATTAATTTGATGGGATTTTGCCCCAATTCCATGATTTTTGGCTTTTTGTTTGTCAAATTCTTATTGGTTATTTTTTTTTCTTGCTGACCACGACCTGATCTTGTTGTAGCTTATCCTCTTCTGATTTTTTCTGATTTTTCTATAATTATTTTATATTTTTCTTTAATTATTTGCTTAATTTTAGGCTAATTTAGGTAATTATGCGTATTCTTATCTATATATAAATACATATGGGGTACACGTGAACATTCCTAAATATTATTTTGGTCATTTTAAAATTTTTAGTATACATATAATCTATCTCTAGTAATTTATTAGTTATTTCATTACACTTTTCGCATTTTCAATAATTAATACCTATTATGCTTAAAATTTGAAAATTTTATAGTCTCCTATTTTATTATTTATTTTTTTAAATTCAAGTTTACGGGGTCAGTTTTACTAATATTCCTCTCAATAGTTTATAATTTAGGTTTGATCGGATCCTTTAACCGATCGCCTTAAACCTTAGGCTCTAAGTTCAATCCTACAGTTACTTGGCTTGGCTTGGCTTTTGGGCTTACATCTATGTAGAATTTAGGCCTTGGATCCTTAACAAAGTCCAACTAGACCAATTTTTCATCAATCAAATCTTGGAGTTTATTCTTCAACTCCCAACAATGGTCAATAGCATGCCCCTGTTGACCCATGTGGTACTCACATTGTGCATTAAGATCATATTTCCGAGGTTTACCTTGGTATTAGAGCCTTAGGATGCAGTGAACCATCTTCTTTTAGGCAACGATAGACCTGAGACATAAGAATCGAGATATGAGTGAACCTCTTTCTAGTTAATTTCTGGCTTAGCTTATTCTCCTTAAGCTCTATACCAATGCTTAGGGCACTAGGCTCGCGTATCATTAGATAGGACATCGTAGGTTCATAGTAGCCTTTGAATCCAACGAAGCTAATCGCTTCCCAATCAATCTCCCCACTCTAATAGCATCTTCAATGCGACCATCAATTGCAACTACATTTGCAAAAGTAGAAGAAGTATAGCCTAAGAGTTGATTATAATAAGGTTCACCTAATGTGCGGATGAATATGTTGATCAATTCATTTTCTGGCAATTATACTATAGCTTAAGCTGCTATAGATCTCCATCTCTGGGCATACTCCTTAAAGGACTTAATCAGCTTCATTTCATGTTATTTAAATTCATCAAGGATGGAGCCATTTCTTCATTAAACTTATACTGTTGATTAAAGGCTTGAGCTAGCTTATCCCAAGTATCAAGCTTAATTAAGTCTTGTTAGGCAAACTAAATCAACATTAGCCCAATTAGGCTATCTTAGAAAGTTTGAATCATCAACTACTCATGTTTAGAGAATTGGGCCATCTTGCAAACATAAAGCCTAAGGTGAAGTTTAAGACAATCTATTCCATCATACTTTTCGAAATTTGGTACCTTAAACTTCTTGGCTAACTCATAGTATTCAAAAGTGTACAAACTACTCAAGCCCAAATCACTCTGCACATCATGATCCTTGAGAACAATCATTTTCTCTTCAATTTTCTAGAAAATTTCTTCTTCCATCTTCATCAATTTCTACACCAATTCCTTCCCCAAGCCTTTGTTGCTATTGTTAAGCTCATGAGCTAGTCAGATTGTTGTTGGGTATGGATTAAGTAATGTCAGATGCTATTGTGCTATTCAACATATTGTAGTTTGATCAGATGCTTAAATCGAGGATGGCTTTGTGAATTGGAATTGCAGTTGATGTAAGTGCTAGACGGTAAGGGGATTTCATTAGCACATTAGATTAAGGACGGCTTTTGGGAGTTTGATTTGTTTGCTATTGGGACATCCAGAAGCCTATGTTTGTATGGAATTGATGGTGTATTGGATTGGTTTTTACATTTAGGGGTAGTTGCCATTGTCTTCGACTTGTGATTGAAGAAGTGTGAAGTGTTTTTAGATGGAGGTTCAAGTGAAGAATACTGGAGTTTATGATTCAAGTGAGTGAATTGTGGAGAAATATATATATATATATATAAAACCTTCATCAACATTACCTACCAATTTATAAATCTTAAAATCGAATCTTTCATATCGTTTTAAATATAGATTCGATTCTAATTAAACCAAGATACAGAAGATAGAATTTTGATTCCTTAAAGATTTGTCTTTGCTTCTAGAAACCTTACTTAGGCTTTCTATTTTTCATGGCACTTCCTAATTTAATTTAGCCCAACAACTCATCTAATAAATCTAAAATTTATTCTAGTCCAATATAAATTAGATAAAATTTTATTTTAGATTGGATTGAGCCAAAATCATTTTAACAAAGCCTAATTCGTTAATGACTTAATGATTTATTGAATTAATCACATACCGTTATCCGATTGGATTGTGAATGATCCGACTCAATTCGAATTAAATCGATACAACTCGACTTAACTCAACTAGATTCGCTACGACTCAACTTCTTTTTTTATTTTTCATTTTTTCATTTTTCTTTTAATTTTTGCCTTTTATATTTTTATTATTTTTTTATTTTTTTCTATTTATTTATTAACTTGACTCAATGAACAAAAAATAAAATAACTAAAAAAATGGAAAAAATGAGTTGTTTACAAAAACCAATTATTTAACAATGTGTTTAGAGAAGGGAAGCAATTTAAAAAAACAAAAATTGGAAGTGGGATTGAAAAGGGATTTGTTCACATGGGAAAATAATAGGGTCCTAAAACAATGTAAGGATTGACAAATAATGAAAACATGGCATGTGGATGCAAATGTAAAAGCCTAATGATAAACTAGTAATATGACAGTTTGAAAAAATTTAAGATTATTGCTTTATCGGAATTCCACTATTACAACAACTATTTTAAATTGTTATATAGAAAAATAATTTATAGGGTATGTTTACAAAAAGAAATGTACAAGGAAATCACAAAGTATAGAGAAAGAATTAAAGTATAAAGAATTTACATGGATAGGAAAAGGAAAATATGTTACAATATTTTTATGACATAAAGGAATTCTGATTAGAGTCACGACCTTTGGTTAGTGGCATGCCACATCATTACTTATCTACTGGTTCAGGGATTCATGTATGAAGAAGGACAAATTCTAACAATGCTTAAGCTCTATGACTATACACTTTCTAAAAAATAGTTCATTGGTCAAATCAAAGCTTACTTAGGGTGGCCTAATCAACCTTAAGTGGAGGCTACACAACTACACCCAGAGCTTACACAATTAGCTCTCGTCCTAAGGTTTAAAGATGGCCTAGGTCTGACCATATCTACCTTACATCCTTGATGCAATTATTCCCCCCAAAATCCCAAGTATGGCACACGCAATAAGTGAATATAGCAATTTTTTAAACAAAATATATTCACGTGAAACAAATCATAGCAATAAATAAATAAATAACATAAGTGTTTCGAAAGGAAAATTTAATTTCGAAAAGTTTTTAAGTAGCTAGCCCTTTTCACATCCCTAGTGAAGTCGCCAAGTTGTAAAACTTGGATTTTTCTTGGTTTTTATTATTTTCCTCAACCTAATTAGTATTAAACCTTGACTCTTTTAATACTAATAATCAATTAAGAGTTGAGAAAAACTTGGTTTTTCTTTTTATTTTGAAAACTATTTCGAAGTCACGACTTAACTAGAGTCGGGAAAAAGAGTTAAGTTATAAACAATTGGGTAAATCGGTTATAACTTAGTTACCAGTCTTTTGATAAAACTAATTTTTTGAAAAAGTTTTGAAACTAAAGATTTTGGATCTAGGGACTACTCTATTAAACCCTTAACGGGTACCACTTTCAACTTTTTTAATTTATTTTTATCTTAAAAATACTCGTTTAGCTAATTATACATTCAAAGCAAACTAATTCTATTTGCACAAAAAATAACATAGCAAAATTATTTACAAAATTGGAAATAAAAAGGTTTCCTTAGTTTAAGTTACCTATAAGTGCCTACGTACCCTCTAGTAGAGATTAGACTTTTTGTAGTTTGTTTAACGAAATCATTTAATTGTGTTGGATTATTTTAATTTTAGAAATGATGGCCAGATTTATACTTTTAATCAATTAACTTTATTTAAGAAAAATTCTAGAAAGGTCTTAATTTAGTATATTTATTTTTGAAAACTCTAAAATATATTAATTTTGAAAATGGTTGATTTTTATTTTTATTTTATTTTTTTGTTGAAAGATGGATATTCTAAGTGATAAAACGTTTTTTTTTTTCACTTTCATTAATTTTTATTATTAATTTTTTTATTTTTTTACCAAAGCGAAAATAAGTAAAAAATTAAGCTAGGCTTTCCTTTCCTCCTTTTTTTTCTTTTCTTTCTACAATTTAAATAAACAAAACAAACAACAAAAAAATAATAATAAAAATAATTAACTAGGCATAAAACCGAGCTAGTAGTGCAATAAAAGCGCATAGGTTGGGTTAGAGTAAGGTCATTGGGTTCAGTCACGAATTGGGTTTGAATCCAAATTAGGTTGCACGTATGACCCATATGTGCGTAGGGGAAGATGGAGGTGGCTGGATATGAACTATTCAAGTCAATTTGCTCATCAAAATGAGCGGTAAATGGCATTTTTGTGAGAATTTTGTTGGGTTTAGTGAGGGTAGGCAAAGTGCCTCGATGTTTTGAGGTAGTTTGGTGGTTGTCAAAAAGTGGTGGTGACAATGGTTAATGGTGATGGGGTCGATTTATAATGAGATATGGTTGCAGCTAGGGGTTTCCGAGGTTATTGAATCTCATGGCGTAGGTAGTTTTGTGTTAGGTATGGCAACTAATGGTGATGCATAAGTGGCAACCATGGACGGGGTTTCAAGTTGAAGCTCCTTGTATTGGAATTCACATTGTGGGGCACAAGGAATCTAAAGGAGGGAGTCGTTGGGAAGTTCTCGGCCTGGGAAACTCGATTATAGCATCAGATTTCTTTGACTAAGCCATGGTTAAAGAAATCTTATGTGTAGTAGAGAGACAAAGAGAATGAAAGAATGTATGGGGTTGTATTTGATCAATTTCTAATGATTTGGAATGAATCCCAAGCCTTCTTTTATGCTGCTAGAACAAAGTTCAACCTTGAAAGGTTTAGGAATTGAATTAAATGAGAGATTTGAACTAATTAACTTTGACCCATAAAATGATATTTTTCAACTTTCAAATTCGATTTTTCCACATAAACAAAAGAATTTGGACAAATAAATGTCTGAATTCAAAAATAGGTCATGCGTAGCATACAATTCTACCAAAAATTAAGGTGGAATCATATGGAGAACATAAGAAAATTGAGGTTAAACACATTATTCTACTCTTCTTTCAAGTTATGTCCAATCTTCATATTCCTTAAGTTATCATTGGCCCCATTATCAATCATTTTAGCCAACTAATCAATGGAAATTCTACTCATCTCATATTTTTGCCAACAAATGAAATGATGACCGTTGGATGCCTTCAAAGTAATCGAGCCTAATGATGTCAATATCCCATATTGAAAATGGCCATCGTGCAAATAGTGTATAGATTTTTTAGATCAAAGTATTTATATTATTTGTATAAACTTGGCTCAAGTGGCAGTACCTAACATGCTTGATGCAATCACCCTCTATAGTTGACCAATAGTATCACAATCTCATAATCTTCTTGGCAAGCATATAGCTATTCATTTGAGGGCTACATACTCACTTGTGTACTTCCTTCATCAAAACTTTAGCTTCCCTTTCATCTACATACCTTAGAAGTATACCATCAAACGATCACTGATACATGGCAGATTCACTTATTAAGAACTGGATAGCTAACCTCTTGACCGTCCTTCTATCCTCTTTCTCAACCTTATCGAGATACATGCTTTGTTGTAGGAACATTTTGATGTCATGGTATAAGGCTTTTCATCATATATACCTTCAATTGCAAGACAAAAAGTAGGTTTCTCTTTAACTTCAATCTTAAGCAACTGAATTTTGACCTCACTGAATATTTTCATCATGGATGCCAAAGTTTCCAATGCATTAGCAAATTGATTCTAAGTCTTCAAAACGTATGTAAACATGATTTATTCAAACCTCGCCACTAATTCAATCAAATGTTAATGATAAGGTACCAATTTAGAATCCTTTGTTCTAAATTCTCCTGAGCCTGGCTAATAATGAGTGAAGAATCCCTATATACTTCTATTTTGAAATCTCTTTATCTTAGGCCATTTTAGGTCCCATAATACACACCTCATATTTAGTTCTGGTGTATAGGAAAATAAGCCTTATAGCCATTAGGAACTGCATACCCTCGAAGGATATCAATATTGCCTTAATTCTACATTCAGACACATTGGCAGCTCCATCAAAGAACATCATCCATTTCAGGAGCTTCTCATTCATTTCACTATTAGAATTTTCTTTAGCCACCAAAATATCCTTGTTGAGAAATCTAACTTGCACTTCTCGAGGAATATCTTCTAAGAGATACTTTACTAGTTGATTCACCAAGGCTTGCCCCTTAATTAAATGTTGATTCACACAAGTGATATCAAATTCTAACAATAACATTTGCCACTTCAAAATTTTGCCAATCAGGCTAGTTTCTCCACCAAGGACTTTAAGGGATCATATTGTGTTAACAACTCAATTTGGTAATAGAGTGTATATTGTCTAAGTCAATGCGTGATCCAGACTAATGCACAACACATTCTTTCAATCTTAGAATACTTCTACTCTCCCTTTGTAAACTTCTTACTTAAGTAGTATACAACCTACTCTTTTCCTTATTTCTCTTTTTGGGAAAGCATACATCCTATGGATACTAGTAATATAGTGAGATAGAAAAACAATGGCTTCTTAGGTTTAGGAGCTAACAAAATTGGAGGGTTCATAAAATATTCTTTGTTTGTTGTGAAGGCATCCTTACACTCTTCATCATATCTTATGTCAACATTCTTCTTTAGTAGCTTGAATAAAGGGCAGCACTTGTCATAAGCTAAGATATGAACAAGCTATGTAATTCAAATGACTTAATAAGCCTTTAACTTCTTTAAGTATGCATGGAGAGGGCATGTCAAGTATTGCTTTGACTATATCAAGATCTACTTCAATGCCCCTTTAGCTAATTATGAAACCTAATAATTTCCCTGATGTTACCTCAAAAGTACAGTTCTCTAGGTTCAACTTCAACTGAAACTTCCTTAACCTATCAAATAACTTCCTCAAATTATCCATATGATTGTCCCCTTCTTTAGATTTCGCAATTATATCATCAACATATAATTCTACTTCTTTATTTATCATGTCATGAAAAATTGCGACCATTGCTCTTTAGTAAGTTACCGTAGCATTTTTTAGTCCAAAAAGCATTACTTTATAGCAAAACATACCCTAAGTTTTTATGAAAGCCGTCTTTGTCTTATCTTCTTCAAACATTCGAATCTAATTGTACTTAAAGAAGCCATCTATGAATGAGAAGAGATGGTTTAGGGTCGCATTATCTACCAAGACATTAAATGGGGTAAATGAAAGTTATCTTTAGGCATTACTTGATTAAGGACTCGAATATTCACGCACACTCTAACTTTCCTATTCTTCTTCATTATCAGTTCAATATTGGCCATCCACTTAGGATAATCAGACACTTTGATGAAACCAACCTCAAGTAGCTTCTTGACTTCTTCTTTAATCTTCAATAAGATATGTAGTTGAAATCTTCTTAGTGTATACTTCTTAAGTTTGATGTCTTCTTGTATAGGCAAGTGATGGATTACAATTGATGGATCTAACCTGGGCATATCCTCATAAGACCATGCAAACGCATCTTGATACTCAGATGATAGTGTGGTTATTTCTACCTTCTGCTCTTCTTTTAAGTTTCCGTTAATCTTCAAATTCCTCAGGTTATCATTAGCCCTAATTCCTTCATTGGAGCTGGGATGTAACCAAGCCTATAAGTACCAATTTGGCCTCTTTTGATCTTCAGGCTTCCATTCTTTTTTTCCTTAAGACTAGTAACCATAAACACCTCATCAAACATTTGCAGCCAAAGTCCTTTTACTCCTTAATGCCAATATAGGGTATGGTTATTTCCTTATAGATTGCATAATCTTGATTAACCAGAATGGTTATAATATGGCCATTTGAGATAAACTTAACTTTTTTATGCAAACTCGAAGGTATAGACCTTACTGCATTGATCTAGTGTCTTCCCAAGAGTAAGTTAAAGGATGGTGGGATTTCTATAACCTAGAATCCATTACTAAAGGTATGAGAGCCAATGTCAACTGGTAAGTTAATCTCCCCTATGATCTCTCTTCTAGATCCATTAAAAGTCTTGACCATTGTAGAACTTAGCTTGATTACAGTCATGTCAACACCTAATAGGTCCAGGGTGCCAAGAGAGTAGACATTTAAAGATGATCCATTATCAATAAGGGCTTTGGTTATGATTACACCATTGCTTCTCACCACTATAAAAAGTGGCTTAGTGTGTGGTTACCCTCATCACCTAATTCTTTAGTAGAAAAAGAGATTTGATCCATGGTGAGGATAAAGTTAGTGATTAGCCCCATTCTTTCAGTTGACATTTTGCGAGAGACCTTAACCTCCCTTAAGGTTCTGAATAGAGCCTCGTGATGCAATTCAGTTGCCATTAACAAACCTATGAGTGATATCTATATTAAAGTCTTGATGGGTTGATCCATTATCTTGTATTCACTAGACTTAATCATTTTAGTAAAGGTAGATTATCCTTCCTCATATTCAGCTAGTCTTTTGCTTAACTCCTCCTCCAGTAGATTCTTCTTTTTAAGGTTTTCTTTCAAGTCATAAGCCTTGCCAAAGCGAGTAATCCTACGTATGAGATAACTTGATTACCCTTAGTTAATTGCATGGTAGTTAAATGGGGCAACCTTATAATTTTCAAGGGCTACAGGTACATGGAAAGTATAACTCTTGGTTTTTAGAGCTTACTTCTCTTTTGTTTTGTAAAACTCGAAGACCTTAAGTTTCCGATTAGAACCAATCATGTTGATGGTAGGATCTAAATCATCGAAATCATATTGATAATAGGGTCATGGTTAGGTAGAGGGTTATTATTGATGTTTGGAACTAGGGCTTCTAATAACTCTAATTGGACCAAACTCTTATCAATCAAATCTTGAATTTTATCTATTAGCCTATAGCATGTGTCGATTAAATGACCTACTTACCTTAAATGATATTGACACTTCGCATCAGGATAAAAAACCCTTGGCTTATAACTTTTGTTGGGAAGCCTAAACTGAATAAAATTATCCCTCTTTAACTTTTTGAAGCCTAACCAAAGAAAACTGGTATTTTAGTGAACTATCTTAGGGCCCTATTGGCTTAAGGCTAGCTTCAAAACCATTGCTAAACTTGTAAAGGATTTGTTTTGAAAGAAACCCAAGTATTGGGTCTAGTGATTGAATTTACCATACTAACTATAGCTTCTTTGGGCTTGCTTGTAGAAGGCTTCACAAATGGTGGTCTTCAATCTGATGGCTTTTGGAGTTTACTACAAGAGACAATACTTTTAATTCGGTACCTTATAGCTACTACTTCTACAAAGCTGGAGGATGCCTATCCAATCAAGTGGGAGAAGTAGAGCCTTTCCAGAGTATTAATAAAAGCTAAGGTCAGCTCTTTTTCAATCATGGGGCTAGATACCCTTACATCTAAGGATCTCCATCTTTGTACATACTCATTAAATGATTCATTATTCTTTTTCTACAAGGTAACCAAGTCCATCATGATCGATGCTACTTCAACATTGAACTTATATTATTCATAGAACACCTTAGCAAGCTTCTCCCATATGTTTACTTAATTCAAGTCAAGTTGGGCATACTAGGTCAAAGCCGAACTTATTAGGCTATGTTGAAAAGTTTATGCCATAATCAAGTCATATCGTACCTACTTTCCCATCTTTCACACATATAACCTAATGTACAGCTTAGGAAATCCATTTTCATTATGCAAAGAAATCTATGATACTAGCCTACTTAAAACCATTATAGCTTCCAAGCATCTTCATCTTTTCGGTGATCTACTCGATCAACTTCCTTTCTAATTTTTTCAAACCATCTTAGATAACCCTTGAGTTAACTAGCTTCATGTTAATTGGGAATGACTATGTATTAGGTTTAAAAGTCAGGTTGAACTTTGGATAGACCCCTTCTAATTCAAAATTCTCAAAAGCTAGATTAACTTTAGGATAGTTCTCATATACTTAGAGAGGAAAAGCTTCAACATTCGTCCCATAACAGGCCCTAGAGCTTTCTTTGCTTGATAGTGCTACATCACTAAGTAAAGCAATACTGAGCAAAGAACCTCAACTAATCTATGATTTTTCCCATAGTTTGCTCTAAAGAACAAAACCTCTACTTAATGGGATCGACGATTGCAAGGTTGACATTGTTGTTGCCATCCTTAGTGTTGATGTTGTCATTTCCCTAGTTAGTCATTTGGTTTGAAAGCAAGTTTAGATTGAACTTCTTTGAAAGGCTTAATGTTTAGAAGCTATCTTTAGAACCTCGTTTAAGAACACTTCTCAACAAGTTATCATAAATAAGTGAAATAAATAAATAAGTAAATAAAAATGTAAGTACGTATGCTACACGAATGCAAAGAAGAGGATCGGTGAATAGTTAACAAGATGGTAAGTTTACTTGTTATTCTATAATTCTTAGAGTTTTATTACATTGCTTTTAAAAAAGAAAAGTTACAAAACAACCTAAACTATTCTTCTCTTCTTCCGTTCATTAAATAATGCTTTCTTCTGATTGTTGAGTCCTACTACCACTTCTTTACCCTTCTTTTGATGAAGCCCAACTGCTTCTTCGAATTCTTTGAGCTTCTTTTAAGCCATCTTTAGTTGGTGTTCTAAGGCATAAGATCATTGTTTGGATTCCTAAAATAAGTTTCTCACATGTCTATTTCAACAAAGACAACCTCTATACAAACCTTTACTTGGTCCACTTAGGTCATCATTTTAGGGTTTGGGTTTAGGGGTGCAGGTTGAAGCACTTCTAGTGCCCAATACTGTATTGCGCCTACTTTGTACAATTGGTCATATAAATACTATTTAGTAGCCCTGTGTTTATCTACTTCGCCCATTAATTTGCCTAAATCAATATTAGGGCTTATAGTGATGAATTGCCAACCAGCGATCTCATTACTCATACATAGCTCCAAGGACTTCAATCTCTCACCCGAAGAATTCTCTCTCAGCAACCTACTAATGATAAGAAAATTTACACCAAAAGGTAGTTGAACTCCTTAAGCTCCCTACATTATCATACTATGATCTATGCTCTCGATAGTGATAATGTCAACCATTCCCTTACCGAGGACCCTATACCGAGTAATCCGACTAGCTTCTACAAAGAAGTTCTTGTCGAGCGACGAAAGACTCACTTATCGACTAAGTAGTTTTCTCTCGACATGATACTATCTCTCTCGTCTCAGACCCTTTACTGCCGTAACATCTTAATCCCTTTCGCTTGTTGTGCTCAAAGAATATTCATATGAAACTAATATTGTACTACCACCTGTCTACTTTGTCTGACATTATACTACTTTTTCATTTTTCTATTTTGTCCTTTTTACTTTTTTTTTTATATGTACTAGGAATACCCTTTTTGTATATACTTTCTTATAATTTCTTTATTTATAATGTTGCCTTAAGGACTTACTATAAATAGTCCCTTTCTCTTGTAAGCTGTAAATAACTTACATATTTTTAAGACTGAATATTCTATTCTTGTGAGACCACCTCTCTAAGTCTATCTTTCATATATTCCTATCTAGTCTTATCAAATAACTCAGGATTAGTGACAAGTAGACCTTGACATTAACTTATGTATCATATCAGGTAAGGTGTCAAGTTGTGTTGTGTTTGTTGGTGAGTTACATCCTCTGAGTAGCTTCACATTAGCTGCTCTTGTTTGCTTATGGACCATTTCCTACTAATTTTCTTCTATATTTTAGAGGACCCATTTTAGTTAGATTTACCACGATAAGTTCTAGTGATAACTAAGTTCCTAGGCACACCATACAGTTCTTGTGTCCCACTAAGCTTTGATTTTAAGAAGTTTGGATACCTTTTCTAGGAGGAGAAGTCCTTTAAGGTTAAGAGTGAATGGCTCTAATGAACGCTTGTGGACTATATCTTAGATGCTTCTAAATTGCCTTACTATGTTAATTAGGATAGTAACCTATACACCAACTCATTCCTATTAATGGTACAAGATGGTAGTTCTTGCAAACCAATATGACTTTGGTGTAATTGCTCCATCTAGGAATCCATAGTATATCCTTGACTCAAAAATCTTGTAGAACTTCAATCCATTGGAGGATAAGGACAACTTCTAGTAATTTGATCTTAGTTACAAAAGAGTCAATAAGATTAACCTTGTGAGCAAAGTCACCTCTAATCAAATCCAACCCAAAGAAATTTATGTGGTTGACAAACCATAATAAAAGCAATGCCATACTTACTTTGAGATCCCGACGACTTTTTTTCATGAGGAAATTAAGGTCCCTTATTTGTTCAGTAAGTAAGGTAAGGACATAGGATTTCCCTTCTTAAAATTGAGCTACTAAATTTGTAACCTTGAAATGTATGAGAAAATACCCACTGACAAACAATATTGTAGCAAATGCTACTAAGATGTAGGCTTTAATTCGATTCTCCCTCTACGTTTTGAGATCACCACAAAATAGAGCCCTTTGTTAGAGCCATGTTTAGTTTAGAACCAATGGATCAAGCCCTATATCTTAATAGCATAGTTATTGTAGTAATTCAAGGCTTCTTTTATTTCAAATTTGAGGTTCCCTAATAATTTGGAGATGATATTAGCTTGGTCAACCTCAAGCTTTGGAAACATATATTTCATCCATAGGAGGGTCTTAAAGAAGCTGGGTGTATTCTTCCAAGCTTGGGCTAATTACGTATGGCCCAAAGTAGAACTCAACTTCCTTAGGTTCCCCGAAATGTGCCAAGGCCCTCACTAGTATGATGCAAACATTGGCCTTAGATAGTGAGAGTATGGGCCTAATCTTATTAATGATGAATTCTTATTCCCTCAAGTTGAAGGTTTAGAACCACTAATCAAGTACGGGTTTTTGGTTCGTAGACTTATAGATGTTAATCTCTTTGGAGAGGACTCTAGCATTGGATAAACAAGCCATGTTTGAAAGATTATACGAAATTCATACATTACAAGGAAAAGGGGAAAAATAAACATGTTTACATCAAAAATTCTATTTACATCTTATTTACATGAAACCTCTTATGTACATTAGATCTAGGAACAAAATAAAGTAATATATAGGGAAAAGAAACTCCAAGTTGCAGTATGTGTTTATGCTACTTTGTTAGTTATTTGCTGATCCAAGGAAAATTTATGTATGTGAAAGGGTAGGTTCTAAAGATTCTTCAACTTTGTAAACTCATACGATTTTGAAAAAACAGTTCTTTAGTCATATTGAAGTTTAAGTAAGGTAACTTAATCGGCCCTGAGAAGTGGTTGCCCTACTACACTTAAAACTTACACAATGGATCCTCGTCTTAAGGTCATAAGATAGCTTAGATCTGACTATGTCTATCACACATTTATGATGCAGTTTAAAGAAAATTCTACTCCCCAACCATTACCCCTCCCACCAACCCCCCCCCCCCCCCCCAAGGGAAGATTAATTGCAAGAAAACAAAAATTTGTACAACTATTTACACTAAATAGATATTTGTAAGAAAAATAAAATTAATAATGGATATATTGAAAGATAAAGTTAAACTCGGAATGTTTAAGTGGCTAGCCCTTGTAACACTTCCCAGTGAAGCCTCTAAGCTGTCGAGCTTGAAATTTTCGGTTTGCTCATTTTTCTTAATTTGATTTAAAATAAACTCTATACCTATTTTGTTTAAACCATTAACTGAAATTAAGAAAAACTCAATTTCTTTATTTTGAAAATATTTTAGAGTTGCCATCCAGTAAATCCAACAAAGGTGATTAAATTAAAACCAATTAGGTAGATTGGTTTTAATTTAGCCACAAGCCTACATAATTGAAATTTCTTTAAAAAAGATTTCAAGAAATTAGAATTTTTGAGTTCGGGGGCTATCATATTAAACCTTGACGGGTACTACTTAACTTTTCAAATTTAAGTTTACATTTCAAAATTACCCATCTAACTTAAGGGAGGGAGCTTATATTTATGTGTAAAAATAATAATAAAATTATAATTATCTACAAAGGGAAGAAAAATGAAAAAAAAATATTCAAAGGGGAAGGACAAATTTTTTATATTTTAAGTCGCTTTGTAATCGCTTATGGGTGCCTACATACTTACCATTTAGAATTAGACTCTTATAGTTCATTCTGAAAATTTAGGTATGTTGGTTTTTTTTTTTTTTAATTTTAAAAAGACGAGCTAAGTTTACATTTTAATTCACTTATTTTGGTTTTAAGGAAAATTTCTAACGAAAGAAAAAAATAAAAGGACCTAATTCAGGGTTAAGACTTCCTTATTGAAAACTTTAAAAGATCTAAACTTTTGAAGAAAAGACTTATTATTACTATTTTTTTTCTTTTTTGGAAGCACATTTTTCTAAGTAAAAGAGCTCAGTCACTCATTACTAGGTGCAAGAATAAGTCTTACCAATTACTAGCTTTCAAAGCACTTGTGGGAAAGTAAGGAATTCCAATAGTTGCTCAAAGGTTTCCTAACACGCCAATGTCCACTCGAACCTATAGGGTTCTTTGGTATTTTGAAGAATTCCAAGCATTCGTCTATGCTTTGAAACATAAATTTGCTTAGCTCGACTATTTGTCTCATGAGTTTCTGGACCTCCTTAATAATGTTTGGAGGCTGCATGTCCTTGATGGCCTTGAATTTCACTAGATTTGCTTCAAGATCGTGTTAAGTCACCATGTAACTACAAGAGGCTATTTATAAAATACATTTATATGGATTTAACTTCATGTTATCCTTCCTCATTCAATTGATGGCCACTTGTAAATCTATAAGATGATCTTCTGGCTTGTTTCTCTTGATGATAATGTCGTCTACATCAACTTCTATGTTTTACCCGAGTTGAGGTTTAAAAATCTCTATCATTATCCATTTGTAGGTTACCCCAACATTCTTCAGGCTAAATTGCACCACCGTATAGCAGTATGTATTAAAGTTTATGATGAAGGATGCATGTATCTCGTCTCTAATGCCATCATGATTTGATTATAACTTGAGAATGCATCCATAAAACTTAAAAGAGCAAGAAACAATCCTTTAGATAGGTTTTGTTGAGGTTGGTATAATCAATATACATCTATCACTTCTTGTTAAGTTTTTTAACCAATAAAACATTAGCCAACCAAGTCGGGTATTTCTCTTCCCAGATAAACTCGACTTTTCCATTATTTTGCACTTCCTCTTGAACAGCTACCTGCTGATCTAGAGCAAAATGTCATTTCTTCTGTTTTACTGGCATGGCATTTCTATTGATGTTGAGCTCATGCTTTGTACTTTCTAGGTCAATGAAATCTAACGATGTTTCAGTAAATATATCTATATTAGCTTGTAAGAGGTCAATGAGCTTCTTGCTTTCAATCATAGGGTGAGGACTTACTATGTAGGTGGTTTATGTGACATAATCATCGAGTTGGATGTCCACGAGTTAGATGCCCTCTATCCCTCAATTGAGCCTCTTCTTTTCTTTGTTGATTTTTACTACAACTTTATATCAAAACTCAATACGTTATCCAATGGGAACCAGGCTATCGGTCCTCTAACCTGCAACTAAACCCGAAGACTAGAGGAGCTAGTATGATGAATCCTTCTGTTCCAACTAACCTCTACCGAAGCCGAGTACTTCCTTACTAAGTCACCCTTCATGCCATGCCATATGACAGCCTATTTTTCTATAGTATGCCGAGTTGATGATTACTCTCCAACGTCGAGCCGAACAATTACTCAGCAACCTCCTTACCGAGAAGCCAAGAGAAAGAGTCTGGACTGACTAAGTCATCCCTACTCAGATAAGCCCATCTATTCGTACTTTTTGTCTACATCTTCTAACAACCTCGCCAATGTAGCATCGCCACCTATACAGTATCATGTGTAGAATCCATTACACCAATGATTGTCTTTCTTGTATATTTATTTTTACCCTTTTGTATCTTGTACACTAATTCCTTAGAAAATACCCTTTTTGTCTTTTCCTTTTTAAGTAGGTTGCCCTGACTTATGAGTATAAATACCCTTGTACTTATAACTATGAGAACATCAAATCATTCTTAATATACACTCTTTGGGTACTTTTTTTCTTTGGGTACTTTTTTTCTTTGTGTAAACACTGCTTGTTTACTCTCAACATTACTCTTATCATTTCCCTTAAGCAAGGTTAGGTGGCAAGTAACCTCACCAAACCAATTCATACATCATATTGAATTGTGTCGTAAGTCTTCGGAAGTTCCATTAGTGCGTCATATCCTCTAGAGTTGTTTATAGGTTTTTCTTACTATTTCATTCTTTGTTTTTACCCTGTCGCACTTTTCTCCATTAATCTTTTTCAAGCTTTCTTCAACCTTAGACCCATCCACCAACTAGCCTTGTCTGTTCTTAGTTATGGTTCGCAACATCTTGGTATCAGAGCAAAGGTTTTTGTATAAATTGTAGTAGTTCTTCTTGAAGTTCTATTATACTCTATTTTGTGTGTGTAAAATAGAGTAAGTTACTGTGTTCATTTGATTGCCATGTTGTTAGCTATTCACTTTCTAAAATATTTGTTTGAGTTTTGAATCTATGAGGAAAAATGATAGATCTAAATATGAATATTGGTACTAGCGATGACAGTAAAGTTCTCCACCATAGACGACAATCTTAGGGAACTCCTAAAAGCACTAATGAGAGACTTGATGAGGTAGCTAACTTCTTAGTACATCTGACTCGAGCTGTTCATGTACTGCCATGCTAACCTATTGAGGCCATGCAAAAAACTCTACAAGCTGCTCAACCTATTAGAAGTCAGAACCCAACTTGACCCATTCGAGGTGGAGGAGTTAACGGACTAGTAAGGCGAAGGATCAACCTGAGAGAGCTTGATGAAGTGGAAGAGGAGTATTTTGAAGAGGAGCTTGTAAGAATCCCTAAAGCATTTGACCATATGAAGCTTCAAATTTCAAATTTCAATAGATCTAGGAATACTAATAAATATCTAAAGTGAGAAGAGAAGGTAGAGCATGTGTTTGATTATTATTAGTACGAGGATTATGAGAAAGTGAGAACTGCTGCTGTTGAGTTCTCCGAATATGTTGCTATGTGGTGGACAAATTTTTAGGCCATGAGAAGATGACAGATTAACACTTAACTCAAGATGAAGAGAGTACTTAGAAACAAGTTCATACCGAAAACTTATCTCTAAGATACATTCACTTGGCTTCAAGAGTTGAGATAAGGAGGCTGAACTACTAACGAGTATGTTTGAAAGTTTCAAATGCTTATGATGTGTTACAAAGTAGAGGAACCAACAACTTGAACAGTCTCAAGGTTCATTACCGGGTTGAGAGGAGACATTTGAGATATTGTGGAGCTTCAACAATTTGATACAATAGATACAGCTATTAGGATTGCCTAGCACGTAAAGAGGCAAGGAAAAAGCTGAGCGTTGGCGAAGATGCTGACTAGCCGACCCAGATAGGCAAGTCATCGAGCTTAGTTGATTATAGAGTCGAATAGAAAGATTGATGTCCAAGCCAAGCAAAATATCAACCTAATGATGTAGTGCTGACCCGAACGTTTGAGAAGGGGCAAGGGTCTAGTAGGAAGACCAGCTAGGTCAAGTGCTTCAAGTGCCAAGGGTTCAAACACATGGCGACTCAATGCCTAAATCGATGGACAATGGTCATCAAGGGAGACATCCTGAAGCTAGAAGTAGAGAGTATGGATGAGGAACCTAAGGAGGAAGAGGTTCCTACTAAAAAAGAAAGTGCCGGGAAAGAGTTGATTAAAGAGGATGTGTTTCTTGAGGACTTAGATCAGTAACTCATGGTTTTCCAACGTACTATGAACATAGAACCCTCATGAGAGGAGGAGTAGAGAGAGAATTTATTCCATACCACCTACAAGGTGAATAATCAGATATGCGCCCTTATCATAGATAGTGAAAGTTACACCAATGTAGCATTAGCCGATCTTGTTTTAAAACTGAAGTTGCCGATTGTTGCACATCTAAGGCTGTACAAGTTATACTAGTTGAGTGAGAAAGGAGCATTACATATCACTTGGAAAATACTGTTGCTGATCACTATAGGGAATTACTTTAATTAGATTCTCTGCAATACAATACCTATGTACACTTCCCATGTATTGCTAGGTAGGTCGTGGTTGTTTAGCAGGAGAATTATACTTAATGGCTATAGGATCATGTATATGTTCAAGAAAAATGATCGAAAGATCACATTGAATCAGTTGCCATCGAGAGGAGTTAATAAGTTACAAACTAAACTTACTTGCAGATCAAAGAAGGTTTTGGTGATGATTAAAACTAAGCTACAAGAGGCCATCAATGCTTATGAGTTAACTCTCATGTTGGTCAGGCGACTACTAGAAATGAAGGAGCGAGGTGAGCTACCCTAAGAGGTCAAGGAGTTGTTAGACGAATATGCCAACCTGTTCCCAGAAAAGTTACCTAAAGGGTTACTCCGACTCGAGGAATAGAGCACTGCATTGACTTAGTACTCGACACTATACTGTTGAATAAGCTAGCTCATCAAATGAATCTCGAGAAAGCTTCTAAACTCCAATGTCAAGTCCATGAGTTGCTGGAGAGAGGCTATGTAAGAGAGAGTATCAACCCTTGTGTTGTAACTGCACTTCTAATGCTAAAGAAGGATGGAACCTAACAAATATATGTAGATAGTTAAGTTATAAAAAAGATCACAATCAAATACAAGTATTTGATCTTGAGACTAGAAGACATTTTAGATGAACTGAGTGGAGCTAAAATTTTTAGCAAGATTGATCTTAAATATGGCTACCATCAAATCCGCATAAGACTAGGCGATGAATGGAAGACCGCATTCAAGACTTGACATAGACTTTATAAGTGGATGGCCATGCCATTCGGCTTGTTGAATGCCTCGAGAACTTTCATGAGATTAATGAACCATGTTCTGAGACATCTCATCGAGAAGTGTATCGTAGTATACTTTGACAGCATCTTGATCTACAATACCAACATGCCGAGTTACTATGAACATATCAAAATAATCTTGGATATCCTCCGTGCCGAGTTACTATGAACACATCAAAATAATCTTGGATATCCTCCGTGCCGAGAGACTATTCAGCAATCTAAAGACATGCTACTTTTACTAGGAGGAAGTGGTATTCTTGACCTATGTAGTCAGTAGAGGAGGCTTATAAGTTGATGAAGAGAAGATCTAAGCAATTATCGAGTGGCCAACTCCTATTACTTATGCCAACGTAAGAAGTTTCCACGGATTAGCTTCGTTTTGCAAAAAGGTTTATCAAGAATTTCAACACCATCACCATGCCACTTACTGAGCTAACAAAAAAGAATACCGACTTCTGATGGGGAGAAAGGGATGAGAAAAGTTTTGCCAAGTTAAAAGAAAGGTTAACCTCCGCCTTGGTATTGGTGTTACCTAACAAATTCTCTTAGGCCCTGTCCTAATGTAGGAAAGCAAACCAATTGCCTTCCACAATGAGAAGCTCTGAAGATCATAGCTAAATTACTCTATGTATGACAAGGAACTCTTACCACTGATCTGAGTAATGCAAGTATGGCAACATTATTTGCTGCTAAGAGAATTTTTCATATATACCAACTAAGAATCGCTAAGATACCTTCGAAGTCAGACCAAGTTATAGAAGTGGCAGGCTAGATAGGTTGAATTCCTTGAAAGATTCAATTTTGAAATTAAGTATAAGTAGGGAAAGAGAAACATAGTTGCCAATACTCTTTTGAGGAGACATGTTTTATTAGAACTGCAAACCAGGCTATTTAAGTTAGCAAGTATCAAAGAACAGTACTCTAAGGATCCACATTTTGGACTCATAATTTTGCAATGTGTTGATGGGAAGACCGTAGACAAGTATCATGTGGAGGATGGCTACTTATTCCGTGGTAGAAAATTATGCATGCTAATCTATTCACTAAGGGAGCTACTAGTCAGGGAAGCCCATAGTGGAGGTCTCTTTAGACATTTTAAGGAAAGGAAGACCTGTGAACAGATAAATAGCCAATTCTTTTAGCCAAGAATAAGAAAAGATGTGCACCAAGTCGTCGAAAGCAATGCCGTGTACAATAAGGCCAAGTACCAAGCTGAGTAAGAGAAAGCAATGCCCTTACCTACTCCGATGAAGCCGTAGATTGAATTAAGCATGGACCTTATCCTCAAACTACTGCAAACTACCTAAGGTAAAGATTCAATAATGGTTGTCTAGATCAATTCAGCAAGATGGCACACTTCGTGCCCTGCATCAAGACTAATGATGCTTCGGCTATTGCTTCTCTTTTCTTATAGGAGATTATGCAGATACACAACATGTTGAGAAGTGTAGTCTCTGACAGAGACCTGAAGTTCTTAAGTCATTTTTGGAGAACCCTATGGCATCGGCTAGGAACCAAGAAGCGGCAGAAATCAGTGGATTCATGATAAGTTTCTCACACAAAAAAAAAAAATGGTTCGGAGTTCGTTGCATTTGTAACTAATCGTGTAGGGGATTTTGGTTTGTTATTAGGAATTACTCTTCAGTACCTCATGTTACCTCCAAACTAATGGCCAAACAGAAGTGGTTAATTATACATTAAGGTCACTACTCCAAGCTACAATAGGTAAGAACTTGGCTGATTGGGACATCTGCCTGCCAATGATTGAGTTCACCTATAATTGAACAGTACATAACACCACTAAGTAGACTCGCTTCAAGGTGGTTTATGGATTCAATCCCAAACTGCCCCTCGACTATGCCCCAGTACCAATACCCATACAAAAGGACCCTGATGCAATGGCTAGAGCACAATTCCTTCACACACATTTATGATAAGGTCATTCGGCATATTGACTAAGATGCCAAAAGAATGCGAGAAAGGACCAAAGGTAGAATAGCTAAACGATTTTAGTTGGGAGACTTGGTGTAGTTGTACCTTAGGAAGGAGCGATTCCTAAACAAGATGAGGAACAAATTATCTATAAGAACAAAAGGAGCCTTCAGAATCCTCCAGAAAATCAATAACAATGCCTATAGGCCCAAGGACTATAGGGTTTCTGATGCCTTCAACATCACCAACCTCAGTCTATATCACCCTAACTGAGAATTAAGCGAACACCATTCAAATTTGATCCCAATTCCAAATAAACCTAAAGGGAATGATAGGAATTAAGCTACTAAACCTTTACCTGCAGTCGTGCCTAAAGACTAGAGGAGTTGGCATGATAAATCCTTCTGTTTCAACTAACTCCTGCCAAGGCCGAATACTTTCTTGCCAAGTCACACTTCATGTTGTATCGTATGACCGTCCATTTTTCTATAGCATACCGAGTTGATGATTACTCTCCAACACCGAGCTAAGCAATTACTCAGCAACCTCCTTGCTGAGACACCGAGAGAGAGAGTCTGAACTAACTAAGTCATCCCTACTCGGACAAGCCCATTTGTCTGTACTCTTTGTCCACATCTTCTAACGACCCCACCAATGTAACATTGCCACATGTATAGTATCATGTACAGAATCCATTATACCAATGATTGTCTTTCTTGTATATTCATTTTTACCCTTTTGTATCTTGTACATTACTTCCCTAGGAATACCCTTTTGTCTTTTCCTTTTTAGGCAAGTTGTCCTAACTTATGGGTATAAATATCCTTATACTTATAACTGTAAAAACATCAAATCATTCTTGATTACACTCTTTGAGTACTTTTCTTCCTTACATAAAAACTATTTGTTTACTCTCGGCAACACTCTTATCATTTCCCTTAAGCAAGGTTAGGTGGTGAGTAAACTCACTGATCCAATTCGTATGTCATATCAAATTGTGCCATGAATCCTTGGAAGTTCTATTGGTGCGTCATATCCTCTGGAGTTATTCGTGGGTTTTGCTTACTGTTTCATTATTTATTTTCACCATTTCACACTTTTCCCCATTAATCTTTTTTTAGCTTTTTACAAGCTTAGACCCATCCAATGACCCGCTTTGTCTATTCTTAGTCACAGTTCACAACACTATCCCTTATTAGTGCTTTGGTATACAATTCCCTAGATAACTTTTTATTAACCCTTGCATATTTTGACTTTAGTCAAGGTTGGGTATTTTGCCTTAAGTATAGGGGGATGTTATCATGCTATAGCCATTTATGCTTAGTCACTTGAAGATCCCATTAAAGGGGAACTTGCAATCCACCAGTGCATAGACGGTCAAATTATCGTCATCCTCAAGCTCCATCTCCAACCTTTAAGCCTCACGACTTGATTATTGAAGCGTATCATATCATGATGGTATGACTCATTTAGCACTAAAGCTTCTTCTTCATATGGTTATAGACATACTTAAAGATGATATCTACCAAACACCCAATATCAACCATTACCTTCTAAACTTCGAATTAAGCAAGGCAAGTATCGATTATTGGGACATCTTAGTGTAGGGTTTCAATCCCCAGAAGGTCTTAGTCTATGAAGGAGATAGAGGTGTTGATTCTAAGCCTCTTCCACCTGACTTGGTAAACTTACTTATTGCTTGAGGTAGACCCCATGCTAAAGGAACTCAATCAGCTTGTTGGATGTAGGTTGCTTGTTATCATATTTATAACTTTGTTAAGGGCTTTACTACAATGTTGGTTATTATAGCCTTCTTCTTCTTAGTGATTTTCTTCAATTTGTTGTCTTTGAAGAGGTCGCTCAACTCTATTCTTTGGATCAGTGTTGTATTCCTTTAAGTACCTACATTGGAAGGCATATTGTAGGGTGTTCTTTAAATGATAGCATTCATCAGTGTTATGTCTACTAATGCAATGAAAGTCATAATACTTGTTCTTGTCATGTTAGCACATCCTAATCTCATATTCTCAAGTCCCAATAGCAAACCCGTATTGCAAACTTCCATTAAGATGTCCCATATAGATTTAGTTAGGAGAATATGCTAGTTAAAGGTCAGTATTAGGTCAGATTGTTTTTAGGGAAAACTTCTTAGAGAGTGCATTAAAATGTAAGATTGAGTTCCCAAGTAAGTGGTTGAACATTCGTATGGCCTTTCTCATAGTGCCTAGAAAGGATGATCTCCTAAGGACATTTGGCTTAATAGCATAGGCAAGTGCACCGAGTCAAGTTATAGTATAGATAAAACGAATTATGAGTCTAATTGTCGATCCAATGAGGAACCATATATGGGAGCAATATCTAATCATTTAGCAATTGTATCCTTAGATTATTCTAGTTTCCTAATTTATACAATAAAGATATATTTGAATAACTAAAGGGTAGAAAAGTGAAGATTGCTATAACTAAACTATTAAAATAACATAAATATAACATAAATAGAAGTAAATAAAAATAAAAACAATAACAAGAATACTAAATAGAACAAATAAATTAATTTAAAAGGGAAACATGTTCCTTAGTAAATCTTTAATGTTATTTACTACCTAGTTTAGAGTGATTTATTTAATCTCAATCGTAATATTAGACCGCAAGGATTCACTAACTAGACTTATGTCTCTTAGCCAATTCTTAATCTACAAACTCTCTCTACCTAAATCAGTTCTAAATAAAGCATTGCAAAATCACATGACACTCTTGAATCCTATCATTAAGTTCCACTCATCTAGAAAAACCCAAGTATTAAACTTTTTAGTAAGCCAATTTTGCCATATTGCATCAGTTTGTTATATTGCATTCTCTTACGAACTCTCCAATAGACTCTAGTAATAATTCAATCATTGGTATATTGAATTAAAGCAAAAAATAAACACAATACAATTAGATCACAATGTGCAAAGTCATAGATTGAATTTCATTAATAATAAAAAGTGTAACACCCCGCCATCTAAGTGTCTACTTAAAATTTTTTCTCAATATTTTGATACCTAAAGATGGTTTGCTACTACTATCCTTGAGTTAAGGATAAGGTAGAACCTATATTCAACATGCTCTTTTATTCCATACACAATTACTTTCAAATACTTTGTTATTAAATATGACCAACAATAGCAAAAGCTTGTATATTAATGAGCCATACACATTATATCACATTTACTTACACTTCTTATACAACATAGAATCTCTTTTACAAATATGCATTCCTAGACTATCACTACTATACAACTAAATCTTTAGTGAAATAACAACTATAGCTTTCCTGAATAGCTCTCTTCATGTGCTTGAGCCAAATCATGTAGTAAACGAGTTCTCTTCAACACCTATCTTCAGCTAGAGGGTTTAAAGTCTCCTTGTCACTCTAATTCTTCTATCTATTCATTTGTAACCTAAGGACAAGAGAAACTTATCCTCCCAGTTACTACAAGCTAAGTGAGAGTGGAGAAACATAAAACATCAAGCATATCAAAACAGGCATATCATTCAAATAGTTATTTCAATTACTTATCTTATAAGTTCCTAACTAAGTAATACATATGCATTGAGTGTATGCCATGCTCATGCACTTGTCATGTATCGGTACAAATATCCTAGCCTAACCTAGCAACTCATCCAATTTAGTTAACTCAAATCAGACATTTGGAATAAATTCAGGAACCTAGCAAAAGTTTCAGCCTAGCAATAACCACATAAGGTGGTTGGAAGATCTAACATATAGCTGCCTTAGCAAATACAATGCAGTCTCTATATACTTAAAAACCTAGCTTTTACAAATCAAGTAGTTCACTTGATAAACTTAGCTTTTGATATGTTCTAGCATATAGCTAGCTTAGTAGATACAATACAGTCTCTATATACTTAAAAACCTAGCTTTTACAAATCAAGTAGTTCACTTGATAAACTTAGCTTTTGATATGGAAACCGACCTAGCAACATCTCTTTTTTCATAAAAATTTACCCATAAGTCCTTTTTCATGTCGTGCCATGCCATGAATGCATTAGACTACACACCAAGAAAAATCTAGCAAATCCAAGTAGGCTTATTCATCACTTGTTATAGTTACCTAACCATTACTTTTTAGTTTTATCAATTCTAAGATCTTAGTATCAAGTTTGCTTAGGTGAACACCTTAAGAGACGAAGTTAATCCTTAGATTCATTTTCTAAGATAACACAAATCCTTACAAATGTCACATATGCATTCACTAGCATCAACATAACAACCAAGTTTAATATCATGTCACTATTCAATCAACAACAAACATAGCAAATAGCATCATATGGTTCATTGAACAACACATCAACTTACAATTAATGTTCAGCCAAGCCAAAACATCATAAGCCACACAAAGTTAAGAATAGGCATTTGTCTACTCAAGCATACATAAATACCTACTTACCTGACTAACAGTATATTCCTAATCTTACTCGTCAACGTAAACTTCCATTTTCACTAATTCACCTAGACATGTGACACTCAATGGTCCTAATGGCTGATCTTATCTACTTCAATTTCTTCATAAATAATCAATATAATCACTTAAGTTTTACTAAATATAAAGTTGGATAGGTTCATTTTAATAATTGAAGTGTAGTTATTACTTATCTATAGCGAGTAATATAAGCTTTGTATTGAGTTTCAACTTATTGCTAAAGTCTCTGAACAAGGTTCTAAAAGTTCACCTAATACCAAGTTTTGATCTTCGAATCTTCTAACTAAGTTTCAAAGATTATCTTAGTTATACCCTTACCATAAATTTACTCTCTAAACAAAACTCTGAAGTTATTTCCATTAAGCTTTTACACCAACCAAACCTAGAATTAGGTTCCAAACATTCTGACCATATTTCCCTTACCAAATACTTCCCAAACAAGTCTATAATGGGAGTATAGTTAAGTCTCTCTTCTTATCCAACTTTTTTATCAACTCTCTAAACTAGAGATTAAGTCCTCCCTTCACAAACCAACCCTTTAAAGTTGTATCTAAAGCAATTTTATCTAAGCCTTCTAAACCAACCAACCCTCCAATCAAGTCCCTAATATTAATACCATCCTACTTCCTTTATCAAATAATTCCTTTAAATGGAGTTTCAACATATTTTGAGTTAAAGTCTTTTCTACTAGTTCAACTTTCTAAAGAACTCTCTGAACATAATCAACTTATATGTTTACTTCTAGCAACTTACTTGAACATCCTATTCCAGTTCATAAGCATAATAAAGCATGATTATATAATAGGTTCAACATACCCATGCCCTCTATATCACCCATACTTTCGAATCTATATATCCATATCTTAATGCTTATAAGCCATAATCCATGGTTTGCGCATACCTCAACTGCCATTCGTTCCAACCAATTTAAATCACTTTCCCCAATAATATATAACACCAATAAACTCCAAAACTAATACAAATAGGTTTTTTTAGATTAAATTATACAAAAAGTCCAAAAATAGCATTTTTTTTATCAAATTTAGAGGCTTAGAAATTACTAAGAATTATGAAAATTATTTTTCATCAAAATATTTTCATATGATTCAAACATGCAGTATATGGAAGTTCTAGAAAAATTTAGGCTTTGAAACAACAACAATAGGGTCATTCAAATTAACTTTGAAAATTGCTCGATTTCACTTGATTTCTTAAGGACGTACTAACACTTAAAATTTTTGTGATTTGATTTTCTTCCCTAATAATATGTACAAAAATATTCCAAAATAAATTTTTTATAAAATTTTCAGACCGGATTTAGTAATTTTAGAAAAATTAAGAAATTCTAAGACAAATCGAAGCTCACCAGAAAGTCACCGTCCAACCACCACCATCCTCCACCACCTTGTTGCTAACCTTAGGCACTGCCACCTCTATCTCCCATTGGTGGTGGTTCATTCCCAGTAACTCTTACGACCCATATTTCTTGAAATAGCTCGATTCATATAGTATTATTTCTAAATTTTCCTAGATTTCTCTCCTTCTTTATACCCTTATCCTTATATTTTTCTTAAGTTTCTAAGGGACTAACTAACATTCTAGAGAGTGCTGGTGATAAATACAAAGTTTGTAGGGCTCTAAAAATGATTTCTCTGACTTGATTTTTGAGCTTAAATACTCCTAATCTCCCAAATGCGAGGTATCTTGATGCATATTCTTGAACCCACACCTATCCATGATGTATCCATGCCTTATATCAAGATGATTGTAGCTGTTTAGTTAATTTTTAGCAATTTTTATGATTTTTATTATAATTAATTGGGTAATTATACTTAGTTTAGGGTATTTTAAGCATTTTTCGGGTATACAAATATATATAAAATAATTATACCTGAACTACTTGTACTATATATATATATATATATATATTATCTTAAGTCACTTTATAATTTTTATAACGAACCAACAGTATCGTTGTCGTGATAGGTCGCCGTGTACCGTATAAAGATCTATTATCAACCCCCTTGCTGATCATAGGCCTTTCATACGATACACAAGGCTCCTTCCACTTTATGTTACCACTAGGCCCATAGACAAGTAATATAGAGCAATTTAACTAAAATTACTTCTATGTTATAAACTAACTAATTGTGTGGGCTCATAAGACCCACACCAAAACAATATTACAAATGAATGCAGTTCATAACGGAAATACATAAAATCTAAGTAATGCATAAATACATGAAAGTATCTAAATATCTATTACAAAATATCCTCTTCGCTCTCTGATCGCTCCAACCCGTCTCTACCCGAGACTTACCACAGGCATGCCTCGGCCCGAATTGACGAAGAGGTTCTCCTGCACCAACAGAAATCTATAGGGGAGTAAGCTTACGCTTAGTGAGATAAATACCCTCATCAGTACCACAAGGCAGAAATTTATTAGATGCACAATCATATAAATGCATGAACAAACAGTATGCCATACAGTGCATGCAGTGACCTAGGAACTGCATGTGACTCAGAATTTCGCCCCCTGAAGTCGGGGTTTGGAGATAATTAACCGACCCAAACCAAAATCCGGGTTCTAGACCTTGGGTTTTATTTCATTTGCACTATCGTGCTCATACCAAAACAAAACTCTACATATATACATATATATATATATATATACTTCCTTTATCAAAATCAAATCATATCCTTTAAAAATCCCAAGTCTAGTGGTGTAGTGGCCCCCGCAGTCCACAAACACACGCCCTAAGCAGAAGCCACAAGACTCGGCCCCTCGCCGACGGTTGGCGTCTCCTAGCGCCTAGTAAGCCCATCAACTTAAGACAGCAACTCAATATATATGATGGCATAGCTAGTACCCAATCCTGCAGGAAACTCGTATTCCTGTGAGTCCCTTCCCATCTTCTGCATGAAGCGGCAGTCGGTGTTATCCGTATGCAATATGGGGAATGCATGATTCATTTTGAGTTCTTAATCATATAAGTGATTAACTTGATTTTCAGGGTGATCAACCAATTTCATTCCATACAATTCACAAGTATATACTCATGCAAACAATTCCCAATTATTATATATAATTAACAAGTCATCACACTCATCCACAATTTCATACACATGCATCTCCCATATCCCACAAGTATCCAAATTTATAAATATAAGATTAGGTACATCCACTTTACAAGCATAATCAAGTAAAGAGTCATCGGGAATTTACTCACTCTACCATGTGGTTCAATTAAAGTAGTCCGGAGGCAAGTCGTCTCCGAAAACAGTGTCTCCTGGTCATTGAAATAATTTTTATAAGGAATTGAAGCAAACTTAAGAAACTATGTAAATTTTCCTTAAGTTATATTCTTAGCTAGTTCTCGGAATTTTTCCGGTTTTTACCTAAAGTTCAATCGCGTATAACTTTTTCATTTTAAATCCGATTTTTATGATCTTATAGTCAATATTCATCGTTTTCGAGTGTACTTTAACGTGGTAGGGTTAGATTTTCAAAATGAGATATGCAATTCTGTCCATGGGTCAGAACAGTAGCGTTCCTCATGTGTTGGAGTGTTTTTAGGCCTTGTTTGGTAAATGGGCCTTTGATAACTTGAGGAATCCTTTGGGCTTGGTCTTTAAATTTTATCCTAAGCTTAAAATACTCCTTGAGATCAGATTTACAACTTTGATTTATATTCCTAAGGCTAACAACCACTTCTTGGGCCCTTTAGTGAGCTTAAGTTATCAAATGGGCTTGTTTTTAGTTCAAACTAAGGTTCATGACTTTGGTGGGCTTATGGGGCCTTAGGTATATTTCTTATGGGCTTCAAAACAACCTTTCTTGGTTCCTTAAAGTGCTGATCAGATTTTTATTGAAGGCCCATCCTAGAGTTTTAGGCTTGTTTTTGGAGTTTTAAGCTCGGTTTTGAGTTTTAGGCTTTATATGTCTACTATACTTGCTTTAGTTATTCTTTTCACTTTGTTCTTTTACTTTTATCATATTTTTAGGCCTTATTTTCCTATGTTCCAGATCTGTTCATGTTGGTCTTAAGAGGTCCTCACTTGGTTTTTCAACTTGTTTCATCATTTCCTTAAGTTTAGGGGGTAAATTATGCACTTAACTACTTGTGTACAAATCTCAACTTAAGTTTCCTTCCATCAAATGATCCTTTAACTCATGTTCCACATAAGGAAATAAAAGATCTCTTACTTAATACAACTCCCATATCATGGCTCATGTCATACAAAGTTGGTTTCTTCATAAAACTTCATATGATGGATTTTTCCTTAACTTAAGTCTAGTTTTTAGCATGTTTAACTAAATGGAAACAAAATCAACATTCAAATGATCATGGAACCTTCACGTCCAGCATGCTTACCTTTCATCAAAGTTCTCATTTCAAGGTTTCCTTAGCTTAAAATCTTCCATCCAAAGCATTAAACAAATGTCCATACAAAACACCAACTTTACATGATCATATTTCAACTTCATGTAATGGTTTTAGGGTTTGTTTCTTAAAACGAATTTTTGTGCTATAACAACTCAAACCTTACTCATATCTTCAAGAAATCCAAGTCTTCTAACATAAATATTAATCCACACATCACAAGAATCACTTACTCGTCCTTAACGCAAAGTTTGGTGGTTGTGCACTAAGATTCCTCTTAAGCCTTTAACTTTGCTTCCTCCTTTTTGCTTACCTTTTGAAACCCGAATTCTTTGGTCTTTTGGAAAGGGGTTTATGAAAGATTCTAATGGTCTTAGATGATCTTAAATGATGAAAGAAAATGGCACATAAACAAAGAAAAAAAATGCTGTGAGTTGAAGCTTCAAAATGGAAGAAAATGGATTTTGTGGGGTAAAGTTGTTTCCCTTTTTTATGTTTGTTTTAAAAGAGAGAAAGATGAAGTGAAAGTGAAATTAAAAGTGAGAGAAATGGGGAGGAGTGCAGCCGGTTGGAATGAAGAGAGAAGGAGTGTTTAAATGCCTTGAAAGTATTGTCTTAAAGCTTACAAAAAGTCAACAATTGCAACTCTTGATGATGTAAGCATTAAGGGATGAATAGTGATGTGTAAGAGGAAGTGATTGATGGGTGAATGACAAATGCATGGCCCCCCTTTCTCCCCTTTTTAGATCTTCCATGGGAAGTCTTTTAATGGCATGGAGTGGTCTTGTCACCTTTATTAAAGTTAAGCTCATGATTTCTTGTGAAAATTTGTCCATATGTAGTATAAGTGAAAAGGTGATAAGGAAATTGTCTTATCACTAGATTTTGATAAGTTATCAATTGATAAATGATTCCAACTCTCAATTGATAAGTTATCTAAGGTGATTGGTTGGTCTACTTATTTATGGTGTAAGGCTTATGCATGAAGATAAGGGCATAGCCTTATAGAAAATTGTTTTAGGATTTTCATCTTACATTGTTTTGTGATTTATGATTTGATTTTTGTAAAATTGTGAAATTTTCTAAAGTTGGATGAAATTATTCAAATTAAATTATCGATTAATTATTTAGGGTTAAAATTCCTTAATGGCTTTAAGGTTTACGGTTTTAAGTAGTTTTAGAGCTCGTAGTTCTTCAAGCTTAGGTTTTCTCGATAATTGGCTTTTGAATTGTAAAAATTTAATTCATTTCTAAATATAAATTTAAGTTTTTAGTTTAGTTGATCTTTAGGAACATTCGGAAAGTACTCTTAATTGAGTCTTAGGCCCACTAAAAGTAGGGTTTACAATTTTAGTACCCAAATAATTTATTTATAAAGTTTAGTAATAATTCGGAATTCTAATTTGATGTTTCCAATAATTACTAATCATACCTCATAAAAATACATTTTATTGAGATTATATATTATAAATATTTTATTTTGAGAAATTAATATTACTAAGACTATTTGTCTAAATTTTATAAACTTAGATTAAAATTTGACTCAATTCGAACAAAATTATCCAAAGGCTCTAATTTGCATCGATATCATATAGTTCATGTATAGTCACTCGACTTAACTAATTTATTGAGCATCTCTTAATGACTTTACTTTATTTTTTTTCTATACTATTCTTTTTTAAAAAATAATTTTTAAAACTAACAAATTAAATTGTAAAATTGAAATTAAGCATGTGTCTCCTCTTTTGAAAAAAAACAAATAAATTGTAGCTCTATTCTACTAGAAGTTACATGTTAAATGTTAATTTTCCAATTAAAAATAGATCTTAGTATACATTCTTTTATAAATTACAATATGAAGCACTCGTTTATATTAGTAAAACCATTTACTGTGATGTGTGTATTAGAAAAAATTATAACACATAAAGTTAATAAATTTAAGATAAGGAGAATGGGATCATAGAATTAAGAAAATTGCAAGCGACTAAATTCCTTACATAACTTTAAAAGAGGAGATGTGTATGATATGTTTCATCTTTTATTTTCTCAAACAATCCCCCTCTCAATGTATTTGAGATATATTTTAACTAGTTAAAACTCTGCAATATGTCCAGATTTTAATTTAAAAGTATGTATAATTATAAAATAATAACTTCACTTAAAAGTTTAACGCAATTAACATATTAGCAATGTAACTATTGGTTTTATATAACCATTGACAAATTTTCAACATCTACAATTGTAAATTGTTAAAAGGTAATAGAAAAATTTATTAGTTTTCATGATTATATATTATAATAAATATTAATTTTATAGCATGCATATTTATATTTTTAAATACCATTAAAAATAACATATATCTCATGAAAATTTCTCAACAGGCACTATTATTTTAAGATGCTGAATCGAAAAGGTACAACAACACAATAAAGGACTACCAATAAAAAACTAAACATTTATGAAGGTTTATCATTAACAAAAACAAAAAGAATAGAGATTTATAAAGGAGTACCATTGAAAAACATCAACATTTAATAGTAGTTTCTCAATAGGTACTGCTTTTGAAAAAGGGTCAAATCTAAAAGTAGAATAACGAAATAAAGAGTATCATGAAAAAAGAAAATTTAAACATCTAATGGCAATTTTTGAATGACACTAGTATTTAAAAGGTTAAATTGAAAAGTTACAAAAATGGAAAAGCTTTCAAAACACTTTATTATTAGCGGATGGTATACTTGTTGTAGTTGCAAAAGTTTAATATTAAAATAGCTAATAAAAGTGTTAGGAGTATGGTAGACCAAAATATATAAAATAATTATAAAATGAAATATTAAATCTTATTACTACTATTTATAAAATTTTAACTCACAAATTTAGGTGAAAACATAAAATCTTTCATCGTTCATTTTTCAAGTGTTTAAATTTAAATTTAATTGATTATTTAGTTAAATCATATAAGGTTTTTTTCTTCAACCAACTATGTTACAACTCAAGGAGGGAGGATTCAAACTTGATTCATCTTGATAAGAGACTAGAATTGATGCCATAGGTTACAATAGCCTTAGCAAATCATATCAGTAATATTTACAAATAACAAAATTATTTGGTAATTTTATTTATATGGTAGTTGCTTACAATAAATTTTTTTTATGACCACATCTTTTTTTGGACCCACATCTTTTAATACCCTAAATTTACTGAAAAGCAATTAAACCATGTATTATAATAATGTATTTAAAGATATTCAATGATAAAACCAAAAACTTCTCTAATAGCAAACTTTATTCTCTCTTTTTCTTTCTGGTAAATTTGTGATTTTCTGTTGTGTAAATAAGTAACCTCTCTAATAGGAAACTTAATCAATTTTTTTCCTTTTCTTTCTTGTATAACATTATTCTTTAACATACCCTCTTAAATAAATTTTTGGTGAAGGCTTTGTTATTATCATCGTGCATCTTGTTATGTTATGAAATTGGGAATATTTATACGATATATTTTCGTTGATTGTAGAAAGGAATATCTAATATTTCTTAACCCAAAGGACCGTAAAAGGTGCATTGCAGCATTCTAAGGATATAATACATGTTCAAAGTACTTTTGTCTATATGTTGAAATTTTATGCCTTAAAAAAAGTCAAAGATAGCGGGTAGTTTCATATTAGTAATTGTGAAAGCATATTGAAGGATTTTTTGGTAAATTAATAAGTTAAATAAAAACGAAAATATAAAAAAAAAGGTTAATTAAAAAAGCCCCTAAGGCTTAAATAATATAAATAATAGATGTTATACTATAAAAAAATAAATATAATATATTTCATATTTGATTACAAATGTCACCAATAATATATTTTTCATGATATTTAATAAACATGGCTAAAAGCCCCTAGAGCTTAAATAATATAAATAATAGATGTTATATTATAAACAAATAAATATGATATATTCCATACTTGATTACAAATGTTGCCGATAATGTATTTTGCACAATATTTAATAAACATTACGTTTATGAAATCTACAAATATCATCAAGGCTAAAATTCTTATAGTCATACTCATTAGTTGAATGCAGCAACATAGACGTAACCAATTACTTTAAGCCTAACTCACCTATTACCTAATCAATTGCATCAACATCTAATCACATCACACCAAAAAGACCAATCACAACGAAAGTAAGAACATTCCAGTCTACACAAACAAAACAACTAAAGGCATCCTATATCAGATCAACTCCCTCTGATCAAATATCAATTATAGCGCATTTGTAGGGGGAAAGGGGAATAGAGGCCTTTTCTAAAATTTCCCCAAGAAAGTAAAAGATAATACAAAGCATCTTAGCTAGTGAACAGTATAGATTTGCTTTGCACTCATAAGACCTACGTAGCTAAGATAGTAAGTCCACATGAACTAACTCTAGGACCCTTAGAAGCTCCCATAAGAAGTCCTTCTTCCCATAGCATGACACCTTAGAGTGCTCTACCTTGAGCAAGTATCGAAGCCTTCATTTCCCTTATTGGTCCACTTCTAATGAAAGTAAGGGAGCAAGTGTTAGCTATAGTTCTTAGATATGAGCTGACCATTTTAGACCCAAAGTCAAATGCCTCAATCCATAAGACTACAACCCCAAATGAGTTTAGGTCGACCACTCTAAACCCATAATCAAGTGGTTCCATCCATGAGGTAATAATTCTAATGAGCACCAGATTGACCACCTTAGGCTTAGCACCAGGTAGCTAAGCTATAGCTTAATATAAACCAATAGGCTTAAGGACTCAAAGGGTCCAATCGAGCAAATTTTTGCACAAACAAAACTAACACTTATGGCTCATGGGTTGACTTCTTCGGGACCTCTAAACTAAATCACTTGAGACAACATAAAGAATTCCTCAAAACCCGACCATGTAACACTTACATCACATTAAACTCCAACAGTTAGCCTCTTAGGGAGCCTATAGGGCCTTAATTATATGGCATTATCAAGCATTTATTAAGAAAAGATAGGTGTCATACCCAAAATAAAAATAATAATAATTTCTTAACATTGTTAAAAGATCTTACTAATCCTAAGCCCTAAAACCTAGGGTTACACACCATGAGTTGATAAGGGCTTAGGGATCCAACATATAAATACTTAATCTCTTAAAACATTCTTGTACTCATTTTATGCTTCATCTCTTTCCTTTTAGCTCTCACTTGTGAGACTAAATAATTCTTCACAAGTATGTCAATTAGATATCAAAGTGACTTCGCTAGATAACCTTCTGCCTATCTTAGTCACCTCTATCTTTGTTGCTATTAAGCCTAAGGCACATGAAGCCATCTCAACTAAGTTGGTTCAACCTTAAGAGCCCACTATACTCTATCGGTAAAACATAGAGATGACAACTATAATATATGAATGGAATCAATGATTGATTAGACGTTTCAAAACATATGAATATATTTTCCAATTTCTTTCTATTTCATTTCATTCAATTCTATTATAATCAAATCAATTTTAGATGATTTCTATATACTAAACATGGTATTATATATTTTTTAGCTTTATTACTGATATAATAGTAGTGTATAGGTCTAAAATCATGTTTTGAAGATTCAATGATTTAAATGCTCATTATTAAATATAATAATTAAGTATATATGGAGTAAATATTATAGGATATATTAATAATTCATGCTCAAAAGAATGGAACGAACGATTGACGGGAGTGGAGCCAACGTATAATTTTTATTTTGGCCAAAATATCTAACTTGTCCTCTTATGAGTTTTGGATTCCGGAGCCGAATTTAATGACCCAAGTGCGGTACAATAATTAACCCTTTCTTGAAACTCAACCGAGATATTTTTGTCCTTATCAGCGATACGATAGTTAATACACATTTTGTCTTCGTTGGTATGCAGCAACTGTGATTGGTCGAGGAAAGAGCTGACCTCGGAGTCGGACGCATTCACCGTCCGGCTGTCATTGAACCCTCCGTTTATCGGTTTGTAAATCGACTAAGGAGCGAATCAAGTTAGGCTCTTAAAAAGTTGCATCCAAGCCGATTTATTTGAATTAACAGTTTAAGGGTTAGTTAAATATCATTTAAATAGTGATTTTTTTTTTTAAAATAATTATTATAAATAATTTATAAATTATTCATCTTCTTTTTTATAATTAAATTTAAAACTTTATATCCTTTTTTATAAATAAAATTAATTTATTTTCAATTCAATTTTTTTTATTTCAAAATAATTTATTTAGACTATATAATCATGAATATAAGATGTTATATTACATATAGTATATTATATATAGTATAATATATAGTATATATGTATATTATTGTATATATATGGTATATTAATTATAATAGATTACATATAAATATATTATATACTTGTTTATATTACATATATATAATATATTACATATAGTAAATATATAGTATGTTTCCATTATATATATACTATACTATGTGTTTATATATATATATATTTTATTAATCTTTTTTATTGGTTCAACTTTGAATCGTCAAACCAAATCGCTGATTTGAGGGTGATTTAACCCATTGATGTAATACCCATCAACTTGATGAGTTATGATGATTGAATAGCTTGGGACTTAGGCCCTTATGGCCTGCAATTCATCAATGGATTTAGGCTCAACTAAAGAGGAGCTAAAGCCGACTCATAATTCAAAACTTATACTTGTATAAATCTATTTGAAGATGTCAATTCTACTGAAAATTATGAAAGGCTATTTTCAGGTCTCAAGTTACTTTCCATTATATTTTTTATTTATTTGGCCAAATGAGAAAAAGAAAAAAGTGTGCTTTTTCTTTCTATTGTGAGTTCCTATTCATAATCTGTAAAATGGCAAATCAACAATACAATTTATGAATTTATGATTTTATAATAATTTTTTTATCTAAAATAGATATAAAATCATTTAAATATAAACTTTTGATAAAATTATAAATTTTAATATTTGATTATATAACTTTACAATCTTACTAATTTCATTTTAATATATAATTATACAAATTTACAATCTTACTAATTTCATATATTCACTATACCAATTTTATATGTGCAAATCAACAGCCATTATATACTTCCATCAACAACATCCCCACCAATGATCGATTGTTGATGATTGAGCCCGAAGGGCTATATAAATTAGAATAGATGTGTCCAGTTGCAGTGAAAAGTCCCTGTCATTGGATCACTTACAGATATATTTTATATTGAAAAAACCAAAGGAGCTTAGTCAAAGAAGCCATTTGACGGGTACAAGCTAACCACATTCACGAAGCATTCAAGGAAGGTTCCATTATTAGGTGTCTTTCAGACAGTTGTTAAAAATTTTAAAAAAGATTTTACACATTTCAATATTAATTACACTTTATATGTATAAATAAGTGAATAGAAAAAACGATTTTTTTTTAACTCAATTTAACAAGTGTGTATTAAAACACCCATTAATATTTTTCTACATATAATATTGGAATTTATTAGCAAGTATTATGATAATTGTTAAGAGGTTAAAAGCTAATGGTTTTAAACACTTCAATAATATGTACTTTCTTATAGGGTGTGTAATTTCTACATTAAAAATATTGGATAAATTGCATTCTAAAAATTTGTTGTAATTGCATGGATGGTCAAGCTTTTCGAGATGATGTACGTACTACTCTAAAACAAGCATGACCCCCTTTTTCCATTGTAGTTAGTGTACTAGATGTACATTTTAGTCAACCAAGGGAGTAAATATAGAAAAACAAAAGCCAATTCAACTTGAAAAAGAACAAAAGTGCAACTTATGTGCAAGTTTCATCAGCTTAGCTCCACTAATAGCAGTGCTAATAGAATTGCCAAAGGTGGAAGCTACTCACTATCCCTCTCTTTACTCGTCCACTGCTTTCTACAGGAAGGAGAAGAAGAAGAAAAGGATTTAAACTTGTTCTCTAAAGTAAGGCTCTGACTCTGACTAAGTTAATGATTTTGACCATACGGACTCAATCAAAATATTTTCTAGAAGAATCTGAGTCCTTTTAGAGACATCTTATTAGCTCAAGTTTTGAAGCCAATTGAAATACTTTTTTGCTTCATAATGAACAAATTTGTTTTAAGACGAAATGTTGTCTCCTATTCAAGAGATAATAGATACAGTGTGACCTTTGCAAGATAAAGTGGAATTCCTCTAGCAATTTGATCACCCCTTACCAACTACATTACAAAGAGAACATTGAAGATTATAGAGTTACCTCTACCTATTTGAACAGAGTAAAAATCATTACATGTAAAACAAGTAGCTTGGACCGTATAACTAATGATTTACTCTACTCTAATGAGTCATTTCACAACGATGGTTAGCTTCACTTGGAGGACTAATCTATAACAAAAACATTGGCTTGTTTCTAAGAACTTTCCCCATCAATTCTCTTCATGTGATAGACAATTCTTTCCCTTTTAGTACCTCCTGCTAACTTCATTTAGGCATCTCTAACTTCCTTAAGGCTCATTGGATGGATCATTACCTTTCCCCATTCCTTCTAAAAGATGTGTCTATTATGATAATATCCATGTATTATCCTTCAATCAAACATCTAAGGATTAACCATTAATACATGTGATGGCTACACCATCACTACATCACCAATTGAAAGGAGTAATATCATACTTGTTTTATGACAAGCATAGCACCTTGATTAGTTAAACACTACAAATTGTATAGATGTAGATGTGCACCATTTAGAAGTCATAACGAAGTCACTCGTAAGGATATTGAAATAGTAGTACAATTGTCTCTATTTTAATCAGTGCCTAAACATGCCCTTTCACTATATACCAAATACAAATAGATTTTCTTACTCATTCTCTACTATAAGCACCATACTTAGAGTTCACATAGGCATAATGGCCCTAAGCCTACCTTGAATCACATGCTTATTGATATCATCATAGCAACATATCCTGTAAGAGCCATTTAAATATCTCCACAACTCTACTTTCCTCTTCTTCACTATAATTCTCTAGTTCTAGTATATCCCTTTCAGGTATCACATTTTAATTAAGGAACAAGATTATGATATGCCTAGACACTAAACAATTGAAGCATGTTATCTAACTAAATCTCTCATCTACATCTTATGCATCTATTCCTCTTGTTTTTATATTAGCAAGAGTCGTACCCTAGTTTATCTTCTTCTCTCTCTACTCGTTCATCCCCCTTATTCACCATTTCATGCTTAAGCCTCCTATCTCTACCAACCTAATTAACCTAACCTCACTAGTTTAGGAGTAGACATTGGTAGCCATAAAGGATTGCTACACCCCTACTTCTTTACTTCAAAAGCGATTTGTATTTCTTCTAATGTCTCTAATATAAACCCACTCAAAAATATATTGTAAAAGTAGAAGATAATAGCTTATAGAGTCGCATATGAGGGTGAAAAGAAGAAATAAGCAAATGAGTGACAATGCCTAAGTAAACAAAACCTACCCGGTAATGGGTTCCCTAAGTAAGAAAGCTCAGTAAGTAAACATATTATTTTCCATATAGGAGAAGAATGTACATGCCTAACCAACTTGATTCCTCCCGTACTTAAAGATCTTCATGTACGCTAGTATGTTGCCATGTATCCTTAGAACATTCTTTCATATTCCCTTTTGCCACAACATTACTAAGTTCCTTTATTCTCAAGTTACAGCTCACTTGAATTCACCAAAGTTGCTCACATTAACACCCTTATACACATCAATTTTATTTACACACATGCACTTACACCATTATTATTGTTATTTTTATTGTCATTATTGTTGTTGTTGTGGTTGTTATATACATATATTTTTAAGTCTCACTAATTAGCCTAGAATTTGGGCCTTGTTTTCTAATATTTTATAAACATGAAACATAAGTGCTTAGGCATTAGGAAACACATCTATTCCTTCCCCCTGAAGGTTATTCTTGTCGCTAAGGACAAAGTTAAGAAATTGAGGCTAAAAGGATGGGGTATCCATCCTTGCTACTAAACTAACAACTATAAGATTTATTATTTACCATTCGAATGGAAACTTCGGCTAAGTACAACTATTAGTTGTTGCTTTAAGACTTCAACATCCTCAAAGATGTCCTTCGGCAACTCGTCAATAGCAAGGAAAGTTCCAATAGCTTTCTTAAGGAGTAAGACAGAGAATATCAAATGCACCTTGCAATCACTAAGCAATTAAAGCTTGTAAGCGACTTAGCCAATTTGTTCTATAATTTGAAATAGGCTAAAGTATCATGATGCCCACTCTAAGGTAAGTTTGGCCTTAATTCGCTAATTCATACTAAGGTGTAATTTGAGGAAAACCTAATCTACAATAGAGTACTCCACTTGATGCTATGTTTGTTAGCTGACACACAAAAGAGGGATTGTGCACGGGCTATGTTTTGTTTGAGTTGCTATAAGATGATGTCTTTTGTGTGTAAGGCAACTTGCAACTCCTCCTAGCCTATTTCTCTATCAACATAGGAAGTTACAAGCGAGGGAGGTCATCTGTAAACCACCTCAAAGGGGGTCATTTTAGTAGTCATATGGAAAGAAGTATTGTAATGATATTCTTCCAAATATATCCACATTGCCCATTACTTGGGCTGATAGAAGTGAAGCACCTATTCAAGAGTATGGTTAAGCACTTCTATTTGACCATTGATCTCAAGATGGTAAGAGGTACTAAAATGTAGTTTAGTTCCATGTAATTAAAACATCTCTTTCCAAAAATTGCTCATAAAGGTTGGATCTTAGTCACTATCTATTATCTTTGGCATTCCATGCAAACATGCTACTTCTTTGATGAATAATTCAGCTGCACTCTTGGCAATGTATGGGTGCTTAGTGAACAAGACATCTATATCTTAAGAGTTAGTCAATTACCACGAGTACTACATCAAACTCCTTGGATTTTAGAAGCTTAGACACAAAGTCCGTGGAAATATCTTTGCAAATAGCATTAGGAATGGGTAATGGATAAAGCAAACCTACCGGTGACAAGGATTGATACTTTTGGCAACGGTAAGTTACACAAGAGGCTACATAATTTCCTTCCCAATATACATTATATGCAATTCTTCGATATGACCTTAAAAAACATACATGTCCTCTTAGAAGAGTGTCAAGAAATTCATAAAGAAACATTTCGACCCATTTAGATTTGGAAGGAATCACCAATCCGTTATATAAGAGTTAGCCGTTAACTAGATGAAAACCTATTCCTACTCCTCTTCCCTCTCATAAAAGATTAACTTTAGAAGCTAGAATGGGGTCTTGCATTACTACTTCTTGTTTCTATGTAAATCAAACCAAATTGGACCTAAAATTACAGTACATTCTCCTTCTTCAAACAAGCGAGACAATGCATCAGAAGCTTTATTCTCATATGTGAATGGATATTGTATTTCAAAATCATACCCTAACAATTTGGCAAGCCAATTCTACTGGTCAAGGGAGGCTACCCGCTACTTGAGAAAACATTTCTCTAATAAGTTTTTACTATAAATTTATGGCCCAAGAGATATGGTCTCCAATGTTTTATTGCCAAAACAAAGGCCATGAGGTCCTTTTTGTAGGTAAACTCATTAAGTGTGTTATTTGATGAGGCCTTACTAAAGTAGGCAAAAGACTGTTATAGGACAACTCTCGCTCTTTTACTGAATGCATCATACTTAACATTAAAGAGTAATGAAACTTCTGATATGGCTAATATGGTTTGTGTTGTTAATGCTCCCTACAGGGCATGGAAGGCATCTGTTGCCTCTTGCATCTAATCAAAAGCACCATTTTTTAATAAATCAATCAAAGGTTTTGCTATTTTACCACAGTCTTCGAGGAATTTGCGATAGTACCCTATTAACCTGAGAAATTCCTACACTCCTTTAACTAACGTTGGTAATGGCCATTCAAGGATGCTCTTAATTTTTTTAGGGATTAGTACTGACTTCTTCTACTAATATTACATGGCCAAAATTTTCCAAAGTTTTCTGGCCAAACTAACACTTCTTTCTATTAACTGTCAAGTGATGCTCCCTTAATACCCCCAAAACTATTTGCAAATGTTTAAGGTGTTTCTCTACATTTGTGATAAAAATGAGTATATCATCAAAAAATACTAAGACAAATCACCCCAAGAATGGCATAAACAAATCATCCATTACTACTTGAAAAGTAACTGGAGCATTAGTTAAGCTAAAGGGCATGACAAGCATTCATAATGCCCTTGGTGGGTTCTTAAGGCCGTTTTGTGTGTATTCTCCACATAAACCCTAATTTGGTAGTACTCGGCTTTTAAGTCAATCTTAGAGAAAATGGTTGCTCCATGCAACTCATTAACGAGTTCTTCAATTACCAAAATTGGATACTTATCTGGAATTGTAGCATCATTTAGTACTCAATAATCAACACAAAATCACCATGATCCATCTTCTCTTTAAATAAAATTACTAGGTTGGCAAAAGAACTAAAACTTAGCAATATAATTCTCACTTCATGCATCTCTTGTACCATTCTCTCTATCTCATTTTTCTTGGTGAAAGGATAACAATATGACCTAATATTAATAGGTTTGCTTCCTAATTTCAATGGAATTCAGTGGTCACATAGTCGTGCAGGTGGTAGCTCCTTACTATGCTTAAAGACATCCGCATATTCTATTAAGACAGCTACAATGCATAGATCAACAACCTATTCTCCCCCTTCTATGTACAATTCAGTAGCCATAACAAACCGTAAAGCTCAATATCTACCAATTTACATAAGGAATAATTTGGAATACTTGACTTAGAAAGTGTAGGATCCTTGATTAAAATTTGTTCCTTCGAGGATGTAGTGATTTTCATTGTCAAGTGTAGCCAATCCATTTTGATTTCCCTTAAATTTCTCAACCATGCTACACCCAAAATCAAATCAATTCCTCCTAACTCCAATACAAAGTTGTCTACGACAATCTAAATATCACCTGCCTTTAACTTCACATTTCTACATAACCCCTTCGATGTAATGTTATGCCCATCTCCTAATGTCACCATAAAGTCACGTGTTGCCTCAATAAGCAATTTAAACTTACCAGTAAACAACTTCGAAATGAAACTATGACTAGCGCCACTATTTACCATAATGATTAAGGAAGTGGCACTTAACATACCTTGAAACTTCATGGTGTTAGGTTCATCAAATCCGGTCATGGCTAATAGGGATATAGTTACTTCATGATTTTGGTCATCTTCCATCCTTCCTTAGATACTCCTCTCAATGCCTACTTCTACCCAGTTCTCATCGTTACCTACTGTGTCTTCTTCCAAAACCAATAGCTTTAAATACTTTTTAAGGTAATGGTGATTAGGTTGGTAAGGCTGATTACACTTGAAATCCCTTAGCCTCTTTTCCATCAATTCAAAGTATGGTATTTGGTGTTACCCTTAGGATCTGTACCCCACTTCTTTTTGTATACCTTGAAAAGTATTAGACTAAGAAGATGACCCTACCATGGTTTGTCTTAAGCCAAGTTGTCAAGTTGAGCTTAAAGTGCTCAACCCTTCTCTTATCATTGGACCCCTTAGCACTACTTGAATTTGAGTTTTCCGTGGTTATGTAATTGAAATAGGTAAAGTAATGGAGCTCTGATACAAATGAAATCCATTTGGTAAATAGTAGGGCTTGGTTACCGAGTTCCTATATTCCATACGAGCAACATAATTGGGAGCCAAAAATATTCCATACTCATATTCCTTTTCAATTTTTAAGGGTTATCTCCATTGCCTTCTCTAGAATGGTAAGTCCCAAGGTGTCTACCTGTATTTGTATATCCTCTCACAATCCCTTAAGAAAATACCCTAATTAATACAACTCTTTTATTATTAGAGCCTGGGAAAGCAAAGGCTTAAACTTCTCAATATATTGAGTCACAAAGGTAGTTTAGTATTGTTAGGATAGTGATTTGAAGAGATTTGAAGCCCATTATCCCCCATAGCGTCTCATGAGCTCTTCCTCCATGTTAGCCAATCTAATTGGGTATCCTTTGCCTCAACATACAAAGCTAATGAACATACCTTCCTCACATATACATTACTGCCAACTCAACCTTCCTTTCCTCCCTCGTCTTCTGGACTTCAAAATATTGTTTAGTCATTAGCATCTAGTTTGTTGGGTCTACTCCATCAAATGGGGGAATTACTATGTATGACATATTTAATTAGAACTCTTCATCTCCATTTGCTTTGTCCCACTTTGTTACAAACACAATAGATTCCAATTGTATCACATCATTTACTATGCCAAGTTGTTTCCTGTGATTCACATTGGTAGAAGAAGTCTCGCTGGTAATGTTCCATTATTATGATTTTCAATCTACAAATTTTCAACCATTCTCTACATTTTTTTTCATCATGCTTTGCATAATAATGATGTTTCTATTGATTTCCTTTTGTTCCTTGTCTAATGAAGTAAAACGTTGCTATTTGTTCACTATATCCACTCTCATCACTACATTCCTTTCTAATTCATCTACCCAAGCTTCCATTCATGTCATTATGTATGATTTCACTAAGTATTAGGACAATACAGAAAATGCTTCCCACAAATGGCACCAATTAACGTAAGCCCATTCAAAAATATATTGTAAAAGTGGAAGTTAATAGCTTATAGAGCTACATATGAGGGTGAAAATAAGAATTAAGCAAATGAGTGACAATGTGTAAGTAAACAAAATACAGGTAGTGATGGGTTCTGAGCAAGAAATCTCAACAAGTAAACATATTTCTTCAATGTAAGAGAAGAATATGCGTGCCTAACCAACTTGATTTCTCTTGTACTTAAAGATCTTCATGTATGCTAGGATGTTGCCATATGTCCTAAGAACAGTCTTTCTTATTCCCTTCTACCACGTCACCATCGAGTTCTTTTATTCGCAAGTCACAACCCACTCACCACACCATAGCCCACTTGAGTTAAACAAAATTACTCACACCAACAACTTTCCACACATCAATTTAATCGCATACATGTACTAACACCAATTATTATTATTACTATAAAAGTCTCACAGGTTGGCCCAAAATTTAGGCCTTGTTTTCTTTTACAAACATGAAAAACAAGTGCTTAGGCCTTAGGAAACACATCTCTTTGAAACTTCAAAAGTTCAACCACACTAGATATCTTAAGCAAATAATCCAATAATGAATCTGGTAATGATATGCTACATAGATTTGATAACTTTGCATTATATCATTAATATCTCAAACTTCTTAAGTAATCATCTATAGTTATGCCACCTTCTTGAAGAGACTAGAGCTTCATAAACATCTTCGGATGATAGTGGTCAAGTATAAAAATCTTGCAAAGCAATTGTTTCATTTCACGCCATATGGTCATCTCACCTTAATTATCTCAATGGCAATTACTCAATATGTCCTTTCACAACTAGTACAAACCGATCCAAGGACTAATAAGGACAGCCATAAGGGTAGGTCTAACCTTGTAGAAAGCTTAAAGAATGAATTAGGAATTAGGCAAAAGGCAAGAAAAATAAATAAGCATATCGTCGAATAGCTTTAAGGATATGATGTATCAAGGAACTTTCGAGGACTTGCGACTCAACTCAATATAATGCACAAACTGATTCAATGAGGGTACTTACCACCTAGCTTTGCTTATGATAAGAGTAAAATAAGCAAACAAGCTATAAGCAATGTTTACAAAAGGAAGTATATTTGACATTCTCAAGTATGATGATAAGATAATGCGACTACATTACAATAGGGTATTTATACTCAAAATATTAGGGCAACCTACCTAAAATGAAAAAGACAAAGAAGATATTATCCAAAAGAAGTAATGTAAAAGGAATAACAAAAAGGGTATAAATGAGAATGCAAAGAAATCAACGATTAGCATAGTGAATCCTTTCACATAGGGGACTAGACACATGGTATTAAGACACTGGAGGCACTTCAGAAACAACAAGTCGTATGATTAGGCTAGGTACTTGCCAAATAGAAGTGCCAAATAATGGATGCCGAGTAAACTTGAGGTCTTCCTAAGAAGAAGTGTGTATGGATGGGTGCTAAGATTCTCTACACCAATACTTTCGTACTGAAGGTTGGCTCGATCATGGCCAAGTAAACCCATGAAAGATCAGATTATCAGTAGAGCATACTTCAAGTCAACACTCAATTACCGAGAAATGTGTAGTTACTCAGCTCGACATTAGGAGTTGATCAACAGTGAAGATCAGCTCAACCTTAACAAGAATTGACTACAACAGTAGGATTCACTTCGCTGGTCCTTCTCTAAGTCCTCATGCCTGGGCTCTGGTTAAAGGTCCGTAGCTTGATTCCCATCGTTCCCTCCAGGTTGATTTGGATATGGGATCAAATTTGGTTGGTCTTAACTTAATTCTTCATTAGGTTGGTAAGGGTTAAGGTTGGCAATATTAAAGGTATTAGATAATCCATAATCAATAGGTAATTCCAGTCGATAAGCATTGTTATTGATCTTTTGGAGTATTCTAAAGGGACCTTCAACTCGAGTAGACAACTTTTTCTTTCTCTTATTTAGGAACCTCTCCTTACTCAAGTACAGTTACACCAAATCTCCAGGCTGAAATTGTGTTGACTTCCTTCCTTTACTCCTTTCTTGCATCCTCTTGGCAGTTTAGTTAATCTATCAAGTAATGCTCTTGTAGATCTATTGTAAAGACTGTACTCAGGCTCTTACACTAGGGTCCTTTTGTTCAAACATAGACATAAGGGAGTAATCAAGGCACAGCACTAGATTAAAGCGATAGACTACTTTAAAGGGTATTTGCTTGGTGATGTTGTGTACAGTATGTTTGTGAGTGAATTCTATCACAAGTAAACAGACATCCTAATCAGCTAAGTTATTTCCTATTGCAATTCGGAGCAATGATCCTAAAGTGTAATTAATTACCTCTAGTTGACCATCAGTTTAGGGGTAATAGGATGTACTGAATAGTAGTTTAGTCCCTATACGACTTCAAAGAGTTCTCTAAAAATGGCTTAGAAACTTTAAATCTCTATTTGAGACTACATTTCTTAGTATGCTATGTAGCTAAAAAATTTCCTACAAAAAGGGAGAAGCAATAGTCAAAACATTATTAGTTTTAGAGTAGGGCACAAAGAATGCCATCTTACTAAATCTATCCATGACGACTATAACAAAATATTTGCTTTGTGTAGTTCTTGGTAATTTGATAAGAAAGTCCATGCTCAACTCAATCCAAGGTTAGGTTAGGATAGGCAAAAGCATTAAGTTCCCTTGTTCGGCTCAACATTTGGCCCGCTTATAAGTAACATAGTTCTTAATAACTCTGTACACGTTTAGTCTCATTTTCAGAAGAACAATCCATTCGATAACTCACATATCCTTCTTTCTCCAAAATGTTCGGAAAGTCTCGTACTATGGGCTTCTCTCACCCGTAGCTCTCTAATTAAACAAATTGATACACACAATTTGCTACCTTAAAACAACTAACCATCCTCTACATGATACTCATCTCCTATTCTTCCATTAGCACATCACCTAAATATAGGACCAAAATGGAGGTCTTAAGGATACTGCTCTTTGATGCTTGCAAACCCCAACAATCTAGTCTACAATTTAGTAAGGAGAACATGTCTTCTCGAAAGAGCATCCGTAATTACATTATTTATGCCTTGTTTGTACTTTATTACAAAGTTAAATCCTTCTAGGAATTTAATCCACTGTGCTTGCTGCTTCGATTGCTTAACCTAACTTCTAAGGTACCTCAAAGATTCATGATATGTATAAACGACAAACTCTCTTAACAATAGATAATGTTACCACACTTGGAGCGCTCAGATAAGGGCTAAGAGTTCTTGTCATTTATTGAGTAGTTCAATTGAGGTCTTTTAAGTTTTTCACTATGGCAGGCAATTGATCAGCCTTCTTGTATCAAGATAACGCTTATCGTAATGCCAGATGTATCACATTCTAAATCAAAAATCTTCTTAAAGTCAAGGAAAGCTAATACTGGTGCGAAAGTTAATATTAGTGCGAAAGTTAATCTTGCCTTTATTTCAACAAAGCTTCTCTCTTCTCTTTCTCCCTAGTTGAACTCAATATTCTTCTTCATCAGCTTAGTAAGGGGTGTAACAATGGTATTGAAACTCCTAATGAATCTTCGATAAAAGGATGCTAGTTCGTGGAAACTTCTCGCCTCAGCATAAGTGGTTGGAGTTGAACACTCAACAGTAGCTTGAATCTTCTCATGATCGACTCGTAAGCCTCTTCCACTAACTACATAACCTAGAAATATCACTTCCTCTTGGTAGAAACAACACTTCTTTAAATTCCTGAATAACCTCTCGATACAAAGTACATCAAACACCATACAGAGATGATTAAAGTGATTCGGCAAGTTGGTACTATACACAAGGATGTCATTAAAGTACATCATGATACACTTCCCAATCAAATTTCTCAGTATATCATTCATAAATCGTATAAAGGTGCTTAGAGAATTTGATAAGCCAAAGGGCATTACCATCTACTCATAAAGTCTATGTCGAGTTTTGAATGTATACTCCCATTCGTCTCCTAGCCTTATCCAAATCTAGTGGTATCCTAACTTCAAATCAATCTTACTAAACACTTTGGCACCATTGAGTTCATCTAACATGTCATCTAGCTTGGGGATGTATTATTTGTACTTAATCATAATCTTGCTAACAACTTTACTATCCACATACATTCTCTAAGTACCATTCTTCTTCAACACAAGTAATACTGGCATAGCATAGGGGCTAAGACTCTCCCTCACATATCCCTTCTTAAGTAGTTCATTGACTTATCTCTAAAGCTTTACAACTTGTTCAAGGTTCATCTGATAAGCCGGTTTGTCCTGTAGGGCAATGCCGAATGTCAAGTCAATGCAATGTTCAATGCCATGAAAAGGGGGTAATCCCTCAAGCAAATTGTTTAAGTTGTTCAAAAAAACAAGTTATATTCATCTAGTAGCTACTTCACCTCAGGTGGTAGATCAGTTTATTCCTTTAACTCTAGTAGTTGCTTAACCAATATAAGAGTCAACGTATTAGATTTAATAGCTTTTCGTAACTTAGCTCTACTTAGAATCAAAGTCCTCTTAGATCCTCGAGCAAGTTTAGCTTGTAGGTTACTAACTTAACTTAGCATTATAGGGTTCAAAGTAATCTTCCTCCCATCTTTCTCGAACGCATAGGTTTTCTTGAATCTATCATGTATGACCCTCCTGTCAAAAAGCTAAGGTCTACTAAGTAGTACATAAGATGCATACATGGGTAGCATGTTACAGAAAATTTCATCAAAATAACTTCCAATAGAGATCAATAGCTCTACTTGTTGAGTGACATATAGTGTTCCCTTCTCATTCAGCCAATGCAACTTATACGACTTTGGACATGAGATAGTCGACAACTTCAACTTCTTAATTAGGTTAGCAGACACGACATTAGTGCAAGTTCTACAATCCATCATGAGTGCACAAACCTGCTCATTCACCTTGCAAGTAATATGGAACAAAGTCTCTCTTTACGCGTCTTCTATGAATGGTTCTATACTCATCACCCATCGGACAACTAAAGTTAACTTGTCCAGGTCCTCGACAAACACTTCTTCCTTGATTAGTTCATCCTCTTGAATGGTTTCCATCTCGGGAACAACCTCCTCCTTCGGTTCCTTGTCAATAATATGCACTTCAAGCTTTGGTACTTCTCCTGTAATAATCATAGTTCATCGGTTCGAGCACTAAGCAACCATATGCCCAAACCCTTGACATTTCAAGTACTTGATCTAGCTCGTCTTCCTCTAAATCCTTATCCCTTCCCATAAGTTCTTAGTGGCACTTCGCCATCAGTTGGTTAGCCCTTCTATTTAGCTCGTTCATCTATACTCCTAAAGGTACCCTAGGGCTGTTGGCTATGGTAGACAACACCACTATTGTCATCCCCAATACCGGCGTTAACACTAACATCTGTCATTCTTTCAACAAACTCTAATTCTAAGAAACAAGAGATATCGTTCCTCCAAGCCAAATAACATACACACTCACTTCTTTCACTTGAATATTCAACTACTCGGTAAACACAATAACTATCCTTATGAATAGTGAACTCAACAAAAAATTGCTCTATTTTCATACGTTTAAAAGAAAGGAAAACAAAGTATATAACTAAAATGGACTACTACTCCTTCTACTTACTCCAACATTTACAGCTAACTTCTAGGCAACTAAAACACACTACCACAATAATCACTACTCACAAGAAAGTTCAAATATAACTCACTCAAATGAAACCTCCACTCTAATACTAAAGATGGTACAAATCAATCCAAGGACTAATAAGGATAGCTATAGGGGTAGGTTAAAACTTGCAAAAAGCTTGAAGAATTAATTAAGAATGGTGTGAAAGACAAGAAAAATAAATAATTAGATCTCAAACAGCTCTAAGGATATGATGCATTAGGGAACTTCCAAAGACTTATAGCTCAACTCAATATCATGCATAAGTTGATCCAATAAAGGTACTCACCATATAGCTTTACCTAGAGATTAGTATAAGAGTAAAATAAGCAAACAAGTTGTAAGCAATGTTTACGAAAAGAAGTATATTTGATATTCTTTAGTATAACGATAAGATAATGTAGATACATTGCAATGGAGTATTTATACCCAAAATATTAGGGCAACTTACCTAATGTGGAAAAGATAAAAAGGGTATTATCCAAAAAGAATAATGTAAAAGGATTAACAAAAGGGTATAAATGAGAATGCAAAGAAATCAATTATTGGCACAGTAAATCCTTTCACGTAGGGGACTAGACATGTGGCATTAGGACATTGGAGTCACTTTAGAAATAGCAAGCTATATGATCAAGCTGGGTACTTACCATATAAAGATGTCGAGCAGGGGGTACCGAGCAAACCTAAAGTCCTCTTGAGAAGACGTGTATGCAGTGGGTACTGGGGTTCTCGATACTAATACTTTTGAGCTAGAGGTTACCTTGGTCATAGCTGAGTAGATGTATAAAAGATCAAACTGTCAGTAGAGCATACTTTTAGTAGACACTCGACTATCAAGAGATATGTAGTTACTCGACTTAGCATTAGGAGTCGATCAGTAGTAAAGATTAGCTTGGCCTCAATAGGAGTTAGTTGGAATAGTAGGATCCTCTTTGCTAATCCTTCAAGTCTACGATTGGGCTTTGGTTAAAGGTCTGGTAGCGTAATTCCCATCAACCACAACATAACATAATCGGTAAATTCCAATGCTATTAATCAAATCTTCGCATCATCACAATACTCTTAGCATTTGAATATCTTCTCTACCTTATGTTTTTAATTATGCTAATGATCTACTGATCCACTATATGCAAAAGGGAGAATCTTTCAATTATATAGTCTCCATCCCCTTAGGTTGATGGTCTCCTCTAACTTTATGCTCTTATTAAGGATGGAACCGTTTGGGTTGTTAAAGAGTAACCGACCCACAAAATATAATAAAAACCTTATAAGGTTTAGAGTTAAGTTTTAAGACTTGATTCAAAACCCTATAAAGTTTAAGGTCGGGTTTTGGGATTATAAAAAAAAAAAAAAAGGAAATCTAACCTGATAATATATATATATATTGATAAAAATATTTACTCTTAGCTTGTGCACCATACATACCTTACACAAATTCCACGTTACACAATACATTTGATTCTCAATTTTTATTATTGTGTAAGTCAGTAAAGGTAATTCTAATCTTACTTCACTTCTTTCTATTTTACTCTCTCCTTAATCCCATTTGAACCTTATGAAAACCTACCCTTATAGGGTACTTTGAATCTTATAAAAGCCTACCTAAACCTTATAAGGTCAAGTTTTGGGAATAGGTGGTAAAACCCTATAGAATTTTTATTAGGTTCTAGAGAGCACCAAACCTTATAGGTGTGAGTTTAGATTTCATAAAACCTACCTAGTTGCATCCTTAACTCTTATTCAAAATTGTTAACACCTCTTTCCATCCAAATCAGCAATTTCTTGATGTCCTCCTTCACCAACATCACACCTATTACCACCATTTCGCTCATCAACCCATGGTGTCTCTTCAAGATATCCCCATTCATTTCATTCAATCATGTGTTCCTAATATTTATATCAATGTAGTTTGAGTATTTATAAATTATCACATCATTTCAATGAAATTTTTATGTCTTGATCTATTAATGCTTAAAGTGCATTCACTTCTATACACCTCAACTTAACACCATTCCCTTGATGTCTAACACCACCATATAAGCTCTCGTTAGACATATTGCAAGTATTTAGACGGAATTTAGGAAGACCATGACAATTTCATGGATGACCACTCATGCGGATTTGTCAAACACTATGTGGGGAACAAGGAGTAGAGCACCTTACTACACAATTCAATGCAATCCACAAGGCACATGCAACACCACTACATACAACCAAAATATACATTCTCAAACACCACAGCACTATTGAAACCTCCACTTTGATATCAAAAGGATTATATGCCTTATTAATTCACAATCTCCAAACACAAACTTTCAATTGCCATTCAATTCAATGAAGTAAGTAATTTATTATTCTTAGACTTTCTTGAATAAAATCAATATAAACAACTTTTCCAATGGATGTTATGTAACAAGGATAGATCACACTAAGCTCCATTTAACTTGACATGACACACAAAGTGCTTGCTACAATCAAGGATTTATAAAAGCTAATGTTGAAAGAGGTTTTCTCCACTGCCTTCCGGCAATGACAGATTTGAACAGGTCTACAAAAGCGTTCGGATGCCATCTTGAAAATCTTCAAGGTTTGCTCTCGGAATGCATAGATCTAGACACATGGATAGGATAGTCTAGAAAGTAATAAAATTAAGCTTAATTCCATTACACTTGTTTAAATTTATTTTATTAAAATAGTATTTCTCGTTGATGATATAATTGATGCAGAAGCCCGTACTTAACTCACATTTAACCTCCATTTAAGGCCCACACATGATAAAATTTGATTAATTTAATCTTACCATCAACTTCAATAAAACCTAACTTTAAATAAATACGAAACAACTGTGAGTAGGTATGACTTCTTCAGTTTCCTAGCTATGATCGATAAATATTCGACAGAAGCAAAGGCCATACGTGAATGGAACTCCACCACAGATGCGATACACTAAAATTTCCGTGTAAAGACAATGTGGGATTGGATGGTCATTAAATTAAGCAAGTTGCTTTCGGCCCAAATATATATATATATAAAACAAGGGCAAGTTGCTATCCACGAGATTTCATTCACATTGGCTAACTTAATCTTGAAATGTTTCATTATTACTTATCCTCAGATATCAATACAGTATTCTTGACCTAGAGGAAAAAATTTCAGCAATTGCGGTAATTTCGAATTTTTTTAATATAAGCTAGAGTCACAACCCTGAATATTGTTTTCGTTCTTTTTTTTTTTTCTTTCACTTATCATTTTAATACCATTTTCAAATTACATATTTTCTAAAATAGGATAAAGATATAAGAATATAAAAATATCCTGTCTAAGAAATTTCTGATTATACTTATTTACCCTTTACATTTTTTTCTTAATAGAAAAAAGCTTTTACTTCACCAATGAATAAATTTTATTATAGTGAAACGTAAAAAACACAATTTATTCAAATATCTCTTTTGAAACTAACATAGAAATTAGATAATTTTCCAAACATTGAATTCTGAAAAGGATACACCGGAACTTTCATTTTCCAATCACCATATATGCCATTGCAACACATTCTTTTTTTTTTTTTTTAATATGTTTGTTCTATAATTGTTTAGTATTCTATCTTTTAAAGTAAGTCTTTAAATCCATAAAATGTTTGGTTTATGGAATGGAGTAAGATAGGAATGACATTGTAATTCTTCAAAAATAGAATAGATAAGTAATACCTATTCTTTATTGTTATTTTGAGGTATTATGAATATATATGAAAATTTACTATATAAAAAAAAATCAAAGAATGGTTTTTCCTTTGATCTAATAGAGTAATTGCATTTCTTAATTTTTTAGCAATAGTAATTCCATGGGATAGGCATTCCACCAATCAAATGTAGGAGTAGGTGGGTAAGATAGGAATAGCCATTCTATTCCACTTTTATAAAATTAACCAAATGTGTATGAAAGCATATTATATAAATCTTACATGACTTTTTTCTTTTGATAAAAATAATGGAAAAATAAAAATATTAAAATTAAAATAAATACAACAAAGCATTCAAAATGTTAAAAAATAAAAAATACGAGTTCTCGTTTTCTATTTCATGTTAGTTTTCATTTTTAGTACCTTTAAAGATATTTTTATCAAGTTTAAGATGTTCATACAGGAGTTTGAAAACAAGTTTTTGAAGATTTAAGAATTTAATATCTATATATATATTATTATTAAAGACAATGACATACATTTGGTGCTTTTAATATTTTTCATTATTTAAATAATACTTGGTAATTACACATTTTCCTTTATTTTTTTTTCTTATTAGCTAAATCTATCTTATTAAAGCCAATATCATACATTTGATGCCTTTACCATTTTTTATTAGTCAAATAATAATTTTTTATAATAAGATACACATTTACCTTTTATTTCTCTTTCCATCATTTTTTATAATTGAAAACCAAAAGTACATGTTTATTGTCTTTATTTTTTTATCATTCAAATAATATTTGATAACAAGATACACGTACTTTTTCTTTCATGTTATATATATTTATACCTATAATACTAAAATTGCTTATACATGTGTGTGGTTGGGTTTTTATAACTAATCAATCATGTGCAATAGGCATATTAGTCAATCAAGGAGACATCTTGAGTTGATAATATGTGGAGGGATACCATCAAAAAGAGGGATAAAAGGAAGAATGGGCAAACTCGGTATCTCAAATGCATGCATGTAATAATAGATTAAACTTAGTGTTATTGATCGTTTTTGGATCATTCTTAATCAAATTGTTTGTTTGATCTTCTCTAGAGTGATTTTAGTAGAGTTTTGCTATGCCAATGTTTTAAATCCATCAAATGAGAGAAATACCTTCCTATGCATAAAATATAAGGGTTGGTATTATCCGTTAAATAGCTACGAGATTCATGGTCAAGATTTAAGCCTTATTATTAAAGCCTAACCCTTTACTCTAACTTTGATAGGCTTAGATATGGGCTTAGGGCTTAGGGCTTATGATAATTAAAAGAAGCCTATTTTCTCTTTAAATAAGTTTACAACACACTTGAGCCTTTTTAAGACCTAATAATGTCAAACAAATCCCAAATAAACTTTAAAAGTTGTTTCCAATTTTATTTTTCGGATGGGAGATAACTAAACAAGGTTAAGAGTAGAAAATCTAGTTTAACAATTGGCATTCTAAACCCACCAAGCTAGATCTCTCGAAGACATCCTTAATTAGGCCAGATTCCCTAGACTCTGTCATTAGCCCAAAAAATCAGTTTATGGTATTAAATTAGGTCAAAAACTTAATTACCAAAATAGCCCTTCACAACATGTTTAGTGCTTTTAGTGTTTTTTATTATGCTAATAATATTTGGTAATAAGATACATTATCACCATTTATTTATCTTTCTTGTTATTTATATTTACATATATGTCTATATCTATGTTATTAAAACCAATTATACATGTTTGGTGTCTTTACAACCCATTCATTTTGTTGAATGAAATAAGATTTTAATGTAATAGCTAATACCAAGGAATGAATAAAGATGTTGTAAGCAATGAAGTGATATTACATTATTATTTATTAATTTTGATGATGGTAGTTTGGGGAAATAAATTTCAATTATAGTATTGTCTAAGTAATAAAAATATATTCAATATATTTTTTTCATAAGAATTTGTTATGAATATGTTGTGTTATTATAAACCTAAAATATAACTAAACATGATGATGAAATTTCCCTAAGGAATTTGGTTAGGGTAGGGGAGAGAGGTGATAATGGAATTTCTATTATAATGATATCATCTAATTGTTAGGGTTCTTTATTCCAATAATATTATTTAAATAATATTTGGTAATAAGATATACATTCACCTTTTATTTCTCTACTCTATTATCTATCTATATCTATATTATTGAAGCCAACTAACACAAGTTTGGTAATTTTAGTATTCTGTATCATCTAAACAACAATTATTGGTAATAAAATATACATTCATCTTTTATTTCTCTTTCCTATTACCGTCTATATTATAAAAACCAATGACATATGCAGTATCTTTATTTTTTTATTATTATTCAAATAATATTTGATAATAAGATACATATTTACTCTATATTTGTTATTCTTATTATCTACATAATCTATTCTATAATGTTAAAGTGGAGATGGATTTTGGTATTTTAGTGTATTTTATAATTTTCAATATTGAATTTACAACATTGCTCTTAGGTTTTGATTGAATAACTTATGAAACTACAATTTATACTAAGACTATTGTAATATAGCAGTATAAATACAAGTTTCCCAATAGGATAAACTAGACTTAATTTGCCCTTCCTCCAAAGTTATAATATAATCTAATTAGAAAAGAAAAAAAAATATAATTTATAACTTTACATTGTAACCCTTATATGTTCTATTTTTTCTTATGGCAAATCATTGGTACAAGAGTTTTATAGTCAAATATTATTGAAATCTTTTTTTAAGAAACAAACTAAAATGCTTACTCCTCCTATGCTCCTTTTGGGAGAGGAAACTCAAAATGCAAATTTTAAAGAGAGAGAAGATAAAAAGCAAAGGAAATTAGAAAGGGTTCTTCTTTTTAAACAATTTCTTTCTCCATCTATAAAATCTACCATTGTTTCATTTTAAATGTTTTACCTTCATTTTAACTGCTTTTTTTTTTTTCCTTTCCATGGTCCCTTATGCTTTTATCTATACGCTCTTTTATTTACTTTTTCTAAAGCTATATACATGGCTTGGTGATTGGAAAACCACTACTACATATTAGCATTAATTTCTTTTTCTTACAAAACCCACTGTCACATTAATATTAATTTTTGTTGTCTCTTGCAAAACCTATTGAGACAATACTTTCTTTTGACTTTTTCTTAAAACTACAATACCTAATGGATAGCATTTTTATAAGAAAGGAAGTGTTAATTTGAAAGATATAAAAGTCCTTCTAATAAGGGAAAAAAAAAAGATATCTAAGTATGAAATAAAATAAAATGATCTTACAATACTCCACCTAATTTCTTATTAATGGTAGTTGTAAATATTTATATATATTTTGAACATATTTTAAACATATAAAAACAAATTATTGATTCATTCTTAAAAAAAATAATAATAAATTTTCTTATTAATGATAGTTATAGATGATGAGTACTTACCAAAGTTAGTATATTACAAGATAATAATCAAAAAAATTCCTTTTTTAATAATGAAACCAATGCCTTTTCATTTTTGAATATGTTCAAATTTAATTTCAAAAGTAAAACTTATCATTTTTGTAACCTATTTTCATTATTATATCAATGGTCTACTCTATCTAATTTGTTAGTAAAGGAATCCTTTCTATCATCTATAGGTTTTGTCAATAGAGACGGATTAGACTAAGGCTTTGAAGAGCTATAGGTAAGCTTATAAAAGTGAATATAGTAAAAGGTACCGAAATATTGTCCAGTGTAGCCACTTCAATGCTTAAGTTATCTAATGTAGGAGAATAGTTGTAAGAGAGTAAAAGAGCAAGAGAGTAAGAGAACTTAAGTACTTAGTGTACATAAGGAAATTAAGGTAGTTTACTATTAGGGAGCTTCATCTATTTATAAGGAAGACCTAGTAAGAATCTTAAGGTCATGTCCTATACATTATAGTATCCACCAAGCCTATGGAATAGGGGTTATGCTAACCATAGTGTCCATGATATATAGGAATTACTGTTGATCAAGTCTTTAAGGCTTATTACTAATAGGTATCTGTTATGTTCAATCTAAAGTGAGAGAGGGAGTTGGATAATATCCAATCCTTGTTCAGTGATTCCTCATATAGGTCAACCATAGAGAGATCACTTCAATCTTATGCCTAAACAAGTTAGCCAAAGCCTAATGAAGTTGGTATTGAGGGATTTATATCAAAAATCTCTTATCAATACTTTTTATTGATTTACTCCTTTCTTTTTCTTTTAATAGAGTATTACCATTCTTTTGTCTTTCAGCAAAGAATATTACCATTCATATATTCCAAAGCATCTTCCAAGACTAAGTAGCACAACTAAATATAATAAGTTTTTTTAACATTGGAATACATACTTTCACCGTCATTATCAAATGCATCCAAAGTTACCACTTACCATCATTGCTCTCATCTTCAGAACTTTTAGGTTAGAAAATCTATATTGTGTGTGATGAATCGTACTTTCTTTTGCTCGTAAATATTATTTCTATCATATAACTTGTTGTAATGTCAAAAGTATTGTTGTATTGTCTTGTTTCTTTCTTTCTTTCTTTCCTTCTTTCTTTCTTTCTTTCTTTCTTTATTGTTCCTTTATCTTATTCTTTTAATTTAGTTTTTCATGGTTATTTTCTTGTATTATTTTATTTTATTTTTTTGCATACCTATTACTTATAAATACTATAAATGATAAATACTTTGTAATTTGCATAATCAAATATCTTCTAACTTATATATAATATTATATAGATAACAATTATATTTTATTTGTAATGAAGGTTAATCCCTCTCCTTTCTTCTATTAATGAAGTTTTTAATATTTCCATCTAAAGAAGGCAATTGTATTTTCTATAAGTTAATTTACATAGTAAACTACACAATAAAAAATAGCTAAAGTTATATGTATGATACATATAGTTTGCAATATATGACATAGATGTTTATATATACGTATATATAATATAACATGTGCTCTATGCTACTATTGCTGCCTAATGGCATAAGCACGATCATAAGATTAGTGACAATGTGATGGATCTTCTAACTCTTAGCTCATCTCTTGATCTAAGAAACAATTTCAAGAAGTTAGGTGATGATAAAATATGTGAGTTAGCTTATAAGTTTTATGCTAAGGATTTCAAAGCAAGAAAAGATTCATTTTAGAATATAAGTCCGATATTAAGAAGCTAACGTTCCTTAAAATCAAGAATTGAAGAGCCTACATATCAATTATGAGTTATGATACAGATTAGAGGATACTAAAAAAGTATCAATTTCTCCTCTAATTAATTGTTTAATTTAGTTAATTTTGACTCTCCCAATCTCAATTACAACAACAAACAAATGCTCTTTTCCATTGAGTATTGTGAAGAGTAGGTTATGAAATGATATGAAGGATGAATTTCTCGCTAATTGTCTTCTAATTAATGTAAAAAGAAATATTGTTGTAAAAATTGATACAAATTCTAAATTTTATGACCAAAAAAAAAAGTAGTGTATCAAACTAATACATTTTTTTCCTTTACATTTGGCATTTTAAGGCTACATTATTTCTTTTATATAATAATACAATAGAGTTGGTAATTTTAATGATATTGGTTTTAGCCCTACCCTCATTTCTTTAATCCTACTTGTTTCCTTGTTATTAGGTGGGGTTTTAAATAATATTGTAATATGGAAGCTACATGAATATCCCATTACACATAAACTTATAAGAGTAATGTGAATGACGTTTATAGAGAGAACATAAAGAACAATGACTAAGAGAAAAAATATGTAATCTTAGTAGCTTAAACACACATGTGACATGTGAGGGAGTTATGGAGCGTCAACTTCTCTACTGTTGGTTGAGTATTAACTTATTCTTTGCTTAAATGCTGCTTTGATATTTGAGAGTAGAGATTTCATATGATAAAATGCTTCTTTAATCTCTAGAAGTTAAAATATGTAGAGTGTAGATGCATGACTAAGCATTCGTAGACTTTTGGCTCGATGCTGTAAGATCATGTTAATAATTGATGAACGAGATTAAGCTTGCTCACTTTAGAGCTATTCCCACAATCTTGCTATGGCTCCAAAATTAATAGCTTACCTTAGTAAGTGTGCGAGCCTATCTAAGAGATGTTGAGAGTCAATAAACTCTATTGGCTCTATGACTTAATCCAATGATTCAATCCTAAACAAATAGTGAATTAATAATGGGTTTAGCCCAATACAAATTTAGCCCTCTATAATTTTGACCTCTTATCTTAATTGTCCCATGTTTATACCAATGCTCACTACTTTCACTCTAAAATAAACTAATTTATTATGGCTTTCTTCTTACATTACCTATACTATATATGAGACTAAAGCCCCACAGGATAGTTTTGATGTCATGTGTGTGTTTAAAAACTAACCAAAAAAAATCATGAAATGGACTTCTCATGTTGTTATTTTGATTTTTTTTTTTTTTGTTATGAGATTATAAATCAATGAGTAACGTCTTCTATTTTCTTTATTCATTACATGATATTTATCTTCTCATTTTGACTTACTTCGTTCCAAGGGTTTGCTTCCTTATTTGCATAGCAAGGTCCTTTCCTTTTACAACAACAAATTTTTCGTACTTTTTATTAGATCCAAATTTGAGACTAAATATAACCATTGCAATAAAAATTATCAAAATGTTATTAGTAGGGTTTAACTTCATCTAATAATCATTTATCAAAGTTTGTATGAGGAATTTTCTACACTAATATAATGTTGGTCCAACTTTATAAGATCTGATTATAAGTTGTACACTATTCATAGTTATAGGCATACTAAATCAAATTAATCTATCTATACGTATGTACATTACTTTATCGTGTCCTTTAGTTGATGTATATATATTTATTTTAATTGTGATAAGTTAGTTATACATACAAAATAACAAAATCATTTTTCGTTCTCTTTCCTTGATCTCTTTCTTTTTATAACTACTATATTTTGTTCAAAATGCTTTCCATAAAATTTAATACATCAAAACTGGTTTTTTCATGGCATTAGAGTTAAGTATTAACCACTCTTCCAAATCTTTTAGTTTGTTTCTATTTCACTTTAATCCTCTACGTATAATTTAGTGTTGTTCACTTTTCCAATTGCTAAAGATAAATACTATCCAAATGATCTATTGCATTTACCAAGATCAAATAGTCCTAGTATTGTAGTCATGAGTGCAATTTTTAATGGAGCTAATTTTTTAGGGTGGAGTTGATCTATTTGACCTACACTTGGAGCTAAATTAAAGTTAAGATCTATAACTGGTGAATGTAAGAAACCTAATGAAGAAAATCAATCTGATATGCAAAAATGAATCCACTGTGACTTTATGATTCATTGTTAGATTCTCAATTCAATGATGAAGGAATTGTTTGAGACTTTTATGTACGCTTAATCTCTAAAAGAGGTATGGGACAATATTTGTGAGAGATTCAGATTAACTAACGGTTCACTTTTGCATCAATTATAACGTGAAATTGTCAATTTTAGACAAGGAACTATGAATTTATCAATGTATTACAATAAGCTCAAAAGATTATAGGATGAAGTTCATAGTTTATGTGGTTTGCTAGATTATACTTATTATGGTCTTGAGAAGTTTCAAGAATATGAAAATCAAAACAAGCTTATGCAATTTCTAGTCAATTTAAATGAAGTTTTTCAAAGGAGTAAGGAACCATATTCTATCCATGGAACCTTTGTTGTCGGTTAGCAAAGCACATTCTCTTATACACCAAGTTGAAAAGCAAAAGTAAATGGCAAGTTGTAATAATGGCTCTTCTGTTGCATATCAATTGAAAAATAATTACTATAATAATGTTGTTAATCGCTAAGATAAGAATAACAGACCAGCATATACATAATGTATGAATTCCAAACATTTTATCGACAATTGTTTTGAAATCATAGGCTTTTTTTTATTTACATGCTAATCAGGTTAAAACTACAGATGATATTGATTTTTTCCACAAAGCTTGTGCATAAGTTGCATGCAGTATGAAGAATAATATAGCTAATTTGCTAAAATCAAATGCCTCAATGAATTTTGCTAGTAAAGCACTTCATTCTTCCTCTGGTTTAAATTCTTGTTTTGCTAATAATAATAGGAAAGGTTAATGAATTATAGACATGAGAACTTCCAACCATAGTACACCATTTCCTAACATTTTAACTGCTAAACATACTTTACACAAGCCTATTAAAATCAAGTTACCAAATAGGTAGTTTAAACAAAGTCACAACAGTAGAAACGTACCTGTTAGCAAAGAAATTGTGTTAACAAAAGTACTTTATGTATCTAACTTCCATTATAATTTTCTTTTTGTCTACAGTTTACTGACAAACACAAACCTTCTTGCTACTTTTGATACCCATGGCTGTACCTTTCTGGACTCGACCATTAAAGCGTATGTTACAAGAGCTTTTGTTCATAAAGGACTATATGTGATGTATTATTTCTACACTTGTTTAAGTAAAGGCTTAGGAAAGTCTTTTACTAATGCAACTACTAGTGATGTGAAGTTTAATACTTTATCTACTTGTGATTTAGCTCTATTATTCCTAAACGCTCAAGTTCCTTTTTTTGGTGTAAATTCCATTTCTTTAGAACTTTGCATAATCAATTAAGACATGCATCAATGTACAAATTACATCTTAATGATTGTAAGTATGACGAGGTTTTTTATTTCATATGTGATACTAGTCATTTGACTAAATTTCACAGATTGCCTTTCTCCTCTAATACTTTAGTTGCTCCAAATCGTTTTGATCTCATTCATTTTGATCTATAGGGGCCATTAATACAAATTCTTTGATTGGATGTAGACACTTTCTAACTATAGTTGATGATATGAGTCATAGTACCTAAACCTTTTTGCTTCTACATAAATACTATACACTTGAAACCATTGACAACTTTTTTTTCTTATCTACTTACTCATTTTTATACATCTCCTAAAATTTTCCAAACTAATCATGGCAGTAAGTTTCTATCTTACAATTGTCAAGAACTTTTCAAAAAAAAGAAGAAGAAGAAGAAGAAGAAGGGATTTTTAATCAAAAAAGTGTGGTGTATAAAATGGTGTTGTTGAGAGGAACATAAACATTTTCTTAATATCACATATACACTTTGTTTGCCAATTTACCAAAACATCTCTAGGAAGAGTGTTTACTTGCTGCCATTACCTTAATCAATAAAATTCTCATGAAAGTATTAAGATGGAAGTCACCTTATGAGATGTTATATAAAAAAGCACCAAATTATTCTTATTAACCATTAGCTATCATTCTTATGCATCACTTCTTACCTCCTCTAAGGACAAGTTTTATCTAAAAGGAAGAAGGTATATCTTTGTTGGGTACCCATTAGATGACAAAGGTTGTAAACTTTTTTATCTTCATACTCATCAATTGTTTGTGAGTAGGGATGTGATTTTATATGAAAATATTTTTCCATTCAAGTCCAACTCAACATAGTTATTACCACCCACTTCATCCTCTCAAAGAACCAACATATCTTCTTCCTTGTTTCTTACTATTCATGTTGATAATGCAGAAGGCAATTTTGACTATGTTCACATTATGTCTAACTAAACTTCTAGTTCTATTCCTGATATTACTCTAGATTCTAGACATTCTCTTATAGTTCCTATTGTTCCTAGGAGATCAACTAGACAAAAGAAAGTGCCAACTTGGTTGCAAGATTTTGAGCATTCAATTAATACAACAATTAAATGAGATGCAAAACATGTCTTTAATTTACGACCCTCTCAATACACTTTATCATATCCCCCTTTTTCACCTAAATCTTTTCTCCATTTTCCACTCGATTACATATCTTCCTTAGCTCATGTGTTCACTATTTACAAACCATCTAATTATTATGAAGCAAAACAAGATATACAATAGGTTGAAGCAATGAATTAAGAGCTGTTGGCTCTAGAGTTCAATCATACTTAGGACTTAGTTTCTTTGCCCTCGAGTAAGAAACCTATTAGTTCTAAATGGATATTCAAAATTAAATATAGACCTAATGGTATAGTTGAACAATATAAAGCTTGATTGATTGTCAAATGTTTTACACAAAAGGAGGGAATCGATTATATTCACACTTTTTCTCTTATTGAACTTACAACTATGAAATTGTTGCTTATAGTTTCTTTTGTTAAAGGTTTGTATGTTTGTCAGTTGGATGTGAACAACACTTTTTTACATAGTTATAAGTATATAGATGAAAAAATATATATGGATCCTCTAGAAGGTTATTGTTTAGCCAAACCAAGTCAAGTATGCAAATTAGTACAATCCTTACATGAATTGAAACAAACCTCTAGGTAATAGAACTTCAAATTCACAAAGTTCATTTGTTCTTTAGGATTTATTGAATCCAAATCAAATTATTCCTTGTTCATAAGGAAGAGTTCAACTGGTTTTGTTGCTTTGTTAGTTTATATTGATGATATTTTAGTTGTTGGAGACAATTTGGATGAAATTTCACAAGTTAAAATAGCTATAAATAAAGCTTTTACCATTAAAGACTTAGGAGAGATTAGGTTCTTTCTTGGGATTGAAGTTTATTGGACTTCTGCTGGTTTTTATCTTCATCAAAGGAAGTTTCTACTAAAGATACTTAAGGATGTAAGCTTAACAGTTTTAAAGCCTATGACAAAACCCTTTCCATCTCACTTACAACTAGATCATTAGTCTGTCGAATCATTGGCAAATCCATCTTTTTTTAGGCGCATTGTTGGACAACTCTTATATCTTACTATTTCAAGACCAGATGTTTCTTTTTCTGTCCAATAACTTAGTCAATTTGTAGGCAACCCCCACACTTTACATCTTCAAGCTGTAACGTATGTCTAACACTATTTAAAAGGCATTATTGATCTTAGTTTGCATTATCCATCTTCAAGTACTTTGACTTTGTATGGTTTTTTTTTTTTTTCTATGCGAACTAAGGTTGTTGTTGAGTAGGTAAGTAATCTTTATCAAGATATTGTGTTTATCTTCGTTCTTTACTCATTTCTTGGAAAACAAAGAAGCAAGATAGGGTTTCATCATCTTCCACTGGAGTTGAGTATCAGAGTGTTGATTTTATGGTCAAAAAATTATTATGGCTTCCGTACTTGATACGTGACTTGTTATTTGATGTTTCTATACCTTTAGCATGGTTCACTAACAACAAATCTACTGATATGTTGGCTAATAAACCCTGTTTTCATAGCCAAACTAAACATATAGGCATGGATATGCATTTCACTAGACATCATATTTCCATTAGTTTTCTGAAGTTGCATCATGTTTCTTCATTTGTTCAAGCTACTGATGCCATGACAAAGGTTATTTATAAACAGCAACGTAAATAGTTTATTAGCAAGTTGGGTCTTCCAGAACATCCAACTTAAGAAAGGGCGAGGGCGTTATTAGTTATAGGCATAGTAAATAGAATTAATCTGTCCACACGTGTGTACATTACCTGAACGTATGTTTTAGCTGATGTATACTTGTACTGAGTTAGTTACACACACGAAATAATCATTTTTCATTCTCTTTCCTTAATCTCTCTCTTTCTATGGCTACTATACTCTACTCATAATGCTTTCCATGGAGTTCGGCACATCAAAACTGGTTTCTTCGTTCACATAATCTTTGAAATCAAGCGACTTCGTTTTCATTTTTTTAAAACGATAGAATAAACTTAAATACAATGACGTGAAAGAAATGTTGAAATACCAAAAACTAACATCACAAAACAAATTAAAATTTTGTTTTATTTGCTCATGTATAGACCCACAACCAGAAAAGTAAAAAGGTAGGAATAAACAAATTCTTAATTATCAAAAAACATAGACGGACTAGCTAAATTACTAATATATTATGTAAAGCATATGGACCCATTTTGTTAATTATCAAAAAACATAGACGGACTAGCTAAATTCCTAATATATTATGTAAAGCAGATGGACCCATTTTGTTATCACACTTTTTCGTTTAATTTGTATATGATAATCTATAATATTAAATATATAGCTTTAAAAAAAATTAAATACTATCAAAATAACCTCATCAAGGGAGGATGGTGATATTGTACTTTACGAAGGACGTTACATCTATATAGATGTATAAAATTAAACTCTACTTATTTAAAAATTTAAAAAAAAAAAATTATAGTTATTTTTACACCACGGGGGGCACCTCTCTGCTAGTTTGAATTCAAAATATAAGAAATTTAACTACGACTAAACAAAAATTTAGGGAATGAAGTGGAACTCCTTAGCAAATGCAAAGCGCTTGAACTTCCGAGTAAAGATTGACATGAGATTAGTTTTTTCATTTGTTTTTTAAAACTGAACAAACTTCATTCGTTACAGGGAAGAGTTATACATTAGGAGGCTTAGAAGCACAGTCGACATATAGAAGACGGCATAATTAGGATGGGGGATTGATAACCCAAAAGTTATAATATATCCCAAACCTAGCTTGGGTTGCGATTCAAATGAATACTCTCACATCTGCTTTCCTACAAATAAAAGAGATGGAACAATGAAAAGTAGATTTTAGACATAAAACATCTTGAATAATGCCCATCAGATTTCCACCAGCTAACAGAAGGAGATGTTAAGGCCCGCACTGTCATCAAAGAATTGGTTTCTCTCTCGATCTCTTTCCATCCACGATCACCAGCCGCAGGTAAAGCTTCACGGACAGCCAGTGCTTCATTAAGTTCCACATCAACTGATAACACTGGAATTGCTGTAGCCAACAGTAAACCACTTGAGCTATCTCGGCACACAATACCAATGCCCCCTATGCCCTTCCTGCTGATTTACCTCAGCATTGCAATTTAATTTAACAACTAACCCGACAGGAGGCTCCTAGGACTAGAGCATATTCACAGCACGTGTTGTAGAACAAGTTGCTTCATCGCCTGCATTGTCAGAATTAGTGGGGATTCTCTAGATTTGCAATCGTTTAGCCTCCATTAAGATCAATTCACAAAGCACGGCATGTCCGACTTTGTTAGGATAAGGTTGCAGGTAATTAAAAATGCATTAATTGCGACGGGTCCAAACATGCCAAAATATGACAGCTGCCATCGAAAGCAAAGTTCTTGGATTTATGTTTGTGAGGATATCACCTTGCATCAAGTCCTCCAACCAAGTTCCAATGCGCATCGTATTGTAATTTTCAGTTCTCATGTGCAGCACAGAACCAAACTAAACTGTTCTGACCCACTCGCATTGGAAAAATAGGTGCTCCGTGGTCTCTTCAAAACTACAGATTAAAGTTAAGTGGCCATAAGCGTCTTAATAGATGCTCATACTTTGTTTGGCCTTATGACATGAGATCAGTTTGGTCAATAAAAAATATACTACTTCATTTCCCTTAATTTATATTGACTAAATTAATTTTCAAAATATTTTATTATTGCGTACTCAGGTAACCATAGAAAATTTCGTATCCAGCCAAAAATATTCCAACCATTGGTGCTGAATATTTTGTACAAGTGAGATGAAGACCCTCCACTACCAGTCAAATGAAAAATTAGAAAATTAATAAAATAAAAGCTAAAGATTTCAGAACAAGAGCACCATCTCATTGAACCATAAATAGTCAAACGATGATGAACCATCTGCCATATCTGCATCTTCATTTGATTCCTCTATAGCCAACTACAAAGATCATTGTGCTCTCTTCTCTTTCTTTCATCGTAATTTAGGAAGCTACTCACTTTCTTCTCTTATCTATATATATATATATGCACATATAAAGCAGGTTGAAGCATTAAAAAGGAAAGTTGTGTCCATTTTCTTTGTTAATTTTAAGTCGCTTTGTCAATTCTGCCGTTATTTCCCTCCCCTTTTAGAAGTTTGTCTATTAGGAAAAAGGAAAAAGTAAAAAAAAAAAAAAAAAAAGAAGAAGAAAAAGGAAGAGAACATTAAAAAAAAAAAAAAAAGAGTATCTCTATTTTATTTGTTAATTTTAAGTCTCTTTGTTAATTTTTCCATTATTTCCACTCAATTTTTCAAATTAAAAGTTCATCAATTAAAAAAAAAAAAAAGGAAGAAGAAGAAGAAAAGAACATTAAAAAAAAAAAAAAGAGGAGTGTATCCATTTTCTTTGTTAAATTCAAGTCGCTTTGTCCAGTTTGCCATTTTTTTTTTCACTCTTTGTTTCAAATTAGAAGTTTGTCAATCAGAAAATAAGGAAATAAAAAAGAAAATTAAGAAAAACCGAAAAAAAAAGGAAATTTTATCTTCTTCCTTAGTTTATTTTCAAGTCACTTCATTACAAATTAGAAATTTATCCCAAAGAAGAAAAAAAAAAAAATGAAAGAACAACCAAAAGAAAAAAGTTGAAAATTTTCTTCTTTGTTAGCTTATTCTCAAGTCTCTTGTCGATATTATCATTGATTACATTCACTTTTAAAAATTAAAAGTTGAGAATCATATTAAAGAAAGAAAAAAAAAAAGAGAGAGAGAGAGAGATATAAAAACAACACAAAAAGAAAGCCAAAACATGGCTTGTATACGAGAGAAAGTGTTAGATTGGGGTTGTGAGGCAGCAGCAAAATGTTTGAAAGATAAATTCGATTACATCTGGAATTACACGACCTATGTAGAGAATCTGGAAGGTGGGCGTAAACTTATAGAGAATGCGAGTGTGGAGGTGAACCATGAAGTTGAAGAAGCTAGAGACAATGGAGATGACATCGAGAACGAAACCAAGGAGTGGCTTAAGCAAGTAGAAAGGGCAATTGATGAAGCAAGGCGTGTTCAAGAGAAGAAGAAACAGAAAAGTTGCTGCTTCCGAGGTTTCGTTATTGATCCTTACGCAAGGTACAAAATCGGCAAAAAGGCACAGGAGATCACAGGATCCATTCAAAAGCTCGAAACAAGAAGGAGCGGGTTCCGAAGAATCCACTATCGAACTGCACCGGGAAAGGTAACGGGCTCATACAAAGGGACTAGCTATTATGCTACTGCGTCCAGAGATGCTATGCTCAAGCAGATTAACAGAGCCTTGATGGATCCACATGTCCAAGTTGTGGGTGTGTATGGTCCTCCTGGCGTCGGCAAGTCCACCCTGTTGACCCAAGTTGTGGAGCAAGTTCATAACAGAAGTCTCAATTATGATTTCGAGAGGGTGGCTATGGCAACCGTATCTCGAGATCCCGACATGGAAATGATTCAGGAAGAATTAGCATACAGGTCCGCTTCTATTTCCATCTTTGAATATCCAATTAAGTTATATAAACATGAAATGAAATAAATAAGATATGATAATATATAAACAATATTAAGATGTTCCTTTTTTTTTTTTTTTTTTTTTACTGCGGGATACAAATAAGTAACGAGAACGTGCAAATGAAATATAAATAAATAAGACACAAATTAAACAACGGATAAAAGGTAAGACAAGTATAATTGCATATTCTTGCAATAGTCACACTAAATTGATCGACTCTTGAAGTTCTTTTTTTTTTTTTTTTCCTTTCTTTTGCTCTTTTTTTAATTCATAGAGCTATTACTAGAACAATACTTAAAGATGTTCCTTAACCATGGGATGCCATAACGTTTCCAAAAGGAAAAATTAGGGTGAAGGAATGGAATGGACTTAATATAGAAAACCAATTCAAATTTTATTTTTAGTAATAACCATGAAATCATGCGTCCATCCCTATAATATATCTCATTCAAGTATATTATGAATATGTAGAAATGAGTAGGTATAAAGTAAGCATAGTATGCAATCCAATCCATACTCTATTCTATAAAGTATAATTTCCTAAAATTTTGAAATAAAAATCTATCCTATAGCACTCCAAAACCCATATTCTATAAAACCTATATGGTATAGGGTATCATATGAAACTTGTATATTTTATTTTTCTTTCAATAAATTTCAAGTTTATGTAATATAAAAAAAAATATAGTTTTTATATAATATTGAAAGTTCTTGATATGCAAAACCTAGGACACTTATAAAAAAAAATCATGTCTTTATTTTCTCAAATTTGTGTGATCTTACTACTTAACAAATGAAAAATGGAATAAGAAAATAATGGAGAACATAAAGTATGAGAGAAAATGGAAAAAAAATAAGGAAAAGAATAAAAATTGTAAAATAAGAGAGGAATGTTTCGATTATTAACTTATAGTCTTAGACTCTTTCTTTTTTTCTTTTTACTGACATATTTTTAGTCAAATGTACAATATTATGTACAATATTATGTACAATATTATCATTTATTACATATTTATTAATATTCTTCAATATTTTTTTATAGATGGATGTAGGTACCTCAAAACATATATCTATTATATCTTAAAACATAGTCCTATGATTAGTATAGTGTATGAAGACCTTATACTCATACTCGATCCCAAGACTGCCATCGAGCGAGTCGTTAGAGAGTGTCCAACTCACCTAACCTAGTAAAGTTCTAAACAAGTTGACCTTACAAGATCTTAAGATGAGTTTTGGAAAGTAGTTTAAAATCCTAGAGAACTCTAGGTCAAATTTTAGGAATTGTAAAATACCCAATCGGGGGTTAAAAAAATAATTGATATATATATATAGTTAAAGTACTATACATAAGCAAATAAAAATAATAATTAATAAAATATAATAATGAAACCCTACTCTTGATTTGATATTGTAATATTATGATAATTCTTTTCTTTAGTGAAGGATTTAGAAAATAAATTATAGTACATTATAAAGAGTCTAACTCATCCGATTAGGTAAAACCCTACATAATCTGACCTTATGGGGTCTTAAGACAGGTTTTGGGAAGTAGTTTAAAATCTAAGACTTGAGGTTAGATTTTAAGAATTACAAAAAACCCAATGGGAATTCCTGAACTTAATTAAAACAAAATAATTGATATATACATATATGTATTCAAAATACTATATATAAGAAAATAAAAATAATAATGAAATCCTACTCTTTGATTTGATATTGTAGTATTTTGATAATTTTTTTTTCTTAAGTAAAGGATTTAGATGACAAATTATAGGCACGTGTTTCTTTTCTTCATATCCATGATTTACACATCATATGATTATATCTTGGTAGCTGTGTCCACTTGAAGTTATGACCCTTCTTTTGTATTTGTTTGAATTTGCTTATTTATTTGTTTCATCAAACATCTTTCATGATAGGTTAATGCACCATAATGTCATTGTTTTAATTCCACTAACAAGTCAACTTAAGTTTTTATTAGGTTCAAAGAAGACTTATAGGTTTAGGTTCTAGGAACAAAGGAAGAATCCTATAGTATTTTGTTGCAAGTTGTGGGAAGCCCTAGTTAGTAATATGTTGAGTTCAGATTTTGCGAAACCTATCCTAGACCTACCCATGTAACATCCTTGTTCTACCATATGAGAATAAGTTTCGGGATTTCTATATGCAAAACCTATCCTATAACCTTTAATACTGACCAAGAAATTACTCCATATTAAGTAAGGTACAAATGGATACTTTAGACAATAGAATTACCCATAGACCTCTAGTAATGATGCAATGTCTATAAAATTGTATTTGATGATAATATCTTTCACTTCTTAAGATGTACGAGCAACATATGTTATAAATACGTATTTTGCTACGTATATCAATATACTTAATGATTTTCTATGAATATGCTTAATGGATTGTCTACCTCTTACAATTATATATGTTAGATAATAATTTGGTACAATTTTTATGGCAATATGCATAGGTATGTAGTATAATTATATCATACTGCTATATATAAGATGGTTATATAATTATATATTGAAATGTGTTTATAAGAACATTTATACGTAATTAATGAAAAAAAAATTATACTTAAGCATAAATCATGAGTTAAGATGAAGGGAGAAAGAAGGAGGAAAAGAAAAAAGAGAAAGAAAGAAAGAAAGAAAGACAAGGCATGAAAAAAGAGGCATACCTACAAGTCAAAGTGTATATTTAGTTTTAGTTTTACAAGAAAGGTTAAAAGAATAATTTTCTTTTAAAGTCAGAGACTAGTTGATCAATTCCAAACTTCAGCATCTCCACCAAGCTTGAAATAGTAATTGCATGGGTATTCTAGTCTTAAGTACATGAGACAAAAAATCCGTTTATGATACACTTTAGTTTTTGGAGTAGAATAAAATAAAAATACCATAGTAATTCCCATTAAGTAAAATAAAAAAATTTAATAATTATTATTTTATTTAGTTACATTATTTACATAATACAAGAAATAAATTAGGAAAGTATTAAAAAATATCAAAGTACCCTTGCTCAACTAAAACCTTTAACCCCTATTCTCTATCAAAGGTAAGTAGCAACCACCATCTCTTGTAGTTAGGTGGTTCTATATAATGTTTACATAATCAAATGGTTTGTATCATATGAGTTGACGATTGTGGTTAGGTGGTTTAATTGGGATTCAATGTGCATAAGTGGTTCAGGTCGTGTAGCTTAATGGTTGTAGTCAAGTGATTTTGAAGAGTTTCAATGTGGATAGAAGGTTTGAATCGTATAGGTTTTATGGTCATGGTTAAGTCATTTATTTGGGTTAGGTATAGGTTGTGATGATAAGTGACTTTTTTTTTATGTTTACTGATCTTTTAAAAAAGTTACACAAATAAAAATTATATTAAAAAATTATACAAATAACATTGCAAAATCGCATCTCCAAGAAGCAACATTTGTTGGAGCAACCCTAGGAGAGGCCTAGTAGTATTACCTAAAATTTCCATATTACGTATGCACCCATGATAAGAAAATTGCCTTGCAAGTCAGAGATTGCAAGACTCTAAATAGTTATTTGCTAGAGTTTTTAATCTTAGTTCATTAGCTCATTATATAATATAAAACCACAGAGAATCGGTATCCCCTACCAAAATAGTGAAATAAGATAGATAATTCTAGAAAATTTTAAACTTACTAAAGATACTAAACTTAATTGAGACATTAGTCGTTTTTCGGAGCATTCTGAATTAACTATACAAGCTTTTCATCATACTGATTCAATGGTAGCACTCTGCACTCGATTCCTATCCCATTCCCAACTATCGATCAACCTGCAAGGAAAAGAACTGTTGAGGTGTAAGTTTACGCTTAGAGAGATAATTACCCTCATTAATACCGCATGACAGAAATTTATTAAATACACAATCATATGAATGCATGAACAATCAGTATGCCAAACAACGCATGCAGTGACCTAGGAACTGCATACGACTCAGAATTACGCCCCCTGAAGTCGGGGTTTGAAGATAATTAACCGACCCAAACCGAAATCCGGGTTCTAGACCTTGGGTTTTATTTCATTTGCACTATCGTGCTCATGTCAAAACAAAACTCTATATATATATATATATTGTGTGTGTGTGTGTGTGTGTATGTGTGTGTGTATGTGTGTGTATACTTCCTTTACCAAAATCAAATCATATCTTTTAAAATCCCAAGTCTAGCGATGTGGTGGCCTCCGCAATCCACAAACACACGCCTTAAGCAGAAGCCACAAGACTCGGCCCCTCACCAATAGTTGGCGTCTCCTAACGCCTAGTAGCCCATCAGCTTAGGTCAGAGACTCAATATATATGATGGCATAGCTAGTGTCCAATCCTGCAGGAAACTCGTATTCCTATGAGTCCCCTCCCATCTTCTGCGTGAAACAGCAGTCAGTGTTATCCGTATGGAATATGGGGAATGCATGATTCATTTTGAGTTCTTAATTGTACAAGTGATTAACTTGATTTTTAGAGTGACCAAATAATTTCATTCCATACAATTTACATATATATATATATATGCATTACAAACAATTCCCATTTTTATATATAATTAAAAAAAGTCATCACATTCATCCATAAATTCAAACACATGCATCTCCCATATCCTACAAGCATCCAAATTTATATATATGGTTTAGGTGTATCTATTCTACAAGCACAATCAAGTAAAGAGTCATTAGGAATTTACTCACTCTACCATGTGGGTCAATCAAAGTAATTCGAAAGCAAGTCGTCTCCGTAAATAGTGTCCCCTGGTCATTGAAATAATTTTTATAAGGAATTGAAACAAACTTAAGAAACTAAGTAAATTTTCCTCAAGTTATATTCTTGACTAGTTTTCGTAATTTATCCCAGTTTTTACCTAAAGTTCAATCGCGTATAACTTTTTCATTGTAAATCCGATTTTTATGATCTTATAGTCAATCTTCATCGTTTTCGAGTGTAATTTAACGTGGTAAGGTTAGATTTTTGAAATGAGGTATACAATTCTGTCCATGGGTTAGAGCAGTAGCGTTCCTCATGTGTTGGAGTGTTTTTGGGTCTTGTTTGGTAAATGGGCTTTTTAATAACTTAAGAAATTCTTCGAGCCTGGTCTTAAGATTTTATCCTAAGCTTAAAATACTCCTTGAGATCAGATTTACAACTTTGATTTATATTCCTAAGGCTAACAACCACTTCATGGGCCCTTTAGTGAGCTTAAGTTGTCAAATGGGCTTGTTTTTGGTCCAAGCTAAAATTAATGACTTTGGTGGACTTATGGGGCCTTAGGTAGATTTCTCATGAGCTTCAAAACAACCTCTCTTGGTACTTTAAGGTGCTGGTCAGAATTTCTTTGAAGGCCCAACTTAGAGTTCTAGGCTCGTTTTGAGAGTTTTAGGCTCGGTTTTGAGTTTTAGGCTTTTTATGCTTACCATACTTGCTTTGGTTAATCTTTTCATTTTGTTCATTCACTTTGTTCATATTTTTAAGCTTTTTTTTTCTCACGGTCCAGATTTGTTCATGATGATTCTAAGGGGTTCTCGCTTGGTTTTTCAACTTGTTTCAAGATTTGGAATGGGGTTTATGGAAGGTTCTAATGGTTCTAAAAGATCTTAGATGGTTAAAGAAAATAACACAAGAATAACAAGAGAAATTACCGTGAGTATGGAAGCAAAAATGGTGGCGGTAATGTTCGGAATTTATGGAGTTTGATTTCTTCTTTTGATTTGTGTTTAAAGTGAGAAAAAAGAAAGTGAAAATGGGAGTGAGAGAGGGAGAGAGTGGCAGATTTTGAATGAGAAAAGAAGTGTGTCCATGAAGCTTTAATTGATTGTCTTATAGCTTATACAAAAGTCAACAATTACAACTATTGATGATGTAAGCATTAAGGGGTGAATAGTAATGTATAAGAGAAAGTGATTGATAGTTGAAAGACAAGAGCATAGCCCTCCTTTCTTCCTTGTCTAAATCTGCCATTTAAAGTCTTGCTGGGCCATAGAGTGGTCTTGTCTCATTTATTAAAGTTAAGCTTATGAAATCTTGTAAAAAATTGTCCATATGTAGTATAAGTGAAGGGGTGATAAGAAAATTGTCTTATCACTAAATTTTGATAAGTTATCAATTGATAAATGATTCCAACTCTCAATTGATATCAATTGATAAGTTATCTAAGGTGATTGGTTGGTCTACTTATTTATGTGTAAAGCTTATACATGAAGGTAAGGATATAGCCTTATAGGAAATTGTCTTTAGGTTCTCATCTCACATTGTTTTGTAATTTATGATTTGATTTTTATAAAATTGTGAAATTTTCTAAAGTTGAATGATATTATTCAAATTAAATTATTGATTAATTACTTAGGGTTTAAATTCCTTAATGGTTTTAAGGTTTAGGGTTTTAAGTAACTTTAGAGCTTGCAGTTCTTCAAGCTTGGGTTTTATCGACAATTGGCTTTTGAATTGTAAAAATTTATTTCGTTTCTAAATATAAACTTAAGTTTTTAGTTTAATTGATCTTTGGGAACATTCGGAAGGTACTCGTACTCAAATCTTAGGCCCACTAAAAGTAGGGTTTACATTTGTTTTGTAACAATTGATTTTACAACAAATGTATACTATTGCAAAATTGCATCTATATAATTTTTCCATAATATACTAATATTGAATTTAATTGCAACATAAGTATACTATGGAAAATATATAATTTTGTGATAATAGACATTTGTTGCAATTGCAACATACAACACTTTTATATTGTAGAAAAATCACATATTCAAGATGCGATTTTATAATATGTGATTTTGCGATAGTATTTATATAATTTTTTTATATGATTTTTATTTGTGTAACTTTTTTAAAGATCGGTAAACTTATGCTACACCCTAAGATAGGTTTTAAGTGGTTTGGTCATGACTTAACTAGTAAGTTAGATTCTACGGATAGAATATGAAGGAATCATATAATTCCTTTGTTGATAACAATAAGGATTCCATAAAATAAAATTTCCATTTCACCTTTACAGAGTTAATTATATATATGTATGTATATATGTATACATAGAGTCACACCACTACATGGACAATTTTGGGACTGTTTCAACCCACTTTAGAGAAGAGATTTGAGGAAGGCAAGAGTATCACCAAGGTGCGACTCTATGTATACTTCTAAGGTAAGGGGGAGGTGGGAATTGGGCTAAGGAGTATCATTAAGATGTGACTGCTATTATGCTTTCAAGATAACCTATAAGTTGAGGGTGGAAAAAATGAATCATATCATACATTGAAAGGGAGGAAGAATTAGGCCCAATGGTAAAGTTTCATAGTGACAATGGGGGAAGACGTCTCACATGTATTATGGGAGAAAAATTGACATTGATTTAAAAGGTTTGTTAACTTTAGTTAGAAACTCTTGTGTTAAGTGGTTGAAAATGGCTCATAAGTATTTGTTGGCCTAGTTATCGATTACTTTTGACTTGAGATTTTTCTTTTGTTTGTGACATTAATGGATCATATTGTTTTGTTGGAGAGTCAATAATACCAGGTTTCCTAATATTAGTAAGGAGTTAATACTAACTATCGTGATTAGGATTTGAAATAAGTGTTGAAAATCTTGGTAAAGATTAAAGACATAACCCTAATAATTGAGAAAATAATGTGTTAGGTTTGTTTAGCAGTTCTATACAATAAAAGAGCTAAGCGTTAATCTTATGCCAAGTGATTGAAATAAATTTATTAATATTTATTAATTTGGTTATTAATTACTTTTGATTCGGGGTGCTACATTTATACATAATCTTGTAATTTTGTTTGTGAGATCAACATAGCACAACGTTTTGTTGGAGAGTAAGTAATACCATATTTCCTAATATTAGGAAGGAGTTAACACTAGCTATCATAATTAGAATTTGGTGTAAGTGTTGAAAATGCTACTAAAGGCTAAAAACATAACCTTGATAATTGAGGAAATAATATAAGTGTTGGAATTGTTTTAATAGTTCTATACAATGAAAGAGCTAAGTATCAATTCGATGAAGGCCTCAACATGCGAGATGTAAACTTAAGAGGAAGCGTAAGGTAAATATAATGTGATAAGGAGTAAGGAGATTAAGAAGGCAACAAATCCCTACACTAATCATATGATGAAAGTATTATCATTGTCTTTTTAATGCTTATGTGATGGGTAAAGAAATATGCATATAGTAGAGGAGAATAATGAAGAAACATATGGTAGATTGAACGCAAAGGATAGTGAGAGTCATAACATAGAGGTGGATGGACAAACTTCATGATTAGTCATGTAATTTTGGAGCTAAAGCATGACAAGTCTAGAAAGAAATCATAAGTTGCTTTAAGCATGTATTGACTTAAGTAGGAGTTTAAACCCTATAAGTGAGCATGAAAAGGAGGATGAAAGAGGCTATAGTAGATTGCCACAACTAAAATCTCCTCCCTCTAGTAGATTCACTAAAATAATCTTACATATCTAACATAGCAAGATAAAAAGCATCAACACTCCTATAAAAAAAATGTAAGAGTATCAAGAAATAGGTGTAACTGCTACAACATTGTTGCTCAAAGTGTGGTTAGAAGCCTAAAGTTGCTTGTAGTAAGGCATCTAGAAGTCTATATTTTTAACATGACATGGAACAAAGTGGTTGACAATATCTATGATATAGATAGGTGTAAAGTGCCATTTCTCATAAGGAACACAAATGAGATGGATTTTAATGTAGTTAATATAGATGCATATCACATTTTCGTAGGGAATTAGTGGTACTTTGCTACAAATACATAAAATAAAGGTAAGGAATAGTATTTAGAGGTAAATGAAGTGAAGCTTTTATGATATCACCTTTAAGAGATACCAGATAAAGAGGTGGATTTCTTTCATGTCACTTGCTTTAGTGAATTCTATAGTAGGACATAAAGGAGCCTAGAATGTTTTTGTAATAACATGCAAGTTGATAAGGAGTGGGAGAGGAATTCATGATTCGATAGTATCCCAAACTACATTTAAAAAAAAATGAATTTTGAAAAGTTAATTTCATTCTAAGTACCTTTTATTAGTTACTTAATAGTAGTGCAGCACTTAAATTTGTTATCTAAAGAAGATAAAGTTGTAATAAGTTAGATAAGGAGGCTGGTTTTGCATAACAAAAAGAGAAGTGGTATACCATGCTATTTTTAGCTCTACTTTGCTCTAATATGTTGTTTCTAGAAGAGTATAATGTAAATAGAGTTAGGATAGAAGACCTATTATTTAATTTAATGAGGATTTGAGTGAGATATAAGGGAATATATGTGTTGTTACTATGAATAGTGAAGTTACATGAATGTTTTCTCTACAATGTAGTAAAGAGATTCAAATTAAGGGCCCCACAATAGCCATACAATTTATAATGGTTCAACGATAAAGGTGTTATACATGTCAATAAGTAGAGGTAATTTTATTTCTCTATTAGAAAGACATATAAGAAGGCTAGTCTCTATAGATGCCACTCACTTACTATTAGAGAGACCTTGATAATATGATCACAATACAACTAATATGAATTGTAGAATACAAAGATATTTCATTTCGATGTTTAGTAAGTAGTGTTACCATCTATGGACTTTTAAAGAAGTGAAAAGTTGAGTAAATTATATTGGAAAAGCATAAAAGAAAAGAAAGAAAAAAGGTAGTAAAAGGAGCTTGTTTATCTACTTGGGTTATAGCATTATCTAACAAGATATGTTTAATGCTTGTATGTCGAAAACAAGAAGTAGATTGAGGGTAAATCTTTATCAACCTTATCAAGTAGAAATGATTCAGGATAGAGACATCATACATCGTGTGATAAATGAAAGGGAAATAAAAAGTAATATATATTGGCTATTAAGAAGGTTGAAGGAGAAAGAACCCTCTCAGAAGATTTCAATCAAATGTTTTGTAAGGGTATTTGAATGAAGTGACTTCATTTGAATAACTCAATTTATACACTCAAATGAAATCTTAGAGGTTTTTAGAAGTCTACTATTGTTCCTCTTTTGTTTGAACACCTCTTCTCAGGCATTTAGAAAAAGTACTCCTAAATGAGGAAAAGATGTTATCTTCTAATTCGTTTATTTATTTTTTTCAATTGCTTTCATTTTTATCCTTAATGAAACATGGTTGTATATTTACATATCTATAGCTCTATTTTGAACAATCCAATTGAATAATTATCTACTTGAAATCCCATAAGAGAACTTTTTGTCTTTGTTGTCCATATCTCATCAATCATGTATAGGTTGTTAGAAACCCATGCATCATATCGTCCTTCACTTATGTCATGAATTATTGCCCTTCACTTATGTCATCAATTATTTTCATAGATCATGCATTACATCAACTAATGATACAAATCTAGTTTAGAATTGATGAAGCATATCATGTCCAAATTTTTTTACATCATTTTTATTTCATCTATTATATTAAAGATGCTAAGGTATTAGATTTTACCTCTAAAATGTTATCATTTGCTTCACTTTCAACATTAGATATTTGCACAATACTTTGCATGTAGAGTGAGTGCATGTGCCTCAAGTTATGAGTAAGAGGTGTGCATGTTACAGGTTATTATTCTTTTAAATTTGATTTTGTCTATTTGTAAAAGGTAATTTATAATATGTGGAATTTTTTTTTTTTTTATTATCTATATATTCAAAAGTGGTGCCTTAAATGTAGCTTTCACTAAAAAGTCTTAAGTTTGTGGATGTACATGGAGACCTAAGACCAATAGGGTTTGCCTCTTATTCAATGGAGGTATGTATCCAATACGTGTTTTTACTAATTGGGTTTCAACACAAACCCCACCACCACCCATCCCCCTCCAACCCCCCCCCCCCCTCCTCTTGAGAGATGATGCATTTCTCCTTATAGGAAGATTACCTACACAAGCCAAATTGCTTGGTTATTTTTTAGAAAAGTAGTGACTTGCATAGATTTTCCATGTCGATTATTTTGGGCAAGGATGCTGAATTATAAAGCCAATCGACAAGATTTTACGCTAGATGTTTGATTTCTCGTTGAACTACAATAGCACCACATCTAAGAATATATCACTACATTGAAGTAATTAATTAGTAGTGGAATCTCATTTAGCATATAAAGAATTTCTGAACAACATTGCTCTTTTATTTTTTGGTTTTGTGGTGGGGTGGGATGAAGAGGGGGAGCGACGAGTTTATGTTACTTCTTTTAGGAAGGTGAATTTTTCGTGCACAGTTATAATAAATTGAACCAAAAGATAGCCCTATGCTAAGTTTTAAAGAAGATCAATAATGAATTCTATGTGCTACTATGGCCACATAAATAGAATTAAAAGGAGGCTGGGAGTTGCCGAGTTATTCCGATGTGCCACTATGACTAGACATTTTTAACACCATTTGGATAAAGTGGCGATAAACTAGTGCAAAATGATAATGATCAATTTCCATCGGCCAAAGTTACCGTCATTTGAGGGAAAAGACCCGTGGATTTTTTGTTTTTCAGTTTGATGAACATTGGTCAACCGTCGTTAAAAGAAAGGTTGATTGAAAGAATGAGTTTTATTATTAGAAGTGGTATCGAACTTCCCTTTTTTTTTTTTTAACTCACCTATATTTAATCTAAGATCAAGATTCTTAGTTATTTCCTGGGGATCTATCCATCATATGAATTAATATATCAACATAAATAAATATTTTATTAATTATTAACAATTACAGACATATAACATTGCTCTGGCAACAACTGCTGCATAAATTATAAAACTATGTCACTCACACTAATTTATAGTTTAGTTTTTATCTATTTTAAGAATAATAATATTTCAATAGACGAGTAATAGCCATGGAAATCATGTATTGTTTTTAGGAAGATAACTGGAATTATATAGTATATGGAGATGTGTATAAAAGAAACAACAAGAAATAACTAAAATATCCATGAGGTGAATATAAAAAAGTAAAATTATTTTTCATATGGTACAACAATTTTGAAATTCATCAGGGGGACGTGTGAGAAAAGAAAAATACCACCATTTAGTAAACTGATGTATCAGTGTTGTCATGTGGTATTATAGCTCATGGACACGAGTTATTTCAAAACGTTCTACAATTTATATGCAAAAGAGAACCGATAAAGGCAATTTAAACTAAATAACTTCTTCTTCTAAAATGGTAGTAATGGTAACAATCCCTACACAACCTTATTGTTAATAGTCCTTTTCTTTTACAGTTATGTAATTCTATATTTTGTACCTCTAAAGCGCACCTATCAATCGTTACGTGCAGCCTAGGTTTGAAGTTTGATAATGAGATTGGTGTAAAGCAAAAAGCGATCCGATTGCGTGAACGATTGAGGAAAGAGAATAAGATTGTCATTATTCTGGATGACATTTGGAAGAAATTAGAGCTTGCTACGTTGGGAATTCCTAACGACAATAGGGGAATTAAATTACTACTGACATCTAGAAAAGAGGAGATTTTGAGGAATGGAATGGATTGCCCATATAACTTTCAACTCAAGGCGTTGTTCCAGCAAGAAGGAATTGAATTATTTAATAGAATTGTTGGGCGACGGATCGAGGATGAATCGTTATTGGAACTTGTTGGCAAAGCAGTTGAAGAATGTGGATGTCTACCGGTATATATACTCCCTCTGGCTACGAAGTTGAAGACATCTGCTCCATCAAATTGGAAAGATGATTTAAGAAAAGTAAGGAAATCGAACCAGGTAAAAATGAATAAACTTATGCAGGAAGCATTGAAAGATGAGGAATCCAAGAAACTAATCTTGTTGTGTGGTCAAATTGGCAACCAAATAATTCCAATTGAGGATTTGCTTATTTATGGAATGGGTTTGGGATTATTTCATGACGTCAAGAGCATAGAAGAAGGTAGAGAAAGACTGATTATGTTACTTGAGAATCTCAAGTCTTTTTGCTTTTTAGAGGATTATGAGGAGGACCATATTAAGATACACGATGTCATGAGTAATGCTTCCCTTTCTATAGCATCAGAAACCCATCATTCTCTTGTGCTGCGAGATGGAAAGAGGATAGGAGAAGGTTTGAAGAGTAGAGATGCTCTCAAGAACTACAAGTCGATATCTTTGCCTTTTGTTGATGAAATAATTGGTGAACCTCCTAATGTATTAGAATGTCCAGAGCTAAACATGTTTTTAACATACACCGATCAAAATTTCCAGATCCAATTTCCTGACTCATTTTTTGAAAAAACCAAGAAACTTCAAGTCTTAGATTTATTTGATGTACCTTTTACCTCACTTCCTTCCTCCATTCAACACCTAGAAGGACTCCACACATTGTGTTTAGATCGTTGCAAGATTAGAGATTTGAAAACAGTTGGCAAGTTGAAGAAGTTGCAAGCGCTTACTTTACGTGGATCTGACATTGAGAGGCTTCCAAAGGAAGTTGGGGAACTGACTGGTCTAAGACTCCTGGACTTGAGTAGGTGTTATGACCTAACAGTTATAGAACGTGGTGCCCTTGGAGGCTTAGTTAACCTAGAAGAATTGCATTTCCCAGAGAATTATGAAGATTGGGAAGCCAAAGGATTTGAGAAAGCAAGTCTACATGAATTGTGTGGCATGCTCAACTTAACGAGTCTCTCCATTTGTATTCCTGATTTGATTGGGTTACCCCATGACTTCCCGTTTGCCAATTTAAAGAGGTTTAAAATTGTAATAAAGAGGTGGTTCAACATAGTTCCTTACTTTGGATCTAAGAAAAGTGGTGAAAAGATCAATCCAAGAAGCATTGGCGAGGCTTCTCAACAGAGTGATGTGAAGACTAATAAAGATTATTTAATAGAGTATGACAACAAGAGAACCCTGCGGCTAAAAATGGATGTCTATGATCGAAAAATCTTACTGGAAAACTGGGTTCAGACTGCTCTGCAAAATGCTCAAAAGTTGGAGGTACTGGGTTGGAAAGGATATGAAAAAAGCATTACGGAATTATCTAAAAGAGGTTTCTCAGGATTAAAACATGTTATTGTAAAAAATAGTCCAGGAATCCAACATGTTTTCCGCCCAAAGGATGGCTTTTCATCTGCTTTGTTGGAGTCGTTGCATCTTAAAAGTTTGAAAAATTTAGAGAAGTTGTATGATGGCAATCTTCTCACAAGTTCCTTCGTTAATTTGAAGATCTTAAGGATAAAAGCTTGCCATAAATTGCAAAATCTATTCTCTCCTTCTCTAGCAAAAGGACTATCACGAATTGAAGAGATCGAAGTAAGCAACTGCGATAATTTGAGTGAAATCGTTACAGTTGCAGGAGTTAGTCCTATTCATGTGGAACGTGAAAGAGGAAAAGGCGACAGCAAATTTGAGTTGGTGGTGTTTAAAGGTTTGCGGAAATTGATATTATCAGGTTTACCTAAATTTTCGAGCTTCTGTGCCAAAGATAATGAGGCAAGGGGTGGCCAAGGTGCTACTTCAGGCATTGCTTTTCTCGATGGACGCCAGGTACACATATATCCTATTTTTATATTTAACCTTCCATGAATATCACCTTTTATGAACTACTTACAACACTTACTAGTGGTAGTTCATTTTCACAATCATACACTTTTACTGTCAAATATGTTGCATAAAATTTTCTTGGATGACAGTAATCACTCATTTCGATGCATTTTTATGCCATCTTAATCACTTTCATGGAAAATTTTTTACTTACTAGTGAAGTGTATTGATGTTGTTTCCTTCCCCTAGGAGTGTGTATTGAAAGTCGTGATTCTTTTGAGTAGTTTCATTTCATTCTGAACTATATTGCTATTTTTTCACGATTTATCATTCTTTGACTATAATGCAACAGTATCAAACCTCTTCCCCCTCCCATCGTAGCTAAAAAAAGAAATTGTTAACCAATCAAATAACATGTTTTCCTCCAATATCAAATTAATTGTACCATTTCTTATGATATACTAATAAAAAATGGTACTTGAAATTCTAGGTATGATGTGTTGCTCATTCCCCACCGTACAGGAACTCAAATTCTTAGGCTATACGAGATGAATCGAGTATACTGACCATTTTTTACCAATTTTTCGATTCTAATAAGCTATGGTTAGCAATTGAATATGCAAGGTAAAGAAGCAAAAATAATACGTATAAAAATTAAAAAAAAAAAAAAAAAGGGACAGAGAAGATTAAGTTTGGATTCAATGTGAAAGTTGCATTGCTCTCTACTCTCTATAGGCACACAATTACCATATTATCTGAGCTACTCTAGTAGGCTAAGCATAAAATTATCATATTATCCCCATTGTATATTCCAACCACATACTAAATCATGTCGATTGAGTTGGTTTAGGATGCCATTTGGTCAACCACTTATCTAATATGCTAATTGTTTATTCACTTCATTGAATGAAAATATAGGGAAATGAAATTGCAATTCTTATGAAATAGAATATGGAAAAAATCACTGTTATATTGTTTAGTTGAATAAAAAGGGTAATAAGGAATATTCCCATAATAGAAGTTAAAAGATCATTTTATCCCCATCTTCTCCCTTTCTACTCTCTTTCTCTCATCAAGTCTCTATTATGTTTCCAATATGTTTGCAAATATTGGAACTCATAAATCCAATACTTACATTTTCATTTCCATTCATTCTTAGAGAAATAGCAACAAGCTTCACTATTCTCTACCCATAAAATGCCTATGCAAAGCTACAAGAATGAATGTCTAGCGTATGCTTTCAAAAGATAAAACACAAGATAGCAACTTCATCTCTATTAATATTACTATTCTTCTTGAAATACTTTAAAACCTTAGGATTATGGGTTATTCTAATGGCTTAGTTTATTTGTCTCATGCTAGGTTTGCAAGTTTTGGATCACCTACCTTTTTTAGAATCCTACCACTAGAAAGTTACAAACTTTACCTAAAAACAATGATGATGAGTCCCAATTTCCATCATGAAAGGTATCGTACATGGATTTAGTTAAGATGCTAATGCTGGTGACTATAAAGTTTTGAGGATTGTGTTTTTGGATAATGATAAGATGAACCTTCATGTTAAGGTATTTTTTTTTATGAATAATTTGTGGTGGTGGTGTGGTGGTAGGTAGGTGGCAATGGTGAGAAAGAAGACAAGGGTAATAAGGGTAATTTTTCTTAGGAATTCCAATTCTTAACTTCTCATAATGAGTCTCAATTCCTAATTTTTAAAAATTACAATTCGAGAAAGTGAACATGATAATAGAGGCTTTTGAAGGAGTAGGGGGGAGTGGTAATTCCATTCCTCTTAAGTGAACAACATGTTAATTTACTAGAATATTGTTTAGAATAATCTTACTTTCTAAATTTTATGATAATCTAAACAATGAATTAAAATAAGCTTAGGAGCAATTTATTTAAATCAATTAAGCTATTGATAAAAATAGAGGACTATATTGGAGAAAAATTGAGACATTAAACCTTAAGATGAAGCAAGATAAGTGATTTTTTTTGTTTGTTTGCTAGTTGTACATATAAGAGTAGAAAAATGAATCTCAAACAATCTGGCCAAAAACAATCACTAGTTGTTGATTATGCTTGAGCTAAAGCTAGACTTTTAAATGAGCGGTTATCAATTTGGTGTAGTTGGCCTATGGTTGGATGATAGGCTAAGATGATTTGATTTGGACTTTTACGTGTTGAACCACCATAAGCAAGTAGGCAAGTCATTGACATAGTCAATGATAATGACATGGATTGGTATTCTACAAAGAAGTTGTAAACAGGTTGCATTAGTGATATGGGATGCTACTATTTATATTTAAAGTGGACTAGTTGCATGATAATTAATATTAATGGTAAAACCATTACGAGATGACTAGTAAGAGTAATGATGTTGAGATCAAATATCCACGAATATATATATATATTTAATGTCAATGATGGGACCAGGTGACCCTCACAAAATTGTTGGGTCAATGTTTAGATTAAATAAACCACACACACATATTTAGCATATCTATATTCAAAACCCCTTAAATAATAAATTAATCAACAGCCTTTCAAATATAGTTGACCGGCTTTTCCTAGCTTCCCAATTAGATTTGAGAGTTGAACTTTTAACCCTAAAATCCTTTTTCCAATCCTTAGTAACCCTATGATCATCAAAATGACCGTTAATTGCAAAAATAAATAATTTCAATTTATGAGTTCTCCAATAACGTTACAATATCCCACGATTCATCTTAACTTTCCACAATTCTCCACATGTTTTGTATCAAGATTGTAAAATCTACAATACGATGATTTTAACTCCCAAATCAAAGTAATAGTTTCTATAATCTTATGATTATAAACCTAATGGGATGGTTTTACTTAGTTTTCAACGGTACTCTTAATTGGATTTGGTTCAAGTTTTCTAGCGTACGGCAAATGTATGAGATTCACGAAATGCTTCTTAGTTCGATCTTTTTAAAAAACACTTGCACTGATGTTCTGTTATTTGATTTCCATAAATAGAAAATGACATTCTATACCAATTGAGACCCTTCCATCATCAATAACCAAATTAGAATTAGGATTTCCTTACTTTAGAATCTTAGGAACACTTGCATGATGACACGTAAAAGGAAGGTGGGGGGCACCAATATGGGCAAAGAGAGAAGTAAAAGACTGTACATTAAGTAGAGTGACTCCTAATAGGAATGTAAATGAGTCAAGCTAAACTTTTAATAGATTAAATTCGACTCTAGTTTAAAAACTATTGAACTTGAGTCAAACCAATCTTCTACCGAACTTGAACTCAAGTTTGTTTATTTAAGCAATTCTAAGCTCAAGCTCAATTAAATTAACAAACCTAAATGAACTTAAGTTTAAGTTTAAACTCAAGCTCATTTAGATAAATGAGCTTAAATTTATATTAATTTTATACTTATATTCTCACATATTTCATATTGGAAACTATACTTAATATTCTTATGAGGTAATATATCACAAGGAAGCACCCTTCAATCTATGCAATAACATAACATCATGATTATAAATAAACTAGTTGTGGTTGTTTCTCTTACATGAAATCATGAAACAAAATATACCAATCAAAATGAACATTTTATAATTAATCATTTTTTATGACTCTTGTTTTCCCATTTGTAATATGTGTGTATTATATGGAACTTCGATTTTTGGACTATCAAATAAATTATAAACATAAATTATGAAGTGTAGAACTATTACACATGGATATATATATGTGTGTATGTGTGTATGTATGCATGTAAAATTAGTATAATTAGAATGTTATTAAAATATATGAATTAGAAAAAAATACGTTACATGATAAAATAAAAACAATTGAAATATAATTAATAGTTAAAAATAAAAACTATTACGTTGATACAATGTATGCTCACAAACCTATTAATATGCCTACTTACAAGCTTGTTTATAAGCCTACTTGCAAGTTAACTTGTTAACGATATAAATGTACCTATTTGCAAGCTAAATTGTTAATAATATAATTGAGCTTACTAATGAGCCGACTTATTAATAATATAAATTAGTCGGAACCAGCTCATTAATAATGTAAATGAGCTTACTCGCAAGCCAATTTGCAAACCTAAATTTGAAGCTTGAGCCAACTTGTTTAATTAAACAACCTTTATGTTGAGCTCAATCTCAATTCATTTATTAATTAAGTTCAAGCTAAGCCAAGTCCAAAATGAATGGAACCCAAGCAACAACAACTCACAAGCAACTTGACTCACTTGTAGTCTAAATTCCCATTTGCAGACCATTGTTAGGTCTTATTTCAAAACTCTATAAGGTTTTGATAAGATTTTGGACATAAACAAAACTTGTTAAAAAGGTCGAACTCTATAAAAAGTAATTTATAATAAATGGCTAGTAACTACTATACATATATGATTGAAAAATAAGATAATGATTTTTGAACAATCTTCTCATTAAGTCATTATCTCTAATCTCTCTTGTCTCTCACAATCATTAGCTACTCACCTTTACCTTACTATCTCTCTTAACTCTTTCTTGTCTCATCTCAATTAATTCTCATCTTAATTCTTATATAGTCATAATCACCCACTTTGACCCTTTGTCCTTCGTAGTCTCACCATCATCTATTATCCATCACAACTTATTTTTTCTCTTCATAGAGATGCAATTATGTAGAGTTTGTTTTGTTTTCATTTTTACTAGCTTTATATCATTAAATTTTTATATACTAAATTAAATCTAAGATATTTTCAAAATTCAAGTGACTATTGTGAGAATACAAGGTCATAAATAAAGTTAAAAAAGAAAAAAAAATCAATTTAAGACACATGATGAGTTAAATAATAACCTATAGAGGCAAATTTTAGATATAGAATTAAAAAAAAAAAAAAAAACCTATGGGATTTTAGGATAGCTTGTTAGAAATCTTATGAAGTATCGGTCACATTTTTGTATTATGAAACCAGTCACAACAATTTTATGTAATTTTTAGTGGTAAGAGACAGTTATGATAGATGGATATGGGTCTCTTTATTCCCTTTCTTTTCTTTCTTCTTATATGCCTATGTTTCTAGTATGATACACCCTTATCTCATATTGGATATACAATAATGGTTTAAAATTGGAATGAATTGAGATGGAGCAAAATTGAATAGAATGAAACCATGATTGAGATGAGAAATTCATTCTCGTATTTGGAAACATGAATAGAATATTCTTATAAAACATTTGATTATAACATATTGCAAATGGGATTAAATATGTATAGTAATATTTATAAAAAATATATATACAGTTCGTGGATACAACAAATACATATTATTAGCTAAAGCTTTTATGGACAAACTTCATTAATCACGGTGTAACATAATTGTGATTCCACCCTCTTAAAGCAAAATCAAAATTTTCTTTAGAGCTAGAATCAGCAATTTTAAGGAATTCGTTACTGACTTTTATAATTTTCCAAACTTTGCTAAGAGAACAACAAACAAAATTTTGATTCTATTCTTAATCTATTCTCGCATATTAAACATGCTATTTAATTACTAAAAATAGATAAATCAAGACTTACCCATATTTTACTCCACTTAAGGGACAATCCATCTTGATTCAAATGATCGGTAATATGTAGATAATATTGGGGAGTTAGTAAAAGTATATAGTATCCATTTCTTAAACTCGAACTCCCAATTTTACAAATCTCCGTTTATGTAGATAATCTTGGGAGATGGTTAAAGTGTATTGTTTTATCATTTTTCCTTATTTTTAGTATATTTTTAGCATTTTCTCAAATCTTATACTTATTAAGAATATGATGCCAAAAGATGCAAATATAAGTATAAATATACCTGTTTTATAAATTTAATATCTAACAATTCTTTATAAAGTTAAACTTACTTACACTATATATATTCATTTTTTCAAAAGTATCGATTAATATATTCATTTCCATTGCATAAAACTAAAGTAAGTAACAACCCTATCATATAGGATACCTACGTGAACCTCACTTCATCAAGTAGGTTTTAAGTTGGTAAAGAGTATCATAGGATAGATTCCGAGTAGCAAAGTTTCAAAACTTGTGCTCACAGGATAATGTATGGGTATGATGTTAGCATATCTTGTACTCATCTTAAAACCTATACTTTAAAGTATATAAGATACATGTGTTAAGGTACTATATACCCATCTTATAATATTAACTAAATAATACTATTATTTAAAATATTAATATTATTGCATTTTTTTTAATCATAAAGAAAATAACAACAAAAGTTTAGCTTATAATAAAACTTTAAGATTACATGCTCATGTGTTACTCTATTATCCGTCTCCTTGTTCTTCTTTTTTTTTTTTCCCCCTCATCTTGAGGCAAAACATTCTCCCTTTTTGAACTATTTGATATTTACATCGCTTTTTTCCTCTTTTACTAACTCTAATCTAGAAAGGTATTAAAAATATTTCATTTCTTAATTTGTCATCCAATACATTTTATTGAGGTTACTCACTATATGGCTTTTATATTTTGTGAATAATGATTTTATAATTTGATAAAAATTTTATTTTAATAATCTAAACAGAAAAAATAAACAAAAATTTACATGAAGCAAGTAGGGATTAAACATTTCCAATTGCAAGAAAATTATCTACTCTACCAACCAAAGTTTCATATTGATATAGCTAGATATGTTGTAAATATAAGAACCTTTCAAATTATTACTATTTGTTTCATTAGTATAGTTGTAGTTTTGACATTAATTATGCATCTATACAATATTTCAAATGAAAATAACATAAAAGAAAAATACAAGTTCTAGAGCTTATCCTATATCTTAGAGAATTTACAATGTATAAGATACATGGTATAGAATAATTCAAAAGTGCCATAAAATAGATTCCATGCATAAAAATTGTGAAACTTATACCTATTAGTTATGATAAGAGTAAGGGTACTACACCTTATCCACCATATAGTCACTTACTTTACATGAAACATATTTGTTAAAATTTTTTCTTTTAAAGTGTGTGAATTTTGGCTTATTTGTTCTTATACTTTAAGAACTACTTTATCATAATTATAAAATAAAGATAAATAAGATACAAATAAATTAATTTTTTAAATACTAGATTCTATACTATAGGTTAAACACAATATATATATATATATAGATAAGATAAAGAAAAAATACTAACAAAAGACAAAGACAATCATCGTGTATCCTTTCATAAAAATTGGAAAAGAAAAATACTTATGCATTGTCCCTATGGAGAATAATGTCCTAGTTTCCGTATCTTGTAACGATTGTTTAATTTTAAGATTAGAGGGACAAAAACATGCAACACGTTAAAATAAAAATAAAGAGAGAGAGAGAGAGAAATTGGGGGGAAAGAGAAAATGATTATACAGGATTGTAAGTATTTTCATGCATTTGTGTGATAACCCATCTTTAAGTGAATTATCTTATGGACTGTAGAAAAGAATTGATATAGCAATGAATATCTTATTAATATAAATTAATTCTGCTAAGCTTTTTGTTTTTCCCAAGCATTGACCCATTTGTGTTTGTCTTCTTTTCAACCATCTTCCCTCTATTCCGTTAAACTTTCAAAAACTATATAGTCTGCAATGCCAAGTTGAATAATTTTGGTTTGATAACATAGATTTGCTGGTCTTGAAATATGAAAATCATAACAATGCCTAAATGTTTGAAGTTTTTTTGGTTTCCAGGTTTCTTTTCCTTCTTTGGACTCTCTGACACTCTGTGAGCTTCCAAATTTGAGAAAGATATCTGAGGATGAATTTCCAGTGTTATTACAGAGTCTCCGAGTTCTAGAAGTAAAGAGTTGTGAAAATCTTTCAAATGTTTTGGAGAGAAATCTACATCTCAAGAGCTTGGAAGAGCTAACCATCGAAAGCTGTGAACAGATAGAAACTATTTTTAACATGGAGAAGACGAATCAAGGTGAAGGATATAAGAGGCAAGATTTGGAAAAGCTGAAAAAGTTGAAATTAGTTGATCTGAGAAGTCTGAAGACTATTTGGCCGCTGACGAATAAAGAAGGCTCATTGGTGCATAATTTAAATCGATTGGAGGTATCGCATTGTCACAAGTTAACTCATCTCTTTTCTCCCTGGATGATCAAGTCATTGCAGAATATCAGTCAAATATCAGTTGACAACTGCAAGGAGATGAAAGCGACATTTGTGGAGGGAAATGGTAGTGATGACAGTGGAGAAACTATAGGATTCTCGTCGCTAACTGAACTGAGGATATTTGATATGGTGTGTCTGACAACGTTTGCTATGGGAAGTCGTACATTCAGTTTTCCTTGCTTGAAGAAACTGGAGATGCGGGGCTGTCCCGAATTGAGCACATTTGTTTCAGTCCGGGATAGATCATCTCGTGTGAAGGTACGCATAAATAATTCGCTTTACTGAGATTATCGATTTTGAATGAATATGACAACATTAAATTTAAAAGCACAAATTTGTCATTTACATGCTATGGATAAATCTATATATGATATATATCAAAATTAAAGGTGTATAAATAGATTTTAACTTATAAAACGATCAATTTAACTATTTTTTACACAGATTTAGACGATAAAATTGGATTCTCCTATAACTTCTAAAGTAAGATGATAAACTCCCTTGAATTGGGTTTAGGGATTGCATCTCGACCAGGATTCATAATGAATTGACCAAGGCCATTGGTTGTGATATGACTAGTTCCAATACTAAGCTTCTACACACAGTCATTCCAATTGCTAGAGCTGCTAGGATTCGTAGTTCAATAACCCGTTGTGCTTACTCGAACCATTGACACAAGGGTTTTTAGTCATTTTCTCTAACCAACTAAGATACCTAAACCTCTTTCCTAAAGTTAGTTTGTTTTCTTCATTGAACAAAGTGAGCTAACTCAATCATCCATTTAACTTAAATGTTAAAGTGGGCTAATTTGCATTGGCATGTTTAACATATTTATAGCTTTAGCCCATGGGCCAACATATTTGATTTACTTTTTAAAAGGGTTAGGATTGGGGTTTTTTTTTATCATTTTAAAAAGTGGGCTAAATTAATTTAGCTCATTTAACTTGTGGGCTGAGTCGAATTGGCTCATTTAACCCTTTTAAGCACCTCTAATTAGAATCAAGTACTCCCATTGAGTTAGATAAACTATTCTAGAACCAAAATCGAACCAATCTAAATAGTTCCAACCACTTAAAGGACTATTAAGGTGACAGGTCTAATGCTAATCATTAAATTAAACTTACCCAACCTAGTGGGTCTTATTTGAAATAGAAAGAGGAAAATTAAAAAAGCTAAATAAAAAATTAACAAAAAGATAGAATAAAATAAAACAATCAAATTGAAGAATCGAATAATATTAGAGATTTAAACTAATTTCACCAGAATAAGAAAAAAAATTATTTTTCATTCCCAACATTTATTATGTAGCTATTAAAGTCTCAAATAATAAATACGCTTTCAAGCATGCCTTTTTTTGGTATATATAAATTTTTACCAAAAGAAAAATCATAGTTTTAGTAATGAGGACTAAGTTTTTTATATTAGACTTTTTTGTAGTCTCTAGGTTTCTTATCTCACATTATTAATGTTATAAGTCTGGTTAGATGTGATAGTACATAAATAAATATACATACTCAACAACTATTTCATAAAATGAGTTAAATGGCACATGACTTTTGAACTCCATTTTTTATTTTAAAATTTAATTTATTTTAAATTTAAAATTTAATGAGTCTAATAATTGAACTGACAAGTCTAAGACATGGCCAATAACTGTAGCCTAATGGGGTTGATGATCCAAGCTAAGACATGGCCTAAAACTGTAGCCTAACGGGGTTGATGATCCAAGCTAGACCTGTGTTTGGGTTTGGTTATATAAATAAGATAAATCTCAGCAACACTTCAAGCAAATATCAACTACCTTAAAGATTGAATCATCAGCCCTAATTATTGATAAGAAATAAACTATTATACCAAGCAGAATGCTTTTAGGTCATATCTCCATCTATTATTGATAGATTAGCTAGGAATGCTTTTGGTAATAGTGCAAGTTTTCACTTTTTCTTTCTTTGGAAATGAGGGGAAAGAGTTTTGCAGTATTTGATTCTCGTCTCCTCTTGTCCACATTATTATAAAGTTTTACGAAAATTCTACACAATACGATTTTCTTTCTGATTCCTGTAATATTTAAGGGGGGAAAATAATAATTACATTTATATATCAAACATACGACATCTTCTTTAAACAGTTTGAGCTTGTGTATTCTATTCTTTAGCACCTACAGGCTACAGATATGAGTGACAGCTTTGCTTCATTATGGAAATGTTAATAAATTTGTAATACGAGTTAATAAATGCAAAATGACATCAAAAAATGGAATCATCTTTTTTTTTTTTTTATTCCCCAGAAATAATGAAAGCACCTTACAAATTCATAACTTAAATAATTTTTACTATCTTTTTCTTTTCTTTTTTTACCTGCATAAAATAGCTTAGATTTCAATTCGTAAATAGATAAACTTTCCTACCAATCCTTGAATTCGTGAATTTTTTTTTTTATCTTTATTATATTAGCCATAAATTGGTAATATGGCTCTAAGCTTGTAAGTTATTACTTTATAATTTTGTAATTATTGTAAAATTTGTAATATTTAGATTACTTCACAATTGTTCATCTCATAAAAAACATTTTTCTTTTGTATCTTCACTCTAAACTCGTACAATTTTATATATTTGTTTATAATTTGATTTTTTTATTGTGCTTTGAGTAATGTAACATTGACCAAAATTCATAAAAATCTTATAGTTCGCAAAATAATTATGGACAACCTAATTCAGCTTAAAAATCCGTAGCATTGACATCGTCACATACATCACAGTAAATTCATTGTACACACGCTTATGTCCGTATTTACACAAAATTTCCTGAATTCTTATAAAAGTTCGTAGAAGATGCATGGTTTATAATATCGTCTATCATTAGTAAAAACATCATAAATCTTCTATAAAATTCATAACCCAGTGACTGGATGTTCAGCCATCGGGTTATTTCAAGGTGAACTTGAAGAGGCTTCCGGTTGGGAGGTTCCCTGAGAGCATTTTTCGTGTATCAAACTGTTAATTTAAATGTCCCTCGTGCAATTTTCAAGTAATGGGAAAATAGGATGTCCCATTATTTTTTTTTTTATTTTCTGCTTCTTTCCTGGTGAAATATGTAATTATTTTTGTGAAAAAGTGCCTGCTACTTATTAAGTAAGCTCGATTATTGTTCCTTACATATTAATTAATAAGACCAATACCAAATATTAAATATAGAAAAAATTACATAGAAAAGCTTTCTGCAAACCAAAATGCTCCTACAATTAATAAATTATGCTTTCAACAAAACACATGTATCTAAGTCTATTTGTCTGATTGTCTTGCCTAAAGAAATGGATCACGCGTGCTTTTCGTGGGATAAGCGAGCCCCTTCATCAAAATGTTAGAAGGAACTTGTCAAGGGCGGAGCAGCATGATGGTGAAGCTGACCATGAGCCTTTCTTCAGTATGAAGGTATGTGCAAGCGGTACTGGCCTTATTTTATACCATCAAAAGTTTCATTATCGTGCAAGTATCAAAATATACAGAGCATAACTATATTTACTTGTATTATAATCATATATATATATTGTGTCAATTTTGTGTTTTCTCTTTATAAACGTGTTCTTAAATAATTGTTTCTATATGCCGGTAATTTGATGCATAACCATGACAAAATTTATAATTATAAAAAGGTCTGGATAAATAATTTGAGATAATTAATAAGCTTATCAAACTTGTTTGAACACGTTTTGAAACATGCCATTTGGGTTGAATGTTATAACTGCTTCACAAACACATTTAATAAACAGGTTTGACATATTTGGAGCTAACCCTTGAACCTATTTCAAACTAGAACTTCTAATGTTTGTAGCTAAATGTTTCTCTCTACTTACTCTAGTAGTCTCTCAAACCACACCTAATTATGCTCTATCCACATTGACTCAAGTTCTAATAAGAGTAAGACTTTTAATTTTGATTCTACACTCAAATTTCCAAAGGTTTAATATATTGAAGGAGAGCAACTTCTAGCACCACTTTTATATACAAAACTATTTATGAGGTATAGATTGTTCGAATTTGAATCTCCTTAGTCAAATCACTTAAATTTATCAACAGTAATTAAATTGGGAATATAGACAATTTTTTATTTAAGTTATTAACCATACATTTTATGCATTAAACCAATTAAGAGTTCATGGAATAAATTTTTGTTTAACTCAGTTATTAGAGTATTCAAATGCTTTGATTCTACATTATCTTAGATAAGTAATCATTCCATATTCAGTCTAACACTTAGGTAATTACCCCAATTATGACAAATTCCATAACATCACAGTCATCGTATTCGAATCAAAACATTAATTCTAGCCACATAATTATCGCCAATACTTTAAAATAGCAATTAAGCTAATATACAAGTAAATATTAAGTAATCTCATAATCAATATCATTCTAAACTGGTTAATTTTGTGAAGATTACCATAAACTTAATATATTCTTTTCGTATTGCCACTTAAAAAGGATATATTAGCTTATCGAATATATTTGTCAAAATTACCTTTTATACCCAAATTTAGGAACCATTGCTTAAATAATCACGCTTATATGAAAGTTAAATTTAAATGTTTCTAATGTCATTATCAACCTTTAGAAATCATATCACATTCATCAAACTATTTACTCAAAAATTAATTATTATCTTAAATTGTCAAAAGTTGTCAGTTTATGTCAAATAAATTTTATAAATGGTATCGACTCGTAAATTTTCAAATTCTCTTTTTATGTAAACCAATCATAAGTAATTAGGAGTTTATAAAAAAAAACAAAAATAGCTAGAAATTGCTCTGTTCACTATTTCAAAAATCTATTTTAAGTTTCATTAAAGCGGGGCACTTAGTTGATTAACCAGTATAATCTACATCAGTTTCATAAAACTAAAAATATTATAATAAAGTACACATAAGGGAAGGTCATTTTCCATAATAAATTTCACTCATTTAATATTTTTTGTTGAATTGAAGAGCATATGGAAGGAAAATAGAGAGTCGTCATTCACCAAACTTCAATCATTCTCTAGGCACCTCCTTATCAATAGCATTTCTGTCACCACCAAAATTCATATCCCTAAACCATTCACTAGTAGCTTCATCTTTTCTACCTATTGATTGGTGATTTTAGTTAAAAGCCCCTTACCCAAGTCGATCTAAGGATTGGACCGAGCTATTTTAGCCCAGTATTAGTTATTCAATTAATCTTAAGCACGCTTCAGTATGGTTGTCATATGCTATTGAAAGAACTTAAAACGGGGCAAAACAGGTCAGACAAAGGTTACATAATGCTGGATTAAAATTACGATTTTATTCAACCGCATGAAATTGTGACTTCAATACAATTTTATTATAAAGAGAGAGTTACAGTTTATATGTTTTTAGAGAACCGTTTCTTCAAAACACAGTCCTACGACGTCCCGCAACTGTAAAAGTTTTAAAGACTCTGAACGAAGAACCGAGTTATACCTTGAATGGTAATCGTTGCTTTTCAAATTATATCTATATGTTCAATCAGTAGAGTTTTCTACTAAATCGGCAGGAATCAAAAGACTAAAAGCTGTAAAAACACATATGAGGCCACGAACATCCTATCTGATGATCTCTGTTTTGAAAGTAGAGTTGTCCTTCTTAACAAAATTTTGGAATACTTGTCAAATGGTAGAAAAGGAAACCTTTCTCATTCTCCAACATTTGGTACACACTTAACCATAAAACAAATACACATCAATTTTGTTATTTTTTATAATTATATACTTAAAATTTTTTATAATTATATACTTAAAATTTTGATTTATTTAATTAAAGATTTAATCGTTACCGTCTACACTTCAATTTACGTCATTATTTGTTTACACAATAAGGTACTAGCCTATAGTCTTTGGGTGGGGGGGGGGGTTATATGACCTCTATCAAATAGCTATCAGTAATCCCTTATAAAATAATGGATAGTAATTCACTTAGAAAATATGAGTCGTGAGATTCATTAATAGCTGCAAGTGACCGATCACAGCTCTCTAAGAATTATATGTGATATTCTTATAGATATAAGTGGCCACCTAATTAATTGATCAGGTTAATTTTATTGATAATGTGAATTGAAGTTAACTAAGATATAAACAGTAATAATTAAATCTTTAATTCAACATATAATAAGATAAATCAAAACTTAAAGCGTAAAATAGCAAAGTTAAGTTATGAATGGTGACATTATCTTATAAAATAATCAAAAGTAAGTTAAAAAATATCCTTTATATATATATATATATAGTATTCCTAAAACACCTATTAATATTTTCCTATCTTCCTAAATAACAAAGATGAAATTGTTTCCATTGTTTTCCATTAATGTTTTCTAATGGGTGCACCAATATAGGCTGCTCGCTACAACTACACTTTAGTATCCGTAAGTCAGGATAAATCATACTGGAGACTCAGCATGAGTAATGCAAACCTAGTGGGTTCTCCACATATAGGTTACTTCAAACATAGTCCTACAAGAGAGACTGAGAAAGAAGAAATGACATCAGATATTGACAGTCTTATGTATGCTATGGTGTGTACCAAACTCGACATTACTTACATGGATGGTATTGATAGTGGTTGTCTCTCAACCTTGAGGAACACTAGCAACATTGTTCGAGCGCGAAGACCTTTGATTATAATAAATACTAAACTAAGTTCGAGAAAAGTTATTTGAGACAAATGCATGAAGAAAATTCTCAAATACTATCAAGAAACTGAGTAGTAATGTTTCCTAATGTTTGCAGGTTATTCTCCCAAGTTTGGAAAAGCTGCTTTTGTCTTCAGTTGGATGTTTAACAAGCATATGGCATGGTACTACCCTTGATGATTCATTTTGCAAGCTTGCGTCCATACAGATTGAAAAGTGCAACTCCTTGCAAATATTAGTATCACTTGAACATGGACCACTGGACTTGAAAGAGATGACATCATCTGGCTCCCAGCTCCAAAATGCAGATATCATGAGAAATTCATCTGGAAAGCCAGGGCTGAGGTTTCCTTTTCTCACCAATATAAAAATTGACGAGTGTCATGAATTAAGAAGTCTTTTTCCCGATGCTGTAGCAAGAACTCTTTTTGAACTTGAGAATCTACACATTTCATCTTGCAAAAAAATGGTGGAAGTTGTTTCCGCTCAGAAAGAAGAGACGATGATGTTTAACAAGTTATGTTCGTTGAAGCTTGAGAACCTTCAAGAACTCGATAGTTTCGGCACAGGATCTACTAAGTATTATTTCCCATTTCTACAAGGATTGTGGATATCTGGATGCACCAAATTGAAGTCATTCATCATGGGTCCTCGTAATTCATCCACTGATTCAAATGCTGAATCGACACCCCTGTTTGATGACAAGGTTCTTTCCCCCTTCTTAGTCATAAATAAATGATTTTCGTCTCAAGCAACTATTTGGATTTCATCATGAGAGATAACCAATGCTGAGTAATGTGATTTTTTAGGTTATAATTCCGAATCTGGAAAAGCTACATATCGAAGGACTGGAAATGAAAGATTTGTTACAGGATGATTTTGCCCCCGACCTCTTCAGCAAATTAAAAGACCTTGAGGTGGAGGCTTGTCATAAACTTTCCACTGTAATTCCACCACATATTTTGCCCAACATGCAGAGCCTGGAGACATTGATAGTGAAGCACTGCAATTCAGTGAGAGTGATAGTTGAGTTTAAGGGACACATCTTGATCGATAGGAAACTTTCAAGTAGCAAATCTTGGAAATTAAAGACCATAATACTAGATGATCTTCCGCAATTGGAGCACATCTACTGGACTGAAACCTTGTCGGAATATGTTCCATTCAATGATTTGGATACCCTAGAAGTTCGGTCTTGCATGCTTCTAAGAAATATCTTTACAGTTTCTACGGCAAAGATTTTGGAAAAACTACATAAACTAATTATAGAGGGTTGTGTATCAATGAAACAAGTAGTTGACTTTGAGTATGGACAAGATTGTTCCAAGGGGGGAACTAACAAAATCATACTTCGTCAGCTATCTTTTTTGAAGCTTTCTAGATTGCCAATGCTTAGCAGTTTCTGTGGTAAGCATATGACTGAGTGGCCATCACTGGCGAGGATGGAAGTTGGGGATTGTAATACAGTGGAGGCTTTTGCTGTGGATTCAGAGCAACATTTCGGGGCAATTTTCTTGCTAGAGAAGGTATCAATCTTAAACCTTAAGACAATTTTCACAGTTAGAATTCTAAGCTGTATAAAGAGGCGACACAAAACAACCGATAAATGATAGAGCAGGGGTAATAAGATTCCAGAAAACCAGAATTGAAATGTTGAAACTAGAATCATTTGATAAAATCAGAAGTTTGACAGCTTGAGTGCATAAAAGTTAACTATTCTGAGAAGTTGAATTTTCTTATACTAACACAAGCCATATTTAAGCATCGCACATAGTAAAAGAAATCAGACAAGCTACTTAATCATAAGTGCTATAGCCAATGATGAACCAAACACTTCTATTTGGGACCCTATGAGGTGTTTGATTGAAGCATAATTACCCTCTCAAGGGTTTAAAGATAAAGTTAGACTGACCAGTTATTCTCATTTTCTCCCCCCTTTTGTTTTTTTTAACAAATTTTTTTTTTTTTTTACTAACAAGAACTTATCGGATGTTTATTTTTAAATTCCTATACATTCTCAAGATGAATTCTGCAGGTTACATTTCCCAAGATGAAATCACTCCGAATCTTCAATATGTTGAAGATGAAGGAACTATGGAGCATTAATGGGCATGGAATGGATTCTCAGTGTTCATCAGGGGCATTTTTCGAACTAAAAAGTTTTGAAATATGGAATTGTCCAAGTCTTAAGACCATCTTTCAATCCAAGATGCTTACAGGATTTCCGAATTTGGAGACTTTGACTGTGGATGATTGTGTTTCACTCGAACAAGTGTTTCAAGTCCAAGATTTAGGAAGGGGGGCAGAATTAAACAATACTAATAGTTCCATTATAATACCTTTTTCTTTGATGGAACTGTACATATCAAAACTTCCAGCAATGAACCATGTTTGGGATATAGAGAACGGTAAGGGGATAAATCTTGCATGTAAGAGATTGGAGCAAATAACAGTGAAGAACTGTGCTTGTCTCAAACATCTATTCCCAGCTTCTGTTGCGAGATATTTGGAGCAGTTTCATTTTATTCAAATAATGGACTGTAAAGACATGGAGGAGATTGTTCAGACGAAGGTCTGTGGCACAGATGATGATGGGGAACATCACCAATTCGTCCCTAATCTAAAAGTGACCAGCTTGAAGTTAACAGATTTGCCAGAGCTGAAGAGCTTTATCCCTTGCAAAAATACAACAATAATAGGTTGTCCCAAAGCAAAAGTACTTGTACCAAGCCTACAGGAGATGAGTAGCGATCGCGATATCATTCCTGTTGAAAAGGTAAATAGCTCTACCAATGCTCTAATTTGCCTTCTATATATATATCTCTCTCTCTCTCGGTCTTTTATTTTTTTTACTTTTCATTTTTTTCCCCGTTTCTCTTGAAATGAAAATTTTTGTCAAACATGGACGAGCTTTTTTGTTTTGTCATTACTTAGTAGAGGTAGGAATCCAAGCTTCTTCCCAGAACAGTGAACCAATGAAGAAACATAATTCTAGAATTGGAGAAAGAACCTGCATCCAGCAAGAAAACAAGATCAGAGTTAACTATCTCTGTTTCATTTGTTTATATGATCGGCCAGGTTGATATTCCCAGCAGCTTGAAGGAACTTAAAATGGACATGAGAGGTCTGCAGGAAATGCTACCTTTAGGTGGCTCAGCCAATCTGTCAAGTCTTTCCTTATGTAACATTGATGCAGCAGCAGTTAAGGGATTTCCCTGGGAGTTTCTTCTTGTGCATTTTCCAAATCTAGAAAGACTCGAATTTAGTGACAGTTTTATTGAAGAGTTGTTTCCGTTAGCAAATGAAGAAGCACAGGAGGCGGAAGAAGCAATTGTTCCATACAATTCAAAGCAAGAACATATACAGTTTCAAAGTTTAAAAAAACTTTTGCTTCGGAATCTACTTGGACTGAAGGGTGTGTGGAGAGAAGCCTCCGTAATGGAAGAGGTACTCAATACAGTTCAATATCTAGATATTGTTAGATGTCATTCTTTAGGACATCTCTTTCAAGCCCCAGCTTCTTTCCGTAACTTGGTATCGATACAAGTCATGCGGTGTTTTGGAATGGCATACTTGTTGACGTCTTCCGCAGCAAGATGTTTGAAGCAGCTTTCCGACCTAAAAGTATCGGGATGCAAATTCATGATAGAAATAGTGAAAGACGACGAGGATGGAAATGGGGGAGTTAATGACATTTGTTTCCCCAAGCTAAAAGAAGTGATACTTTGGGGTTCAAAGCAACTCAAGAGTTTCTGTTCTTCTGAAAACTGCAGCTTTGAATTCCACTGCTTGGAATCTGTCATTTTGGGACATGTTCCTAAATTGGAAGCCTTCTGTCGGGGCGGTTTCTCTGCGGCACTGCTATGTGAGATTGGCACTTACGGAGAAGCTCCCGAGGTGGATAAGTTGATGCAAGAAATAGAGCGGGAAATGCTGCTTGCTACTTCTAGGGGTAGGCTTTGATCAATGATAATTAAGACACTATGCTTCTTTTTGAGTTCACAGTTATTAGTATGTTGACTTCCTTTCCATTTTTACACGCGTACATCAACGTATAAACTGGTTTGTTGCACATTGTAGATGGGAATTTTGTTGGGTTGAAGTTGCGTACGGTGACTAGTTGTACTGCAGATATGCAGATTCTGACACAAATATGTGGGCTATAGTAGACATAATCATTAGCAGAATCTGCACATTTGTACTGGACACCTCTTTATTGTATTATAATTTAATACGACTTCATATACAACAACTTCACTCAATAGTTTTTCCGTAGTATATGCCTCTAATTTTTATTATGCATCCAACTCTTTCTAGGCCTTCAACGTGATGCTTTTCTTTTTTTTTTTCCCTTTTTCCCCAAAACGTGATGATCTTCTAGAGTTGGTGATTGGAATCTTGAGTTGTTGGTGTAGAAGCTTTAGCAAGAGGTTGATAGATGTAGTGCTTATCAACCAAGCGAAGGTCACAATAAGACTTAATTAATAGTATTATCTTTGTGATTTGAGTTTCATTTTAGATCGATTGTTAATTATCTAATTGAAGGGATATTACCATAAATTCTTTCCAAAAGGACTAAAGCACATAGGTTTCTAGCCAAATTAACTTCTGAAAAAGTCGAAAAAAAAAATTAGTATCAAATTGCTCATTTTTCAAGTGAATGCAACTAATTTTATAGAACTTCAGCTGTTTTGGGAGCATATGCTAAGGATTATTTATATATTAACACAAAATATAATCGATACATTTTTTTTCTAATTGAGTTTTTATACTTATATTTTTTTCCATTTCAATTCTCAATGTTTATAAAAGTTTATAAAAAAGTCTTTTATTAATGAAAAACTGACAGTTTACTAACGAAAGACTTTTTTGTAACTTTCTGAAATGTTTGAGGATTAATAAAATAATAAAAATAAAAATTCGAGGACTAAATGAAGTAAACACTGAAATAAATATTCTATACAATAAAAGATTATACGAAATCAATGTAGGAATAAAAATGTATAACTTATTCGTTTTAATTGTCATTCATAAGGCATAACTTTTATATTCCATATCTATTTCATTCTAGAATGTAAATGGGCCATTAGTGTTTAATTCATGGGAAAGAAGTAAAATTTTAAAAGAATAATTAACCTATGATGTTCTATAGTTTTTACAGCAGTAAGCATTTTTAGAATAAAATTCACATCTCTTGGGGAATAGCAAATCTTCTTATAGATAATATTGGTCTAATGTACTTACGACAAGTAGAGGAGGATATACCTTCACTGTAACTGGAGGTGGCTATGGACATCAGCATATCTACCAAAAATAAAATTATTTTTATGGAGAATAATGCATGATATGCAATTTAGAATTGAATTGAAATAGTTATAAGCTCTTAAAAATTGACGATGATATCATGTTGAAATTCATGTCAGTTTACTTGAAATATGACTAAAACATTACATGACTATTTGACATGATCATTGTAATGAATTATAGAGTAAAGGTCATAAAGTTACATAATTAATTGATATGATCATGTTGTGCCAATATATCAAGCCTAAAATTAAATTTACGTCCCAGCCGAGCATATCGGAAGCCCGTTCACACTTTTATATATATAACAATTAAGAGCCTACAGATCATGAAGCTATGACCCTTTAGCGTGAAAGCCTAACATGCGAACGTCCAGAAGCAATTTCAGGTAAAGCTAATTTCATGAATTTAATGTTAATGCCATCCAATTGCTTTACAAGGAGATTGGAATTGAAGCCCACATCCAATTTAGAAGCAAAGCCTTCTATCCATGGCCACACAAGTCAACGTCCATTCCATCGAAATTGAATCCATGTCCAACGAATTGGAGGTCATGCAAAAGTGAATTTAAGTAATCATGCCGTGTCCAACATCTTTGTTTGTGACCTCCAAGCTCAACAACTTGCAACCCTGTTTGTATATGCCTCCTTTACTCCCAATATTAGGAAGACACATGCAATGGTAGAAGGGTTAAAATTTGCAAATATATTACCCGCACCAGCTCAATTACCACTACAGACTTGACTTCCTAGAGTTGAGTTTCATACTTTCGATGGCGAAGGAGTTAAGGATTCACTCTACATAGTGGAGCAATACTTTGAACTTGGCAAGACCCTAGAAGAATTGAAAGTTAAGATGGTTTCTATATATTGGAAGGTGTTGCACTTAAGTGGTATCATCACTACTCTCAGAATACTAGCAATACAAGAGTTAAATTGGCATGAGTTGGCAACGATTGTGTTTAGGAGGTTCAAGGGTAAGGCTTATGAGGAACTTGCTGCCAAGTTGAAGGAGCTTGTACAAACTAATACCTTATAAGAATATTTGGAGGAGTTTGAATACCTTACCACTTTAGTACAACTTTTAGAGCCCACTCTTTTCAGCTTCTTTTTAAGTGGACTTAAGCCTACCATTCAATATACGGTAAGAATGTTCAAACCTACAACCCTCCAAGATGCCTTTACCCTAGCTAAGCTACGAGAAGCTAATCTCCTATCCTCTAGTCAACCCCTTAAAGAGCACTAAATTCCTATCAACCAACCTAGCTCCCAAAACACAACATAAACCCAAACTAAACACTAACCCCATTTGTCCCTAATGTCCTATGACTACAAATACAGCCTAAAGCTCCCAACCAACCCATAAACAAAATATACCCTCATCTATGTAGAGGATCACCAAATGTTTCATCCTCAAAGAATTGGACAAAATAAAAAAATGAGAAAGAAAAATTTGTTTTTGGTGTGATGAATCCTTCACACTGGGTTACAAATGTAGAAGTAGGCAATTGAACATGTTAATATTTGAAGAAGAAGTTGAAGAGGAGCTTGGGTTAAAGATAGAGTTGTCTCGACTAACCCTTTGTTCATTAAAGGGAGGAGCATGGAAGGAAGAGAATTGGATAAGGATTTTAAGGTATTTCAAGAACAAGAAGCTAAACATACTTATAGATACGAGGAGTTCATTAAATTTTTTAGATAATAGATTGGCAAAAGGGCTTAGATGCAAATATGACAGCATTCCATCACTTAGGATAACCTTAGCTAATGGCAACCATATATTTAGCAATTCAAAGATTAGCAAGTTTACTTAGGTTATGGAAGGCATAGAGTTTGTAATGGAAGTTTACTTGTTGACATTGTCAAGTTGAGATTAGGTGTTAGGCCTGCCATGGCTTGCATAGCTGGGGACAATCCAGTGGAATTTCTAACAACTTACCATGGATTTCAAGTGAGAGTAGCATCTATGTCACCTGAAAGCTGAAATGGAGGAGTTACAAGAGATAAAAGGTAAAACTATATCCAAATTATTGGTAACTAAGTCGAATGTTGATGTATAGTGGTAGGTTATATGTAGAAAGGAAACTGATGATATTAAAGATCAAAAGGAATGTTTGGCCCTTAGATTAATAGATTAGCTTGATGAATATTATGAATTATTTGAGGAACCATAGGAGTTACCCCCCAAAAAGAGAGTTCAATCACAAAATTCATTTACAGGAGGGTAATAAACCTATTAATATTAAGCCTTCTAGGCATTTGCTATTCAAAAGAGTGTTTTGGAGAAAATGGTGAAAAAGATGCTCAAAAGCAAAGTCATAAGACCTAACCATAGCCCATTGCTTTCCTAATGGTGTTAGTTAGAAAGAAAGATAACTTATGGAGGATGTGTATTGACTATAGGGAATTAAACCGCTATACTATTAAAGATTTGTTTCCTATACCAATTATACAAGACCTCTTCAATAAATTAAATGGTGCATGTTGGTTTTCTAATCTAAACTTAAGATTCGAGTTCCACCAAATTTGGATGTACTAAAATGATGTTTACAAAACGACTTTTCATACTCATGAGGGACATTACGATCATGTGATTGTGCCCTTTGGGTTGACCAATTCACCCTTTACCTTCCATAGACTTATGAATCATGTTTTCAAAGATCTTTTGAGGAAATATGTATTGATATTTTTGATAATATACTTGTTTATAGCAAAAACATGGAAGATCACCTTATCCATCTCCAAAAGGTGTTTAATGTTTTAAAAGGGGAGTGGTTGTACCTAAAAAGAAACAAATGTACCTTCAAGGCTACCCAAATTGAGTATCTAAGCCATGTAATTAATAAGAATGATGTCTCCACCTACTCTAACAAGATTGAAGCTTTAGTGAAATGGCCTAAACCTAAGACTCTTAATAGTTAAGGGGGTTTTAGGGATTATTAGATACTATAGGCACTTCATTCGAGGATATGGCACCATCTCTAAACCACTCACACAACTACTCAAGAAGGGTAACTTTGGTTAGAACAATGAAGCTAAGTTGGCATTCCTTAAATTAAAGGAGGCCTTAACTAATGCACTAGTACTTTGGTTACCAGACTAAATTAAGACTTTTGTAATCAAAACGGATACATGTAGGGATGGTTTAGGAGCTATTCTAATGCAAGAAGAACACCTGATTACCTATCAAAGCTAGACAATGTCCTCAAAACAAATTGGTCTTTCCACCTGTGAGAAGGAGTTATTAGCTTTAGTGTATGTTAAGGAGAAGTGGTGGCACTATCTTGTTGGGCGACATTTTATTATAAGAACAAACTACCATAGCCTCAAATACTTGCTTAGCCAATGGATTTTGACTCTTATACAACAAAAGTGGCTAACTAAGTTACTAAGATTCAATTACGAGATTCAATATAAGTCTAGCCAAGAAATGTAGCAGCTAATTCACTATCAAGGGTGAATAGCACCACTTTGTAGACCATGATGGTATCATTGGTGGCTACGAAACTATTGGAACAGATCAAGAAGAGCTAGGTACTACCAAGAGGTTATGAGGACAGCATCAAGAGACTAGAAAAAGGTCGGGTTTATAGTCATTTTACTTTAGAGAATAGGTTCCCAAAAAGAAAGGGACGACTCGTTATTGGATTGGACTCTAATTTGAAGCATACCTTGTTGAAAATATATCATGATGGAGCTATGGGGGGTCATTTAGCTGCCTATGCTACATATAAGAGACTATGTTCACTCTACTATTGGTAAAACATGGAGAAGGAAGTGAGATGCTATGTGAGGAAGTGCAATACCTGTCAAAGATATAAGGCCAAGAATGTGCCTTACCTTAAATTACTATACTTACTGCCTATACCAAAGGAGTGCTGGATTAAGATGAGTCTTCATTTTGTTAAAGGGCTTCCTAAGTCTAATGGAAAGGATGTAATTATGGTAGTAGTAGATAGGTTAAGTAAATATGGACACTTTATCGACCTTACGCACCCTTATCTAGCTTCTCAAGTGGTACAAGCCTATATGGATAACGTGTTTCAACTTCATAGCTTAAGTATTGTAAGTAATCAAGATCCTACATTTCTTTGCTCATTTTGGTGGGAGTTTTTCAGGCTTTAAGAAGTTGGACTACACATAAGTACAACCTACCACCCTTAAAATGATGACTAGACCGAGGTAGTAAACAAGTGCTTATGTACCTATCTATGGTATATGATAAGAGAGAACCCTAGGAAGTGGAACTACTATTTAGCCTTAGTAGAATTGTGGTACAGTACACATTATCACACTAGCATTGGAAAGACCCCTTTTGGTGTTATACATATACACTCTACCTATCCACTTACCTTAAAAAAGTAGAGACTTTAGGAACCTTGCAATGGACATTAAGTTAACTAATAGAGAAGACATGGTTTAGATCTTACATTTCCATCTTCAGAGAGCTTAGAATAGGATGAAACAATAGTCAAGCTAACACAAGATAGAAAGGGTTTTCGAGATTAGGGATTGGGTCTTACTAAAATTGCAGCCTTACAGATAGATTAATGTTAGGAAAAAACAAGATCAGAAGCTCTCACCAAGGTTCTTTAGCCCCTACAAAATTGTAGATTGGATAGGGGAAGTGGCATACTGCCTAAATCTACCACCTAAAGCCATAACCCATCACACTTCCATGTATCGTAACTGAAGAAGTATCATGGCCAACTTCTAGTCATTATAACTAACTTACCTGCAAGCATGACAAAGGACGAGTTAGTTGATTAAGCTATTGCCATGTGAATAAAAGTCCAAGACAAGATAGAAGGAGTTTGGAAACTAAGTTTTGGAGCTAAGTTGACTAAGTTGTCATCAAGAAAGAAATCTAATAAGCTAGACTTTGGGCCTAAAATCTCATAGGCCATATGGGTTAAGAAGAACAAAAAATAACATAGCTTGTGATACGCCATGCCTAAAGTAGATAAAGGCAATAGTATCAGGATGGGTCTAAGCTTATAGAAGGCTTGAATGAAGGATGATGAAATGTGAAAAAGGGGAATAAGTAAACAAGATGAATAAGCAAAATCACAAATGATTCTAAGATATGACGTACCAACGAAACTTCGTGGACTCATAAAGCTAACTCTATATGACACACAAGCAACTAGATGAGGTCGCCTGTTACCTAGTCTTATTTAAGTGTTAGGATAAGAGTAAGAAGAGAAAAGTAAGCATACTAAGCTCACAAAAGGGGAAGTATATTCAATATCAGATGTGTTATGACTATTGCAGCTACATATTACAAAGGTATTTATACTTAAAATGTTAGGATATCCTACCTAAAATGGAAAAGAAAATAAGGGTATTGCCTAAAAGAAGTAATGCATCAAGAATAATAAAGGGTACAAATGAAAAATTAACGAAATCGATGATTAGAGCAACATAATCCATTCACCTAGGACTAGACACATGGCAATAAGTTACCAGAGATACTTTTGGTAGAAATAGGCAAATGCTATAATTATAATGGAGGTTGTTAAGCAAAGGTATCGAACAAACTTAGGGTCCTTTTGAGGAGACGTAAGTGCAAATGTGCATTAGGCTACTCGACACTAATATTTTTGAGCTGAAGATCGGTACAATTATAGCTGAGCATATGTGTAAGGGGTTGAATTGTTAATGGAGCATATTTTATGTTGGTACTCAACTATTGAGAGATAAAAAGTTACTCGACTTGGCATATGAAGTTAGTTAGCAGTGAGGATCAACTTGACGTCGGTAGGAGTTGGCTAGAATAGTAGAATCCACTTCAGTAGTCCCTTAAGACCTCACACTTAGACTTAGGTTAAAGGTTTAGTAGTTCAATTCCTATCATCCCCTCTAAGTTGATTTGGATTTGGAATCAAATATGGCTGGTTTTTACTCAATTCTCTCTCTGGTTGATAGGGGTTGAGGTCCATAATGTTAAAGGTATTAAATACTCCATGGTCCTTGGGTAATTCCAATCAATAGGCATTTCCATTGATCTTTTGAAGTATTCTAAAGGAACCTTCGATGTAAGCGAACAACTTACTCTTTCTTTTGTTTAGGAACCTCTCCTTGCTTAAGTGTAGTCATACTAAATATCCAAGTTGAAACTGCACTAACTTCCTTCCTTTACTCCTTTCTCTCATTCTCTTAGTAGCTTAGCCAATCTACTAGGTAACTTTCTCATATATCTACTACAAAAACTATGCTTGGGCTCGTACGTTAAGGTCTTCTTGCTCAAACATAGGTATAAGGGCATGGTCAAGGGGTAGCTCTACATTGAAGCCATAGATAACTTCAAAGGCTATTTGTTTAACAGTTTCGTATAAAAGTACAATTGTAAGAAAATTCTACTTTAAGCAAACTGACATCCCAATTAGTTAAATTCTTCCTCACTACAGATTAAAGTAGTAATGCTAAAGTACAGTTGACTGCCTCTATTTGGCCATTGACTTAGGGGTGATAGGAAATGCTGAATATTATTTTAGTCCCCATTTGACACCAGTCCTCCAAAAATGGCTTAGAAACTTTGTATCTCTATTTAAGACTATATTCTTCGATATGTTATATAATCAAACAATTTCCCACAAAAAGTTGAAGCATAGTTAGTCTTAGAGTAGGGCACAAAGTGTATCATCTTACTAAATTTATCCATGATGACCATCATAGAATCTTTACCTTAAGTAGTGCATGGCAATCCAAGAACAAATTCAATGCTCAACTTAATCTCAGGTTGAGTCGAGATAGGAAAAGGCATAACTTTGTCTTGTTTGGCTTGGCATTTGGCCTTCTTACAAGTAGCATAGCTCTCAATAATTCAATACACATCTTTCCTCATCTTTAGCTAAAAAAACCATCTACTCAACAACTCACACATCCTCTTTCTCCCTAAAATGTCTGGAAAGTCTACTAAAATGAGCTTCTCTAACAAGTAATTCTCTTAAAGAACAAGTTGGCACACATAACTTGCCTTCCCAAAATAGATACCCATCTAGTAACTTTGATTTTAAACATATTTCACATGGCGATTTTATAGTATTTCCTTTATATTTTTGGTTTTATTTAAATAAATTGATACTTAATTAAGTAAAATTTTAATTTCAAGGTTTGAACGCGTTCTAGGATCGAAAACGAAGAAAATGAATCAAGTTTTACTCAATTAGGAGTTTAAATGAAGGAGTTATGAAGTTTTAAAGTTATACAGTCTAGTCAATGAGCATGTCCCCAGGCTGTGTCCATGCAGGAAAATTTGCTATGGTCAGAAAGTTACATGACCTGGGGACATGGCCATGTCCTAGGCCGTGTCTGGTGACGAAAACGGAGACCTTGCAATATATTATAAAAGGACATATTAGGGTTTCACAAGACACATGAGACATTGGAAAAGAGAAGAGACTTGAGGAGAAGGAGAAGAAAAAGGCAAAAGCAACACCAACTTCAAGATTGGAGAGATTGTTTATCAATCAAAGGGGTTTTTCATGTTTTATTTTATATTTTTTATGGAACTCGTTTTTAGTTTCATTATGATAGCTTAGAATTCGTATATTTAGGATTATGGAACCTAGGGTTTCATGTGACTCTTGGGTTGATTTATAATTCTCAATAAAGTTTCTATTTTTGCTTGATTCAATTATATTGTTTAATTGTTAATTGGTATTTCTAGAATATCAATTTATGATATTATACACGTTGATTGAGAAATTACATGTGTAATTAGATCTTTACATAATTGGAGAGAATTACATGTATACTTAGAGATAAGATACATGTTTCTTCCAGAAAGTTAATTATTTGTGTGGGAATTCATTATACATTAATACAATTCTAAATTATATTACTAAGTGAAGAGATTTCTGTAAATAATTTAGGATTAGGGTTAATATGCTTGAGAAATGTATTAACTTTAATTGTGAATCCTTCCGGTTAAGAATAATAGAAATTGAATTGAATATATTTTAAGCGGTCACATGTTAAACACTAGAGGAAATAATTCCTAAATACGTTATTGCATTCTTGAAGTCGTTCTTAGTTTTATTGCTTTCTAAATTGCTTAATCAAGTCCAATAATTAATTTAGTTTGTTAATTTCAGTATTTTTAATTCACTTAACCCATCACAATTTTCCGGTTAAATAATAAAGCTAAGGTTAATATCAGTACTCGAAGTTTCTGAGGGATTGACTCGGACTCATATCCGCTATATTAAAACTGATAGGTGCATTTGCCTGATATCACCATCCTTCATGTGATAGTCATTCACTATTCTTCTTTCAGCACATCATTCAAAAATAGGACTAGAATGGGGGTCCTAAGGATACTATTCTTTGATGCTTGCAAATCCTAACAGTTTGGTCTGTAACTCAATAAGAAGAACATGTCTTCTCAATAGAGCATCGACAACTACATTATTCTTTCCTTATTTGTATAAGATCATAAAGTTGAATCCTTCTAGGAATTTAACCGATTGCGCTTATCACTTTAATAGCTCGGTTTGACTTTTGAGGTACCTCAATAATTTATGATTTGTATATATGACAAACTCTTTCAATAATAAATAGTGATGCCATACTTAAAGTGCTTGGATAAAGGCTGAGAGTTCTTTATTATATACTAAGTAGTTCAATTGAGGTCCTCTTAGCTTCTCGTTATGATAAGCAATTGGTCTATCTTTTTGCATCAAGACAGTGCCTATCATAATGCCTGATGTGTCACATTTAAGCTAAAAAATTTATTGAAGTCAAGTAATGCTAATACTAGTTCAAAAGTCAATCTTGCCTTTACTTCAATGAAATGTCTCTCCTTTCTCTCACCCCACTTAAACTCAATGTTCTTCTTTGTTAGCTCAGTAAGAGGTGCAACAATAGTACTAAAGTTTCTAATGAATCTTCTATAAAAGGATGCTAGTTCATGGAAACTTCTCACCTCTGCATAAGTGGTTAGAATCGACCATTCGACAATAGCTTGGACTTCTCATCATTGACTCATAAGCCTTCTCCACTTACTACGTATCCTAGAAATACCTCTTCCTCCTAGAAGAAACAATACTTCTTCAAATTTCCGAATAACCGCTCGACTCAAAGTATATCAAGTATGGTACAGAGATGCTCGAAGTAGCTCGGCAAGTTGACACTTACACAAGGATGTGTCAAAGTATACTACGATACACTTCCAGATCAGGTTTCTTAGCACATGGTTCATTAATCCTATAAAGGTGGTCAAGGCATTTGATAGGCTAAAAAGCATAACCATCTACTCATAAAGACCATGTCGAGTTTTGAATGCAATTTCACACTTGTCTCCCAGCCTCATCCGAATCTAAGGGTAGCTAAACTTTAGATCAATTTTACTAAGAGCTTAGCTCCATTCAGTTCATCTAACATATCATTCAACCTAAGAATAGGATACCGGTACTTGATCGTAATCTCGTTCACAACTTTATTATCTATACACATATGATAAATACCATCCTTTTTCGATACGAGGAGCATTGACACAACATAGGGGTTGAGACTCTGCTTTTCATATCCTTTTGCCAATAGCTCATTAACTTATTTTTAGAGCTTAGCAACATATTTGGGGTTCATCTAATAAGCTAGTTTGTTCGATAGGGCAACATCGAGTATCAATTTAATGCAATATTTAGTGCCTCTAAAAGGGGGTAATCCCTCAAGAGACTGTTTAGGAAACAGGTTGATATACTCATCCAGTAGCTCTTTAGCTTATAGGGGTAGCTCAATTTGCTCCTTCAACTGTAGTAGTTGCTGAATCAATAAAAAAGTCAACATGTTGACCTTAATAGCTTCTTAGAGCTCATCTCTACTAAGAATCAAGGTCTTCATGGGTCCTCAAGCAAGTTTAACTTATAGCTTACTAACTTGACTCTGTGTCATAAGGTTCAAAGCGATCTTCCTTCCATCATTCTCAAACACATAGGTGTTCCTAATTCCATCATGCATAATCCTCTAATAAAAAACTAAGGTCTACCTAGTAGTATATGAGATGTATATATGGGTAATACATCATAAAGAATTTTATTAGAATAATTTCCAATAGAGATTAGTAATAATACTTACTAAATAACTTATAGTGCTCTCTTCTCATTTAACTAATGTAACTTATATGGCTTTGATATTAGTATAACTTCCACTGTCTACTATAAGTATACATACCTGCTCATGAACCTTACATGTGATGTGGAACAAATTCTCTCTCTACTCCTCCTTAGTAGAGGTTTTCAAACTCATTGCATGTTGAACAACCAAAGTTAACTTGTCCAGATCTTCAGCAAACACGTCTTCCTTAACCAATTTGGCATTAACCTTAATATCTTCCTCTACTTCTTTTTCCTCCTTTAGCTCCTCATATGTGCTATTTACTTTAATCGTTGAGGCATCTCCCTTGATAATCATAGTTCTTTAATTCAAACATTAGGCGGCCATGTATCCAAACCCTTGACACTTAAAACACTTAATTTGACTCATCTTCCTCCCAAATCCTTGTCCTTTCTCATAAGTTCTTAGTAGCACATTACCATCAGTTGATTAGCCCTTCTGTTTAGCTTGACATATATTCTTTTACTCAGCTTCATATTTTATCGAGCTTAGTAAGTTCCTTCAGTAGGTCAGCTTGGTTGGATTGGTCGGTTCATTGGAAGTTAGGTTAGCCTATTCTTCTTCTGTCTTGCTATTCGTTAAGCTATTCTTATAGCCTCATCCAATAAAGTAAACTGTTAAAGCTCTACGACATCTCAAATGTCACCTCTCAATCTAGTGAGATTTCTGGATACTGTTCGAGCTAATGGTTCATCTACTTCACATCGAATCATGAGTATTTGAAACTCCTGAACATATTCATCAACAAGTTGGCCTCCTTATCTTAGCTCTTAAAGGCAAGCGAAAATATCGTGAAAATAAGTATCCGGTATGAATCTATCTCTAAATATCATCTTCATCTTAAGCTAAGTATCAACTTCCCTATATCCTTCTCATCTCCTAATAAGTTAGAAGTTCTTCCACTAAATCATAGCATAACTTGAGAACTCTATAATACCAATTTTCACCTTCTCACTGTCTCCATACTAGTAATAATAAAAAACACGCTCTACCTTCTTTTCCTAATCTAGATAGTTATCAGTGTTTCTAGAAATATTGAAGCTTAGAATCTAAAGCTTCACATGATTGGCAACTCGAGGTACTCGAGCTCGCTCCTTTTCCTCATTGTACTCTTATTCTCCTTCATCATCAGCATCACCTAAGTCAATCTTTCTTCGTACTCATCTTCCTACTTCTCCACCTCGAGCTTATCAAGTTGGGATCTGTCCTTTTATAAGTCAAGCAGCTTGGGGAGTGTTCTATACTGCTTCGGTAAGTTAAAAGGCTAATGCATGAACAACTTTGGTCAAATCAACTATAAGGTTAACCATCTCGTCAATTCATTCATCTATATTTCTAATAGTATTTTAAGGTTATCGTCCATGGTGGACAATATCGCTATTGTCATCTCCAATAACGGCATTGACACTTAGATCCATCATTTTCTTTGACAAAACTTAGTAACAAACTCATATCTTAGGAAATAATAAATATGGTTCCTTTATGCTAAACAATACACATACATTCTTCCACATGAATATTCAACTAATCTGTTAACATAACAACTACTCCCAAAAACAATAAACCTAATTGAAACTTGCTTTGTTTCATTAAAAATGAGTATACAACCATGGCAAACTACTACACCAAATACTTACTCAAACACTTACGACTAACTTATATGCAATTACAACACATTACCATAACAAACATTACTCATAAGAAATCTCAAACACAACTTATTCAAATGAACCTCCGCTCTAATACCAAGATGATACACTATACCAGGAGCAGACAAGGATCACAGTATCAGGATAAGTCTAAGCTTACAGACAGCTTGAAACGAAGGATGACGAAATGCGAAAATAGGGAATAAGTAAATGAGGCGAACAAGCAAAACCACAAATGATTCTAAGAATATGATGCATCAAGGAAACTCTACAAGCTCACAAATTTAACTCGATATGACACACAAGCCACTTGATGAGGTCACTCGTTAAAGGCTTAGGATAAGAGTACACATTAAGCTTACGAAAGGGGAAGTATATTTAGTATCAGATGTATGATGACTATTGTGGCTACATATTATAAGGGCATTTATACCCAAAATATTAGGATATTCTACCTAAATGAAAAAGACAAAAAAATATTGCAAAAAAAAAAAAAGTAATGTACAAGGAATAATAAAAGTATACAAACGAATAATCAATGAAATAAATGATTAAAGCAGCATAATAAATTCATGTGGGACTAGACACGTGGCAACAGGTCACTAAAGACACTTCTGATAGGAATAGACAAATGGTACAGTTAAGATAAAGGTCGCTGAGCGGGGGTGCCGAGCAAACTTAAGGTCCTTTTGAGAAGACGTCAAGATTCTTAGCACTAATACTACCGAACTGAAGGTTGACACGGTCATGGTCGAGCAAACATATGAGAGGTTAAACTTTCGATGGATCATATTGCAGGTTGGTGCTCGATTACTAAGAGTAAGAAGTTACTTAACTTGGTTTATAGAGTCGGTCAACAGTGAGGATTAACTCAACTTTAGTAGGAGTTGATTGGAACAGTAGAATCCGCTTCACTAATCCCTTAAGACTTCGCACTTGAGCTCGAGTTAAAGGTTTGATAGTTCAATTCCTATTAGTTTAGATGTGCTGCTAGTCCATTGCAGTGTGTATAATTTAAATTCAAACTTTTCATTATAATTAATTTACAATTAACTGCAATTTAGATTATTCTATACTACATACTCCACATGGAATCGTAACTAATAGGTGAGGTGGCACATGGCACCATCACCAGCTTATTCTTATTTTAGGAAGGCTATTAATATATAAGTATCAATACCCATGTATAGAAAACGCAATCAAAAATACAAAAAAAAATCCTTCCTCCCATGTTCTACTGTCTTGTGTAATGTTGACGTGCCTGTGTGTGTTCCTCTGTGTGTGAACTTTTTTGTTATAATTACAAGGGTTGCTAATTGAGCTTACTACAAATTTGTTGCATGATTCAAATCAAGATGGTTGAAAGAATATTTTTGAAAAAGATTTGTTTTCAATATTGGAAAAGATATTAATTAAAGAATAGACATTCATAGAATCCGATCGTAGACGAGAACTGAGAGAACGTTCTTGGGCCGACTTTCCTAAATTGATTTCACAGAGTAAGTAATTTTTGTTTTAGTTTTTGTTAACGAGATTGACATCGATTGTAAGCAGTGACGTAATTTACGCATTGATCCAAGAATTGAAATTTTTGAGTTCTTTTAACAAAGATTAAGTTTTCTTTTTCCTTTTATTATTTTCGTTCATGAATTAGTTTTTCCTTTTGTGATTTGTATGCTCAATTTAATCTTGAATTAGCTTTCTTTATTGATATATTAGGTTGATGGATATGTGGTGTTTCTATAGTAAATATTTGAATATTGGTGTTCTTAATATTTTTATCATGAAAATATCTTTATAATTTATGGAATACATGTTAAATTGGATTCAAATCTGAGAAGAATTAAATTGATTCAGTTGCTTTTATGGCAAACTAATATCAAATTATAAGTAAGACATAAGACTTATGAATTGTAATTGGGTAGGGGTTTAGAATATAAAATTGTTAATTGAATAAATAATTTTCTTCTAGAAATAGAAATATATAGATAATTAATTAAAGTAATTCATACTTTGAGAGAAGGTAGTTATACACTTCATTATTTTGATAACTTAAAAGGGAATTTAAAGAAAATAATTTAAATCATTTAAGGATCTAATGGTTAAATGTGGTATATTTTAATATTATGATCATTAACATCATATCCCAATATTTCAATTTACCGGCTTATAAATTTAAGCCTTTAGGTGTTGATTTTTTATATTTTCTTATTTAATTCGAAGTAGATTTAACATTTTATAATAATTTGGAGTAGATTTATATTATTTTATATTTGTATATTTCAATTTGCTCAGGTGTAAGGAGGATTAGTGTAGTTAAAAGCTAGTACTAATCTTTGTGGGAGCAACCTAGACTTCATTAGTATTATATTGTATAAGCGGTCCAATATATTTACCAATAAATTGCACTATTAAAGTTTACGCGTATCAATTTGCAACAGGGATTTTCAATATTATAGTTTCAATTGATTTGACCTTGGCGCAATTATTTCTAATACAGTAGACTAATGTTCAATTGAAGTATTATAATGTAATCCATGCATTTAGGGACGTTTTTTGCAAGCTACAAAGTTGCTCAATTGAAGCAAAATCAAGAGAGTGTAACAAGAGAGCAGATTGGATTGGAGGTCATATGCAAGAGAAGAAGCAGATGGAAGTTTTTTGGGAGGATCCACCATGTGATGTTTGGTACTTTTTGCAGCGGATGTTTTGGGGTATGGAGTTTGATAAAAAACTAGCTATCGTAAATAGAGCGGGTTGTGCAAGCTACAATCAGGTTGAAATGGAGAAGCAAGATGCAATGTAATCCTTTTGTTACGGAGCAGTAATATAGGCTGCTGAACTGATGTTATTTGCTATTATGTGAATAAAATTATCCTTTTTCATCAGGACAAACAAAAAAAAAAAAAAAAAAAAAAAAAAAAAAAACAGAAGTAGCAAAAGTTTCTTATTTATTAAAATATTACATGGAATAGACTTTATGTATAATATATATATATTGCAAATCAAATAAAGAAATGTCTATTCCATCAATGATAAAAACTGTTCGCTCCGTCCAATCATGATTCGTGGTGCCGTGGCGTCTTCCATAACATATCTTATGGTAACTTTTCATTTCGACTCTGCCCACTTGTTTACATGCCAACGTGCTTTCTCTGCCTACAAATACAAATTGACATTTACCAAAAGGATATTAGAGAAACAAATAGATAATTTGGTAAATGACATATAATAACTGAATAATAATAAACAAACGAATTAAAAGTAACATTATGGTAATTCTTTCATTATTTACCTCATTTTCCCAGTCACAACGGATGGTAATGATAGCCAGTATCAAGGTCTGGATTGCTGTTCCACCAAAAATCATTCCGCCCCATATTCCCTGATTTTGCAATAGAAGGAAGTAAAAGATAATGTTAAATTCTTTTTTTATTAATAATAATAATAATAAAAACATTTTCACATATGTTTGCATTCTATACATCTCAAATGGAGAGAATGAGATCGTTTTTATCATCTATCTTACCATTAATTTATACTCTTTTAAATCTAAACTATTAACAGTTCAAATTTTAAAAAATAAAAATGAATTCAAACTATAAAATATGATTTTACAGAAGTTAGTGAAACAAAATTAGACTTGTGGTGATGTCAACTTCAGTTCATAATGCGAAACTCATTTAATTTATGTTGAAAACTAACATGTTGATCTTAACAAATCTAAGTGAATTTGATATCATTCCAAATAAATGGTCATGGTTGTTAGCCAACGAGTTTATAATTTTACGGTATTTTTCTTAATTAAATAGATATGAAAACGTATAAATAAAGGTTTTTTATTAAATTATGAAATTTAATGGATGATTTTATAAATTTACAATTTTATTAATTTTATATTATTTTATGCAATTCTACCTATTTTATAGGTAAGTCTTAATAAAATCAGGATTTTTATGCCGTAAAAGACCATATAATGGAATTGAGCGGCAAAAGCAATCTCGAATAGAAAGGGCAGTATCTGCAATGGTGATCCGGTTATAATATTTCTTCACAACCACGCACAGCGGCTCAATAACACATGAATTTTATTTTCAACATAATCAAGTAATATTACTTCTTGGATTATTCGAATTAGATTTATCGCTTTTGATTTTCCATTCAAACGTTAATAGAATAATGTACGTACCATGACACCTTGGTTGAAGCCCCATCCGATCAAGATGCCAAGTGGAATTCCAATGAGATAATAACAACCTAAATTTATGTATGCAACGAGAGACTGCCATCCTGATCCCACCGCTACTCCTGGTATAACATCGAATAATACAAAGTGTTAATTTGTGAAAGATTTGAGTAATATTTATTCTACTCAACGTACAATAATTATACTATGTTCGGGATAAAGAAAAAGGAAGAAAGGGGACATAAAACGAAACAAAAGAATTAGAAAGCGGGAGAAAACAAATCACATCAAAAAAAAAAAAAGGAAAATACTAAAATGCTATTCATCTATTGGAAAGGTTAAGTAAGAATACCTGATAGAACAGGTTGAATGCTATTTAGCAAAATGCTGAATGCTAGAAGTACCGAGAGCTTCTTCACTTCATTAATAACTGGTTTGCTACTAGAAAAAATCAAAGCTAACTCATTATGAAACAAAATTATGAGTATCCAGAAAAAGAGGCCGATTGCGGTTGATGTCGCCACCGCCACCGCCGTTGCAAATTTAGCTCCTCTTCCATTGCCAGCCCCCAACTCGTTTGCCACCCTAACCCTGGTATTTACGTTATTAGTGTTCATTTATTTTTACGGTAGACTTTTCAAATATGTACTAATGATTTGAAAATTTATAATTTACATATAAAGTAAATTGAAGAGAACTTCTAAATCTGTAAATGTTGAATCTCAAATTCATCTACGTAGAAGGTGAGTATAGAAAGAAAAAGCTACAGTGACTACTTGTTGGTTTGCCGCGCCAAACCTCGATTGAAAATTACTTTTTCAATGAAGAAAGCCAAAGCATCATTGGGAATTTCACTGCCGGGTTCGCGTAATTAGTATTTAATAAGTTTACCTCTAAAATTATTATAAAGGACAATTGTATATAATTGTCTTGTCATATACACGTTGATTTTCACATTTTCTCTCTATATAAAAAGAAATGGTTTTCGAAATGAAACTCTTTTCGTTCATTTTCACGGCTTTGATCTATTTTCAACTTTTTACTTAAGTCTACATTTCTTTCCCTTCATATTCATTTTCTTTTATTTCTACTCATTTCCCATCCATTCAAACGTGCTCTTATTAAACTTCTGCAAGAGCTAGTTCCGATCCTTAAACCAATCTGTTGAGCTATTGAATCGGTCTACATTTGCTTTGGATAAGCCTAAACTAATTATTGAACTACCGAACTTTAAGAATTTAAGTAATTTAACTATAGTAACCCACTAAATTGGTGGGCTATTGAATTGATGGGCCAAACCACTTTTGAATCCGTAGTTTAATCCGATGATTTAGGATCAGGCCAATCTGGAAAATTAATATACTATTTATACTATATTATATAATATAAACAAGTATACATTATATATAATATATAATAATTAATATATTGTAATGTACAGATACTATATTTAATATACTATATATATAATATAACATCACATATTCATACTCACACATCCTAAATAAATCATTTTGAGATAAAAAAATTATACTGAAAATAAAATTTCTTATCCATAAGTAATAATATAAAGTTTTAAATTTAGTTGAAACAAAAAACGAATATTTCACAAATCATTTACAATAATTAAGGAAAATACAAAAAAAGAAAAAAAATAAAAAGTGTTATAACTCAAGAGTCACTGAATGACACTTGAACCCCAGTTCATTCTTTTGCTAATCAGTAAACCAATAGTTCAATGGCCGACCTAGTTGGTGAACACCTCTAGTTGATATGATAAATATAACATAGGGGTAGATACTGTCGTTAGGTTAATGATGGAACCATACTAGCTAGTACTGTTTCCCACATACTTTTCTCGGCAAAAAGAATGGAAATAAACAAAAGGAAATTGTAAGTTTGATACAATTTGGTAAGACTACTGTCACCTGGTAACATCATTGCTAGTTTTCCATTAAAATAGATAATCTTTTCTTCTTATAATTGAAGCCAGAAAAAAAAAAAAATCTAACCCAATTTATCATAATTGATTTTTTGGTTAATTTTATTTTGAAATACTGTTAAATAGAAAAAAAAAATTATTGACTTATCATATTACCTATCGAGTTAAATAAAAGACCGAAACAAATCCACTATCCATTTTGCATCAAGTAATATATGCCATAACGGATTTTGATCAATTTCCATGGAAGTAACTTGCAATATAATAGCAAAAGCGAGATGCATAGGTGGATCCACTCATCAAGGGTCGAATAAAGTAATTCTGTAAGGAATACAGAAAAATGAAATCTTGATTGGACAAAATTAATCCGCACTTTATCTAGATTATATTGATATTTCGGGCTTTTTTCTTTTCTTTCTTTTTTTTTATCCGGCTTTGCACCTTGAATTACTTCAATTTTATTCGATCTTACTTTCACCGGTTATTCTTCAATTTTGGAAAGACAACGCAAAATTTGTTTCTATCTCATTCTAGTACTTTCGATTTCATTTGAACTGGCTAAACTCCCATGCTTTATGCAGATTCTTGTTTAAAGCATATGTATATTATAAGACTGATAGATTTATTTAAAATACAACCACAATTGATAGACTAACAATATACCTAATATTGCCTTGAATATGGTATGAGAATGCTATTATTTAATATAAAATATTGGTATAATGTTTTCTCTATATTCATATATGAAATGATATATCATTTAGGAAAGTTGCCACTTTATAAGTATATTAAAAGTTATATCATTTTATATTAAGTCATGTAAAGATTATAATTTTTTCTATCATTTAGAGAAAAGTTCATGTCTCTTGAAGAAGAGTTGGAAAAATAATATTATTGACCAAAATACATTTGTAATGAAAAGGTATAAGTAATAAAATGAAAAATTATAAATTGGTATTACTTATAAAGAAATACAAATGGTAAAAGTTTTCAAAAAGTTATTACATTATATATATTTGCAATGCATACATATCAAAGATTGTTATAAAAATTACATTAATATTAGTGTTTAATAATACAAATAAATATAATATAGTGGTTTTATATGACTATTTAATTAATTGTGATCTTTTCAGTACTTATATAAGATGTTATAACATTTAGAAAGAATTACCACTCTTTAGAATATAGAAATGCAATATCATCTGCTAAGGGTTGTATTGTTTGGTATTAAACTATGTAAACATTGCAATTACATGTATAAGAAATAAGTATCTCGCCTACATGATTAAAATAAAATTATTTTCAGATAGCTAAAAGGTCCAATGACAAAATGGAAAATGAAAATACAAATGATAAAAACTTCTGAAAGTATATGTATAACGGATGTAACAAACAATAGCTGCATTTCAGAAAATTTTAATAACCAAAACTTCGTACCAAAGTGGTACTATTTTTTTCAAAAAGAAGTTACACTAAAAAGGTAGGATAACTAGAAAACAAAAATTCTAAGACTATATATATTCTAATAGATTATTTATTATGAAATTTATCCTTCCACGTTTGACTATGGAAAAAAACGTTGTCTTATGCCTGTTCTAGAAAGACAATTGGCAAGGAAAGATGAAAATGTGAGGATAAATTGAACTGACTATTGACGGGATGTCTTCTGGCCGACCATTAACGGGTTAAGAGACGAAAATGAGAGAGAGAAGATAAAAAGAGAGAAATTATAAAGTAGAAGAGAAACAATAAGGATGGTGGCAATTATTGGAACCTAGAGATATTGGTACGGTGTTATTTACCAGAGAAATTCATATGTTGATGGTGACGAAAGGTTTTAAGGTGATAGAAAAAGTAAAAATCTTAGTCGTAGAAAAGGGCTAATTTTTATTTCACCCAACTAAAATTCTCCACAAATTCATGAAACAAAGATTTGTTATATCTTCCATGAAGATTTAAATAAGTCAAAGTATTCGTAAATTATTCAAGTTTGACTCAACATTTACTTTAGTTTAATTCCAAAATAATCGAGTTGAGCTCGAACCCTATACTGTTTAACTCAAATAATTCGCAAGTCTAATTGATTTTGAGTCATATATTAACTTTAGTTGAGTTTCAATATTAATATTGTTATAATCAAAAGAATTTTTTTTTTAAACAAATCAAATTTAAACAAGTTTAATCAAATTAAGTTTAAGTTTATTGAGTATTTTTTCAAGTCAAGCTTGAACTTGAAATTTAAAACTCAACTAAGCTCGATTAAGTTTGAGTTTTGTATTTGTTTTGTCTCAACTCAACTCATTTACAATCCAAATCTTGCACCTAACCTATGTGATACTTACTCCTAATGTTAAATGTTATCACAAACTTTAAGCATCTTTTTACTATGAGGTGTTTCATATTTCTATTTAATTATCTTAACAATACTAATTTCTTTTCTTTTCTTTTCTTTTCTTTTTTTTTTAAGTAGAAATACTCATTATCAATAAAGTAAGCAAATAACCATATTATACAAAATATCTATTTGAATCCTGTTTGAATAAATAGATTCCCAGTAGATATTTAGGATTATAGGATAGATTTTAAGTAATAAATTTCCAAAACCTTCTATCACAGCGTAGGGTACAAGTATACAATCAAGATACTTTATATCCATCTTGAAACATGTACTTCTAAGTATTCGTAATACAAGTTCTAGGGTATTCTATACTCGCTTTGTAATAATAATTAAATAATATTAGTAAATAAGAGAAAGATTATTGCATTTTTTAGCCTTAAAAGGTCGTTTCTTTTACTAGCTTATATATTAAAGTTATGCATAATCTTAATTATTGTTTGATAAGTTTATTAAAAGGATTAAATGTGTACAATTTTTTTTTATCATTAATAGAAGCTTTACGAGGAGAAAGTAAAATCTATCATTACAATCAAGTTTATTTTTCAATGTATCATTTATGAAGCTAAGAGCAATATGTATTAAAAATCTATTTCTATGGTTTTTTTTTTTTAATGAATGAATATATTTTTCATAAAAACCCCATCATTGAAAATATATCATGTTGAATTTATAGAGGAAATATATAAAAAAAAAATTATAAATTCAACGTGATATATGATATAATGTAGTTTAATGGTACCGCAAAATACGTTTCAATTTTAAAAGTTTAAAATGTTATATACCTATTCATCCTTAATTAGTAGTACGCGTTCTGTTGTTTATTAGGTCTCATATGAACAATGAATAAGAGTTCATTTGGAATTAGTATATGATCATGTAAAAAAGGGAATCAAATAAATATTTAGGAGCTAAGGAAGATAAATTACCCGGTTGCTCCTAAAAATGCTATAGGAATCATCATCTCCCACCCATTTATCGTCACGCTGCCAACAAAAAAGACAAAGTACTAATAATTGGAGCAGTTCAACAACAATAAATATAGTAGACCGGACCACCGCACCATAATAGACTCCGACACATGGAAGCGCTTGAAGACGATTGGGTTGGACTGACGACTGACATTTTTAATTTTTAACTTATTGAAACAATAATATGCACCCGACAAAAGAAGTAAATCACATCTCACTGACGATATCAGATCTTCCATGTGTGGCTGAAAGTATACTAACCATATCGATAATGCATCCACAGCAATCTTCGCATTCTTTAAATTTCCCGTCATCAGTATCAATATTCTATAGTACCAGTTCTCCAAGCTGCATTTTCAATCAACCAAATCACACACAAAAAAAAAAAAAAAAGAAAGAAAAGAAACAATTATAAGATTCGAGAAGACGGTCCAACAAGTAATCTTTATATTTGCTCAAGACCAGGATAATATTCATAACAGACATTAACATATAATATTAATTAAAAAATTTTATCAATTGCTCAGCATCTCCTATTAAAGGATGAGAATAAAAAAATCGGAACAAAATCAATATCCCGAGTTTTGGCAAATAAATATCCGGAGTTAAATCATAGAACAATTTTTAAACTGTGACATTTTCCGATTTGATAAAATCAGTTGTTGCAGAATCTTATTTTGTTTTCAGGTTAAAGATGGTGCGAATCTCAATTTGTACAAGTACATGAGATGACACAGGAATTACCAAAGCATCACGCCAGAGGCTGCCGAGAGTTTAACGAACTCCCATAGACCAGAAAATGCTTCTGTGGAGAACCCTGTCCATGTAAGTGGACAACCGCCACAAATTGCGTAAAGAGCATTCCCAGCCACCGACACCCACCACGAAAAGTTGAGAGCCACGGCCGTTCCGATCACCCCAAGTTGAAGCCTAGACACGAACAACCAACTGACGAATATATGTACCATAAGAGCTACTAAAGACACCCATGCAATCAATCCTGTCTTTAACTGACTCTGCAAGAACCTCTGTAGAGGAAAATGAAATGCGAAGCAGAAGTGAAGGGGTATCATCCAAACTGCCATCCTCCCGGATAACTCCGCTACCTCATCAGGTTGCCCCATTAACTTCAGAACCGGTGTGGCAAATATAAACAGAGGCAGTAGAAGAATGCAGCACATGAGGAGTACAATCCATGATCTCTGCATGTACACCCCCAGCATGTAGTGCTTTTTAGCCCCAAAAGCTTGTCCACATAGCGTTTCTAGGGCACTTGCCATCCCTAGCTGAAAAGATAACAAGGAAATGCTTCATCATCAATATAAGGAAAGGGTTCATCAATCCTAAAATTGTTAAGAAACAAGTCGGCAATGCATCGAATTAAAATGGTGCAATTTCATCGTAAAGACAGAGAAACGAGAATCATATACGAAATGCCAATGTCATTACAGACTTCATATGATGTGCCTAGAAAATCATGTTACGAATGTGGCTTTCACCGTAAAGAAGCTATATGATGTAGATGCAAAGATATATAGATAGATCGAACTTGTTTTGGGAGAGAAATAAAACAGAGATATGTATATATATTACCAGGAGGCCATAGTCAAATCCAATGATGAGATTAACGGTTATGGCTATAGCAGCAAGTTCAAGGTCACCGATATGTCCAGCAAAGGCTTGAGTTATAACCAACATAGAATAGGAGGCAACACGGCTAAAGATGGATGGTCCTACGATATGCCATAACTTCTTGGATTCAATCATGACCTTTCTTGTCAGGTTCTGTTGTTCATCGTTATCGTGTTGATTCTCTAGCAGAGGAGCATTTGCTTCCTCAAGAGAAGAGTTGTGTGGCATCTTCTTGCTGTGGCCTTGCTCCCTTATCTTAGGGATATGTCTACCTAATGTCTTATGATAAGGATTCTAACTTACAGCAGAAGAAAAATACTTACTAGGAGAGGGAGTGAGATGGTAAAATGCTGATAATTATATGAAGGAAACTCATGCTTAATGTACATGTCGGGGTTCAACTGGGTTAGTGATGTGCATATCGCATGAGTAATGTATCACGTGTAATTTTAAGGAAGTGAAACAGTTTATCACTTGAAGAGAGACGATTAAGTGAGAATAGAATAAAATAGGAAAAAAGAATATGTAATCTCATTACCTCAAATGCACATGTAACAAACAAAATGACTTTAAGTAATCTCAGACGTTCATCTTATAGTTTGAGAGAATAAAATTAGTTATTTGCTTAAATTACTTATTTGACTTTAGATAGAAGAGATTTCGCAAAACGTTATTGTTTTTCTATTCTCTCTCTAAGAGTTTCAAATCAAGAGGAAAGGTTAAGTATTTATAAACTTTTAGGTAAGATGACTTCCATCAGATCATCTCAATAATTAACGGATGAAATAGAGCTGCTCTATTCATGATTATCTAAAATGAATTAACTAATGAACTTAAGGTCAATAACCTTATAAGTATACCAGCCTACCTAAAAAATATTGGATGTGAATAAATCGGTCCAGCAATTACTATTTTAAATCTACTAAGTCAATTTTTTTTTAATTATCTTAATATATGAATTAGACTCGTTATACTCTATCACCTATTTTAAGAAGTCAAAGTTTAAATAAATAATAAAGTTAATTTAATAATTTTCAACCATCTATACTTTATTATTTCAATTTTAGCACGTAAATCAATGGCAATTCTTTAAGTCTTCTAATAAGATGTAATTAACGAGATAAATTTGATTTTCCCTTTTTAAAATTGTTATATCCTTGGAACTAAAGGGAAAAAAAAAAAGTAAAAGAAATGCTTATACATTCGATTGTTTTATTTCTCTTATATATGATTACAAATAATTGTATATGGCCAGCCATGCAGGCATTGAATTACTTTCGTCCTTTCTAGGGGCCCGCCAAGACTTGGCTCACATACGTGGACGCGGCCCAATCGAGATGCGTCTGGGTGGTTCTCTCTCTCTCTCCACATTTCGCACGAACCATTAAATTATAATAAAATCATGGCCGCATCGTCAAACTTCATGCGAATCATGTGTATTGCTTATTCAAACATCAACCTCGTTATTGTTACTAAAAAAAAAAAAAAAAACAAGAGGGAAGGAAAAGAGAAAAGAAAGAAGAACGTTCGGTGACGTTCAACTCGAGGAATAAAGAAGCATCGAGTGAGAGAGGAGGGTATGCAATGTGAAGCAACGGACCCTGAGCATTAGCATGTCCACAGTGACTGGGCGTACAATTGGCGATGAAGGGGCATGACCAAACCCATTGTCTAGTAAATAAATTAATTTTATTACAACATATAATTTAATAATACCTTCATTTATTATGCTGACTTGCGTGTTTTCATTACTAGTATCTAAGGATTTCTTTTTTTTCTTTTCCAAGCAAATACCTTTTGATTGTTTGCTTAAACCTTTTCTTTACTGGAAATATGAAAGAGATATATCTTTATGTAAAAAACGACCAATGTTGCAACTTTCATGATGACTAAACATAGAGGATTTTTTTTTTTTTTTGGGTGGAAGTAAATATTCATTCAGCATAAGAAAAAAATATGTACTAGAACCCTTAGTTCAAAGAAGAATCAGGCCCAAAGAATCCTGTTAAAAGCACGGGCAATTCGATAATTGCCATCTTTTTTTTTTTTAAATAAAAAAACTATATTCCATTTGACTTCTTTTCGTATGTGTCATAAGGAAAAGGAGAAAAAAAAAAAAAGAGAGAAAAAGACTCTCACCTTCTGTTGGAGATGAGTGCATGAAGGGGAAACTGAATCCACATCCGTATCTGTACTCTAATGAAAGGGTTAGAGTTAGAGAAAATTTTTTATTAAGGATTGTAGTTTATTGAAGAAGATTGCTGAATCAAACAAAATGGAGGAAACTTGTGGTTTTACTTTTGAAGATTTCGATTTTTATGAGTAAGAATTCAAGTGTGGTGTTTTTATTATTCTTGTGTTGTTGATTTCTCTTTTATGTTATTATAGGGTTGACCATTTAGGGTTGGTATTAGTGTAAAAGAAAACTTGGTGTATGATTCAAGAGATTCCTATAAAGTTATTACTGATTAATTGGCTAAGTAAATGACTCAACTCTATGGATTAATGTTAAATGGGATAAATTTCATGTAAAATTGTTAATTCTTGGAGAAAGAATAAATTTAGGGTTAATGTTGTTAATAATCAATGACATAATTGACTATAGGTGAGCGGTGAATGGAGAAAAGTGATTATTGAATCACTAATGGTGAAGAATCCATTTAATTTAAGCTTGAATTAATAAAAAGTGGCATCCAAAGATGGTTTAAGAATGGGTTTTGTATATGTTGAAAAAAAACAAAAAGTTTTTAACATATAGAGTTAAACAAGGAAAGTTGTGTGGCCAACCGTATGGCCATCCGAGGGCTTATTTACATCCCTCGTGTTTGTCAACTATGCCTCCTCTTGCATGCATCAATTGACCTCTTATTAGTAGATTCTAGTTTTTCTTTTTTATATTTTTGCCCCCCCTTCTAATCAATCTATTATGTAGAAAATCAATAGATAACACAAAATTTGTGATCTTTGTTATATTTGAGATATTAATATTTGATTATTTATTTAAATTTAGGATACAAACCTAAAAATTTTGCACAAGACTCCAATTACGTAATTAATTTGTTTGATATCTACGCTTGTAAGGTTTATAACTAAGTGAGCTTGAAACTATTAAAACTTTAATTATTTTGCCAAGCATACTTACACCTTAGTTAGAAGTACGAGAGTATTATGAAAATGGATGTGATGGTTACACATTGGTAGTTATTTCCTTCTTATGAAAATAATGATCCTAAGTAATGTGCTGGCATAAATTAAAGTTATCATGCTACCTCATGTGCTCATTTTCAATTTAGTTGTTTACTGTAAGTTGCTACCATAAAATTTAGTTACTTAGAGAGAATTGTAATAAGGTTTTACTGGATCGTTTGACGCTTTTGTGAATAGTTGCAATGGATTTATTATATTAATGGCAAGTCTAATAAGATACTAAGAGACGGCTTTGTGGTGGGTTTTGGGGTACAAGGCCAATTTCACACCATACATATATAATTATATAATTAAGTCATGAGATGCTTCAAGTTTCATAATGCTAAGATTGTGCCATGCATCATGTCTAATTAAGATAATTACCACAGATGTTGCAATAATTTTATACTATATGTGATATGCATGGTACGCCTATGTATGTGTACTAATGTTAATGCCTTATCAGTAAGGCTAATAGAAAATGATGAAATTAAAAGAGTTGTTTTCCGGTTGGGTTCTTTAAAAACTCTAGGTCCAAATGGATTTAATAGAATCTTCTTCCAATCCAACTAGCTTATCTTAGGAGATTTCTTATCTATAGCAATCAAACAATTCTTTGAGTTAGGTACACTTCCTTTAAACTTTAATAAACTGATTTACTTTTAATCCCTAAGGTTCAATGTCTAGAGTTTGTGTCTCATTTCTATCTTATTAGTCTCTACAATTTATTTTACAAAATCATATCTAAAATCCTTGCTAATAGACTTCAGCCTTTTATGAATAATATTATTTTGTCAAATCAAAGTGCATTTATTGAAGAGAGATTAATTCAAGATAATGTCACAATGGCTTTCGAGGTACTTCATCACCTGAAAATCAAGAAAAGAGGTCTTCATTATGATTGTGTAATCAAATTAGACATGGTTAAGGCTTATGATAGAGTTGCTTGGAATTTCCTACAAAGCCTTATGTTAAAAATAAGTTTCAATGATTTTTTTGAAAAATGGGCTATGAGTTGTGTAACCATAGTTTCATATAATCTCATAGTGAATCGTAAAAGGATTAGAATATTTATTCTCTCAGACAAGAGAATCCTATATTACCCTATCTCTTTCTCTTTGCTGCGAATTCTCTCTCTACTTTACTTCATAAGGCCTAATTAAGAGGAGTTCTTTCAGGTATAATAATTAAAGAAGAATGCCTAGAATTAACCAATCTTTTCTTTATAGATGCCTCTCTATTTTTCATGGAAGCTCATGTTAGCATTTTAAAAATTTGAAAGATGTTTTGATAGATTCTTTTGTATCAAGGCAATTGATCAATTTTCAGAAATTGTTCCATGTTTTTTAACTAAAATACTCTTGAAGAATTAAATGATAGTTGTTGTTGCATCTTAGAGATTAACGCTTTACACTGACCAAGTAAATATTTAGGTTTATTAATAGAGTGGGGTACATCTAAATTTGAAGCCTTAACTTTTGTGAAAGAGTGAATCAAAGCCAAATTACAAAGATGATTGAATTTACTTTTGTCACCAGGAGGAAAGGAAATCTTAATTAAATTGTTGGTTTTGTTATATTAAATCATGCCAAGAGTGTGTTTAAATTCCCGGAGAAATGACATTAGAAGGTTACTTCTATGATTGCGAAATTTTGATGGAGTGGAGATTTTTCAATTAAGAAGATTCATTGGAAACCTTAGCAAGATATTTTGCTTGGAAAGAGTAAAGGTGGACTTGGATTTAGAGACATGGAGTTGTTTAATGATGTGATGTTTGGAAAGATGGCTTAGAGAATTATTGAAAACCTCGATGTATAATGTGCTAGAGTACTAGAAGGAATTTATTTCTTTGAGTTTAATTTTTTTTTTCACTTTAAGAATTGGTGGATGATCTTCTAGTTGCTAGCAAAGAATACAAAGAGGAAAGGAATTAGTGATAAAAAAACTATTGTTGGTAGATTGGACAGGGAAGTAAAATTTTAGTGTAGATGGATACCTAATGTGAAAGCTCGAAAATTTTAACAAATATAATTTAGAAAATCGTGCAATGTTAGGATTATCAAATAAGATCTCCCTATAAAATTTTCAAAATTATCAAAACTTTTATATGGAAAGATACTTTATCATTAGAACAACACATATATGCATCTGTATGTGTGTGTGTAACAAAATTGAAAGAAAGAAAAAGAGGTTTCAATATTGGAATATCAAGTTTCAAATTGTCATTATATGGAGCAAGTACATACTCATTACTATATAAACATGAATAATATTAGAAAATTAATAACACTAATAAATGATGACATTACAAACAATAAATTTCTTTTTTTTTGGGTAATAAAACTTCATTCAAACAAGGAGCCAAACAAAGGTACAAAAGACAAAACCTTAACCAGGCATGATAGGGACATTTCCTTCATGCTAGGGTAAAACAACACTTCAATCACATTTGAAGTTAGCAACAACAAAGTTCAACAAAACTAAAGGAAAACAATTCAAAAACATAACATCTAAACTAGAACTTAATCCTTCTTTAGTCGTAGCATACGTAAGATGAGTCGCTTCATGCCTAATCCTACATAAAGAAATAAACCCAAAATGTTTAAACAATGCCATGCATTTCTTAACTATAACTGAATTCAAGAATCCATTCTAGCATCTTGTTCGTAAAAGGTCAATGGCATTGCTATTATCCAACTCTAAGATAAGCTTCTTCTACCCCTTATCCTTTGCCATTTGCAAGCTCAAAAGCAGTGTGTCGAGTCTGATTTTTCGATTTTCTGTTTATAATATTAATTTCTCATTTCTCGATTAATACTAAACCCTTACCCATTTAATATTAATCCTCGACTAAAGAAATTGAGAAATTCCGGTTTTTTATTAAAAATAATTTTTGAAGTCGCCACCCGACCGAAATCGAGAAAAGAAAAAAAACTGTAACCAATTGAGTGGATTGGTTACGATTTAGCTACCGGTCTTTGATTTCAATTTTAATAAAGAATCAGAGGGTTCCGAATTCGGGGGCTAACCTATTAAACCCTAACAGGTACCACTATTTATTTACCGAAATTAGAATTATTTTTTAATTATAATATTTAAAAAATAAATAAATAAAATAAAAAAAGAACCTAAGTTTCTATATATTTTATCATCGCTCCGAAGGTGCCTACGTACCCGCTAGCTGGGATCAGACGATCGTAGTTTTTTCAGAAAATCTTTAGTGTGTTGATTGATTTTAATTTTGAAAACCGTTCAAGTTTACATTTTAATTTATTCGGTTTATGAAAAAAATCTAAAGGAGTCCTAACTCTTGAGTATTATTGTTTTATAAAAGGTTTCTCTAAAAGTCCTAAAATTTTGAAACATTCATTGACTTTGTTTCTAAAAAACGAGTTTTCTAAGTGGGGACTCTTAAAAATATAATACTAAGGAAAACATCTAAGTTAAAATGTATATCTATATTATTGTTACATAACCACCTAAAATATAATATTCTTAACCTAAAATATTCACATATATGCTATGTTACATGATTAAAAATTCAAATAATAATAATATAACATAACAATAATAAATAGATAATTAATTAAATAGTAAAAATCTGATGAAGATCGAACCTAATGTTCTTTGGCAGTAGCTATGTGTTTGGTTAGCAATAGTAGATTTGTGGTTGGCGAGGCGTGGACGTTGCTGCTGCAATTTTCCGGTCAGCGTAGCTCATCCGGTTGAGGAAACTTCAACAGCAAACTATTCGGCTCTCGCGCGTGCAGATGATGACTAGGCGCTATATCGTTGTACTGTAGGTAGTATCCAGCGATGGTGTCGAAGCAGGATCGTAGTGAGTTGATTGGGCTATATCCGTGACGTCCAGATTGTGCGGTGTCCGTCGGGTTGTATGGCGTCCAGATTGCGCCGCTCAGATTCTGGATGAGAAGACGTTCGCTGCTGCTGCTACGTGGAGTGATAGGTGTGGATGGAATCTGCTCAGGCCTACTCGTGAAGGGTTGCTGTCGGCTGGCTGCATGGATCTGCGGCTGTGCTGTTCCATACGACTTGATTAAATATGAATTTTTTGCAAAGATAGAAAAATAAAGACATTGATGTCTGTTGAGACTCGAACCCGTAACCTCTAATTAAATCCACTTAAGTACTTTGCTGCTTATCCATTAAACCGTTGACTTGTTTCTTAATATTTATTACCATTAAATTATATTTAAACTATCTGAATTCCTAAATTAAAATTTTTAACTAAACTAAAATTAACATTAACATTAAACTAATTATTCTTAATATAAATTACTTTATAAAAATCTACGAAATCTTTATAATTTTTCCTTTTCTTATTTTTTTGGTATTTTCATTATTTGTTAATACCTTTTATTATTTTTGAATTAGGACCCTTTTTATAAAAATAAAAAATAAAAACTAAAACTATGGAAAGGTAAAAATTAGGTGTCTACGTAGTGCATCAAGCTTAGCTTCCAAACAAGCAAAATCCATGCATTTTTGCTGAGTGTACATATACCCTTACCCCCCTACTTAACAGAATTATTGCAATTTATCTTCAAAACATCCTCTGGAGGCTTCTCCCATTTATGACCAAAAGAATGTCTTAATTGTCTCATCCTTTCTCTTCTTCTTGTAGACCACCACTTGTAAGCTTCTTTACTAACTAACCCCATCAAATTATGATCTTGTTGTGACAGTCTAAAGATACAATCATTACGTTCTCACCAAATGCCATGCAACATGAACAAGAAGTAAACTTCTCTATGACATGTTTTATTAGCCTACAAGATTCTCTTCAAGCTAACATTACGTCGTATCTACTTCACGAAGGTCGAATGATGTATTACATCCAACACATCTCACTACTTGCATTCACACTATGTTCGCTTGACATCCCTACATCTTAGGAACAAATGTAACAAGTTCTTCTCCCACTATCAACAAAGAACATAGTCTATATTTACCTTAATACCGTGTTTACTATGGTTATCTTTTCTCGATATGCTATTATGGATCATTCTCCGCATCAAAAATTAGATGTGAGGTAGAGTTAAGGCTTTCTACACCAATTCCATAGTCCATCTAAACGTGTACAATCTTATTCTTCCTACATCAACCAGTAAACAAAGCTAACATGCACTTTGCCATCCAAATTGTGCAACCAATTCCATGCATTATTAGGATCATCTAAATTCCAACTCAATAAGGATAAATCAAAGACCCTAAGATATTGCTCAACACTCTCTAGTATTAAAGATCCAATTCTCTCTTCATCTCATCTACCACTTGAATCCTAAGTTTCATTAACCAATAACTCTTCACTACCATTGGTAAGAGGACCAATAAGGAGATAGTGAACCAAGCCATATTTATTCCACCTATCATACCAAAATTTAGCGTGAGGAATTTCGTTGGGTGATAGTAAAACTTTATCCTTCAGACATTCATCTTGCTTACATAGGAATTTAAACATACTCGAACCACTCTTAACTTAGAATTTTTTATCTTGAAATTTGTACTTATCCCTCACCAGTTTAGGCCAGAAATGTTGTCCTTTCCACAAGAACCATCCTAACTTAACAAAGTTAGCTCTATTTCATTGATAGAGATCATGTAGATTAAGGCTGCCTTGCTCCTTTAGTTTTTTTAATTTTCCCCCATGAAACCTAATGCAACTTTCTACATCCCTCAACAATCCCCTAAATAAAGTTCCTACAATGAAGTTCAAGTTAGGAGCATATTCTCTTTGGCATGGGCACCATTTGGAAGTAAAGTTCACAATGTTCTCCAGGATTGTGCTGACCAAGATCTTCTTTGCTAGAGCTGATAGTATTCTTCCCTTCTACCCTAAAAGCTTCTGCCTGGTCTTTTCTAGAAGAAAGAAGAAATCCATTAAACTCAAACATCTGCCCATTTTTACTGGGATGCTTAATTATTTTCCCAATGTTGCATTAACATTAATATCAAAGGCATTACATATCCTTTCCCTCAACCGTTGAGGTGTGTTATAAGAGAAAATGGCATAGGATTTGTTGTAGTTAATTCTCTGACCATACATAATACCAGATCTATTCATGACTTGCAACATAGTTCTAACATTTTCCTAAGATGCCTCCTCTATGAGAATAATGTCATCAGCAAAGAGCATGTAAGAAATAGGAGCAATCAAATGCCTAAACCTGATGGGCTTCCATATACCTCAATCAACAAGTTCCCAAATGCACTTACTTAAGATACCTTTGGTAATGATGAAAAGATAGGGTGATATAGGGTTCCCTTGCCGAACGCCCCTAGTTAGCTGAAAAGCTTCTAATATACCTCGATTGAAGATAATTTGGCAAGTGTTGGTGGCAAGACAAGATCTAATCAAATTAAGCCATAAATCAAGGAAACCAAACACCTTCATAGCACGTCTAATATAGTCACACTCCAGCTTATCGTATGCCTTTTCTAAATCTAATTTGAGGAGCATTCATGATTTGCCACCCTTCTTTCTCTTCAATGAACATATGATTTCTTGAAAAATAATTACGTTATCTATGGTCGACTTACCACACATAAAGCTTACTTATTCTTAGCTAATAACACATAAGAGGTAAGGCCGCAACCAGTTCACAAGCACTTTTACAAGCACCTTATATAAGGTTGTACAAAGGCTAATGGGTTAGAAATCCTTCAACCTATTTGCACCTTCTTTCTTTGGAATAAGGACTATAAGTGTCTGATTAATATCCTTAGGAACTTTACCACTTTTCTACATTTTCTAAAATAATATAATAAACAGCTTCCCTAATTTCAAGCTAACAAGCTTTATAAAATTAGGAATACAACCCGTTTATCCCTAACATTTTGTGATTCACGATACCTTACGTATCACTTCTCACCTCATCCTTAGATACTTCCTTAGAAAGGCTACCTAGGTCCTATTCATTAAAATAGTCAAGAAAAGGAATCCACTTCGGTTGTGAAGGTTTCACAAATATTAACTCCGTAAAATATAGGTCCGCAAAGAATTGTGTTGCCATAGTGTCAAGAGAGCTAGTGTCTATTACTCAGTTATTCTCATCATCAAAGAGACCTAAGATTCTACTCTTGATCCATCTAGCAATAGTTGAAATGTGAAAGAAATGAGTATTTCAGTCACCTTTAAGGAGCCAACTAGAACAAGATTTAGTAACCCAAAGCTTCTTCTCCTAATTAAGCACCTCTTTCAAAGCATCTTGAAAAAATTGCCTAGATTCGATAACAATCTCCCTTTCACATGCTCAATTTTTCATATGATCAACTCTTTTTTAACATGGATTAAGCCAAATACTTTCCTATTCCACTTACGTAGTTTCTACGTAAAAGAATTAACGTCTATCTTAAGATTATCAATCGAAATGAACTAATTCGTTGCCACAAAATTCTTAAATTTGGATGATCCATCCACATCGATTAAAATTGAAACGACCTACGCTCCTTCGATCTTACTTTGTTATTCGGATGCGTACATAGAAGCAAGGGACTGTTAAACTTGACTTTTTCTCAGTTTTTATTATTTTCCTTAACATGATTAGTATTAAATAGGTTTATATTAAACCCTAACCCATTTAATACTAATCCTCAACTAAGAGTTGAGAAAAGCTTGGTTTTATTTATAATTTTGAAATGTTTGAAGTTACCATATGATCGGAGTTGGGAAAAAATAGGTTAAATTTAACCAATTGGGTGTATTGATTTAAACTTAAACACTGAATTGCATGAAAAACCAATATTAATTTTTTTTTTTTGAAAATTAGAGGTTTGAGTCTGAAGGTTAACTTATTAAGCCTTAGTGGGTATTACTTTTAACTTTTCGAATTTAAATTTATCTTTTAAAATATTTGTTTAGCTAATTATACATTCACAAAAACTAATTCAATTTGCACAAAAAATAACAAATTAAAAATTATCTACAAAAGGAAAAATAAAAAGATTTCCCTATTTTAAATCACCCCATAGGTATCTACATACTCTTCAATAGGGATTGAACTTTCCTTAGTTCGTTTGTCGTAAAACTTTAATCTATTGATGTCTTTTAATTTTTTAAAACGGTCGAGTTTAAGTTCTTTAACCATTAGATTTTATTTATAGAAAACTCTAAACGAAGGGTCCTAATTTTTTTACTTTGAAAAACTTTAATTTTCAAAAAGAGTTTATTTATTTATTTGGAATATGAATTTTCCTAAGTGATAAAATTTTTTATTTATTATATGTATTTTTTATTTTTCTTTTATTTTGACTAAACGTGCTTAAAAAAAAAATTCTCTTCCCTTTTCTTTTCTTTTCATTTTCTTCTTTTTTTTTTAATTTATATTTCCATGTTTGTATTGCAATACATTAAATTGAAAAAGAAAAATAAAAAAGGAAAAAAAGAGAAAAAAAAAATACAATAGAATGTTAGAAAAAAAAATTAATAAAATTTAAAAAAAAAAAAGACAAAGGAAACAAGGATAGGAGGCCCGCCATATATTGGATTGTAAGCCAGTCATGGATTTGAGTTGAGTTAGGTTGGTCAAGAATCTAAGCTGCTTGTTGGGTATTTGGATTACATAGGGAAGGAGGGAAAGCAGTGCACGAAAGGGTTGGTTTAGACCAATCTAGGCACCAAAACGAATGGGAGAAGTTGGATTTATGTGTATTTCATTAAGAAATATGGGGAGAGAATTGAAGCGTCAGCCAACGGAGGTGGTTTGGGTGTGTTTCAAAGTTGTTTGCCACTTGGTGCTGGTGAACACTTTCGTACGATGGTGAGTGGTGAGTGAAGTATCTATTAAGTTGTGGTTTCTCCAGGATGGAGAAGTGGATGGTGGTGGTGGTTTTCATCGAAAACTATTGTAGATGGTACTACTTCTAAAGAGAGAAAGAGAGAGAAAAAGAGAGAGAGATTTGTGCTAGAGAGAGAATGTAGAGTGTGTGTTCTTTGAGTTGATTTTAGTGATTGTATGTGTTAGAAAAGAAGAGAAAACCCCCATTTATACAAATTTAAGGATCAATTTCACTAAGTAAGTCAAAGATCGAAGTAAATTCATAATCCACTCAATAATAGGTTTGATGAAGTTCAATTTCAATTAGAACGCGATTTGAGTGAAATGAGTGTTCAAACTATGTTCGTAATCTTTCGTTTTTACTACAAAAGATCAATGGAAGCTTTGATTCTGTCCTAATTTGCTTAGATTTGAAGAATTATTAGGAAGCTACAATCTTAATTTTGTATTTTTTTTATTTTCTTAATCTAAATTAGCCAAGAAAATGACTGAATTTGGATGCAAAAATGGCTAGGTTTATGACAAGGACATATCAGGTACTCAATTCCACCATTAATTTAAGTGGAATCGTGTGGAATCCATATGAAAAGGTGGCCCAAACATGAGCCAACAAATTAGGTTTTTTTTTTTTCATTTAGAGAACTATTAGGAAAAGATGAGAAAATGGGAGAAAATAACTCGAGCCAAGCATGCACAGCACGTACGCATGCGCCCAACCTAGTACGTATCATACATGCACCTAAGTCAAAAGAAGAGTAGGTGCTAAGCGCTTGCTTTGTGTAGGATCCAAAAAAGAAAAAAAGAGAGGGCTAAGTTAAACGAACTAAGTTCAAGACCTAGTTTGACCCTCCTTAAGCCTTTTTTTTTTTTACATAATTATAATAATAACAAAGACAGAAAAGGGAAAGAAGAAAACGAATAAATAAACATTAAACCTAAAACTACTAGCCATAAATTTTAATTTCATACAAATTTTTTATTCAAGCCTAATTAATTTTTTTTAACTTAAACCTGACACTAAAATTAAACAAGCTTAAAAAAATGACTTGCTCAATGTGACTTAATGACACTAATAATGACATAGGGCCTTTTACTCTATTATTCCTAAATTAAAATTTTTTTATTTTTTCGAAAGAAAATCTAAATTTTTTATATTTTTGAATCATGACCCTTTTCCTTATTATAAAAAAAAAAACTAAGATTACAAAGGGGGAGAAAATAAGGTATTTACAACTGTGTCTCTTTATGGTGAAGTTTAAATAAAATTTTGTCATAAAGATAAAAGAGATATCATTTTTACACTGAGGATGAATTTGCCTTAAAAAGAACTACAACTAGTTAGTTATCTTAGGCCTGATTTACTGGGGATTTAATGAAAGATGAAAGAAAGAGAAGACACTTTAGGAACCGGTTAAGAAACAAGAGTAGGTTTGTAAACGGTATAATGTGCTACGAGCTAACTATAACCCTAAAGGAAATGTGAGATGGGATTACGCGTTGTAAGTTAACTAGAACCCTAAAGATACCATCTTAGATGGATGGTACAAAGCAAAGTAAGCCTTAAATGATGATCTTGGATTGATGGTTTTCCAAATTAACACCAATGTGAGCACCATCTTGGATTGATGAGTTTTAGGTATAGAATTTTGAATTGATGGGCTTGAACAAATACTTAAACATCATCTTGGATTGATGGACTTTTTTTTTATAATAAAACTCGAGCACTATCTTAGATTGATAAGTTTAGAAAAACTTAAACATCATCTTGGATTGATGAGTCTTAGCAAAAACTTGAATACCATCTTGGATTGATGGGTATTATAAAAAATTTGAACACCATCTTAGATTGCTGGGTCTTGACTAAACTTGAACACCATCTTGGATTGATGGGTATAGAAAAACTAGAACGTCGTCTTGGATTGATGGGCTTTAAAAAAACTTAAACACTATCTTGGATTGATGAGTATGGTACCATCTTGTATCTTGGATTGATGAGTACTGAAAAATTGATTAGGTTTCTTAAAAAGTTTTCTCAACTGTGCAATTTACTTAGAATTAGCAAAAATGACCTTAAGGATTGACTTGAGAGAGAGAATAAGCTATCATGGTTACTTGATTTGGTTGCTAGGGGCTTACCCCTCCCTAAAATTGGCAAAAAGAAATCTTGGATTAGACATTAGGGATTGGGCTCCTTTACTTGAACTTAGGTGAATATCATAAAACTAAAAATGGTCACTAGGACCTAGTGGAAAGAAGAAAATTTACAAGTGAAGGTAAGACGCATGTTTGCAAGTAACAAAACTGGGCACTAAGGTCGAGTGGGAAGAAAATTAAGGTAGAACTTATACTTGAAAGTGACAAAACTATGTACGAGAGCAAAATAAGTTGGATAGAAAGACCAGTCTTAAATCAACTTAAAGAAAAGCTTATCTTTTTCTCTTTTTTTTTTCTTTTCTTTTTTTCATTCGTAACAATTTTAGGCTCTTCATATATGTAGGCCATTAACAATTCACTCTTTTCTTGACTTTGCTCAAATCGCTTGACAATCTCATCTTCAAGAGCTCCTCTTTTCTCCGGCTACTTGGGGCAAGAGATCTTTTGGTGTCACCTAAGGTGATCATAGGGGCAATGACATCTCATAATTGATTAGTTTGGCCTAAGAGGGCTTCCTTACCTTCTCTTGGTTCAAATTTCCACTCTTGACTACATTCTAAAAATTATGGTATATCTTGTAGGTATTACACTTTAATCAATCTATTAGGTCTTTCTCGGATTACAATGTAATATAAGCTTTTGGTCCTTGGTTTAAAAAATGGATATTAATGAAGAGACACTTTGAAAGAATCACTTTTTAACTCGGGTTTACAAGTCAAGAACCTTATAGGTGAAACTAAAATTGTACTTGCCCTAGTTTCAAAAGTAACTTTTACTACAAATAAGGGTTTTTATCTTAAGGGATGGGCCTTACTTTATAATAGGCCTTTTGGGGTACACACCCCTAAAAGGTTTCAGGTTTCAAGGCTTTGGAATTAATCACCGTGTTTTTGTAGATTTCTTTCTCGGGCATGTTTTTCATTTCCTCATACCTATTTTTCATTTCCTCTTTTCTTTCTTTCTTCTCTCTTTCTTTCTTTCTTTCTTTTTTTTTTTTTTTTAATTTGGTCCAAGACAAAGGTGATCACCCCCCTTTTTTTTGGTATATGACTCACAGTGTATGCAGTTTGTGTATAGCGTTCAGATCAAAAGCCTTTTTTCATCTTAAAGAAAATAAGTATCCAAAAGTAAAAATTACAATTAAATTGAGGCAATTAGAGCAAGCATAAATTAGTTTTAACATTTTCTCTTTTTCAATGATCCTACCCTCCAAATTACCCCATTGTGAGATTGTTCTTGATAGAGTTTAATTTTTGAAATAGTTCAATAAGTAGGCTCAAAGGGGTTGACAAGGGATATCTTGTGTTTTAGGATAGAGAAATAAATGCTTAATGTTATTTTGATAAGCATATCAATTTCAAGATGGACTTCTTTTAAGGAACGAGTCCAACTCCTCACTTTGACAACACTCGATACTCAAGTGTTTAAGGGATGGTATTTAGGATTTAGCTTGCCTCTTTTCATTCTAAACTTTCAAAATGAGATATCAAAACTATGTGTTTATTCAAGAAATAAAGAACTTTTATTTAGGAAATCTCTAACATTACAAATCACAAAGTACTTAGACTTCCTTAATAATTGCCCCTCATTCTCTAGTTTCCATTGAAGTACCTTAGTTTCACTTAGCTTAAACTCCTGCCCCTCTTATGTTTAGATGTTCTTATCATGTTAATGCATGACCCAGCGTATTGTGAAGGAATATTTACCTTGACCTTTAGTCCATTTGGATTGGTAAAGTGCATTTAAAGAAACTTAGTATCAATTAAGTCTTGAATCTTATGCTTCAGTTTCCAACAATCTTCTGTAGAATGACCTATTGGGCAAATGTGGTATTCATATGGTGGGCTAAGATCTACCCATTAAAGCTTGTTCCTGAATGGAAGAGGTACACGACTTAGCATTCCTACCTCTTTCAATTGATGAAGAAGTTGAGTTATTGGGATTGAAATCGAAGTAAGATTTCTTCTAAGCATCTTTGTTTCAAAGTCTACTAAATTTATAGCCATTTCGAGACTTGTTGAGATAACTTGGTCTTTAGCCAACTTTCTTGTTCTTACTACCTCCTCAATGTCGTTGCCTACTGAAACTAAATTCATAAAGCTATAAGTTGATTGCCCTAGGAGACAATTAAAATGTGGCACATTTGGTATCTAGATAAATGCTTTAGTTAATTCCTTCTCTAATAAAGGGGAGGTGATTTTCGTTACTACATCCCTCTATCTTTAGGTATATTCCTTGAACGGCTCATTGTCATCTTTCATCACATTACTCAAGCCTTAAATAGATGATGCTATCTTTACATTGAATTTGTAATGTTTGAAGAATGCTCGAGCTAAGTTATCCCATGTATCGACTTGTTTCAAGTTTAATTGGGTGTACTAAAGACAAAGTTGGCCCAATGAGGTTGTCTTGAAATGTTTGAACCAATAGTTGCTCGTTTTTTATGTAACAAGCCATCTTGCATAAATACAGCTTGACGTGGAGCTTGGGGCATTGATCTTATCATATTTCTCAAATTCTGGTACGTTGAATTTCTCAAGATAAGCATCAATATCATATGTAGAAAAGTCGATGATGTTAACCTGTTCAAATCTGTCATCACTCCTAAATGCCTTCATTCTCTCACCATGTTGTTAAGTCAACTTCTATTCCCACTCTTTAAGACTATCTTAACTAGGCTCTAAGTTGATTGGTCTTGAATTAATCAACCCTGTATCGACCTCAAAAGGATTGAGATCCAACATTAGATGCTCTTCATTTGCTGGCACTACTATTCTGAGTAAGGTTATGCTGTCAATCATGAAGTTCATATGTTTGGTCATTTTTGCTACATTTTTCTCTAATGAATGAAACCTCACTTCTATGAGATTGGTGCCATCAAGGTTATCATTATTTCTACTGTTGCTATTGCTCTTAATCAAAATTCTCACCTATTAACAACTCCCTAATTTTTTTTGAAAAACCACTTTCTTTTGAGAGAGAAAAAAGGAACTTATTTAAAAAAAAATGGAATATGAGGATAAGGCTCATTTATAAGTTGTGAGACTAAAGTAAAAAAACATTTCTAAGAGATTGGGAGTGTAAATATAATCGATCGTTAATAACCAAGAAATATAATCCTAAGGATCTGTAAGTGAGAGTTGATAAAAGGCCCTGAGAAAAGAACTTGTAAAAGAAATCAAATATTTACAATTAGAAGCCTAAGGACATGATTCTCTTAGAAAATTTTTTCCTTTTTATGTATTCTTCGCAAAGTTATTCAATCATAAGCTATAGATAAAGGGAATTCAAAAATGCAATATGAGAGCACGTGGATGTAGAGAGGGGAGTTAGCAAACTAACTATGATGTGGCAAGAAAAATATTTTTATTGCAAGTTTCTAATACAAACAATCCCTAAAGTCTAGATCTTGTTTTTCTTGTGGTCTCTTGGCTCCTCTTTAATCTTCTTTGTTTTCTTTAGCTCAACTGCCTCGATCCATTTGGTAATCGGAGAGATATCTTCATTGCAGAATTTCTAGAAAGCTTTGACCCAATAATAGGTAGCAACATCTTTAAGGAGTTTAATGATAGCAGTAAATGCATCAATGGGATTCATCTTCTAGATGCCTTTCTGATGAAGGAAGTTAAGTTTATGGCTCTAAGCATGATTGATAAACCAAACCATGAGTAAGGCTATATTGGTCTTTAATTCTTCATTCTTCTCTTCTTAGAGACAATTGAGCGATTTAGCTTGTACAGCTAATAGCATAGGGATATAAGACTTTCCTTCTAAAAATTTGGTCACTGTCTCTGAATCCTGTGATTTATGTGAAATACCTCATTAGGAAATAAAACAATCTTAAATGCTACCAAGATATAAGTGTTTATTCTATGTTATTGCTAATCTTCAAAGCTACTATAAAAAGTTTCTTATTGTAGTTGGATGGGGTTATGAACCAAGTGAAGAGATTATCTACCCTAATGATTCTTTTATGGGGATTTTCTTATATTTTATGTACTTCAGATTCACAAAAGCTAATGAGTCTATTGAAAATCTTTGCAGGCCCAACCGTGAGATTTGGAACATATCCTTTGCTTCCAACAAAAGGAGACTCCTAATAAATAGGAGTATTCTTCAACAGTTAGGCTTAATTGACATGGGCTAAAGCAAAAGATTAACTTTAAGGGTCCTAGAAGTGGACCAAAGCTCATACCATGGTGATATTAGCTTAAATTTTAAGCAGCAAAAGGACAGGTGCAATCTTATTTTGAATCATCTTCTACTAGGGTGGGTTGAAAATTTAGAATATTTTTCAAGTATTCCTCTTGGCTCGAAAGGCTTGTGAATACGAACTTTTTTGAAAATGGTTGGTGTGAGAGAGGACCTAACTATTTTATACAAAAAAGAAAAAAGATGAAAATAAAATTACATTAAAGCTATCGTATTTACAGGGGAATTAAATCGATATTCTAAGGAAAAGAAAACATTTATAAGGAAAAGATTAGGAAACTTCACCGTTAAATTTTTTTAATGTTTTTGGTCTTACCACATCATGTTTATTTACTAATTAAGAGAAAGGGTTTGTATATGCAATTAAGGTAGGTTTCAAAGGTCCTTAAGCTCTGTAATCTCATACACTTTCAGGGAAGCGGTTTATTGATCACATTGAAGCTTAAGTGAGGTAGCCTAATTAGCTCTAGAAGGTGGTTACCCCATAACATCAAAAGCTTACATAATAATCCCCCTCCAAAGATTCTAAGACAGCTTGGGTCTGATTGTATTTACCCTGCATCCTTAATGCAACCATTCCTCCTAAAATCCCAAGTATGATGCATACGACAAGCGAATATAGCAAACAACATATATTTACATGAAACAAATCAAATACATGAATGAATATCATGGGGATTTTGAAAGACAAATTTAATTTTGGACGTTTTTAAGCGACTAGCCCTCTTGACATCCCTAATGAAGTCGTCAAGTTGTCAAACTTGATTTTTCCTTGGTTTTTATTATTTTTCTTAAGTCGATTTAAACTCTAACCCATTTAATACTAATTTTCAACTAAGAGTTAAGAAAATTTTGGTTTTCTTTATAATTTTGAAAAGTTTGAAGTTACCACTTGACTAAAGTCGAGAAAAATAAGTTCGATTAAAGTCAATTTGGTGGATTGATTTTAATGTAAATTTTAGATTGTGTGGAAACTGATTTTAAAAATAGTTTATAAAAACCAGAGATTTGAGGCTGATGGCTAATCTATTAAATCCTTAATGGATATCACTTTCAACTTTTCGAATTTAAATTTACGTTTTGAAATACTTGTTTAGCTACTTATACATTCACAAAAACTAATTCAATTTGCACAAAAAAATAACAAATTAAAAATTATATGCAAAAGGGAAAATAAAAAGATTCCCCTATTTTAAGTTACCCTATAGGTATCTACGTACTTTCTAGTAGAGATCAAACTTTCCGTGGTTTATTCATCATAAAACCTTAATCTATTGATGTCTTTTAGTTTTTGAAAACTATCGAGTTTAAGTTGTTTAACCATTTGATTTTATTTAAATAAAAATCTAAAGGAAGGGTCTTAATTTTTTGAATTTGAAAAACTCTAAAAAAATTCTAATTTTGAAAAAGGATTCATTTATTTATTTGGGAAATGAATTTTTCTAAGTGATAAAAACTTTTATTTTATTTTTTTTATCTATTATTTATTATTTATTTTTCTTTTATTTTGACTAAAAATGCTTAAAAATTAAGGGAAAAAAAAACGCTTCTCTTCCCCCTTTTTTTTCCTTTTCGTTTTCTTCTTTTTTATATTTATAAGTTTGTATTGCAATATAATAAATTGAAAAAGAAAAAGCAAAAAAAAAAATTACAATTAGAAAATTAAAAAAAAAAAAAGATAAAGGAAACAAGGAATGGAGGCTAGACATGCATTAGATCACGGGCTAGTAACGGATCCAAGTTGGCCACAAATCTAACCCGCCTATTGGGTATTTGCATCAAGCATGGAAAAAGGGGAAGTAATGGACGGAGGGAGTGATTCAGATTAATTTGGGTGTGAAAATGAATGGGAGAAGTTGGATTTATGTGTATTTCATTAGGAAATATGGCGATAGAATTAATGTCTTGGTCAACAGAGGTGGTTTGGGTGTGTTTAAAAGTTAGTCGTTGCTTGGTGATGGTGGCCACTTCGCATAATGGTAGGTAGTGTGTGAAATATCTATTGGCTTTGGTTTTTCATGGATGGGGAAGTGGATGGTGGTGGTTTTCAAGAAAAACCATTGTGGAGGTTGCTATTTCTAGAGAAGGAGAGAGAGAATTCGAGCTAGAGGGAGAAAGTATAGAGTAAGTGTTCTTTGAGTTGATTTCAGTGATTATTTGTGTTTGAAACGAAGAGAAAACCTCTATTTATACAAATTCAAGGCTTGATTTCACTTGGTAAGTCAAAGATTGGAGTAAATTCATAATCCACTCATTAATGGGTTTGATGAACTTTAATTTCAATTAGAATACGATTCAAGTGAAACATGTGTTCATAATGTGTTCCTAATCCTTCATTTTTGTTGAAAAAGGTTAATTGAAGCTTCAATTCTTTCCTAATTTGCTTAGATTTGCAGAATGATTAAGATGCTACAATCTCAGTTTTTTTTCCCTTTTTGGATTTTCTTAGTCTAAATTAGCCAAGTAAATGACTGAATTTGGATGCAAAAATGGCTAGGTTTAAGACTAGGACATGCCTGAGTACTCAATTCCACCATTAATTCAAGTGGAATCATTTGGAATTCACATGAAAAGGTGGCTTAAACAAGAGCCACCAAACTTCTTTTTTCTTGTCTAGAGAGCTGTTGGGAAAAGACGAGAAAATGACTTAGGCCAAGCACATATAACATGTGTGCATATACCTAACTTGGCACATGTAATATACAGGCCTAAGTCAAAAGAAGAACAAGTGTTAAGCACTTGCTTATTGTGGGCTCAAAAACAAAAGAGGGCCTTCTACCCTATTTCATAGTTACATGGACTAGGTTAAAGACCTAATTTGACCCTTCCTGACCCTTTTTTTTTTTAACTAATAATAATAATAAAGATAGAAAAGGGAAAGAAGAAAATAAATAAATAAATAGACATTAAACCTAAAACTAGCAACCCTAAATTTTTATTTCATACAAACTTTTTATTTAAGCCTAATTATTATTATTTTTTAACTTAAACCTAACACTAAAATTAAACTACCTTAAAAAAAATGACTCGCTCAATGTGACTCAATGACACTAATAATGACATAGGGCCTTTTACTCTATTTTTCATAAATTAATTTTTTTTTATTTTTTGAAAAGAAAATTTAATTTTTTTTTGTATTTTTGAATTTGGACCATTTTCCCTATTCTAAAAAAAGGCTAAGATTATAGAAAGAGCAAAAGTGAGGTATCTAAAGAGATAACGGTCCGAATCTACAATTGACAAACGAAAGACCTTGGTATCAAGGTAAATTTCCCTCCGCACTACATTTGTAGGTCAGCCATACCACATTTATCCATATACAATTTATATCTTCTCATTGTAGATTGAATAACATCTTTACTACCTCATTTCTCATTGTTTGACAACACTTCACTAAAATCTCCAACCATCATCCATGGAGGTACCAGGTAGCAAGTTCATACCAAAGACTTTATCGGATAAAATAATTTCCGTGTGCATAAATAGCTAAAACATACCAAGACAAGTCAAGAGACCTTAATGATAATCAATAACATATAATGCGGATTACAAATGAATATAAGGAATTTTAAATAATAACGAATAGTGAAATTGAAAATGTAGTTATAATTCTTTATAAATCCAACAGTAGATAACTATAATATCATGAACTCAAATGTAAATCTGAATAACATGCTAACAAAAAAGAAAAACGCTATAATTACCATAAATAAGATATAAGGTGCGCACATTATCTCATAACCTTATACACAACGTAATGTTTTCAAAAGGGTTATGTATTATAATTTGATATATGTATATGGGTAGGTATTATGTATTTAGCTGTTTCAAATATATAACCTATAGCTTTATACCAATGAAGTAATTCCCAAAATAAAAAAAAAAATCCATATTTTAACGACAATATATATAGTATTCATTACCTATAAATACTATCATATTGAAAAAACAGAATAATAAATAAGTGCATGTTCTATGTATAAGGTGATCGATATAATAGTTAATTGTATTTGTAATTGTAGTTTCCGAAATTGTTAATTCATATGTTTAAGTATATGTATTCTAATGATTTATGTAAATAAGTGTATTTGGCATATTTGTGTGTAACATAATATATATGTATATATTGCTTATATAAAAATACATAAATAAATAAATGCGTCTCCTATACTCTTACATTTGGTAAGTCCAATTTGCCTTAAATATAAATGATGTTCATGTATAGACTATTACTTTTACATTTGTTATAGAATTCGACATTATAACTACTTTTCGAAAATTTATAAGTATAATTATATATATTTATGTACATAGAGATATATGTACAGTGGATACCGCTAGATACCTTATGAATAAAATTTCTCGACTATAAATATATATGTAGGTTACATGTGTAAATCATTTGAGATTAGTCATCTATATATATATATATATATTTAAATAGCAACCATACTTATATTACATTATTTTGGAAAAGTATGTGTTCCAATGCATGCATAATGTACGTATATAGAAGTATAACTATATTTAGGAATTGTATTTACAGAGTTATATGTATATATGCGTATATATATATGTGTGTATGTATGTGTATGTGTGTGTTCCCATATTCACAATAAAATGCACCATTGTGATGGCATTAGTATTAGTCATATTGCTAACTAATAAAGCTTCGGCGCAATTAATGAGATAATAGAATTATATGGATATAATGGGGAGTCTAATAGAAATTAAATAAAAGTGATATAAGATAAATAGAACATGCAAAGATTATTAAATAATATTCATATGTATGTGTGTGTGCGTATATATATATGTATATATAATAAGATTACATAAGTTCTTTTACGAAATGTTAATTTCAAAAATTTGAGTTTAGAGGCTTTTATATGGAATACCCATAAACCCTTGAAAATTTATCCAGACATTAAAAATCGCTAATAAATATTTTGAAGATAAACTTGAAATTGCTACTAAGGGTTTTGAGAGGTAAATTCAAAATCACTAAAAATGATTTTTAAGATAGCTAAAAGAGGTCGATTAAAATATAAGAATCCAATTACCACAATTTTTTTTTTTTTTAATGTAGTCTTAGGAATGTGGAAAATTATTGGAGGTTCTCAACAGTAAACGTAGAAATGGATAAGGTTAACTTAAAAAAATAAAAATAAAAATGAAATAATCTAGAAAACTCCTACGCATACTCCAATTCAAATTTAAAGTTCCAACATCAAGTCCTCAGAGTCCAAATGCCTAAAATCTTACTTAAGAAGGCATAAAAAGGGTAATCATTTAAGACTTTAATAATGTGAACTTGAGAAAATGTTTCTCACCCTTCTTCCAAAAGTCGGTTATCCTCGCCTCTCCATCCATATTATTTCTTCTCTTCACATTTTCAACTTACTGGCCTCATAAGTGCAGACACACCCACTATAAGTAGAAAACAAGCACAAGAGCTATATTATTTGCTTCTATTCTATCCCCTTTGCCATCCAAGCATTCTCTTCATAACCCAAACATTTTTAATTTCCACGTTTCATGCAAATGGCCAACTTCAACCTCAATTACCCATGTAATAAAAGTAAGCTCAAGTGATCTAACAAAGAAGCTACGCTATCTTCAATATGCATCATTAATGGAGTATATGTTTGAAACAAGGTAAGGTGATATTTAGAGATAAAATATCCACCGACTATCATGAAGATTGATCTTTAACGTGTGTTGTTATCTGTTCTTAGGAAAGCCATAGAATGTAATTAAAGCTTCCATAATCAGCCAATTTCCTACGTGGGCATCTCCCATTTATATTCGAAAAACAAACCATCAATCCCTCTTGTAATGAGCTCCATATGTCATCAACTCGTACACGCCCCACACTCTTTGAAGGTTGTCGTCAATGGTGGAGCACATGAGGCAAGCCCTAGAGTAATAAAACATCTCTTTCTCGAAGATGACCAATGAAAAATGACCACAGTAAAAATGGGTACTTTTCCCTTCCATTTAATGCACCAACAGTACTCCGCTCAAAACCGGTCCTTCCATAAACTATGAATTTGTTTCATCACAAAATCATGCTGAAGTTGCCAATAACTTTTTCATTCGAACAATGCTAGGAGCCTACAACATCGTTTCTAAATTCCACATTTTCGGAAGAGGTAAGAACTAACATTGAAGAATTTTCTTCTTACATTCTCGCTTTAGAGTCTGAACTAAAATTCTAATGAGTATACTTGTTGAACAACTTTAAACCCCATTTTCCATATTCTTGATATATAGGTGAATACAATTAAGATTTCTAACTGAATGGAACATCTAGTTGGCTTAGAAAATTATAATGTAATTTAGACGGTAAGGAAGATCTAAAGGAAAGTGGTCAATATATATATATATATGTATGTATGTATTTCTCTCAAAGTAGGGGCCTATTACATACTATAAGATAAATCTAAAGAATAACGTAGAACTAAAATACATAATACATTTAAACCCTTACATGTACTACACGCCATATGTATATATAAATATCATTTTTAGACATCTTATTATGCTATTATATTAAGCATGATACATGAAGTGTACACCTTAGAAAATAGTAGCTTAAAAAGAAATTAACATGATATTCCACAATCACAAGTATGATATGCAAACATATATGGACGACCACACGTGTATATTAGGAACACTAGAAAACGCATATCAACTTCTTTTTATAAAATAAATGAATAAATATTTATATAATGAAAATGTATATATGTACTATATAGACGTAGGTATGGGATATTATACATGTCCATATTACTCATAAATTTATTTAGAATAAACTCTCCTACTAAAGGAATAAAATATGCTAAGTATAGTCTCTAAGAGAACATTTAAAATGAAACTAATATAAATGCGGACGTAAATATATATGCTCCTACTTGTGTATAAGATACACGTACATGTCACTTTATCTCCTCCATGAGATGAAGTTATCAAATATTATATAAGAGTTCTACGTTTATAATACAATGACATATTAAAGTTAATGAAACAATTAACACCGTATTAGGAAATACGCAAGGTTGCGCCCAATTTTAGGATCATTCACTTACATTTCTTAAAAATATACTTTAATATCTTCAAGTATGTCCATATACATGTAAGAAACCAAATTATAATAAAGAAGATATGATTAGCACATTGAACAAGGCTTCATTGGGAAAAAGAAGCTAAATATAAATATAATACCTATTTGATTTGATAGGTGACTTCGGCAACACTAGTGATTATCTCGAAGATTACTACAATCAATAAGCAAGATGGCCAGGTGAGTATTTACAATAACTATCATCTTGTTTTATGCTTCTAATAGAAGCTGCACTTAAATGATATTTTGATTTGGTTTGGCATGGGGATTTGGGAAGCGCCTATGCATGTATGGTTGATTTGATTGATAAGCTATTTAAAGCTAAAGTGGAAAGTAAACTTGTTTGGTGCTTTTGAATTATTGTTGTTATTGATTGTCTGTGAAAATTGGTTAGTCACCAAATCAATGAAGTTTAAGCATATCGCAAGCAAACCAAAACAAGTCATGCATTGAATCCTTGCATATTCCATCCTTATTGTCATCATTGTTATATAGATAATGAAAAGAATGTCTTAAGTCGGGGTTCTTCTCATGTAATTGCAAACTAAGTAATTTTGAGGATTGTTGTGTGATTGTATGGGTCGATATCTTATTGAAGGTTGCATTCATATGGAGGTGGTCGTAGCTAAGGGAACATTTCATTTCCATTCCTTAGGGTGGTAGCTAAGGAGATTCTCTACCAAGTGAGTAGCTATAAGATCCTTCTCCTATGATGTCTTTAATTATTTGCCTCATCTTATAGAGAGGACTATAATTAATAAACAGCAAAGGGTTGAATCTTTTATTGATAATGTTGAGAAAAAATAGATTCTTTAATGTTTATATGGTAAGGTCTCAGAGATTGAGATAGCAATAATTAAAGAAATTCCTCTATCAGCACAATTTATGGAGGATAAAGTTGTTTGGTCTCATGAAAGAGATAGATGCTATTCTGTAAAATGAACCTACAAAAAGCACTAGATGAATGTGAAGCAGTAGTAACTAACAAATTCTAGTAGAAATTCTAGTCATATTGCTTCAAGACTGGAATTTGGTCAGTCTACAAAAGTACAACCCAAAGTGAAACATTACTTATGGAAGTGTAGTAATAATGCCATTACAACCAATCTTAATTTGTTTAAAAGAAACTATAGGGTAACCCCTTATTGCTATTTTACGAGGAACGAGAAAGTGTTAAGTATTTGCTTTTAGGCCTTTATTAGTAAAAAAGAATTTGGTTCTAACAACTTGGATTGAGGATTGAGGGGTTAGTCACTGCTAGGTTTGTTGTTGAATCTCATTTTAGATTTTACACGTTTTGGGTTATGACTAAAGGAATGAGATGCAACATGTGTTTTTGAATGTTTGGCATATATGGAAGCACAAATGCAAGTGTGTCTTCAATCATAAGGGTCCTGTACTAGGACTTGTTATCAAGAGGATTGCTAAGTCATTAGACGAGTTGAAGGTTCCACACTTTGTTGGCCTAAATGTTGATGTTTCACAAGAAAATCATATTGGTTGTAGTACAGCTTATGATGTGGAACAATAAATGAATAAATGGCACTGGCCTCTTGATAATTACATAAAGATTAACATGTATATTGCAGTAGATTCAATAAACCATAAGGCTTGTATTGGTATTGTAGCCCAACATTCTTCTTCCTCTTTAGTAGTATCAGTCGTGAAGTTGTGTTCTTATCTTGACATGGTGACTGCTGAAGCAATAACTATATGTAAATGTATGTGAGTAGCAAAGTTTGAAGGTTGGTGCAACATTTAGGTGTTGATAGATTCTTTACTAGTTTTTAATTGTTTATCAAATAAATCGTTGGTTCCTTAGACTAATAAGCTGCTTTTTGTGGATATTCGTTTCTTAAAGGATAGTTTTTTAGTTTATTCTTTTCTTTTTATTAAGAGAAAAGTGAATGCATGTGTTGACTGGGTAACTTCCTAGGAAAAAGAGAAGATGAGCATTGTTTATAGGGAATCCAATCCCAAATCACCTTTAGCATATCTTTTATTCTTTGATTGTAGCTCTAAATTGTCGGATGGTCTTTTGTAAGTTTCATATATGAATAAAATCCTTTGCCTTGGTGGGCAAAAAAGATAATTATGTATTGCCAATTGTGAATTCTGACATGGTAATGGGAATAATGCTAGTACATTATATATTAGAAGGATATAATATATACGTTGCTGTTTTCTAAAGTATGGATTAAATTTGTTTAATTGCTTTATATTTATGAAGTTCATTTTTATAATAAAGTTACTATTATGAGAACTGGAAGAGTAATTATTGTTTATATTTCTATAAATTGTCAACTAGTACAATTTTCAATGGTTTACATCTTCTTACGGTAATATAAGTATGTGATGAACTATTCATGTTGCTCAATTTGGGTGCAACAATGGTTTGCACTGGTTTGCAATGATTTTAACTAATGCAATGTAATAGCTTGAAATTGTTAGTCATTATAAATCTATTGCTTATTTTTACACTTAGTAGAAATACGTAAGTCTCATAACTATAACTAAATCCTCCTATAATAAACAAATATACATATATATATATACATACACACATACATATAATACACACAAATGTAACTATTCCAAATTTGCTTGTCCATAATTTTTTAAACATGAATCTCCAAAATTACAAAACATTAAGAGTTTTTAATCAACTTAAGCTTACATAATCCTATATTTTCAAATTTATTTGATGCACTAAGGTCTCTCCAATTCCCACATTAGAGATTCTATCATCATTTTTAACTTATAGACATTAGTGAAATATGAAGCTTGGTACAAGAACTGCACATGTACATACATGTGATACATCATATAGGCCTAAATGGGTATAGTAATGCATTAACCATAACAATTAATAGATATCAATCACTTATAAAATTTCCAACACTAGATATGAATAAGACCATAGTAGTTATCAAATTTTCAACTAAAATAAATTCCATTATCAAATTGGATCTAGAATCCTAATATCATATGATGAATTTGAATACTGCAAAACTTTCATATGAATCTAAAGATTCTAAGACCACATTGTGAAATTGAAGAAATCTTAAACCACATTATGAATCCAAAACTTCTAAGAGCTCATGATGAATCCAATTATTCAAAGACCACAACATCAATTTGAGGATTTCAAGGCTAAATAATAAATTCGAAATTTTAAGACCATATTATGTGCAAAGATCCTGAGACCTTAATATGAATAAGAAAGTTCCAATACCCCCTGATTAATTCCAAGACCTAATAATGAACTAGGTTACTTATATGATTCAGGATTCGTACTCTAATTATGTAATGGGACAAAGAAAGTTTTCTCTTTGAAAATGCTTTAGATTGAGCATGATTCTTTGATTTAATCAAGGAGGTAGATTAGATAAAGGCATGAAGCCAAAACTCTAAACATTACTTGTTTTGGTGGTAGCAAATGTAGCACTCAACATAATTATATAGTCATTGATGTAGAAATTTTCATGTACATAACTCATTCAAAATAGAAATTTTATAGTTATAGTCAAAGTAAATAATCTAACAATCACGTTAATCCTAGTTTTATGAAATGTCATTGTAAAGGGCGAAGTTTTAGCTATAATTATCAAAATTGTGATTCTACTTGTACCATATATGAGTTAACAATTTTAAAAGGTTTTTCTAAAGTTAAATTGAGTACAAAATTGTTTTTGTGTGGACTATGGTAGAAACACCAACTTATATCTTAAACTTTATAAAAATTTACATTTTTAATTGAGTTCGTTGATTTTATCTATTTGAGTTAAATTGAATAAAATTAGAAAATGTAATTAGGTCTCTATAAGCTCATTGAGTATAAAGGCACTACGTCATTTTCCCATCTTATTTTAATTGTTCTCCTCTTTCTCTCCCTTATAGTCTCTTGTTCAATGTTTGTAGCATTCATTTCGGGCTTTAGCTCTAACACCAAAGTTTAGAGGGAAATCTATTTACTTAAATTTATGTCATCACTAACTCAAAATTAGTTTAAAAAATATTTGGTTTTTTCAATTCATTACTTTTTTTCCTAAATGTAGACTCTTCTTATCCTTCTTTAGTACATGTTATCTATATATATATATATGTTTAATATTTCTTTATTTCTATCATTGTTTAATATTTTTTTTACAATTATTGTAGTTGATCTATAATTTTGAAAGCTAATTGATATAGGTTATAGAAACATATATTTCTATCCCTTGATGTGATAGATCCTTTTAACGGTTATAGATAGAATTATGAGTTTGATACCCTTGGTTTTAGTGAAATGAGTATGAGATACCTTACCAAAATAATGTAGAGAAAATTGGGAGCTTTATGCTGTCATTATTATTTTCAAGAAACTTCAAACTTTGTAGCAAAAATCAATCAAGTTTTATATTTTAATAAAGCCATTTAAGTCACCTAAGTTAATCAAAGGAAAATTTGATTAGGTTCTTTATATTATAAATGAATCAACGCAATTGTTATCTTAGTATTATTTTCGAAGTATAGAAGATTTAGACTATAGAACAACATAAATAGAAGGGATTTAGATAATGCACATTAGCTTTGACACAAATATTAAACACTTCTAACATACTTTCTCATTATTCTTCAATGAAGATATAGATAGGGATAATTGCGGTTCAACTCGTTGTGGTTTAACACTTCGAATTAAATTGAACTTAATATTACAATTTGGTTACTTTTCTCAAACTTGACCCTATGGTTTGGTTCAATTTTTTCAAACCATAGAAAAATTGTTCAATTCGGTTTAATTAATTATTTACACCAAGAATCTTAAAATGTTTAGCAGAAATGCTCACTCTTTAATGTAAGTTTTCCTAGTTATTGAGAAAAAAAGAAGTATTTTCAATCCAATTTCGATACCATGGAACTAAAACTTTTCCAGAGTTGATACTTTTCAAATCTCATACAATTTATTATGGCACTATACATTAGAAACGACTATTAAGTCATGCTATAATTTAGTTGGTACTTTAGGACATAAATAATGTGCAAATTTATGTAGGAGAAATAGCAAAAAATCATTCTTCCTTTGTTTTTCAAATCTACAAAATGTAAATGGAATATTTGAAATATTTAGTTTTGCACTATTCATTCACATTTTTATTTAAAGGTAAAAATATAGTTAAATGGATAAAAGAAATTTATATTATTTGAAGAAGGATACTATCATCAAATTTTCACTATCAATATAATGATTAGAGCTTGTTTGTTTTCTTTTTTATTTTTGTTGTCCTATTTCTAATTCTTTGGTCCAATTTGTAATCTTTTCAAATCTAGAAAAATGGTTTTAACCTTATTTGTAGTTCTGCTTGGTCCAATCTTATTCAACTGGCGATTTGATCGGTGTTTTTAACCATAAACTTGGTTGTAGATATATAATTATTTTTGTTAAGGGATTAATTCGACTAGGACAAGATAAATGTGTTTATTTGAGAATGTGGGACTCAAATGGTTGCTGTCCCTCGGTGAAAGTAGCTTAAATTTCATGGCTATCACCATAAGAAAATTGGGTTTTGGATTTTCCACTCTCTCATTAGTTGATAAATTCCAACTTTTCTATTAAATTTAATTACGTGTGCTTTGCAATGACTATATCAAGGAAGGCTGAATGATTCTAAACCTTTAAAAAAAAAAACATGGTGCCACAAGAGTATGTTTATAAAGAAGTACTTGGTATGAATACATATGCCAAGCACTCATCTCCCTTTATAATTTGTAAATGTAAATTGGTGCTTACTTGAAGGGAAATTTTTCACAAAGAACCAGTTCTTTATTTTATTTTTTCATGCCATAACTAATTAGTTGCTTTTAATTAGTTTGTTCTATTTGTTTAGTATATTAAATAGTAAGTTACTCAAAAAGTATATTAAATAGTCTTTTAATTAGTTTTTTAGTTAGTTTTTTTATTTTGTAGGACCTGTAAAATAATTAAATAAAGATGAAAAACTTTTACTTAAAATATCTCTTTGTAAAGTAAATAAGCGCTTAAATAAAGATGTGTTTAAAATGCTGACGTATCATCCTAAATACTCTTCTTTAAAAACCCTTTTATAAACATAGTCCGAGTTGTTCTTTGACTTCCAAACCCGTATATTGCGTAGGAATTAAAACTTTCCTTCCCTGATATTGTTGTATTTAGGATGGATAAAAAGACCGATTGAACTGCAAACACAACCAAACTAAAAATTCAAATTCAACATCCAGTCTCATCACGTAACTCCACTTCAAACATAGTAAGTCTCTCTACGTCTTCTTGAAAATACAAACAGTGTCAAAATATTCAATGGAGGAAGCCAAACCATTTTGTGGCCATTGTACTAGAATGTTAATAGCTGGAGTTATAATCGTGATTAGATTAAACAGTTGGTCATCCTAATTGAGTTGGCATTAAATGATTCAGATTTTGGTAATGGTTTGAATTGAACGATTTTTTCCATCCAAAAATTTACAAACTGTACTATATGATTGAATTTAATTTAAAAAACCCCCTCATATTAGGTTTGATTTGATAAAAGTAACAAATCTTATTTGATTCGATAAAAGTAACAAATCTTATTGAACCAAATCATGCCACCTCTAGCTATAATTTTCAAATTCATATATAATCTATAATTATTCATTAGGTATAGATAGACTTTCTAATTATTTACCTTTCCATAATCTTTTAAAACAAACTAATAACTTCCAAACCATTTCTAGCTCCAAAATTGCTAGTAACAGGATCATCAATAGGGATGATTTTGGAACTTTAATAATTATTTGAAACGTATATGCATGTATTCAATAGTTATAAAAAGGTGGAGTTACCCTTAAAATTCTATTGACATGTTATCAATAGTTTAGGAAATGTAATTACCATATATCCTTCTTTGATATTTTATATGCATATCATAAGATGCATAATGGAGGTAGAAGAGAAGAGAGACGGGGCATTCTTTGAATCAGGTGGGAAAAAATAGCTGATTTTTCAGTCTTTTTTGTACATTTTTTTTTATTTTGTAGTAATGTGTTATATATATATATATATAATATATTGTGGAAATTGTATTTTCTCTATAGTAACGGTGATAAAAAGTTGATACCCATGAACTTTTTGCAACATTTTAGTAATATTGTCTTTATATATAGTGATAAAAATGTGATAAAAAATTAATACCCACCAACATTTTTTTTTTTTTAACTTTTTGATCTCACGTGCATTTTCTGCTGGACGAGCGGTTGAAAAATTAGTTGCATAATCGCGACGGGTTGTAACTTGTAAGTATCGCCCAAAGAGGGGAATATAATGGGACAGGACAGTGAAGTAGCTTAACTTTGTCTTTTCTTCCATTGGTGTCCTTTTTTTTTTTTTTTTTTTGCCTATTTCCTTAGTGATGTTACGCATAGATCAAATAATCTATTTGATAGTATATTGAGTAAAAAAGATTTATGCGTAGCTCGACTAACAATTGAACTTCGTATGATAAAATTTTACAGATTCCATCGTTAAAAAATGAAATTCTTTTTTTTTTTTTTTAATATTATTTTACAAAAGAGAATCATTCATGTCTCATCATGCTCTTCATCAAACTTTTTCATTACATAGACTCAACTATGCAATCATGCAAATCTTCATCGTAATCTTCCTCTTCATGGCATATAAAAAGAAACGGAGGAAAGAATATGGAACCTCAACATTTTGAATGAGATCTCGTCACAATTGCAGTCGATATGTTATATAAAGGAGCTGCAATATACACTTATATGGGCATAAAACTGTAGGTAGCTCGGTGAAGTCAATATGGACAAATAAAAGGTAAGGGACCTAAATTGACATATTAAATGGTTCATTTAATCAGGTCTTCTTGATGTTAAATATGAAGCTTTGGCATTTTATATAGCATATTGTATGGTGGCTTTTTATTTCGATTCTGCCCACTTGTCTACATGCTTACGTGCTTTCTCTGCCTGCAAATACGAAATAATAATTACATATGATATCAGAGAAACAAATAAATAATTTGGTTAACCTTGTATATAAAATATGGGCCTCATGTATACATATTTTCAACATATAAAAGTTCAAAAGACTAGCTTTGACCAGATAAGAAAGGTTTTATTAAAAGAACTGTCTAAATAATATGAACATATAAATAAAATTTTAACATCGACAATCATTTATGGAATTACTCTCAATAAGTTTTAAGTACGGTGATATATATGTTCAGTTGTCATTTTCTCTTACTTATTACTAAACTTTGCACGTAACATTTCACTTTCGGTAAATCTGTGTGTCTGATGTTTTGGGTATCTTTAAAAAAAAATAAATGAATTGGCAATAAACAAAAATTAATTAACAAATAAATTGCCGGTAACGCTATTGACTCAGCTTTATTTACCTCCTTTTCCCAGTCACATCGAACGGTGATGATTGCCAAAATCAAGGTTTGTATTGCAGTTCCACCAAAAATCATTCCGGCCCATATTCCCTAAGTTATTTCAACAGTAGGAAAAAGAAAATGGAAGTTGTTGAAACAAATTCACATCTAAAACTATAAATCAATAAACATAAAATCATATCGTAACTAAAATTTTAAATTTTAAATCATAAAGTTGTTAATCTAACATCTACCTTCAAATTGGAGAAGCAGAATTTGATTTTGAACCAAAAACGTTCATTTCATACTTATTGTTTGACGGGTTTCCGCCAAAATCTCAACGTACAAATGGAAGGCATTAATCAATAAATATAGAGCAACGCCTGATCTAATGGATTAAACCTTCATTCTAGATGATTGTAGATTCAAAATTTATGATTTACTTAGCGTTTTCAATTGAAGCGTGTGTTATTTAATAAATGTAAAATTATTGAAGATGATAAAAGCAAGCTCAAGTAGAAGGCATCCAAGATCTAATGAGACTACCAATGAAGGCAGAGATCAAAATAGAGATCCGTCTAATCATCTCCTATATCATGAATTAGTTTATTCATCTGAATCAGATATGTTACTCTAGCATTTCATATAAATATTAAGAGTGTAATATGCATACCATGACGCCTTGGTTGAAGCCCCATCCCATTAAGAAGCCAAAAGGAACTCCTATGAGATAATAGCAACCTAAATTTATATATGCAACGTAAGATTGCCATCCTGATCCTATTGCTACTCCTGATACAACATGAAATACAAAGTGTTAATTTGTAACATAAACCATTGAAGAGTAGAAACCTTAAAGTAACAAGGACAATAGGATAATTGGCGAGTGTAATACAAATTTATTAAAATATTGTACTTAACCAATAGAGTGGTTAGGAAGTTGTAACTGACTAAGTGAGTGTATAAATAGGAGGAGTTAGTATTAAGTCAGTAGAGTGTGTGTGTGAAGTACATATGTGAGAACAAGACAAGTGACTATTCAAGAGTGGAGAGTGCAAGTGTGTTGTGCAGTGCAACTCAGTGTATGTGAGAGCAAGAAACTTTGCGAGTGATACATAGAAATAAAGTGAAAGGAATTTAAAATGCATTTGTGTGTGTATAACGTTCTATTTGTGTTGTTGCTGTTAAATTTCTAGTGCATTAGTTTTCCAACAGTGGTATCAGAGCCACTTGGAAGAAATCAAGATCTTACAAGTTGTGTGTTCTTGGTGATTTACCAATGACGAGTGATGTTAGTAATATTGCTACTATGCTTCTTGTTTTGAATGGAAAAAAAATTATGATAATTCTTGTATTCAAATGTGGGTTCTCTTTGTGTTTTAAGAAGTGTTAGTGATTGTTAGCAGTGGATTGCAAGAATTGGGAGAATCCACATTTGATACTTAATGTGTTGTGTATAAAGAAGCCAGGAAAAAGAATTGCAAGGCCCTTTACTATATTCATCAATGCATAGATGCTGCAAATTTTGAAAAGATTGCATTAGCCAAGACAGCAAAAGAGGCTTAGGATATATTTGAGAAATGTTATAAAGGGATTGATAAGTTGAAGAAAGTTAGGCTATAGACTTTAAGAAGGCAATGCAAGCTATTGCACATGGAATCTAAGGAGAGTATGGATGATTTTTGTACTCATATTATATCCTCGACGAATCAAATGAAATCTAATGCAGAAACTATGATAGATACAATGATGGTGGAGAAAATTCTTCATACTCTAACCCTTAAATTTGATTAAATGGCAATTACGAATGAAGAATCTAAATACCTTTCTGAATTGAAGCTCGAAGATCTATAAAGCTCACTAGAAGCTTCTGAATAGAGGATAAATGAAAGAAATCCAGACAAGAGTTTAGAGCAAGTGCTTCAAGCACAAATTAAATAGAGTGCTTTAGATTCTTTTAACGGTCGAAGAGGTAGAGGAAGGGGGCATAGCAGAAGTTTCTTAAATCAAAGATGTAAACAAGAATAATTTAGTGATCATGCTAAGTTTGATATGATTAGTGCTCAAAGATGTGGTGGTTCGCATAAAAGAAGCATGAAAAGGATATTTGATAAAAGAAACATATTGTTAAAGATTTGGATACTTTGCAGATGAATGTAGAAATTTTAAGGGGGCTCCAAAGAATCAAGAAGAAGTAGTTGCTTATGCCCAAGAAAAAGATGACTCAAATCATGTCCTCTTGATGGTTACAGTTGTCTCAAACAATTCTAATACCAACTCTTGGTATTTAGATACAGGATGCTTAAACTACATGTTTGGAAATAGGGAGTAGTTTGTTGAGCTTGATGAATCTTGCAAGAATAGATTCAAATTTTTAGATAATAGTATTGTTGTGGTAGAATGTATAGGCAAGATATTGATTTAACAAAAGGACATGAAGCATTTGTATATATCAAACGTACTATACGTGCCTAAGATGAAGAATAATTTATTGAGTCTAGGACAGCTCTTAAAGAAAGGATATAGTATGTGTTTGTGTGATAAGAAGTTGACAATGAGCAATAAAAAGAGGTAATTGATTCTAAAATCTTATTTGACTAAAAATAGAACTTTCAAGATTGAAATTCCTACAAGTTGTTATCAAAGCCTCTCTACTATTGTTGAGAATGAGAGCTAGTTATGGCATATGAAATATGGCCATCTCAACTTCAAAAGTTTGTGTCAACTTAGGAATATGAAAATGGTATTAGGGCAGCATGTCAGTTGGGCAAACAATCAAGAGATTGGTACAAGTAATAAATTTCACCTAAGATTTTAAGATAATTGGAAGTAGTATACTTAAATGTTTGTGGTCCAATTGACATCACTTCAATTGGAGGTAATAGACACTTTGTATCCTTTATTGATGAATTTAGTTGGAAAGTGTAGGTTTATTTGATTCAAAATAAAAGTGAAGTATTTGAAGTTTTTTAAAAAATTTAAGGCTTTTGTTGAGAGGAAAAGTGTAAAACAAATAAAAGTTTCATGAACTGATGGTGATACAGAGTATACCTCAAATGAATTTAAAAGATTTTGTGAAGATGATGGTATTTTGCATGAGGTAATTTCTCTATACATACCCTAACATAATGGTGTTGCTAAGCGGAGAAACAAGACTTTGTTAAATATGGCCTGAAGCATGTTAAACACTAAGAAAATGCTTGAAAGCTTTTGGGGAGAGGCAGTGATGATTGCTGCATACATCTTGAATAGATGTCCAACTAAAAGAATAGTTGGAAAAACTCTTGAAGAAATGTGGATAGGAAAGAGACCAAGTGTGAAACACTTTAGGATATTTGATAGTTTATGTTTTAGCCATTTATCTAATGAGAAAAGGAAAAAGTTAGATGATTAGAGTACACGAGCAGTTTTCTTAGGATATTATCCCACTGGGGCATATAAGTTATATTGTCCTATAACTAGGAAGGTATTCATCAATAGAGATACGGTTTTTAATGAGAAAAGTGATTGGCAATGGGATAATAAAGTGTTGGATTCTTCTATTCCACTAAAGGATTTACATGTATGGAATGAAGAGGATGAATGATTGATTCTCAACCTCAAGACCAAAGAGTAGTTATTGATTAGAGTCAGCAAGTTATTAGTAGAGAGTAAAGAATCAAACATAGGCTAATGAAATTTGAGGACTATGAGGCATTTCCAGATAGTGTAGTCACGATTAAAGGAGATTTGGTTCATATGTCTCTATTTGCTAACCTAAAACTAGTGACATTTGATCATGCTATTAAAGATCTGAACTGGAAAGAGGACATGAAAGAGAAGTTGCAGTCCATTAAAAAAAATCAGACTTAGGACTTGGTTTAACTACGTAATCATAAGAGGCCTATTGATGTGAAGTGGGTCTATAAGATTAAGATGAAACCTGATGGTTCTGTTGCTAAGTATAAAGCCAAATTAGTGGCTAAAGGATTTTTACAAAAGGTCAGATTTTATTTCAATGAAGTATTTTCTCCGGTCGTAAGAATTGAGATTGTTTGTTTTGTAGCAGCAATTGCAAGCTACAATTCATAGCCAATGTACCAAATGAAAGTCAAATCAACTTTTCTCAATAGCCCACTAGAAGAAGAAGTATATGTGAGACAGCCACCTAGGTTTGAGATAAAAGGCAATGAAAACAAAGTGTTTAGGTTGAAAAGGGCCTTATGTAGCTTAAAACAAGCCCCAAGAGCACAAAACAAAGAATAGATATGTTCCTAGTACAACAGGGATTTGAAAAATGTAGTTGTGAATATGGAGTGTATATGAAGAAAAGGGAGTCTGATAATTCAGAGCTGAAAGAAAGTGTTGAACTATTACTTATGTGTTTGTATGTTGTGATCTCCTGGTTATTGAGAGTAATGAATTCGAGATTGATAATTTTAAGAAGATTATGAAGTCGGAGTTTTAAATGTTAGATTTGGGTGGTTTGTCATATTTCCTTGCTTTTGAGTTTACTGAGGTTGAAGAGGGTGTGCTATTGCATCAGTTTAAATATGATCGAGACATTTTGGCAATATTTAATTTGTTAGAATGCAATGCTATGGCTCCACTAATTGACATGAGTGTTAAATTGGTGAAGAATGAAAGTGAAAGGCTAGTAAACTCAACTTTATATAAGCAAATAGTAGGATCATTGAGGTACTTATATAATAGTAGGCTAGATATTGCGTTTGTAGTAGGCCCAATCAATAGATTCGTAGAATGTCCTAGAGTTTTGCATACGTTGGCAGCCAAAAGAAACTACAATATGTGGAAGGGACTTTAGATTATGGCATTCTATTGCAAAAGAAGAGTGTTGAGTATGACAGTAGTGTAATTGGATTTACTAATTTGGATTAGCGTGGTGATAAGGAGGATAGAAGGAGTACGACAGGATACATGTTTAAGTTTGGGAATTCTCCTTTTGCTTGGTGTTCAAAGAAGCAACCAGTAGTAGCTCTGTTATCTTGTGAAGCTGAATACGTAGCAGCTTTTACTGCTGCGTATGAGGCTATTTGGATTACAACTTTACTCGAGCAAATGAAAATGAAGATTATGAAGCCAATAAAGTTGAAAATTGATAACAAACCACCTATAAATCTTGTCTAACATCCCACTATACATCTAAAGAGTAAGCACATACAAACCAAGTTTCATTATCTAAATGATTAAATAAATCAAGAGAAGTTGAAGCTATTGTCTTGTAGTATAGAAGAGCAACAAGCTGATATATTGACAAAGCCATTAAGAGTAGACAGGTTTGAAAGATTAAGAAAGTTGATTAGTGTGAGATCATTAGAAGCATGCTAACAAATCTATATTAAAGGGAGTGTATTGGAGAGTGTAATATAGATTTATTAAAATTTTGTACTTAACTAATAAAGTGATTAGGAAGTTGTAATCGACTAAGTGAGAGTATAAATAGGAGGAGTTAGTGTTAAGTCAATAAAGTGTGTGTGTGAAGTATATACGTAAGAACAGGACAAATGAATACTCAAGAGTAAAGAGTACAAGTGTCTTGTGCAATGCAATGCAGTGTGTGTGAGAGTAAGAAACTTTGTGAGTGATACATAAAAATAAAGTGAAAGGAATTTAAAATGCATTTATGTATGTGTAACGTTCTGTTTGTGTTGTTGCTGTTAATTTTCTAGTGCATTAGTTTTCTAGCAAGGATAATGTCCTTAAGCAAATGCATGAGTTCTTCCATTAATCACTAAGAGCATCCACATCGTAAGAATTTCGTTTAAAATTTTTAAATTTTACATCAATAATTTAAAGATTTCTTTCTTTTCTTTTTTATAGGATCTCTTTAGAACTTTTATTTATATTATTTATGAGATCAACAATACAAAATTTAAATAAAAATAATACTTAAATATATATATATGGCAGCTTTTAGGGGTTCTTATTAAGGACCCTAAATATTAAAGGATCTAGCCCCATTGGTGAAGGACCTTTATATAAAATCCTTCATTTTTAGAACTCAGTGTCAAAGAGCTCCATTGATGCTCTAAAGTTATATTATATTATATATATATATATATATAATAAAGAGAAGATAATAAAATGATTAAAGTCAAAATTTGCTTATTCCATTACAAACCATATAGAAAATTGAAGGCCTATATTCGATTTAGCACTTTGGTTCTAATCAACACATCGTGTATTTGCCTAAATTAAATGAAGGATTAATCAAATGATAAGGGAAAAAATACACATACAATTGTGGAGATAATTTGCAAACATAACTCTTAAAGTTCCGATTCGTTGTATCTCACTTTGCATCCCAGAACTTTTTAATTTATTATCCAATTAATCCTCATGTGTTATTGCAAAATCCCAATATTTATTATGAAAAAAAAAAACCACAAATAGTGATGATTTCATGACTTTAGCAACCTTTTAAGGTGTATTTTATAAAGTTACAAGATGTAAAGTCACACATTAAGAGATTAAGAATCCTATTTATACCTAATCAATAATTTATGAAGTACATTTGCATATTTTCTCTATATTGAACAAAATGGAATAATCCATGGATATCAATATGCTACCAAGATTTTGCACATAAGGAGCCATGGCCAATCTCCTTAATGTATAAATAATGTATACATGCAAAGGTTAAGTAGGAATTAAATATGTACCTGATAGAACTGGTTGAACACTGTTTAACAAGATAGTGAATGCGAGAAGAAGAGAGAGCTTGTTCACTGCATGAAGGACTGGTTTGCTGGTAGAAAATATCAATGCTAACTCATTATGGAAGATCAATATGAGCAACCAAAAGAAGAGGCCGATCACAACTGATGTCGCCACCGCCACTGCCGTTGCAAACTTAGCTCCTCTTCCATTGCCTGCTCCTAGCTCATTTGCAACCCTAACCCTGTCATTATCAATGCCCTTCATTTCTTATTTCCATTAGGCCACGTAAAGTCATTAATAACATCGTGAACAAGTCAAATATACTTGTTTAGATCGTATAATAAGAAGTTTTACACTTTTCAATCCACTAGTCATTCTCGTGATATGTATGATATGAATGGTTTGAATATTATATTTCACATGTTAAATATATTAAATAAGTACTTTTGAACATCAATAACTGTAATAATATTGATGGAAGGTGTAAATCTTGCTCTGTTTCCAAAGCACTTCGCCTTAATGTTTTATTCACTTTTGTGTATAATAGAAGAAATAAATTGTAGCATTATAAATTAAGGGTATATTACATCTATCTCTCCTAATAACTATTAAAAGTACATTGACACTTATGTTTTCAATTATGCATCTACAACTCTATGATATAACATCGACCTCCTAATGAGTTTGAAAAATACAAAAACTCTGTACTCAAGTTCCATCATTACAAGCAGACATCTTTAAAGAGGTATAAATGCATGTTGGAAGGGATAAACGCATAAAAGAATGGAAGTATTGATACATACTATATACAATATTAAAGGTTTACTGAAATGGTGGATATAATTTACTCTAAAATCATCCTTAGTAAATTCTCTTACAACGTTTCATGAATGAAGTTATACAAAAAAAGTGTGGTTGATTTTTGTTTACATCTCCTTTTGTCTTTTAATCTACATTCCACAGGACATCACGATTATATCTTGAAATAGTGATACTTGTTGTCCATCCCAACATTATAGATACAGTTTCAAGAGCGAAATGTTGTGAGAAATACTGTCATTACAATAGCAGAATTATGCAACAGCAGCTTAAGGCTTTGTATTGATTTTGTATTTATTTGTATGTTAACAATTAATTTAGTAGTTACACATGTGAAATTTTTATTTGACCACTTGTCATTTTTTTTTATTGCTTTATAGCTGTATATACATATGTCTTATACCAAACTCTTCAACCAACTAGTCATTTTTCACATCTCATAAATCTGTGCGATGTGCGATGGTTCTGCTCTCTCTCTTTCACTTGAGTCTACTGCATCTGTCAAAAGCAAATTATACTCAAGCACTTTCTACTCGTAAGCTTTAGAAATTCACAAATGTCCAATAGCTAAATATAAAGGGTTTTTTTTTTTTTTTTTTTTTGTTTCTCTCTCTCTTTAAAAAAACAAAGAAGATATAAATTAGGCTATTCCTCTGTTTATATATATATATATAGAGATTCCACAAGGTGTGATCGATTTCTAAATTTATACATATCAAATTGCTGGAGTCTAATGTTAATATATTTAATGGACAGAATCTTAATTGCAAAAATTTCGTCAGACACTAGTCAAAGTTTCTCGGTTTTCTCAGTATCACATGCAGACATGAAACGTTACAGAGGCTGTCTAGTGTGCAGAATCAGAACCACCAGTGAGATTTGTTGTCCTTTTCAATTCAAGGAGAAACAGTAATCCTTTGCATTAAGTTGAATGCTACTTTCTGTAGAGGAACCCCAAGGCAGAGGCCCGAATTTCACTGGATTCAATTATTAATTATTAAGTGTTAACGATGAGTTACCGCTCTATCCCGATTATGTGTGGCTACTTAGAGTGGAAAATAATGTGGAACAAAGTAAGTGGAAATTCTTTCTTTTTGGATAAAAATGAGATTTCAATTGCACAAAATTAATTAGTGCAATATATTTATTAAGAGCGTGTTTGTTTCATGCAAAATGTTTTTAAGATTTCTATATTATATCTTATGATCAAAGGGTTAAAATTATCATATATAGATCATAAGAATTTACGGTTACAAATAACTTTTAGCCACAACTAATGGTGAAAAGTAAATATTATAAATGATATCCACTAGTAGTGATAAATTTAAATACTAAATAGGAAATTAAGGAAATGATTTCTATCTTTAGAAAGAAAAATAATTACTTCCCTTGTTTTTTTATTAGTATTTTCTATAATTGCTAACCACTATCAATACTAAATATCAAGAAAGGATTTAATGGTTATTATAATCACATGTGATATATATATATATATAATATGTAAATACCAATAAGATATTATTATATATAATGGATATAAATCAGAGATGATAATTAATTTGTAAACTACCTATATAATTATTATAATTATTATACATATCAATATCTTCTTAGTATTCAGATACTATATATACATAACACTTAATGTATAATACTAAATGAGTCTTTCTTTTTTTTTTTTTTTTTTTTTGAGTATCATTACCTTCATCATCACTTACCATTACAAGAAGATTATCATTATAGTATTCGACCACTATAAATCTTTGATTTTAACAAGTAAGGAAATAAAGCAAAGTAAAAACAACTTTCGTAAAATCAATGCACCCTAAGATGATACTTTGGATGTTTCTTCTTCTCTTTTCCCCCTCTTTCTAAATTTTAATGCACCCATACTCACTCACTTGCACCAATTTTTTTTCAGGAAAAGGTTGGTTTCACATGTAGATACTCATTTGGTTCATTTTTACTTGACATCACCTATTTTTCTATATTTCTTCCAAACCAAACATACTATTCTTTTATTTTTCGTGATGTCTACTCTAGAGAGTCAATATATATGCACACAACACACACACGGGAAACTTCATCTAGTTTAGTAAAGAAAATAAAAAAGTGACAGACTAAATAATTATGTCATTATTGACTAAATCTTGATCCTAGCAGCCGGACGATCAATGTGAATATGACAAGCGATTTTAGTTTGACCATTCATAAGCTAAAAGCCTAAAATGTAAAAAAGGGGATAGAAGGATATGCAAGTTCTGCTGTGGACTGACTTGTTTAATTTGACATGAATTTTTTGTTTCACTATGCCATTTCGCGCTATGATTGATACCGAAAGGGATTAATGGACACATAATTTACATCAAATTGTACACAATAATTAAGCAGTAGGAGGGAAGACATCGTATATCTCCCTTTCTTTCTTTCATTTTCTTTTCTCAGACAGATCGTGTTGCGTCAATTGATCAACCAAAGTAATAGTTGGAGAACAAGTTTAAAACTAGAAAGACATACAACCCCTTAACCTAACCTAAACAGGCGGACCTGGACGTATTGGAAATCAAGACTCGGCAATGACCACTTCAATTGATGGGTCTGGCACAGGTTTAGGAGCCGCTGGACCAAGTTATTTCGATCTATTTTCTTTTATATATATATATATATATATATATATATTTTCTAGATCCCAAAAAGGAGGACGTTGGACCTTCCCATAGACTTGCCGAGACTTCATTGGAATCTCGACCCGTCCACGATAAGTCTAATATGAGACACGAGGCAAATATGTCTCGTCGTTATGTTTATGGTAAAACGGAGAGATATGTCGAAAAAGAATAGTGATGGTATGATAAGCAACTTTTACATTTAAATTAGTGTTATTGTATGAAAGCGTATAGATTTAAAATTTTCCACTTTCCATAAAATAGTGGTGCTTGCTTTATTAAATTGAATGCTCTGAGGGAGACTCATCAACAAAACCGCCATAACAATAATGATTATTGTACAATAGAAAAATAAGGAAAACTGGATAAAGCAAATGACAGATCTTTTTTTTTTTTCCCCCCTAAAATGACAATTTCTCATTAAATGTTTCCTAAAATCATTTATTGCCTCGAGTGCGTACATAAAGAACAACTGGGATAAATATTAAAGATTCTTGATGTGGCAGCATATGATTACAGAAGATATGAAAAAAGACACCATTAGCACATGGAGAAACTTTGTATGTATATATTCATATATATGTATATTTAAAAAAAAAGAAGATTTTTTTGTTTTGTTATGATAATTGGAGACTAACATTTGAATTTATGTTAGTACGGTGGATTTAACCATTCGAATTCATACATTGGCAACTAATAGTTTTATAATGATATATAAAGAAACAATCTTGGAATTAGAAAAGGCTAAGAAAAAGAAATTACCCGGTAGCAGCAAGGAATGCAAAAGGAATCATCATCTCCCACCCATTTATAGTCATGCTGCCAGATAAGACAAAGGTAAATTAAAAATTCATAAAGTTGAATAGCTGACCAAATGTTTCTTCCCTCGGCTAAACAAAACACACACCTAAGATAAACTAAATATTGTAGACGAAACCTCAGCAAAATACTAGAATGGTGCATATTCGGTTTTGAAACTGATAGGGATGGTTCACTTGACATCCATTTTATGTCGATATATACAATATAATAGTATGCACCAGACAAAGGAAGTAATTCATATCCAACTGAATTCGTATGTGGCTAAAAATATTGCTGACCATATGGACAAAGCATCCACCGCAATTTCAGCGTTCTCCAGATTTCCAGTCATCAGGATCAATATTCTATAGTACCAATTCTCCAAGCTGCATATATATTCAACCACCAAACATTAAAAAAAAAAAAATCATAAACTCCAAGTATATACATATATATATATATATATATATATATATATACAACATTGGTTAATTAAAAAAATTAGATCAGTACCGTACTGTTATTTATTTTTCATAAGACATGTTTGATCGAATCATGTTAAACGTTGAACATTAAAAGTGCAGGCATTTATTGTGCTATTATTACGTGATAAATTTCATTTGTGGATGGGAAGAATTACCAAAGCATTAAGCCTGAGGCAGCTGAGAGTTTAACAAACTCCCAAAGACCAGAAAATGCTTCTATGGAGAAGCCTGTCCATGTAAGTGGACAACCACCACAAATACAGTAAAGAAGATGACCTCCTGCCAACACCCACCAAGAAAAGTTGAGAGTCACGGCCGTTCCGATCACTCCGAGTTGAAGCCTCGACACGAACAACCAACTCACGAAAATATGTACCAGAAGAGCTACTAAAGACACCCATGCAATCACTCCTGTTTTTAATTGACTTTGCAAGAACCTTTGTAAAGGAAACTGAAATGCAAAGCTGAAGTGAAGTGGTATCAACCAAAGGGACACCTTCCCAGATAACTCCGCTACATCGTGAGGCAGCCCCAACAACTTCAAAAATGGTGCGGCAAACGTATATAGAGGCAATAGGAGAACACAACACAGGAACAGAACAATCCATGATCTTTGCATGTACACACCCAACATGTAGTACTTTTTTGCCCCAAAAGCTTGCCCACATAGGGTTTCTAAAGCACTTGCCATTCCTAGCTGCCGAAAAACAAAAAAAAAAAAAAAAAGAACACAGACATCTATTCAGATATGATGGTGTCGTCCTTAATAAGAACGAAGAAACACGATATATACACACAAATTGATAATTTCGCGAGAAACTTCATATGATGTGGCTGGAAGATCAGAGATCGATCCATCATCAAACCATTGAAATAGTTATAGAAATTAATCCAATAAAGATTTTATCTAACAATAGAGTGAACGGTCTTTGCCATCTCGTTGCATATGCAAAGATAGAAGCTCACTTTGGTATGAAAAACAAAGATGTACGCCAGGAGGCCGAAGTCAAAACCAACGATGACATTATTGTCTAAGGGGACTTAGATGGTGTATTCAATCATCTGCTCATTGAGATTGCTATAGAAGTAAATATGATTGAGATTTCAAGGGTCAGATGATAGATTAAACAGTCCCGCAGTTCATAGCATTTATACAAAGATAGAGTGGACTTGATTGAGGATGAAAAACAAAGATGCATACCAGGAGTCCAATGTCGAAACCAACGATGACATTGTTGGCAAGGGATATAGCAGCAAATTCGAGGTCCCCCAGATGTCCTGCAAAGGCTTGAGTGATGACCAACATAGAATAGGAGGCAAGACGGCTAAAGATGGAGGGTCCTACTATATGCCATAACTTCTTCGATTCAATTATGACCCTTGTTGTGAGATTCTGTTCTTCATCATCACCGTGTTGATTCTCTAGTAGAGGAGCTTTCGGTTCCTCTAGAGAAGAGCTTCTTGGCATCTTCTCGTTGGCCTCTTTTTGCTACTAAGTATACCTACCCAATTTAATTAGTCATCTTTGCAGGACAGGCCTACTTGCTATTCAAAATAACGAACGTAATAATTGAAGTTTGGATGCGTGCAACTGCTAAATAGTCATTTCCTTTTACTACGGTGTAACAATATTAACAGTGTGATATCCGAAACAAGATGGACAACAAAGGCATAAAATGATTCATTTGGAAAATTAAATGTTCTTTTACTTTTTTTCTTTTTTTTGTCGGGATCTTCTCTCTACAAAGGCATAAAATGATTCCTTTGGAAAATTAAATGTTCTTTTAATTTTTTTTTTCCCTTTCAAAGTAATGATGCTATACTATAAAGGAAAAAAAAATCATATATACCAAGAAAGATTGATAAAATCAAGCATATTGTTTTCTCCAAATATATATTTGTTTGAATTGCAAAACGTAATATTTAAAAAATGTCTACCATTAAGAATGTTATGGAGATAATAGAAATCCATTGAGCTTAAATCACCATTGTGAAATCTAGATCAAATTGCCATGTAGAGAGAAGATCCCGATATCTTGATATTATGTGAAATGATTATAATGGAGAGAACGTACTTTTACTTTCTAATGATATATGTAAAGGGCTAAATTTAAATTTGGGCTTTAAACCATTAATTAATTGGGTTTAGCTATTTGGACTAAGGTAAAATAGCTCAAAGAGTTAAGTTTAAATTGTCGAGATGATCAAAAGAGTTTTGGCATGGTAGGCTTAGAGTAAACCCGTTGGATCTAACTTTTCTTGATTTAGCTCATAATAAAATAATAAATAAAGTCTACCCAAACCCATAAAATAGCCTACTTAAAATTCATTAATAAAGGGTTTCAATCTTAACAATTTATCACCATTATGATCTGATGGATAAGATCGACAATCATTTTCTATACATACCCCCTTCATCTCCTCATTTGAAAAAGGGAGAAAAACAATCATTAACGCCGTTATTTTGCCAAAATCTTGTCTCAAAGATAAAAAACTTAAACATCTCAAGGACTTTACCCTATTATTCATCAATTGTGGAGTTCGATACCATCGCACTCTTTCATCTATCACCATACGTATTAAAGCTTTACCAAGATTACTTACTCCTCTTCCCTACATTACTCCCCTAATCATCTCATACAGACCACTCAAGTTATTTCCCTAGTCATGTGTAACATGACTTCACACACGGCACACATGTGACCCTTGCATCGATACCCACACCCCACAATTTTTGGCAACTCAACTAGAGAGGGAAGATTTAATACTCATATCATGGTACCTTTAAGGCAAAGACAACTTGATCCTAATGATGGAATTAATCAAGAACAAGATGGTACTATTATCACCAACAACCAAAATCCACCTCTAATAGGAAATATGAATTAAGGAGATGGTTCTTAAGAAGGTACTCTCGATAATGCACAACTAACACGAGAGCTTCAACAAACTAATCATAATCTAAATGAGCTCAAAGTGATGTTTGCCTAGTGTGTACCTATTTTGACTACTTCGTTGCTGCACATCAAGGGGCAATTGATGGAGGTCCCTCTAATATGATGCAAGAATATGTTACGCAAGCTTCTTAGCCACTTAATCTCTTGAATACTAGTGAGCAAAATGCTCCTAGAGTAGAGGAGCAACTTCCTATAGTAGAGCTTGTACCTACACAGTATACTCTGCCTAAAATGATAAATCAAGGAATTCAAATGGGAGGTTCATCATATTCATGTGCTACCCCACGTGTTATAATTATTAAATCTTTGCACCTTACCCTTATGAATTCGATTCTAGTAAATTCTATGCCTGTAAATTTCATTAACACTACTCCTGCGATGCTAGTGAAGATAGAAATATCTACTTAAAGGGCTTCATTTGTGGCTAAAGAAGATCTGGACGTATATATGAGGGAAATATAGGAAAAATCTACATCAAGTGTGTTTGAATCCTTGCTTGCAAATGAGAATACACTTCTAATGCACAAGGTTTTCTAGAAAGTTTAGCAAACCATGAAGTAATGTTTCATTACTATCTTTTATCCTATAAAGTGCTGCTAAGGAAATACAATATTCTTTAGGCGCATTATGCTGTGAACTTTTAAGATTTTGCTAAATCAATAAATAACTCACATTAATTCATGATGTCCTACATAAAGATAGGGATCTCAAATAAGTAAGAAGTAAGATGACACATACTAAGTTTAACAAGTCCATACACTCCAAGTGAAAAAATACAATTGTGAAGAAAGTAAGGGTAACACTATTAAGACTCAACACTAGATGCTATAACAGAATCAAGATCTATGCCTCTAAGGCACTCCTCTCTCTCAAGTTCTACCCTTGCAAGTTTGGCTTTAAGTCGCTCACATCTTTCTACAATGTCTTGATTGCCCAACACCTTTTGAGCCTCAGCTGCAATAATTCCCATCTTATAGAGCTTAAACTTGAAAGTGTGTGCTATAGTGACACTACTAATCGAAAGTTCGAGATTCTCTATAGATGGTAAGCGCCTAGCTTCATTAAGTAACCTTATAGCTTGCCTAAGTAGGCCTAAGAAATGAGTAGTCACATTAGAACCCAAACAGATGGATCTCGTCCAAAAATCTCTCTCCATTCTGTATAAGCACTCCAATGGTACTAGGAGGTTAGAAGGTATGGTAAAGCCATGAAAGGTGGTGGTATCTTCTAAGTTTGCTATTGCCTTGACTATGGCTCTTTTATCTCAATGTTGTAATGTTCCAATCTCTAGGGGAAGTGATATTGTAGGATCTCTTGGAATAGGCGAAGTCGCGTCACTACAAAGGGCAGGGACATTATTAACTACAGTAACATCCATAAAAGAATTGGGCATAGCATGTATCTCTTCATTACAAAACCCTACACCTATCAAAGCATTAGTGAACACCTGAATCACACTTTTTTCTAAAAGTGAAAATTCGTTATCTTCACAATCATCAATGATAATGAATACATTGGAGATTTTAGTATTACCATGGGTACCTTCATCAACCCACTATGTGAAGTCTGTTTCATCAAATGAGTTTCCCCTCTTGGTCATCATTAGTGTTTGTTGTAGAATCCTCTTTATCATAATCAGTATGCTTAGGAGAATCCCCTTAATCAGCCAACAACATCATCTTCTCCTTTTTCTATAACCTCAATAATAGCAGGTCGATCTTTAGCTTAAAGCCTCTTTCCCATATCGTAGCAACATGGAAAAGGCCGAGTAATAAGAGAGACACATTGACTTGAAGAAGTGCTTTTAGGGGTATTGCAACTCATATCATTAGGATGATTTTTCATTGCCTTCTATTTAGTAGAAGTGTCGATCTTATCCTTTCTCCCTTACTTCTGTAATACGCAAGATTGAGAAAACTTAAGGAAAAATATTAGTATTAAAAAAAAAAAAGAGGAGAGAGAGTTTATTGGCAATAATACCTCATGAATGTGGCTATGCTTAGGTTATTTGAGAATTGGTTTAGGGGATAGTGAATGTTCATTTTGTGATTTACCCTTAACATCATCAGAGGACTTTGCACCATTAGACGATTTTAGGTCTTCTTTGAGTTGGAAGTAAAATTTATATCTTCGAATGACTAGTTCAGGCAAATCCTCTTAGTTATCTCCAAGACATACATCTTAAGCCCATCCAAATAATTTTTCCAATACGTAAGCTAGCCACCCAAAGTAACCCCAAAACAACTCATGGAAGGAAAGAATAATTGCTAGATCCTTTCTTGAATGTTCTTTTGATACTTCAGTTTAAACGCTTTGCATTACTCATCAAAACTCTGATTAATGACCAAATCATGAGGCACTCCTTAATCAAACCTCAGTAGTCAAGCCTTGGTCAAATGAATATTTCTTGACATTATACTTAAGAAAGCAACTAAAAGCATTGGCCCAATCATGAAGTGATGGAAGACTCCCAAGTGTACTCCATAAGATAAATTGTATCTCAACATCAGAAAGCTCATCATGAAGCTTTATTAAGTTTACCAAGTCCTTTGAACCTGAAGGGTAGATTTTTTAGCAATATTCATATCTAGGCAATTCCTTTGGGTACAAACAAAAACTGAACTCATGACAAGTATCTATGACATTCTTCAAAGTACTCGAGTGCTTTCTATTGACCCATCTCTAAGCTCAAGGTCTAACGACATTAGAATGTGTAAAAGGGAGAGCAAGATCTCCTATAACTCTCCCAAAAGAAAATGTGAAGAGATACTAGATCTACATAAGACACCACAACAAATCTCCTTTATAAGCGTATCAAAGCCTCATAAAAAAGGTCCAAGTGCCTATATAAGGAACCTAAGTAGAAGAGCCCTAAAGCAATACGTTCCCCTCGCACAATGTAAATAGCTAAGTGGAAGAGTTAAGGACTAACCCCTTTTTTTGGGCCCCTTGGGAACACGAATGATGACAACCAATAAGCAACGAAGGCTTCTAACTCATGCCTAAAATGTAAAACAAAATAGGTCAAGTTAGGGTTATAATGTGAACATCAACGCGAAAGAGTGAATGATGATAACGCTACATTAAAATGTAGGAACATACTCGCATTAATATCAAGGTCCCATCTTATTACGCTTATTTGACCTAAAGAAATGCTTGATCTATGCACTAAGCATACCATGTTTGTGAGTATCTAAAGCCTCTTTTATGTCCACTTCCAATAGTTTAATCAGTACTTGATCATCTTCCAAGATTGAGGCTATGGTGATATCGATCAATCCAAGATTGGGAAGGCTCAAAAGAACAACAACATCCTTTAGTATTGGAGTGATCTTACCCCATGTTATCAAAAAAGATATGTGATTGAGTACACCAACAGAATCTGATAGCTCACTAAGTCTCTATCTCTTGCAGGCGATGCAAAGTTAAATAGGAAGATAATTGTATGGGATAGTATACCCCTACCTATGGATTTATATGTTGAATTCTTGAAAATATACATCACCTAAGATGACTACCATTTATTATGTGCTTTAGGCCATCAAAGCTACTTTCTGAAAGAGGGATTTCTTTCTTCTCATTTCTACAGTGCAACACAAAATTTGCTTCCACCTCTACCCTCTTGTGTACTAGAGGTTCTTGTCTTATGAAACGTAGCTTACCATTCTTAAGTAGATGTATGTGTGTATCTCGCCTCTTTATATCTTGCCAAAAGAAGTCATCTTTAATAGTTAGGTCTAGCAATTTGTCTTGAGGTAAGCAGACTATCGGAATGTGATATTTAGAATAGGCCAAAAGCTCATTGTTCTTGTTAGCATCGTTACTATAAGAACGACTCTTCTTAGATTCTTTGCCTATGTCAATGACCCCTAAAGGTAGTAACGATGTCTATATGTAAGTATGAAAGAAAGTAAGCACCTTCAAATGAAAGGGAAGTAAAAGAGTTAGTAAAAGTAAGGTGCATTCGGAAAATATGACATCTACATATGAAAACTAAAGATCATACATATGCACAAAGGCTCTTGCAATGCATGATGACAATAAGCAATTCACATATGAGGTCAATGATACTATACCCAGCTCACATGCTTGTGATGATGTTTAACTGATATGTTCCCATACATGTGTTCATGTTAGAAGATTAATGTTCAATGCCTCATGCTTAGCTCATATAATGGGCTTGTGTCTTTTCATATTTATGTTAAGAAAGTTTATGATTTGACTGCTTGCTTTCTGCTCATGTATTAAGCGTTATAAAGTTAAGGCCTATATGATGCTCAAGCCTCACGTCGTGTTTAGGGGTTATGTCGTGTTTACAACTTACATGATGTTCAAACATCAAGTCATGTTCAAGTGTCATGTGGTGCTTAGGCTTTACATCGTGCTCAAACCTTAGGTCATGTTTAGACTTCATAATTGTGTTCAAATCTCATCTCATACTTAGTCCTTGCATTACACTTAAGCCTTGCGATGTGTTTAAGCCTCACGTCACATTTAGGCCTTGTGCCGTAACATGTTCAACACTCATAACATGTTTAAGATTCATTTCATATTCAAAGCTCATGTTACATTCACAGATTATGTCATGTAGAAGACTCACATAGAGTTCAAGATTCGTGATTACGACTCATGCTTACTCATATTCAACTCTAACATTCAAGACTTATGTTCACTCTCATATTTAACACTTAAGTGCAATCTTTGTATTCACTCATGATCAAGACACATATGTCAAGGCTCATGTTCGACTCATTTGATGGGACTCACATTCAACTCACATGCCAAGGGTTTCATGTTCAATTTATGTACACAACTCATACGTACTCATATTGAAAGTTTAGAACTGCTCATGTTAGAAGCCTACTTGTACTTGCACCAAAGGGATTATGCTGGATTGAAGTTTTCAACTCTTATGTATTTATACAAAGGCTTATAATTGGTTCATGTATACTTAAGTCCTGGACTAGCTTTCAACTCTTGTGTACTCATGTTCAAGGTTTATGTTCAATTCATATGCTATACTTACTTAGAAGCTTCATGTTCATTTCACATAATTTAGCTCATAATTACTCATGCTAAAGGGCGTCGTGTTCATTTCAAATTTTCAATTCATAAGTACTAATGTTAAAGAGGTTTGAAGCTTGTGTTCAATTCCCATTCTAAGTTCACATTCCAAGTTCATGATTGGTTCACATATTCAAGGCTCACATTGCATTATGTTTAAGAATCTGTTATGCCATGTTCAAAGACTTACATCATGATTAAAGATCACGTCATGCTCAAGATTCACATCATGTTGAAGACTCATGTTTTATTAATGCGTGTGCTCAGCTTATGGGTTTTTGTTTAACTCTCATATATTAATGTCCAGGCCTCATGTTTAGTTCATCTCATGTGTAAGGCTCACGCTCACCTCTCATGTGCTCATGTGTGCATGCCCTTACGACTCAGGATTCATGTTTAATTCATATTTTAAGCTGCAATTGGTTTAGAGGCTACATATGATCCAAGTATTATACGTCTTCACTATTACTCGTTGATGAAGATTTATCCTAGTTGGCCCTTGGTTTGTGAACAATCATGGTTCAAGTAGTAAAGAGTTTACTCTCTTTAAATATACTAGTTTTCTAACTAGTGCCAAGACAAGATCTAATCCTTAAGTTACATTCGCAAACTTTTAACCCTTAGTGGCGAGTAGCAATGGTCTAGATAGTTAAGAGAGCCTTTTTAAATTAAGCAGATTTGCTAATTGCAGCAAGTTCGAGATGTTGGCCACTCAAAATATGATTGTGAACTTTGAAATATTAATTGTGCTATTTGTGAAAAAATGGACAAAGAGATGTTTGTTTCACAATTAAAATAAAGAGGGAAGAAGGATACAATGATCAATGGTGAAGAGACATACATGCATATTTCAACTTACAACAGCCTAGAAAATAGAGTGTTCAACAAAACTCAACAATTGCAACACCAAGTCCAAAGAATGATTCAATAAAGTCACATATATTCAAAACCACGACAATGATTAAGGTGAGGATTCACATGAAGTAAGATAAGTATCAACCCAATCAGATATGATTCCATGCAAAAGCTATAATGATTTATAAATGGCAGCAGCAAGTTAACTATATTTTTATATTGATATTGAATTTACTTCCATTTACGATTCGCCGACTGTTTGTATCTAGAAGTGAATGCAAATCCAATCGAACAACCGATAATTGAGTGCCAAGACAAGAAGAAAGTAAATACACTTAAGTGGATGAACAACTATGTTAGCCTTATAATTATGAAGTAGAGTAAAATGTGATATAGAGAAAAAGGCATGGGTTGATAAGAAAAAGATGGTCTTGAGTGGGATAAAACAGCCAAAAGAAAGTAATTTAATATTATTGAAAGGGAAAGACAGTTTGTGATTGTGAGAAAAAGGGTTTTAGAAAAAGTGAAGATGATGTGTCAACATGTAGCATGTCCATCACACTTTGCCATAAATTAATGTCTGCCTTTTAGTAAAATAGTTCATGTGAAAAAAGACATATCTTTACACTTAAAAAAAAAAAAATTAAGGACACCACATATGTTTACTTTGCTAGCTTGAAACTCTCCTCCTCTTTCTCTGTCTATCTCACAGCACAACATTCCTCTCTCTCTTGACCTCCTTATACCTGCACCCTACACATTCACGCATTTGTGTAATATAGCCTCCAGAAAGATACATTCCCTATCGTTGTGCCTTCCCCTTAGAGCCTAGACTCAAGAATGACTCCTAAGTGAGTAGTTGGTAGGTATAAAGATATGTTCAATTTTGGGAATTATGTCCTTTATATTATTGTAATCGAGGTCGTTGTACATATGGGTCATGGTCATGGGATTTTATTTCTTTCAATTTTCTCCAATCCACTAAATTTCAAGTCAGGGAGCATCATATTAGCATATTTTAGTGGTTTAATACTCCATCTAAATTGCTCGACAAAATGCCTAAGAGGAGTTTAGTCACTTACAGTATTATGTGTGTGGTGGTCAATAAAATGTTTGAGAGATATGATGCTTTATGCAACTCAATGATTATGAAGTTTGTGAACTATGGAAGTATTGAAGTGTATTGAATATAGAAATTTGCAAGATTATGACAGTGAGATGTATGAAGACGTTATAGAGGAGCACATTACCTATCATTTACGTTATGATTTCATACTTAATTTGTTGAATGGAGTAATTGTAAAGGAAAGAGATTGCAGTTTGCTCCTATAAGTAGAAAAGATGCATTTACATGTTTTAAGAAGATGTATACCAAAGTGTGAATTTATAGTGGACTTACTTCATGATCAAATCAAAGTCAGACAACAACTTTTAATTAAAGTTATATTGACAAAGTAGTTAAGAAAGTATCAAGGTAGTGATAAGATTGGGACCAAGTATTTATTGGTTCAGACAATGTTATTGAACAATCATTAAAAGAAGAATATGGGAAACAACAATAAAGTACCTAAAGTAATCCAGTAGAGTATAAGGCTACTTACACTGAATGAATAGTTGCTATGATTAAGTAATTTCAAAGTACTTCACTCAATGTATGGGGTTGATACTCAACACTATTGTCAAAAGAAAAAAAAGAAAGAAGAAAGTTGTAAGTACTGAAGAAAAGGAAATAAGTCTAGAAACACAATGATAAGAAGAAAGTGGCATCAATAAGTTGCAAAAGAGAAATGGGGATTCATTTTTTTTTTTTTTACTTATTAAAAAAAACGAAGAAGATGATACGAAGTCAAAATAAATAAGTAAATAAGAAGAAAAAGGAAAATAAACATGGGTGTTGTAACTTACTACGTTGCTGAAGGAAAAAGGAATCAGCTATTGGTCACTCTTCTTGGTCTGTCTTCTTTACTCTTCTATTGGATAAGAGCTTCCATTAAGAGCTTGCAAGTCATACTAAAATGAGAAACAAGAATGAAAAAAAAAATAAGGATAATAAAATGTACCAAGACTGGTTGAAGAGGAAGCTGCTATTTCTTTTTCTTCTTTTTTTTTTCTTTACTACGATGGCTAGGTTTAGGCTACGGGTGATGGAATTGGTTGCATTTTGGGAGCAAGCAAAAAGCAAGTGGACAATCATCCAACTTTTGATGGAAATGAAGGTATCTCATTTTAAGTTTATGGGTTGTCTATTTTGACATTATATTCACAATGTCTCATATGGCTCTCTTAGTTAACTTATCAACAAAGTAGAATGGGCTGTTTTTTTCTTTTTTTGTTTTTCTTTTGGTCCGTCTCTTAGTGATGCCTAAATGGAACTATTCATTTTAGCGTGAAATCTTGCAAATTGATGAGCATTCTCTATCCAATAGTAATCACGTAAAATGCATTCTCCATCCAATGTTTAGTGGGTGCATGTGTATAAGAATATGAAAATGGTGAAAGTCGATCCCTTGCCCTTTGTTGCAATATACTAAAGTATATTATTCTACAAAGAATATTGTGATGTTCTATGATAACGGGATCGCCATATTCGTTGTGCCACAAATAAGATTTAGTTGACATAAGAAGACTTTACAAGAAGAATTTCCTATATAAGAAGAAAATTAAAGCAATATTGATTCATGGAGTCAACTCGATGAGATCGTTAATGAAAACTTAGCACGCAAATGCAATTCGGTAGAATCAATAACTCATATGGTTTGAATCGAAGAGACAAATCAGCTTAAGAAGAGACAGCTTAAAAATGATTTATTTCAAAGTGATGCCTTGAGGGTAACATATAACCTAATCTAACTGAGGTATGGCACACAATTAAAAGGTGCTGTTAACTCACGCAGTAAGAGAATTCTTAAATGAATTTAGCAACGATGCGGCTATTCAATAGCATGTATGTGCTTGGGTCATCTGATAGACTCAATCAATGCCCAAACCCCTTCAACTTTGTTTGAAGAACTTTGGTCAGGGGACAAAATGTACAAGGCTAAATTTAAGTTTAGGCTTTAAGACCATTATCTAATTGGGTTTGGCTATTTGGTCTAAGGTAACGAGACCTAAAGAGTTAAGTCTAGATACTAGGTGTTGTTAGGTGATTTTATAATGAAATATCACTCTTATAAAACATAAAGAACTAAACGGTACCAGGGCTAGTTAAGTGTAACCACTTTGATGCCTAAGTCAATAAATATATTTAAAAGAAGATAAGTAAATAGTTATGGATCATGAAAGAGTTTTTTAATGCTTTTTCTCTGTATTTATAGGCGAATTTGGGTGTTTGAAGCAGTAGTTAATCATTGATCATGAGACAAGTGGAGACCTCATAATTAAGCATATGCTTGAAATATAAGAGTGATGGGTGGTTATGTAATGGAACTATGCTAGATGATAATCGTTCATACTACTTTTACTAAGTTCAAACTAGATATGAAATTTTCTTAGTCGATGTTTGTTGATAATAGAGTTACTCAGCTTTTCATCAATCAAATGGCCGAGTGAATTCAAAAGATGAAATTTAACTATCTACATTTGTCCCTTAACTCCCGTGGTCGAAAACTCGACTTGAGGGAGTAAATAAAGCTTAAGGTTCTATTGGTGGGGTTAGAGTGTAAAAAACTAAGTTTCCTAATTGCTAAGTAACGTAAGAAGTTTTTTATTTTCATTTAGAGCATGACATATCTTATCCTAGCTAAAATGTCGTAACTCTTCAATTTTCTTTCCTATCTAAAAAACTGAGTGGTAGTAAGTATGACATAAGTACGACAACAAGTACAACAGCTATCATTCTAGCCATAATTACACTTTACAACTAATAACTATCAGAGCTATGACAACTATTGGATCTCTATCTCAGAATACATGTCAAAAATCTGTACTATACCATCTAATCAGTGTGTTATTGCTATTAGAAACGTGTTAGGGTTACGAGGGGCAATTATTTATATATAAGGAATTTTCAATAGTGAAAGGAGATTTCTTTGTTTCATTTTCTTCTGTATCGATAAGCTTTCATCTTGTCTTCATTTTCAAAATTCTTAAAAGTTTTGTAAATTTTATCATAAAGCTGAAATCGGGTATGGTTTGAAACATAATCAATTAACTTGTTCTTTCAGATTCTAAGGCGATTGAGACCAAGGCTACTTCTCTCCCTAAAAAAAGAAACAAAACGGTGTATTCCTCAAGTAGCTCAACTAACAATGCGATGGAGTAGTGAGACAAACTCACTCGTATTAACTCTCTTGCAGTAGATACCTATCTAGATGACAAAGAAGGAAGATCTGTAGCCAAAATTTTTTATAATAATGTAGTTTACTTTAGTGATTCTCTAAACAGAGTGGTAAGTATTGCTGATAAAGTTCTTTGTTTCAAAATACAATAAATACTAGTAAGATCTTCTTGAAGTATGGAATCTATAGAGGTTGAGAGAAGAAGAAAGGGTGTGCTTTTTAAGGGAGTGTAACTTTCACATTTATCTGAAGTACCTTGACTTTAGATTGCGCTTCCCATTTTTTGCTTTTGTTAAGCAATTCTTTAACTATTTTCGAGTTGAGCTAAGCATGTTCTCGCCAAATACTTATTGGCTTCTCACAGCTTTTGGGATAGTTTGAGAAGAGGTTAAGGTTAGGGCTACGCCTCAATTATTTAGGTACTTCTTTATAATAAGGAGGCAGCTCGATGGTTAGTACTTCACAGCTACTAGGTATAGGTAGAAATTCATGGACGAATTAGAGTCCAAGATCCATAAATGGCACAATAAGTTTGTGTTGATTATATCGAATGAAGAATCGAACTTTTGGACCTAATGTACTGAACCTATTTGTACCAAAGACATTAAGTTGATGTCGAATGATGTTGCTATGAAAAAAGATTTAAGAACGAAGAAAAAACAAAATGTTTTTTTTAGGACACTGAAAGGATAATAAGGTGATATGAAAATGCTGAGCCAATCTCTCTAAAAAAGAAAAAAGCTATGTTATCGAGTAATTTCCGTGCTGAGTAGAGCTACAAGAGGAAAGACGTTCTCGTAACTTGGGGGAAGAATAATCTAGCCTTTGAGCTTCGCTCGATACAAAACATGTAAGTCCTTTATTTCTCTATTTTTATTGTTAATACATTTACCTTTTATTGTAAACATGGGCACAGGCAACATAGATCCTCCCAAACTATTGGCCCAAGTAAAGGCCAAAAAGTCCAAAGCTAGTAAACGAGTAGGCACTAAGATAACTATGACCCAACTGGTTGCTTTGAAAAAAGACACACAAGAGAAAGTGTTGAAGTAAGTAGCAACCTAAAAGAAGGCATCCCATTTGGCTGATAAGCAATAAGGGAGTGAAAAGCCTAGGGTTGTTAAGGCCACATAAGTTGAAGTGATCTTACTTCTGAAAAATATTCCTTTAACTGAAGAGCCAAGAGATTCTAACTAAGATATTAGTGTTCGCAGTAGGGTTGAAATCACTCGTCATAAGGCTGTTGAGGGGCCATCACTACAAGTAGATATTTTGTCGAGTCCTAGTAAAAGAAGTAGGAAGAAGCTTATAGGCCAACCTCCATTTAAGAGATCTAAAACTTTGGATGAGAGGAACAAAGTTATTGGTATCAATAGTGCCAAATTCACCCCTAACAGCAAGGTAAGCGAGTTCTTTGTTTCGTCCTTAGGCGACAGGATCAAATCCTTAGCTTTGATGGAAGCCGTCATTCTTACCAAGAATAAGGAAATTGCAAAGAAGGACGTCAATAGGGTTGGTGGTTGTAATAAGGAACATATTATAGCTAAATTGTATGATGTAAGTATCAATTGAATCCTTTCACTCATGGCACATGTTTTATTATTGACATAATCCTATTTGAATGTAGATCAATAGCCACGTTCTAATGGCTTTGGATGAAGCCGATAAGGAGGTGAAGAAGGTAATAAAAATTTATTGTTCCGCGGGTGATCTAGCGAATTTATCATTTTTTATTATCGACTTAATATAGAAAATCAAAGATGCATACAACTCTTCTAAGGCTTAGACTATGGCAGCTGGGAGTACTAGAATCAAGGTTGAGATGGAGGCTAGAAAATATCAAGAGTAATTGGCTGCCGAGAAATTAGCACATTCGTTAGTAGCCGATAAAGTCTCGAGCCTTAAAGCTAAGTGTAAGGAGCAATATAAGGAGGATGAAAACTTAAAGGAGGAGCTTCGTAAGAAAAGGGAAGAGTGTTAGGGGTTGAGTCGAATGCTCAACTCAATGAGTGACGAGGAGAATAGGCTTAAGGTGCAAATAAAAGAATTAGAGACTAATAACTCTATATTACAAAGTCGTATTGTTGAATTGGAGGAGGCAGCGATCAAAGTGCCTTCTGTCGAAGAAGCATTAGAGATTGTGACTCTAAGTTAGCAATATGAGAGATTGCCTAGAAAGAGGTTATTAGAGGGGGTCTAATTAGTGAGAGAAGAAATTTTAAAGTTTCACTTTGAATACAATCTTTCTTACCTGGATTTTGCTAACATCGATGATAATGTCAATAGTTGTGTTGAGGAAGTCGGTGAAGATACAGGTGCCGAGGTCCAAATGCATAGTGATGACAATAAGGTTTGCATCGAAGACTCTTGCGATGATGAGAAAAGATTATCTAAGGAAATCCCTTGCATGCACAAAGAGAAATCCACCTGTTCCAAAACCCCTAGCACTAAGAAAGAAATATGTTCTAGTAAGGCCCTATCTTCCGATCAAAGGAATGCCTCTGCACAAACTAAGAATAACTCAAAATCTTAGGATTGTCACTGTGTTTTATTTTTACTAAGTTATATGAACAAGGATTGGTTGAGTGGTTGAACATTTAATATTGTATTAATATTATTCACATTTCCTCTCATGTGTAATTTAATACTTTTAGCACGTTTAATTTCACGCGCTTTGTTTCCCGGTATGTTTTATTTCACACGCCTATTTTCCTTGCATGTTTTATTTCACACACCTATTTTCCTTGGCGTATTTTATTTCACCTGCGATATGTTGGATGTCTTCTTAAAGACTATTCATTAGTTATTTGAGATGTAGACGAGTTGTCTTACTTAACCCGCGAGATCGCCTATAAGAACTAATACATTCGTTATTTGTTTTTCCGGTTAAATTATAAAGTTCCCTAACCACGATAGGTTTGAACTTATTAAATATTAGTTCATTCACTATACAGTTTAAACTTGATAATAATTCGTTAATCACGAAATGATTAGGAAGGAAAATAAATCAGCATTGGAACTTAGAATAAGTGTTCACATTTGAAACAAGAGCTAGGCTATCGTCTCACAAAACAAGTGGAGATAATTCCAAACGTCAAAATGATTAATTAAAATAAAGCTTCAAGTTCTCAACGTTCCATACGCGAGAGACGATTGTTTCATCTAACATCTCTAGTTGATAAGCCTCCTTGCTAACGACTTCTCAGACTCTAATAAGATCCTCCTAATTTACATTGAGTTTCCCTTATCTGTTTCACACACCAATCGCCTCTAATTTCATGCAAACCAAATCTCCAGGCCAAAAAACCTTATGTTTCACCCTCTAATTATAATACCAAGCCACCCTATGCTAGTTCGATGCAACTCTCGTTTTTGCGAGATCTCTTGTCTCTTCAATAGTATCTAAATTAGCCATCAAACTAATTTGGTTGGTCATCACATCAAAATTTTGCGTGCATAGATTGGGTAGGTTGAGCTCAATTGACAATACTACTTCCATACCATACGCCAATTTGAAGGGCATTTCCCCTATTGCAATCCTATGGGTAGTCTGATATCCCCATAAAATATCTGGTAATTCGTCAACCTATTTTCCTTTGGCTTGATTAACTTTCCTCTTCAAGCCGCATAAGATAATCTTGTTAACAGCTTTCACTTACCCATTAGTCTGAGGATGTGCTACAAATGTGTAATTTAGACGGATGTCATATTTCTCACAAAATTCCCGAAACTTGTCATTATCAAATTGTGGTCCATTATCCATGATTAACATAAATGAGACCCTTGATATTGATATAGTAAAATTGAAAACAAAAGCCTTAACCTTTTATTCGTTAATCCTTACCAATGCTTCGGCCTCTGCTTCTGCCTACTTGATAAAATAATCCATGGTAACAATGACAAATTGTCACTAGGCCATAGACTCCAAAAAAGGTCTAAGTATGTCTAATCTACATTAGGCAAAGGGCTAAGGATAGGTTAGGTAATACAGTTCAGTAGAAGGCGCATGACTCGACATCTCATGCTTCTAGCATTGTCGATAGTATTGAATGGACGTTCTCAAGTCATCTTTTATTGTCAGCCAATAATAGTTGAGTTGTAGGGCACAAATGTATAACATTTGTCCTTTCACATGGTGTTGCATACACCACCATATAACTTAGATAATACTCAATGTATAAGGACCCTAAGGGGGGGCTTAGTAGTATTACCTAAAATTTTCATATCATGTGTGCACCAATGATAAGAAAATTTCTTTGTAAGTTAGAGATTACAAGACTCTAAATAGTTAATCGCTAGGGTCTTCAATTTTAGTTCGTTGACTCATTGTATAATATAAATAACTATGGATATCCATTATTTCACAATTCTTCAAAACCACAGAGAATTAGTATCCCCTACTAAAATAGTAAAATAAGATAGACAATTCTGAAAAATTCTAAACTTACTAAAAATACTAAACTTAATTGAGATATTAGTTGTTTTTCGGAGCATTTTGAATTAACTACACAAGCTTTTCATCATACTTATTCAATGGTAGCACTCAGCGCTCGGCTCCTATCCCTGTCCTAACTATTGATCAACCTGCATGGAAAAGAACTGTCGAGGTGTAAGCTTACGTTTAGTAAGATAAATATCCTCGTTAATACCGCATGGTAGAAATTTATTAGATGCACAAACATATAAATGTATGAATAATCAGTATACCAAATAATGCATGCAGTGGCTTAAGAACTGCATACAACTTAGAATTACGCCCCCTGTAGTTAGGGTTTAGAGATAATTAACCAACCTAAACCAAAATTTGGGTTTTAGGCCTTGGGTTTTATTTCATTTGCACTATTATGCTTAATTCAAAACAAAACCATATATATATATATATATATATGTATACTTTCTTCTTAAACAACAAATTATATTTTCAAAATCCCAAGTCTAGTAGTGTGGTAGCCCTCGTAGTCCACAAACATATGCCTTAAGCAGAAGCCACAAGATACGGCCCCTCGCCGATAGTTGGCATCTTTTGGCGCCTAGTAAGTCTGTCAGCTTAGGATAGAAACTTAATAAAATGATGACATAACTAGTGCCCAATTCTGCAAGAGGCCCTCCTCTTATGAGTCCCTTCTCATCTTCTATGTAAAGCGACAGTCAATGTTATCTGAATACAATTATGGGGAATGCATGATCCATTTAATTTCTTAATCATATAAGTGGTTAATCTGATTTTTCAAGGTGATTAGATAATTTCATTCCATACAATCGCATGTATAAATTATCACAAACAATTTCCATTGTTATATGATTAACATACCATAGCATTCAATCACAAATTCATACACATGCATTTCCCATATCCCACAAGCATCCAATTTATATATATAAGTTTAGATGCATCTATTCTGCAAGTAAAATCTAGTAAAGAGTAATTAGGAATTCACTCACTCACTTACTTACTCAGCTATGCAGGTCAATCTAAGTAGTTCAGGGGTAGTCGTCTTCGAAAGTCGAGTCCCCTAGACATTGTAAATACAATACTATAAGGATTTGAAATAAAACTTAGAAAACTAAGCTAAAACTCTTTAAGCTATATTTTTTACTTAGTTTCATAATTTTTTCTTGTTTTACTTAAAGTTTAATCGCGTATAACTTTCTTATTTTAAATCTGATTTTTATGATCTTATAACCAATCTTTATCGTTTTCGAGTGTGCTTTAACGTGGTGAGGTTATATTTTCATGATGAGGTACACAAAACTACCCATAGGTCAGAACAATAGTGATCCTTATGATTTGGAGTACTTTTAGGCTTTGTTTGGTTAATAGGCTTTTTGGTAACTTGAGAAATTCTTTGGGCTTGGGCTTAAGACTTTATTCCAAACTTAAAATACTCCTTAAGATTAGATTTCCAACTTTGGTTTACTCTCTTGGTGCTAATAACAACTCCTTGGGCTTTTAAGTGGGCTTAAGTTGTCAAATGGGCTTGTTTTTTATTCAAACTAAAATTAGTGACTTTGTTAGGCTTATAGAGTCTTAGGTAGACTTCTTATGGGCTTCAAAAACAACCTTTCTCAATATTTTAAAGTGCTGGTCAAAGTTTTAATGAAGGCCCAACTTAGAGTTATAGGCTCATTTTGGGAGTTTTAGACTTAGTTTTGAGTTTTAGGCTTTGTATATTTGTTATACTTGCTTTGGTTGATCTTTTCACTTTATTTACTTGGTTTTATCATATTTTTAAGTGGCTTTTACTTATGTTCCAGATCTGGCCATGATGAATCCAAGGGACACTTACTTGGTTTCTCAACTTGTTTTATCATTTCCTTAAGTTTAGGTATTAGATCATGAACCTAAACTACTTGTATTCAAATCTTAACTTGACTTCCCTTCCATGAGATGATTATTAAGCTCATACTTTACATGAAAATAGTGGATCTCATACTTATCACAACTTCTATATCATTGTTCATGTCTTACAAAGTTGGTGTTCTCATAAAAACTTCATGTGATGGATTTTCCATTACCTAAGTCTTGATTTAAGCATGTTTAACTTAATAGAAGTGAAAATAACATCCAAATGACTTACAAATCCTCACATCCAACATGCTTCCCCTTCATTTAAGTTCTCATTTCAAGATTTTCTCAACTTAAAATTTTCCATTCTAAGTACTAAACAAGTATCTCTATAAAACATCAACTTTACATGCCCATATTCCAACTTTCATGTAAGGGTTTCATGAGTTTACTTTTTAGGGTAGTCTTAGATGTTTCATCAACTTATGATCATACTCATATCCTCAAGAAATAGTGGTCTCCTAACATGTAACACTACTGCTAACACGTAACACTACTGCTAACACAAAGAAACAACTTACTCGTCCTTAAAGCGAAAAGAAGGTGGTGGTGCAACTAAGTATCCGCTTAGATTGTTGTCTTCCTTCCTCTTCTCGTAAGTTTTTTTGGAAGCTAGGGTCTTGATCTTTGAAATGGATTTTTGGAGATATTCTAAAGTTCCTAAAAGTAGTTTTTGAAGTTGACAAATAGAGGGCACAAAATAAAGCTTAGGGCCATGAGTATGGAAGCAAAATAGTAGCGGTAATGTTGGGATTTTATGGGGTTGGATTTCTTTTTTTGGTTTATGTTTAAAGTGAGAGAAAAGTAAATGAAAATGAGAGTGAAAGTGAGAGAGAGAGGTAGATTTTTTAATGAGAGGAGAAGTGTATTCAAGAAGCTTTAATTGCTTATTTTTTAGTATGCACAAATGTCAACTATTTGACAAGACTAGATGATATAAGTATTAAGGGGTAAATAGTAGATGTATAAGACATTTGAGTGATGGATAAATGACAAGGCATTGCCTCCCTTTTCTTTCTTTTCCAACCAGCCATGTAGGGAACAAATAGGGCATGATGTTGTCTTGTTATTTAATTTAAAGTTGAACACATAAAATAATGTGATAAATTGTCCATATGTAGTATAAGTTGTGGTATGATAAGGGAAGTGTTTTATCACTAGTTTTTGATAAGTTATCAATTGGTAAATGATTGCAACTCTCAATTGATAAATTATTTAGGCTGATTGGTTGGTTTACTTATTTATGTGCATAAGTCTTATGCATGAAGATAAGGAGATTGTCTTCTATGAAATTCTTTTAGAGTCTGTTTTTTAAATTGATTTGTAAGTTATGATTTAATTCTTATAAAATTATGAAAATTTCTCAAGTTGAATAAAATTATTCAAATTAAATTATCGATTAGTTGCTTAGGGTTATAAGTCCTTAATTGTTTTAAGGTTTAAGGTTTAAGGTTTTGAGTAACTTAGAGTCTGTGGTTCTCGTATTCGAGTTTTATCGATAATAAACTTTTGAATTAGAAAATTAATTTTTTTTTAAATGCAAACTTGAATTCTTAGCTTAATTTATCCTTAGGAATATTTGAAAAGTACTCTTAGTGAAACTAAGGGAATTGTCTTATATGAAATTCTTTTAGGGCTTAGTTCTCAAATTAATTTGTAAGTTATGATTTGCTTCTTAAGAAATTTTAGAATTTTCTAAAGTTGAATAAAATTTATTGGAATTATATTTTTAATTATTTATTTAGGGTGATAAGTCCCTAATTATCCTAGGGTTTAGGATTCGAGTGAATTGAAGTATGTTTTAGGGTTTTTCACCAACTTGGGAGTAATTGACTTATACTTAGGAGCGTAAGATTCAATTGGCTTAATTATTTAAAATCATCGCTTTATTATGTAACATACATATATCATACGATAGATTAAGAAAAGAGAAGGAAATTGCTTAATAATATATATATATATATATTGTGGGGCTACTTATGTACACAAGTAAAATTTTGTAAATTTATTAATTTATTCCTTTAACTTATGTAGTTTTGTTGTTTATTATTACTTAAAATAATTATTGATTCGTTCATTATGAATTTTATATGATTTCACAAAATTATTGATAATTTTATTGATTTATGGCTTTCAAGCATTAAGATAATTTTATAGAGTTTTAAAAATTTTTATGATTTGATATTTACGGTGTAGGGATTGGGGTTTTCTTACATGATTAAGGTTTCTAAATTGTATAATAGGGTATTTCAAGTTCGTTTTAAGTTTCGAGTTTAAAATTTTAGTCGATTTTCATTTTATATAGTTTTGTCAACTTGGGGAAATATCTACGATACTTAAGTCCAACATCATGTTTAGAAGGTTAAATTTGCATAGTTTACAGTTCGAAGGAAGGTATCAAAGATAAGGTTAGAAAATATCGCATTTGTATAGCTAGTTATCTATCAGTGTATAATTTGCTACCTGATAAGTCAATCTTCAAGCCTCTTTCCTGTCATCAGGAAGGACACCATCCTTTAGATAATCTATAACTGGATCCATCCAAGACCTCTCTTTCGAGTAAGGAGCCAATTTAAAGCTCTACTAAACAATTTGTAATTTCTTATGTAGGAGAAATTCGACAAAGAGTTTGTCATTCAAATCAGAGAGTACCGTACTGGCTAACTTTGATAACTTGTCAGTTGCGATGTTTTTACTCCTTGGTGTCTTGTGAATAAAAAAGGATTGAATATCCTCTATGAGCATTCCTACTATTAACAAGTACTTGCTCATTTCTTCCTCTTTTGCTGCATAACTCCTTCTGACTTAATTTACAACTAGTTATGAATTAGAGAAAACTTTAACTTTCTTAGCACGAACTTCCTTTACCAATCTAAGTCCAACTATTAAGGCTTCATATTTCACTTCATTGTTGTTGGCTAGAAATCCAAACTTCAAGGGATAATTAACCTTGACATTATGGGGTCTCTATAGGATAAGGCCAGCACCACTTCCTTCTCTAGTTGAAGAACCATTGGCATAAAGATTCCATATCGGCTTCTCGGCAATTTCTATGCTATCTTCCTCACCCATGAATTTAACAAAAAAATCCACTAATATTTGAGCTTTTAGTATTGTTCTAGGATTGTATTATACGTCATAAGCACTTAGCTCCAAGGAATACTCCATCATCCTTCTTGATAAATCTAGCCATTGCAATGCTTGTCGTAAAGGATTATTAGTAAGGACTACAATTTGATGAGCCTTAAAGTATGGTTTTAACTTTCTTGCCAAGAGAACTACTGCTAACACGAACTTCATAATTTTGGTATATCAATGTTCCGATCCTTACAAGATATGACTCATGTAATAAATTGGCCGATGCTCCTTGCCTTCGATTTGGACCAACATAGAGGAAAGTATTCAATAATTGATTGACAAGTATAAATATAAATTCTCTCCTATTATAGGTGTCGAGAGTATTGGTGGTGACGCGAAAAATTCTTTAAGCTTGTTGAATACTCTTTCGCACTTATCCATCTACTTGAAATCTTTCTAATTCTTTAAAATTTCAAAGAATTCTGCATACTTGTCTGCACTTCTCAACACGAACCTATTAAGGGTGTTATTTGCCCAATTAGCTCTTAAACCTACTTGACAATATGAGGAGACTTCAGGTTTTTAATCGCATCAATCTTTCTTGAATTTACTTTAGTACCATGCCAAGTGACAATGTGCCCTAAAAACTTTCCGGAAGTAGCACCAAAAATGCACTTCTACGGATTCAATTTCATATTGTATCTCCTTAGAGTGTGAAATGTCTCCTCAAGATTGGTAAGATGCTAATCCTCTATCGTGCTTTTTACAATCATATCGTCAACATAGACTTCGATGTTTCGATGGATCTATAGCTTAAACATCATGGTGACAAGCTACTGATACATTGCACTAACGTTTTTTAGCCCGAAGGGAATCATGGTATAATAGTACGTTCTAAAGTTAGTGACAAATGATATGTGAACTTCATCTTCCTTATCCATTTTAATTTTATTGTAGCTGGAAAATGTATCTATGAAAGAGAGTAAAGCATGCCTAGCAATTGAGTCAACCATTTGATCTATTCTTGGTAAGGGAAATCAATTGGGATAGGCCCTATTTAAATCCATGAAGTCTATACACATACGCTACTTGCCATTAGACTTCTTGACTAACATACAGTTGGCTAGTTAAGTTAAATAAGGCTTTTCTCGAATAAATCCTATCTTTAAGAGTTTCTGAACTTCTTCTTCTATGGCTTCTTGCCTCTTAGGGGTGAAATACCCTTTCTTCAATTGAATCACCTTAGCACTTGGATCAATTTAAAGCTTATATACCATGACATCTCTAGGGATACCTGGCATATGTAAGGGGGATCATGTGAATACACTGATATTATCTTACAGAAAGTCAATTAGACTTTGGCGAATGTCTACTGGCAAGGGTTTGCCTATCCTTGTCATCTTATCAAGATCATCTCCTAGTGAAATTTCTTCTGTTTCATCTTTGGCATTATCTATGTCAACTGACTTTCCTTCTTAATAAGTTTCAACTTGAAAAATTTCTTCTTGCCTTAATTCTCTTATATACAATGATCTTACCAACTGTTGATTCTCCTTACATACACCAACTCTAGTAGGAGTGAGAAATTTGGCCTTAAGGTGGGCAGTAGAAAGGACGATACTAAATAAGTATAGACACGGCTGTCCCATGATTATATTGTATGGGACCAACATTTGACAACAAAGAAGTCTACTTTATCTTCTACAACATGCTCATCATCTCCAATTTAGATTAGTAGAGAAATTACTTGGGTTACCTAAACGAATTGATTGTTAAAGGCATACAAATCATAGCTGTATGATCTCAACTATGCCTTGATCTTGGATGTCATCTAATCAAAAGCGTATTAGAAAATAATGAATATCGAACTTCCAATGTCAACAAGAATTTTCTTGACCTTAAAGTTGATAATTCTCGCACTAATCATGAGTATGTCATCGTTGGGCCTTTGAATGCCTTCAAAATCTTCTTCTATAAAGGAAATTGTATTGTCGATTTTGACTTTCTTACCTTAGACATCACAAACATAACTAATGGCGTTAGTCAAGCTCTTCGAGCTTGATTAGACTATAGTAGAAGGTCCACCAACAATTGTGTTAATTATATCGTTTGGTGCTCTATTAGTGCTCCCATCTTTTACATCTTTCTCAACATAAGTTGGGCAAGTGACATTCTCATGTTCTTCTCATCTCCTTTAAGATGGTCGCTCAATGGTTTCAACATCATGCATTAGAAACTTGCTTAAGTACCATCGTTGAATTACATCATTAATCATGTTATGCACTAGTCAGTATTATGGGCCTTATCATGACGTAAATTACAAAATTTGTTGGAATTTCACCTTGAAGGATTTCCTCTCATCCTTTCGGGAAATTGCAATACGTCTCTCTGCTTACACACCTCCATCAATATGTCTGCAATTGGAAGATTGAGTGGTGTACAAACTGAATGTGCCTGAATACGTGGCTTCTTTTTCTCGACGATGAGACATTAATTGTCGTCCATTCCAAGTCAATCTTTCACACTTCTCTTTCTGTCGCCTTTTCTATCTCCTTTATTTTGATTAGCTTCTTAGAAGGCCTTATGTTGTCTTCCTATTGGATGTAAGATGTAGCTTTAGCTTTGAACTTGGCAAATCTTGGCTTATTTTTGGTGAGAGACTTGAAAATTTTTTTGTGGGGCTTGACACCATCAATAACTATGTTGAGAGCAATGTTCATATCCAACTCTAGAATCTAAACCATTTCAACCATAAACCTAGTCAGATATTCTCTGATAGATTCATTTGATCTCATGTTAAGGATAGAAGAATCCTTGACAAGAAACTTACTTACAAGGAAGTGTTAGAGAAACACTTTTGCCAAATCCTCAAAATATGAAATTGTGCTCGGCTTCAGGTGCTTGAACCATGTACTCATCGTATTCCTCAGTGTTGAGGGAAAAGCTTGCTAGGCTATGACATCTCTCAAGCCGTATAACTTAGCCAAGGTGCAGTAGTACTCAAGATAATCTTCAGGATCTTTTGTTCCATCATAGGTTTCAAATTGTGGCAACTTATTGTGCCATGGTATAACCTCGTCCAAGATCTCGATGATGAAAAGGCTCTTCTTAATTTGAAATTATTTACTCGTAGTAGTAAGGGTGCTAACATACAAAGGTCCAGCATGGTATACTTGCTGTGGTTGCTTCCCTTTGTCATTTTTCTTAAGTGCAGGAGTCGAAGGTCTTATTGTAACTTTAGCTTGCTTTCTCGATAATTTAAGAGTATAGATTAAATCGTCACTATTCTTGACATTGTGATTGATGCGTTCTTTGTTTCAAATTAGGTAGACATTACCGTAGAAGAGATTAAGGATCTCTTCATGTTTTTTGTCCAATTCTTGGTTTTCTTTAGCTAAGTTGAGGCAAAGTTGCTCCAGCTTAGCCAAACGTTGTTCGTTTATATGTTTACTTCCCCCTTCATAGTGGTGGGATGAAGTACTAATACTTGCACTTTTTGTTAGTCTAGTTCTTACCATATGGGTGTGTAATAAAAACAGATGGCGCCAAATGTGTTAGGTGATTTTGGATGAAATCTTACTCTTACAAACACAAAGAACTAAAAGATATTGAAGCTAGTCTGGTATAGGCACTCTGATACCTAAGTCAGTAAATATATTTAAGAGAAGATAAGTAAATAGTTGTGGATCATAGGAAAGTTCGTTCAGTGCTTTTTCACTTTATTTATAGGCGAATGTTGAATATCTAAAGCAACGGTTAATCATTAATCATGAGACATTTGAAAACCTCATAATTAAGCATGTACCTAAAATATAGGAGTGATGGCCAATTATGTAATGGAATTGTATTAGATAATAACCGTCTACGCTACTTTTACTAAGTTTAAACCAAACGTGAAACTATCTTAGTCGACGTCTGTAGAGAATAGAGTTACTCAGCTTTTCATCAGTCAAATAGCCAAGTGAATTCAAAGAATGAAATTTGACTATCAACACCTGAGATGATCAAGGGAGTTTTGGTATAGTAGGCTTGAAATAGGGCCCATTGAATCGGTCTATCCAATCTAACATTTCTTGTTTTGAGTCACACTAAAATAATAAATAAAACATTTATATGAGTCTAAACTCATAAAATAGCTCATTTGAAATTCATTAATAAAGGGCTTCAATCTTAACTATTTATTACAATCATAATCCAACAAATGAGATCAATAATCATTTCCTATAAATAGCCCCATCTTCTCCTCATTTGAAAGGGGGAGAAAAACTACTATTAACACCATTACTCTGTTGTAATTTTGTCTAAAAAATCAAATACTTAAACACCTCAAGAACTTTACCTCATTATTCATCAATTGTGGAGTTCAATGCCATTATGCTCCTTCATCTATCACCATTCATGTTAGAGCCTTACTAAGCTTACCTACTCCTCCTCCCTACACTTCTCTCTTCATCATCCTGTATGAGTCACTTAAGTCATTTTCTTAATCACGTATAGCATAATTTCATACGCAGCACATACGTGACTTCACAGTATATACGTAACCCTTGCATCTATACCCACACCCATATAACATATTTATTAGAAAAAAGTTAGAAACCCTATGCTTTTGAGCAAAATATCCATTTTTAAGTAGTACAATTTAAGTAAAACTTTCACATACAAAATATAGTGCATATAAAAGATATTGTTAACCCCCTATTATTATCGCATCAACTCTAATGTAAGTACATCCCATAGGCTCATATATAAGTCAAGTCAAGGTAAGATAATAATGAGCTTGAGCTCAACTTAAACTTGACTTGAACTCAATAAGTTTAAAATTTCGAACTCTAAGTTTGACTTAAAATGGCTAATCAGCTCAAACTTAATGATACTCATTTAGGTTTGACTATTCTATGAAAATACTTTTCTTCCAATTAATAGAATATTGATGTGTCATCTTAGCTCGAATTTGACTAATATTTGAACTTAGGTCAAACCTAAACAGATACACAAGCTCGTCAAACGAAATATTATGAAACTCAAACTCGACTTAGTAAACTACTTAACTAATTTAGGCTTAAGTTTAACTAAACTGACTGAATCGAGTTTAGGTAAATGTTGAGTATAATTCAAGTGACTCATAAATAAGTTTCTCATTTATATCCCTATCATCCTCTAATCGTACTTATAGCAACCAAGCATCCTCTTTATGCATTATTTCTTGAAACATTTGTTCTCTATTTTTTCTCAAGGGCAAGCATGTAAACTTTTTATTCACTATATGTTACAATTTCTATAATATTATAGCTAATGATATTTTTAGTATCTTCTAAAGGGGAGGGAGGAGGAAGGGGTGTCACACTCTAAACTTGAGGAGTTATAATAGTCTCACTATATAAACTAACCTAGGCTAGAAGCTAACCCTTTACTAACATAGATATAGTCTACACAAGGTGAACAATTACTCAACCAACTTTAGAGCATCAGATGGGAACCATTAGTATATAAAACTTGTGGAGTAACATTTTACAAAATATATTTTCTTATACTTATAGATAGATTAGTTCATTACATAATCTTAGGTACATCAAGAGTCCAAAGTTTTCAAAAGAAATTATACATCTTCACAAGAGGACTACATTACATATATAATGATAATAGTGAGCCAGCGAAGATTGTAAGGCCTCCTAAGAAGACCTTATAATCCTCCCACAAAAGAAAAACAAAAGAGACTTGAGCTTCATTCCATTCATTAAACTCCTTCACTTTATTCCCAACTCGTTAAAATTAACTTATGGACTAGTGTGACAAGGCATCTTCTAGTACTACTATATACCTATAAAATAATATATAGGAATGTGAGCTCAACTAGCTAAGTAAGAAGGGACCGAGTCGCAAGAAGGGACAAAGTCATAAGAATGCATTAACAAATAAGGTTGTTTAATCATTAATTGTATGCAAATGCAACAGATAAATGATATAACATCTCACAATATTTAACCGATTTGTTGTGAAGTTAAAGTAATTTCGTCCATTCTAACTTGAATTCTGAGGAGTTTCAACGTGACACTATCAGGCTAACTCTAAGCTTGTGCAATGGAGAACCCTTCCCCCCCTAGACAACATTAGAACTATTGATCCCAACCTTGTAGTGACTCCCTCTTCTATCATTTAGTTCGATTAAGGGTAAGAAAATGACCATTTTTACGATCCTTAACAAATGCATTAGTATTTAGTTTGACAACCTAATCGTTACTCCTATTGGGTTATCATGAATATTAGGTTAAATGTTTAGTCAACTTAAGTTTAGTTCAGATTATTAGGTGACCAACTAAGTTCATACATGTAAGATATGATATATGTTCAAGTAGAAAGTAGTACATAAAGTTCAACTCCCAATTAGTAATTAGTATTCCAAGCACATATATAGCACAGACATAAACAATTTAACCACAATCACAAGTAAGCACTCTTACTCGTCCAAGTATCCTGATATGATACTTCAATATGCCATTAATCATTAATCCTAACTTACCTATATGTAATGTCATGCACTCCTATACGTCATGTTCGTGATCTTTGTTAATAATCCCTAAAAAGTAATACACAACTTTGGTTTTAAATTCATATATGAAGTAAGAACTTATTTTTATTATTAAGTAGGTTTACATTCTAACATTAGTAGGTTCCTTAGTTATTCATCTAACTTTCAATTGACTTGAGATAGATTCTAACTAAGATTCTAATTAAGTTTCTAAGTAAGGTTCTAATCTATTACTGTAAGTTAGGTTTTTATTTAAAAAGTTATTGACTTACATTCTAACTCCAGTATAGTTATAATGTTCTAGTATCGATTACTTTCTAACCCAAAACCCATTTTTAAGGTAATCAAGTTATTCACTCCTAAAGTACATTATAATCTTTTTTTGACATAGTTTTTGACTCTTTAATCACTATCACTATCACTATCACTACTTACTATTTAACTCATACATAAGCTCACCTTGCATTTCTAGAATTTTTAACACTCTGTAACATCAACAAATATTCACTAAGAACCTCGATTATATATATATATATATATATATATATATCAACTCCGAATATACTAAATACTAATTTATACTTATATAGGAACTTAAAGATTAAATGTCAAATTCACCAAATGCTAACTTTTTACTTAAATGTCATCATTTTCTTAAATCATAATAATCTACTTTAAGCTACTATAGAGTAGTAATCATATATTACACTATAGTTTTTACAAAGAATCACTAAGCTTTCTTGAAAACACTTATCCAACACACTATTTTGATGAAAATGAATTTTTCTCCAAAATTTGACAACATAATTTTTGTAATTTAATTGCATAACATCAAATTCATCATCTTGAGAATATAACCACAAAATTTCAAGTCAAAACTATATCAATTGGTCTTTCAATTACTCATTTAAAATTTGTTATACGTGACATTTTTCTTAAGAACCTCATATCTAGACTCAAAAATTTGAAAATCTGATTAGATATTTGAATTCCTCATGCAAAAATACATAAGGAAACTAAACTTTCATAATTTTTTGTGATCATTTTCTATTTTCCCTAATTTTTGATAAAATTGAAAGAGTTTAGCGATTTATTGGAAACCCAAACTTCGGCCACCATAGGGAGGGGGGAATGTGTCATCTTACTTTGTCCGACCACTCCTTCAGGCCATCACTTGATTTCACTTTCAGCTAGTTATCTTCCCTAGGATTACGTAAAATCCCAAATTTATGACTAAATTTTCCAAATTTTGTTCTTCACTCTCTTTCTCTATATTCTCCACTTCCAAAATTTTTTCAAGCTAACAAATGATCAAAGTTTGCTCTAGATTGTAAGATGTAATTTAATGTCTCCAATTGAGTGGCTTTTGATTTTTTTTTTCTTCTTATTAACATGTGTAAATGACACATGGCTAGGTGTCAAAATTCTCAATTCTTATCCCATGTAGTCTCAAACTTCATGTCACATAGAAACATGTTTCCTATCTATTTAAGAAATTTTTTTTATCATTTTTTCTAATTTTATTAATTTATTTAGTAATTTATATGTAATTTCGAGTATTTACGATAATTATAGGTATATATATTTACATAACAATTATACTCGATGTACATACATGTCTTTTATATAATATTTAATATCCATTATTAATTATGTTATTCTTATAATATATCTCTAAGTATTTATTAATTTTCGAAACTTATGTTGAGCGTATCCGATAATATAATAATAATATAATAAATTCTTATTATTTTAGCTATATTTTTAAATTCCGAACTTATGTAATCACTTCGACTAATGTCTCAAGGTTATACATAAATTTTTACATTAATCGGATTAGTTCAATTAATATCTTAGATTTACCTACTCAATTCCTATTCATCGAGTATAGGGCTCAGAGGGGGTATAAAGTTAATTTGAGAACTTATATATATAATTGTATTATATTAATTTAATAATTTGGATGAAAGTTACCATTAAAGAGAAGTAAAGGTAAGATATATCTAAAATATTATGGTAAAAAAGTGATAAGGAAGTTATCAAATTATTCTTTTTTATACTTTATGGATTCGTGAGGTTGGTGCATTTTTAGTTAATATTTATATTAATTAATAAATTGCCGAAGAAAAATGAAAGGGAAAGAGTTATTTTATCTATATTATTTAAACCAACAAGTCACTAACTACCTATATAATTACCTATAACTACTATTCATCCCCACTATAAACTAAAAAAATTAAATATATGATAATATTGTTATCTCTTAATTACTCTTCTGACTATTTTTTTCTCTTTCCAATATCTATTTGCTTTATCTATTTTTCCGTACACTAACTCCTATCTCCATGTCATTTACCCATAATTTATTACCTTTCCAACCATTTTCTCCATCTCCACTATGTCTTTGCTCTTATCCATTTTCTCATACACTAACTCCTATCTCCACATCATTTACCCACGATCCAACCATATTTTCAACTTCCCTTTCCCAAAACTAACAATCTCATTTTCCATTTCAACTGCCTTTTCTTTTATCTTTTCTTTATGGAAAATTAAAAGATCATTTATTCGTTATCTCTATTTGTCTTTTCTAATACATACATATCACATGGATGGGATAAAAGTATAGTTGTTCAACATAGAGGAATATTTGTTTTTTCCATTTTTCCTATTTCATTTACGAACAAACTATGATATATGGCTCCATTAGATGATAGTTTTTGGGTTGGGTTATGGATACGAAGGAAGAGCAATTGGTGGAACACTTAAAAAATTCTTTTATTTCATGATTTTATGCACAACTCATTATGCTTAATTTTTGCATTAATTAATCTTTCATTGTTTACCACGAGATTGCTTAATTATATTTTAGATTTCTTTAGTAATTAGTTGTTCTTATTTTAATATTATTTTCTTTGAAATTTATGACAAATTTTTTCTACCAAAAAAAAAATAAACATATGTAATTGGTTTTTTCATATTCTCCAAATCCTTTTATTATATAGTAAGGAAAATGAGCATTAGTGGTTAAATTTTCTAACCTGTATTTATTTGGCTTCATATTTTATTTTTTATACTCCTCTCTTTATTTGATATTATTTTATATGTTTCTAATTTTGTAATTTTTGTGGCTTACTATAGTTGATTCGGTTTTTCTATATTCGATTATTTATACAGTGTAGAGTCTCGAGATATATAATAACTAAAGAATATGTAGTAAAAATGAAAAAATAAAAAAATACTTAAATTAATGTAACTTGACAACTTGCTTATTTTATTTTTAATATATTTTAATAGGTAGGAAGAATGATTTTAATAAATGCAAATTTCATGATTCAATCCAAACACAAGAATAGATAAGGCGTCGGTGACTCCAGTCCAATACTAAACAACAACGTTCCCAAGCTTATAGATCATCCCATTCAATTACGACAAATTAAAAAAGGTATAATCTCCCGGGAAACTGTTTTCTTTATGTCAAAATCCTACTTTGCTTTTGTCTTCTCACAAATCCTCGATGAAACAAAAGTTCCATAGAGACACGGCTGTGCTTTTCCAATCCCCGTAAGTGTTAAGATCCAAAAGGAAAAAGAAGATAAATAAATAAACTATCGGGGAAAATTATGCGGACCAACGTAATACTCCGACACACACTCGTCGTCGTCGTCTTCTTCTTCTCCTGTGGGGCTGCGTCGCGCTCAACATAGAGTCACTTCTCACCGCATCAATTTTGTATGCATTTGCTTCGACCCTGTTGTGAACTGCGTCCAAGAAATTCATAGCCATAAACAAGAATTGTCAGATTCATTATCTCATCAACTCATGGCCTTCATGCACATATAACCAAAACACCTAGAGAACCTCACAATTCGTGACAGCGGCAGGATGATGTACATAAATGGGTCAATCAATAAGTACGAATTTATAATAGAAAGATTACGGGATGGTTTTTTCGATTTATTTTTCTGAAATTAAAAATCGATTTAGGAGGAGTTTTCAATGGATTAAGGACCCTTTAGTTTTCTTAGAAAGTTCGAAAATCTGATTCCGCCTCTCAATTTAAGTCACACATCCTTAAGTATTGATTTACCCATAGACCTCTCTGGCTATTTGATCATAACTGAGATATCGTATTTTTCGATGTTTTATGGTTTAAATTTTTTACCTTTTTTATTATTATTTTGTATTATCTCGATGGTATCGTTTTGGTAACACTAACAAGTAAAAAAATAAAAGTACAAATGAATGCATGCACATATATCTATATATATATATATCTTATTGTTATTGTTGTTTTCTCAGCAGCATTATGCCCTTGGCTTGAGAGTGAATTCACGTGCACGATGGAGATATGCAAAATGGAACACATGCTAGGTACGAGGCGTCAGAGGCATCTTTATTACAAGTATTTTGATATTTAAGTTAGTAAAAATATGAGATAAGGACATAAGAGTGATAATAACTGTAAAGTAGTATTGATATGGGGTTTTTAGATTTTTACCTTGAGGGCTATAGAGGTATTTATAGGTAAGGGAAAGGTTGGATGTGGTAAGGACAATACTTTTATTCGACTCTGTAGACCTCCAATTATAGTGAAGGGGAACATGGAGAGAATAGTGAGAGTGTGATCAGTTGTCATTTTTAACCATTACTCCTCCCACCTTCCTTCAAACGTGTGGAATGTGGATTGAGCTTAAACTTAGGTCCAAAGCAATATGCACCACTAACACTTACAAAATTAAATAGATAAGGAATTCATACATGTTACAAAATCAAAAGTGCTATCAACATTACTTGTAGAGAGTGACGTCAATTATTACATGCAGGAGTAGCAATCCCATACTCCATTTTGCATAAATTAGAACGGATACGACTTCTTATGGGGATCTTCTCTAAAAAAAAATGCATTTAATAAATTGAGACAAATAAAAAGTACGTAAAAAAGAAGGAGGACATGGCGTTGCTTATTTGAAAGTTAGAAATAAAGCAACAATGGCCAAACTTGTTTGGCCTGCAAAGACAATGCATAAAATATAGACTAAATATTTCATGTAGAAATATGGGAGGAAATTTATGAAAGGAGAAGTAAGAAGTAATTCTAGACTAGCAAATAACCTATTCTAGATGTCTAATTGGGTTGAGGATCATACTTGATGAAATATAAGAGATGGCAAGAATATGTTGTTTTGTCATCATAATTGGGCTGCAATGGGAATTCCAAGATTGTATTTTGTTGGGCCTTTATTGCGAAATAATGAGTATTTGATGATTGCTGATGTTAGCATAAACCTAAATGAATGGAACGAAAATGTGATAAGCTTTCTAATTGATCAAGAAGAGAGGGTTGACTTAAGAATTGTGTAATTTCATCAAGAGATGCGAGTACTAATAGTTGCAATTGGAAGTTAACTCCTTCAATTGTTTTTTTTATAAAATCAGCTTACATTCAATTGCAAAAAGAAAGTAATAAAAATTTTATTACACAAAGTGAATGGGCTTGGATATGAGAGCTACCAAAGCTACAAAAGATAAAAGTATCTTTTTAGAGACTACTACATAATGCACTGCTAATAAGCAAGAAACTAACATGAAGAGGTATACATATTTTCAATGTATGTCAAATGTGCAATAGCAACACAAAAATAGTGTAACATGCTCTACGATTTTGTGATGTTATCGGGCTTAATGATTACAAATAAATTATCATATATAATTTCAAAATTCATTTGATTTGCCTTTTGCAACGTCAATTAGGGAAAATTGCAGGTTCTCATGGGCACTATGGTCATCTATATTCACGTTTTATTTATGGAGCTTCTGGAATAATTGTAACAACATAATTTTCAATGACTCTCAGGTGCAATATGCTAAATGGATTCAACATGCAAAGATAGTTATTAAAGAATTTTGGATAGCTTAAAGGAAAAAGTGCCAAACTCTTACATTAAGAAGATGCCAACGAGTTTTACCTATTGATGATGTAAAATGGCCAAGAGTCATGTTTACCGATGCATCCATCCAAGAGGGGAAAGTGAAAACAAGAATTAGAGGTGTAATGTTTGAGCATGATGTATTTTTACAATTAGGCTACTCGAAGCCTATCTTACCCTCATCACCTGTTGAAGCCATAATTTGGAGTATTGCTTTTGGCTTGTGATTGCTTGCTAAGTTAAATTACTTAGATTATGTTATTTTCACTTATAGTTATAAAGCTATTCAAATCATCAAGGATTCTAACCTTGATACTTGTTATCTATATGATGCTTTTGTGATTTGCAAGTGTCAAGTTTAGATTTTCCGTTCTTGCTTTTCTTAGCTTGATTTAAACTAATATGTCAATTTAGTTTAAACCCTCAACTAAAGTTGAGGAAAAATTAATTTATTTATATTTTGGAAAAAAAAATTGGAGTCACCACTTGGTAGATCCAAAAAATATGATTAAATTAGAACTAATTTAGTATATTGTTTTAATTTAGATACTAGCTTACATTTTATAAAATCTTGTGAAAAATTTTCAATAACCTAGATATCATGAGTTTGGGGATTAAATGATTAAACCTTAAATTGATAACACTTTAGTCTTTTGAATTTAAATGTATTTATAAAAGAAAAAATGACAAATTTTCCTTATTTTAAGTTATCCCATGATTGTCTACAAGTGCCTACTATCTGTTATTTGGGGTCAAACTTCTATAGTTCATTTTTAAAAAATTTAAGTGTGTTGGTTTATTTTAATTTGAGAAAACCATAGATTTTACATTTTTAACTATTTAATTTAATGTTATTTAAGAAAAATTCTTGATATAGGTCCTAATTAAGGTGCATATTATTTTTTATTATTATTAATTTTTTGAGAAATGAATCCTAATTTCTAAATTAATTATTATTTATTTTTGTTTTTTTGAAAAATGAATCCTAATTTCTAAGTGATAAAATGTTTTCTCTCTCTCTTCTTTTTATTCATTTATTTTAAAGTGGGAAAATACCATTTTTTAAAAAAGTAATACATACAAACATATATATAAAGAAACGAAATGAAAAGAAGAGAAGAGAATTTTTTTTTTTTTACCTTTTTGGTTTTTTTCTATATGTGTACATATAATGAATACATGAAATCAAAGGAAATAAATTAATTAATTAAAAAGAAAAGCTAGGAAGAGACAAATGGGTTAAGGATCGAGTCAACATGAAGGTTAGAGCTAGTTTTGGATCAATTTTAGGTTAGGATTTGAATCATCCAACTTAGTCACTTGCATTGCACATGGCTTATGTGGAGAGAAAGGAAGGGGGTGGCTGTAATGGGTTGCCTCGAAGTGCCCCGGCCACCATTTCAAGCAGATGAGGACACTTTCATGAGGTTTTCATTGATGAAAATTAGATTGGTGAAGGTGCCTTAGCCTACGATGGTGGTCTTAGTAGTGATGTGCAGTAGTCAAAATGAGCGAGAGAGAGAAAGTAGATATGGAGCTCAAAAGATGATGGATTGAAGCAAGTTAAGAGTGCTTTCCTAAGTTTTTGGAGTTAAGAAATTCGTTGGTGAAGTTACTTCTTTGCAAAAAGTAGTTTGGGTGGGGTTTTATGGAGGTCAATGGTAGGTAACGAGTTGAAGGTGGTGGTAGAGCTCGAGTAACATGAATAAGAGTTGTTGGGACTCAAAGAGGAGTTGGATCCTATGTTTTTTGACACTACAAGCTCAACCATAATGGCCGTTAATCAAAGAGTAGCTGGGCTGCTCTTTTTGTAGTGGTAAGGGTTTACCTAAAACTATAAAGTAGTAGAGCTTGAGATAGCAAGTACGACAATGAGTAAGGATGGGCTCTTTCAAAAGCTTAAAGCTTAGGGAATCTTCCTATGATGGTGGATCTACTAGAAAATTATTATAAGCGAAGCAATTTTAGAGAGAGAAACTAAGAAGCTCGGTACAAAGAGAGAAAGTGCTTAGGAGAGTGATTCTCGAGTGTTTGAGTAATGGTTTGATGATCGAAAATTTTAATAGTTTTGAAAGAGTACAAGCACTTGGTCACCAATACTACAATCACATTGTCCTGTCTCACTGGTTTTTACATAAGCTAATCACAGGCTACAACTATTTACGTATTCTCTTAAAGTTACAATAAATTCTGACTCAAATAAGTGAACAAAACAAAAAGAGAAAAATATTAGATCCTCTAAACTTTAGTATAAATAAATAAAACAATATAATGTAAACTTTTTCTAGTACAACAGTAGAAATTTTCTTTTTTGTATGTATTGTTCTTGTATCTTCTTTATTTGATAACTTCAACATATATAGATTTCTATTTCGTAGATGTAACTTGATTTTTTGCTAATCTTTTGATGTCCATTAAAGCTGCTGAATCCGCTTTGTTGCACAAAATCCTTTGCATCTTGATTCCCTTATCTTATTCTATTGTTTAAGATTTGAGTGAATCTTTAAAATATCTCTATTCTCTCATAAATGTTAATTTGTTTTTGTTAGATTAAAATTGGATAAATTTGTTAAAATCTTTGCGATGAACAAATTACTGATCCAATCTTAATTCTTTCGAAAATTAATCCCTAATGATATTATTCTAACTTTAGTTGAAGGGGTCGATCATATTACCTAAATATATTCTACTAATGGAGATACACCTCCCAAATAAAGTAATCAAACTTAAATTTTCAAGATGAAATTCCTCTTAGAAAATTCGGTTTAGTATAGACTAAAACTTCTACTTAACCATCTACAGTTTCTACAACTAAGCATATTATGTCTCATATCAATCGAACTTTCTCCTTAAGTTTCCACAGGTGCTTAATACATTTTCCAAATCAAAGGTTTTACTCAAGTTTCTGCCATGTTTCTCGGCTACATGTCATCCTTAAGTTTCTACAAGAGTTTTGAAGCCTTGTTTTAATTTTGCTCAAATAGTTACCTTCTACTTAAGCTTCTAAAGATTTTTCTCATATATCAGTTTAATTGAACCTTCTACGAAATCTTCTATAAGCGTTTTTCCAATCATTTTTCAAACTTAAAGCTTCAACTAAAATTTGTACAAACACTAAGAATCTAATGAGCTTATTTAGTAACATTCTACTAGAGCTTCTACAGCTTCTCTTTCTTTATAAATTATTAATTTTCAACTTTTACCTAAGATTCGACAGACCTAAAACCCTTCAAATGTCGTATTATCAAACTTCTACTACAACTTCTACACTTTTGTTGAGAAAATTTTTCTTGAATACTTAGTGCACATATTAGTAATTTTTATACCCTTTTGTTATCATAAAACCTAAGGTAAGAGAGAACTCAATAGACAAAAGATATGATAGAGATAGAAAAAGTCCTATTTCTATTATTAGGAAACATTGAGAATTCAAATAAAAGAAAAAATTGGTTAAGAATTCAAATAGAAAATTAATAAAATTTTGAGGACCAAATGTATAGCTTCCCTGTTTACCAAAGGTCTTGATAAGTAACATGGCTTAGAAAGGTAGCTTCAAGTGAGATCACCTAAAAGGGCTAGAGAGGAGAAATAAGTAATCTTAATAAGTTAATAAAACTTGTGATAAGCAAAGGAATTTAAGAGCATCGACTTTGTGGTTCTTAAGATCTAGGCAAGAACGACCTCGTATTATGGCAGAATTATATCATTCTAGGTCTTTATTTCACTCTTGAATGTAAAAGTTTGGTAGCAATTTTCTTTGAATCATCCCCCTCAAAATTAATAAAATTTTGGAACTCAATGACCACCGTTTGATTACCTTGCTAATTAATAGATGAGATGAGTCACCTCTTTTAGGCTTCTCATTCATACAAGTCCTATTTAGGGTATAAACCTATGAAGAGACATCAATACTAGTCCAACCAAAGTTTCAATATTGTTTTGGATATACCAAATCAATTCTCTCTAAATTATTTCACATTATGGACTTGATTACCTAAACCTTAACTCTTAATTTGAATAATAAGTGTACCTAACTATTGTATATAGCCCAATCTAAAATAAATATATTCAACCCTTTAAAAATTCCTAACAAATCGTATAAGGTTGGATTTATTTAACATTTGTTTTATTCATTTTTTTTTTCTTAAAAAGTAGTCCTATTAAAATGTCTTTTTCCAATAAATGAGATATCTTTTTAACTACATTTCACTTGAAGATACTTGAATTTTTTATTCCCAAACACTCTTATCTCCTAATTACTATCTTTATCATAATACAAAAAAAAAAAAAAAAAACAGTTTATCCTAACATGAGGATTGAAGCAAAAACACACAATTACAAACCACATATTTTTGCAAACACCAAATTTCACTGGAAAAATGAAGCCTTCAATTTTTAAGAATAATTAGCACATCACAATTTAAATGCTCAACAAGATTGTTAGGTCGTTTGATTTATTTATTCATTTTGCCAAAATATGTATTTTTATTTGAACAATGGTGAAAATAGACTCAACATGCATTTCACGTGTCAACTAAATTAAATTGTTTACTAAAAGAACTAAAAAACGAATATCTTTGCACCTAACGTACTAGGTCACAAAATCATTCCATAAGATTCATTATTGCGCTCTTGGAATTATTGTAGAAGCATGCCCGACAGTTTATATCGATTGTCCATATACGAGTCTTATACTATAACAACTCTCTATGTCATCCCATGACGATAGAGGGCGCAAACCATTTTTTCCCTCTTCCATCATATTTCGTCTTCCGATTACAGATTTCTTTCACCTTATGATTCATTTTTTCTCACAAAAATCTACCGATTCCAATCCACAGCATTTGGATCGATAATCCTAGGTTTAATCAACGGACAGCCTGAAATCGTTATTAAGTGATATTATAGCCAAAAAATCCGCGTCTTGTATGGTGTGATATGTATTCTTAATGCCTGTCCAAATTATATCTTAAAATACAAAGTCTATCTGGCATTTATATGTATATACCACTAACTAAGCTTATAATTAATGAAAGAACACAAGGAGGTAAAAAAGATAGTTTAAAATTCATCAAGATTAATGTTTCTTGATGCAAATTATGTGATTATGGCTAATATATATATATATCGTTGTGGAGGGAAGTGAAGTGGAAGGCAATTTTTTTTTTAAATCCAAAACACATAATAGTGTATTACTTATCTAGTGTTCAGTACATTAACATCACTTTTACTTTCGTTACAATCCGTAACAAAATCATGAATAAGTAGTCGCTGTAGGTCAGATGGGAGGCTCTGCCACCAATCTTTAGGAGGACATATCTGCCTCTGTGTAGTTGACCATCCACTTTGCAACAGTGTTATGCACATTCCTCTTTTATTTCTTCAATCAGACACCTATTGGGCTAGCCCACTTTCAGACAATTTCTAGTTATCCGGCCAACCTCTCTCTTTTATTAGGCCCAACGCTTCTTTAATGGCCCACGCTTAAATCAGTTGAACGTTTTTCATATCAAAAATTTTTTTAAAAACCCTCACAAATGTTGCCACGGGAGTCCCTTGCGACGCCTCCTACCACGCCAAATCCTTCGCACGTGTTACAACCAGCGTCCACATTAATTTTTATAACTCCTCTCTCTGGAGCCTTCCATCGAAAGCGTAAGGCGCATTTAGAACATAGACATGCATTCTCAGATCTTGGTTTTCATCGTTGAGAGTAAATTCAACATTTATTATCCAAAAAAATTGTCAAACAAAGTTGATAACAGCCAATTATACACTTCAAAAAAAAGAAAAAAACAAAAACAAAAAAAAAAAATCATTCACTAACAACAATCAAAATATCGGTTGTGAAAACATTGCCGAGAATGGAATCTTTGCTTGTGCTCAACCTCATATGTTCTCTAGATGGATTCTACATCCTTCTCCTTCTCCTTCTCCTTCGTGTATGAGTCAGTATCTAGGCCACGCACCGGGGACAATTTCTCACCAAACTCCTCCTTGACATGATCAGCTGCTATAGCTCCACCTAGATCGCTCACATTGCCATAAATAAGTAACACGACACCTGCTACCGCGCTGCAAAACGCCACTCCGAAGGACTTGGTTATGCTGCCAGGTACAGCTGCTGCCATGGCAAAACCGGCAGCCTTTCCTAGACTGCTCACCCATGAGTACCAAACAGAGAACGCACCTTCCTTTCCTGGTGGTGAACAATCCAATACTAGTACCCTCCCATAAGCATGGAGAATTCCTGCTGCTGCGCTTTGGATGGCAGCGAAAATTAATATGGGATGCTTTTTCCAAGTTTCTTTACGGTAGTAGAATCCTGATCCGGCTGTTACCAACGAGAGAAGGAAACCCAAGAGCTTCATTTTCACTGAATTCGTTCTCAGGACATGTTGAAGTGGATGTATAAGTGGCAGAGCAACCGATGGGAAAATAAAGTAAATCAGCCAGAAGAAGAGCAAGACATTTGTTTTTATGCACAATTGGCCTACTAAAAAGATCAATCCTCCTGTGAAAATGCACATCGTGGTAAATGATGCGAGGAATACAACTGCGAGGCTTCCATTAGCATGAGGATAGCTCGAAATTGACAGGGCATGTGCACGGGAAGTCGGAGGTGAGGATGCACCGAGTCGGGGTGCGATGGCGACATGGAGAATTCCTGCAAGCCAGATGATGCCACTGAAGATTGAAACAACCCACAGATTAACTATATTTTCTTTGCCTTCAAGCATATGGTAAGTGAAAGCGGAAATCAAGGCTGATCCTATTCCGCCAGCAGCAGTGCCATATAGGGATAGCCAAGCAGATATTCCTCTCCTATTATGGAATTGACTCTTTTGGATCTTTGGTCCAGTGAAGCCACGGATCATGAGGCCCAGATAACGGGTGTGGGAAGCAACAGCGATCGTATGTGCAACTATAATGGCTGTAACATAAGGAGGGAAAACCCATCGAAAATGGAAAAACCCCGCGGGAAAGCAGGAGATTGCACCGATAAGTGTGGCAGATCCTGCAATCACTTGCTGATTTTGACCGTGGTCTAAATGAACCGAAAGGAAGCTGAGGACCGGAGCAGCTATCACTAGGCCTATGATCCATGAAGTTGAAACTAACTCCATAGGAGATAGCTTTACCGGGCCAGCAACAACTGATTTTTGTGTCAATTCTTCGTACCTGCCACAAAGTTTCAAGGAATTAGTTCTCTCTTCTTTTGCTTTCCCTTCGCCTCACGTCTGCTAATCCTTTTATTGGCATGAGAATAAGCAAGAAGGCGTCTCAGTGAAAACAAAAAAAAAAAAAAAGGCATCTGGTTGAAGTTCTGAGTGGTTAATGAATATCTCCAGCAATGGATGGCTCTATAATTGTTTCACCCTTTTACTTACAACTAAAAAAGCCACTAATACAGAAAATTTCCTAAGATTATTATAAAAAGAAAAAAAAAAAAAACATTTGACAGTTGTATAGTTTTGAGCGTGACGAATAACGGTGAGAGTCTGGAAGACTATTTCAGCAAGTTTTTTGAAGAGAAGTTACTTGTTGCAATCGATATGCCAAACCGTGTTGACACTTGCTGTTTCAATTCATGTGCAATCAACGTCCATTGCATGGTATTTAATCTATTTGCTCTTGTAAATTTTACAATCAAGTACTTAAAACTTAGCAGAAAGCCAAAGAAACTTACAATCTCATTTCCTTTTCCCAACAAGGCAATCCTTTATAGGTCCTATCCCATCCCTGATGAGGCTCGGTCGGTTTTCTCGAAGAACCAATTTGGCTTATGATGAGGGAGAAAACAACGGGGATCAATGCAGTTTGAATGAAGTATGAGCAAAGTCCATACAAGTACCATGCCATTATCTCAATTCTAGAAGGTTTCTCTTCATACCCTGTATGCTCCTTATACACTTCTCTTGCTCGATCAAGCTTCATCCCAGTGCTATGTATGTCAGGTGTTTCTGAAGCCATTTCTTCTGAATCCATTTCTTTGCCTTTCTCTGTCTCCTTGTTTTTTCTTTCAATGTCAGGACTAGATGTTCCTGCCATATTTCTTAGTAGGACAAGGCACCGATAAGCTTGGTGTTTCCCTAGGAATGGATTTATAGAAGTTACAATACAAAGGTTGTTAGGGTTAGCGTTGGATATGTCTATGTTTGAGATGTGGTCTCCCGAGGCTTAAAATACACAGCTGGAGTGAAACTATCAAGAGATTGATCCACCTCGGTTTGTTCATCAATGCATGAGCATAGTGAGTATATTAAGGATTATTCATAGTGAAGTTGGTATTACATGGAAAGATGCCGTACATTACCTATGTGCTCTTTAACACATTCACTTTCACTACAACTACTGTCATATATACAGCACATACTCCACAAGAAATAAATTATAAGACAAACTGAATATAAGATTATTATACGTGGGTTAATCATTACGGTTTATGCTACGGGCAGGAAGAGAATTCTTATTTATTTAGAATAATTGATAATATGTATTGTTTAACCCTAAGACCATTTATCTACATACCCCATAGAAATGGGATGACTCTGTACCGCAAGAAGGAAGAAAGGGGCTTCGCATTGATTCAACCTTAAAAAAAAAAAAAAAAGAAAAAAAAAAGAAAGATCTGATCGGATTATAATTCGGGCGGATCAAGAATGATTCAGGCATTCAATCGCTATTTTTCTTTATCACTTCGCTAAAGGTCAATTTGTCCTTGCAGGTACTGAGTTGATGTTGACCATTGTTGAGCAAACATATCATCCCATCGACCTGTAAATTCATTGGATTATTATTTTTATTAAACGTTAAGAACGAACATGTCGCATTTGTCATCTTGTAATTGTCATTATTTTTCTCAAGTTCTACGTTGGAAAAGAAGCAACCTCAACATGGACCTACTGTGGAGAATTTTGATTTACCAAAGAAGAAATTCTTTGTGGTATGAAAATTTACAGAATTAATCTCGTTTTTAGAACCATATTATTTTGTCATCCTTGCTACTCAGCATACTAATAGCCTCTCTTTTTTTTTTTTTTTTTTTTTTTTAAGGTGGGATTGGGGGTTCGGCTAGGTAAAAGATGGCACCTGCCAAGTTGTCACTTATATCAATTTTGAGGTTGATTTGAAAGGAAGTTTTCGCAATGGCAATCATCTTCCGTCCAATTACTAGTCCTTACATCAACTTCTAGATTTCTAGAGGGAAGTACGTGGACTTAGAAGCATGTAACCGCTATCCTTTTACGCAGTGTACAGGAAGTTTGCTAAAGATATAAGTGTATTTCTTCGACGAAACATATAAGCATATGGAAAATTTGCTAAAGATAGAAGTGTATTTCTTCCAAGAAACATATAAGCGTTTGAGAAGAAAAGTGAATTGATGCTAAAATAAGAATTGATGAGTTATCAAATTCAATTGACTCGATTTTTAATAAATTCTATAATAGTGACAAAAAACAATAAATACTAACATCTTATCGATGGATGGATAAAACTAAGGTTGGTCCAACTTTTGAATACAATCAATCATCAAAATCAATTAAGAAAACAACCTTTATAAAAACTAAAGAAATAATAAATAATGAAACAATGAATGATCATAAATCTGAAACAGAAAAAGGAATTCGGGAAACCACTATTTTTATCAAAACAAAAGATATCTAGATAGATGATCCATAAGTAAATCTGGATAAGGGCTAATTTCAAATTGTGAATCGGTTTAAGTGAGCTTTGAACCAGTTTGGCCTGATAGTAGCCGAATCAAACTTTCTTGGTGAACTGCCAGATCTTAAGGGCTTAAGTGGTTTACCTAGGTAGAACCTTGCTGGTTCAATCTGGCAGTTCAAAAACAAAGAAGGGGTGGGGGGTTGACCAATGATACCCCTCTACACACAACACCGTACCCTACCTCTCCTTCCCCTACCCCTTGCAATTTTTTCTTTCAATACATGTGCCACAAATTTTGAATTATTTTGAATTGCAAAATTCAAAATTTGTGGCACCAAATCATTTAAAATTTGAATTTTCAAAATTCAAACAACACATTCACATATTCCTCGATCCTTTTAAATAGTAGCTTCTAATATACAGTAGCTATTACTCTACAAACTAATTAAATCTCTCCAAATTTAACCATTCTACCTTCGATTTTTTTCAATTGTGAAACGTCGTCATATAAATATTTTCTTAATTCCACTGTACAAAATAATTTGCATGGGCAAATAATGCTAACATACACATACCGGCCATATAATTTCCACTTTATTTTATCTTACGTATTATTTTTGTTTTTCATTCATAAATCGTTGTTGTAGTAAAGAGAAAAAAATATTAGCATCTATGGAAATATTTTTGTGTTATGCCTTCTCTAGTAAAAAACATGGTTCATCATCTAGTGGGAAAAGTAAAGGTAAGGGTACTGGAAATTTCAATACATTGTTGGAACTACAATAGTACAAGAACGTTTAGGTGTACCTGGATAATAAGTATGACTTGAATGAGCAAAGGGCATACGATGTGGTTGAGAACATGGAAGAAGAAGTTACATTACCTCCAAGCTTTGATGTAGAACCTCATCGTACGAGTAATTGCAGTACACCACCTCCTGGCTTTAACGTTGAATATCAATGCATGAGTTATTGAGGTATACTACCTCCCAGTTTCGAATCTCTACGCATGAATATCCTTAAATGTCATGCTAGATTCAAATCTCATCGTATTAGAGTCCTGTAAGCATATTCAAAGATAAGGAGGACAAGATGTAAATTATTCCTGAAACAGAAGAGCGACATATGAGACAATATGGGGCTAGTAGTTCGAAACCATCTAGCTTAGGTAATTCTCATAAACCTAATAAGTTTAATATTTTTACTATTCATTTCCATAAAGGTATAGATAAAAGGGGGAACTCGATGACATTCTGTAACTATTACAACATAAGTTACTCGTGAAAAACAGGAGAGGGATATGGTATCCTTAATAGGTACTTGAGGTTGAAGCATCTTAAGGAGGTGAGAATAGATAGAACACAACAATGATAGCTTAGTCGTAAAATGTTAACTGGAGCTGATATGAGCTAAGACGTTCAACCTCAGCTTACGATAGCTTAGCTGTAGAATGTTAACCCAAGCCATGCAGGAACTTTACTACAAAGATAAAAAGGAGCTTGCAAGTAAGTATGATTCCCTCGATACGCATGTATCTATATACACAAACATATGGATAGATCCTTTTTGTAATAATTCTTATATGGGTGTTATTGTTCACTAGATAGATGATAATTGATAACTTAATAAACAACTATTAGCTTTAAGGGTATGCAACAAGTGATATTCGGCATAAAACATCTATAAAATTATTAGAGAAATTTTAAATGAGTACAGATTAGTGAGCAAAATTTTTTCTAAGGTTTTGATAATGCCAATACCAATGCTACATCAATATCTGATTTATAAAATTACTGTCAACTAGCGTTGGGATGGGTATGGTTTTCCACATACATTGTACATGTCATATTCTTAACTTATGTGTCAAGAATGACATTGCAACTTTACACGACAGTATAGTTCCGATTAAGAACATTGTTAAGATAATAATTGAGAAATCGTCCCTTCACAAAAAGTGAAAGAACTTCTACATAAAGCGCAAGAAGAGGCAGAAGTTTAAGATGGATGTACAACACCGTTGGAACTCGACTTATGAGTTGTTGCATAGTATAGTTCCTTACAACGAATTGTTATGTGATTTTGTAATGTACAATATGCAGGAAGTTGGTATTTTCCCTAGTAATTGGGATATATGTATTTAGTCGTTAAAAGTTTTGAAAGTTTTTCATCATGTTACTAAAATTTTCTCATAGGTTTACAAGCTTAGTGTTTGCTTTTTTGTTATGTCAGCCGTCAGTATACTTAGTGTACTACTTTAAGCCTCGTGAGGACTCAAATTTGTATGCATACGTATACTATATGACGTTGAAATGATTAACTTATTATAAAGAAATTTCTCGTATTTATCTTGTAACAACTATTCTAGACCTTCGTTGTAAAGTGGAAATACTACTAATATATTTGAAAATTTATTATGGTTACATTCAAGATTTAATAGATTCCTAAGATGTGTACAACTTCAAAGCACAGCAAGAAATGTTGGTAGCGACGGCCAACATAAAGGAGATGTTCAACCACTACCAAAGTTAATACGGTGGCCAATTATTAGTCTCTCCTTCACTCTACTTAATATTGTAGAGCAAGTACGGTAAGCATACAAAGCCTAAAACTCAAAACTGAGCCTAAAACTCTCAAAACAAGCTTAGAACTCTAAGTTGGGTCTTCAATAAAATTTTGACCAGCACCTTAAAACATTAAGAGAGGATGTTTTGGAGCTCATAAGAAATTTCCCTAAGACTCCATAAGCCTACTAAAGTCACTAACTTTAGTTTGAACAAAAAACAAGGCCATTTGACAACTTAAGCCCACTAAAGGGCCCATGAAGTGGTTGTTAGCCTTAGGAATATAAATCAAAGTTATAAATCTGTTCTTAAGGAGTATTTTAAGCTTAGGATAAAATCTTAAGACTAAGCTAAAAGGATTTCTCAAGTTATCAAAAAGCCCATTTACCATACAAGGCCCAAAAGCACTTCAATACATGAGGAATGCTACTGTTCTAACTCATGGATAGAATTGTATGGCTCATTTCGAAAATATAACCTTACCACGTTAAAGTACACTTGAAAATGATGAAGATTGACTATAAAATCATAAAAATCGGATTTAAAACGAAAAAGTTATACGCGATTGAACTTTTAAGTAAAATCGGAAAAATTTATGAAACCAAGTCTAAAGTATAATTTAAAGGGTTTTAGCTTAGTTTTCTAAGTTTTATTTTAAATCCTTATAGTATCGTATTTGCGATGTCCAGGAGACTCGGCTTTGGAGAGACGACCTATCCTAGATTATTTTGATTTATCTGCATGGCTGAATGAGTAAATTTTTTATGACTCTTTACTTGATTGTGTTTATAGAATAGATGCACCTAAACTTATATATATAAATTTTGGATGCTTGTAGGATATGGGAGATGCATGTGTATGGATTTATGGATGAATGTGATGACTTGTTAATTATATATATAATAATGGGAATTGTTTGTACTAATATATACATGTGAATTGTATGGAATGAAATTGTTTGATCACCTTCAAAATCGAGTTAATCACTTATATGATATGATTAAGAAATCAAAATGAATCATGCATTCCTCATATTGCATACGGATAACACCGACTGCCGCTTCATGCAGAAGATGGGAATGGATTTACAGGAATACGAGTCTCCTGCAGGATTGGGCACTAGCTATGACATTATATATATTGAGTTCCTATCCTAAGCTGATGGGCTTACTAGGCGCTGGGAGATACCAACCATCGGTAAGGGGCTGAGTCTTGTAGCTTCTGCTTAGGACGTATGTTTGTGGATTGCGGAGGCCACCATATTGCTAAACTTGGGATTTTAAAAATATAATTTGTTATTCGGTAAAGAAAGTATACACACATATACGTGTATATATATATATATATATATTAGTTTTGTTTTAGTTTAAGCACAATAGTACAAATAGAATAAAACCCAAGGTCTAGAAATTGGATTTTGGTTTGGGTTGGTTAATTATCTCTAAACCCTGACTTTAGGGGGCATAATTCTAAGTCGTATGCAGTTCCTAAGCCACTGCATGCGTTGTTTGGCATACTGATTGTTCATGCATTCATATGATTGTGCATTTAATAAATTTCTATCATATGGTATTCATGAGGGTAATTATCTCACTAAGGGTAACCTTACACCCCAATAGTTCCTTTCCTTGCAGGTTAATCGATAGTTGGGAATGGGATAGGAATTGAGTGTAAAGTGCTACCATTTAATCAGTATGATGAAAAACGTGTGTATTTAATTCGAAATGCTCCGAAAAACGACTAATGTCTTAATTAAGTTTAGTATCTTTAGTAGGTTTAGAATTTTCTAAAATTATCTATCTTATTTCACAATTTTGGTAGGGGATACCGATTCTCTGCAGTTATGAGGAATTATGGAAAAATGGATATCCATAATTATTTATATTATATAATGAGTCAATGAACTAAAATTGAAAACTCTAGGAAATAACTATTTAGAGTCTTACAATCTCTGACTTGTAAGGTGATTTTCTTATTATGGGTGTACATGTGATATGGAAATTTTAGGCAATACTACTAGGCCCCTCCTAGGGTCGCTACAGATCTGATGGAAGCCCATGCTCACTTGCGGGTTCTAATCTTGTTCGCGAATATGAACTACTATATCAAGAGGAGACATAATAAGTTTTCTTTTCATTCTTTTCGAAAAAGTTTTATTATGTAGAAAATCTTTTTTCCCAATTATTAAAAAAAAAGTAAATGGCATGGTTTTCCCAAAAGTGGTGATGTAGCATTAAGTTTTTCCAAATTATGGCTAGCTAAAATTATTTTCCTTCAAAAAATTTAAATTGAATAATTATGTATACTTAGATTCTTTTTACAAAACATCAAAATTGACTAACAAACTAAAGGTTTTCTAAAAATCCAAACCAAACCACAACGGTCTGATTTTGATTAGCGGATACGTAAGCATCTTCAAGTGACCGTAAAATATTGTAAAAAATATTTTCTCTTCAACTACTTCACTCTACTTAATTAGATTAAGTATCATATTATAAGATATTTTTTGTATTTTAGTTTTTTTTTTCTGTTTTTAATGTATACTCTATGGATGGATGGAAGGAAAAAAAAAAAAAGGGTTAAAGGATTGATAGGGCTAAAAGGGAAAAGAATTATATAAAGGAATGAAAAGAAAAAATGGAAAAAATCTAGAAAAGGAAAAAAAACAATTCAAATTAAGGGCTGTGAACCGATCCTTAAACCCCCTAAGCCGATTGAACCGATCCTAAATTGCCGGCTTATATATCGATTACGATTTATCGTGATACCAACCAGTAAACCAATGATTCAAGATTAGTTTGACCTAGCACCCATGTCTACCCATAAGCAAATCTTTCAAAAGATATATAAGAAGATACCCAAATCAAAATAGTTAGGTAACACACATGTACAAAAATTTTAATTTATATCCCATGTTCTACGAGTAAATAATGATCTCGTAACGTATAGTAAAGCGATGTTAGGGACATAGCTTTTTAGGAAGAGATAGTCAATGAAATAGAATCCATAATGTCAAACATACTGAGCTTTCATTGATTTACTGCTAGGATCGAAAGCATAGGGTGTAAACAGATGTTTAAAATAAAATACCATATTGGTAGAACTCTATAAACTTTCAATATTAGGTTAATTACAAAGGAGTATAAGCAATGTAAAAGTAACAAATTACTTTGATACCTATGTTTCCACTTGAAGAATAATCTCAATTAGAGTTCATATATACATAACATCTATTTATAAATTTCACATGCATCAAATGGCCATTAAGATTATTTTCTTGAATAGGAGCTTGATGAAGAAGTTTATATGGAATGATTGAAAAGATATTGTTTACTCAAGAGAACAAAGTTCTTAAGCTTGTCAAGTCATTGTATGAATTAAAACAAGTTCCTAAATAATGACATGAAAAAATTGACAAAGTTATCTTGCTAAGGTTTCATTTGGTTCACTCTTTTTTCATTTTATTGGTATCTTTTTAGTATTTACTTGGATCTTTCATTTGACAAAAATAAGACAAAAAAATGAAAATATTATTATATATATACACCTCTTATAAAATTAATTATCTAATTAAAATCATTATTTTCAATACATAAAATATATTTTTTTCAATTTTTTTCTCTTAAAAATACGTAAGGTTTCGTTTTTCAACCAGACACTCCAATCACAATATTTATTATAAGTATAAAATAAAAACTGATAAGATATAAATAAGATAGTTTTCCAAACAATGTACTTCTAGTGGATACAAATAAAATACAAAGTAGATACAAATAAAATAATGATAATATATATAAAAAAAAGAATATAATTCAAATAAGGCCTAAAACTTTCGAGCATAATAACGTTGATAAGTGCATTTACTGTGAGTTTATTAATTGGTATAGGGCAATTGTTTGTCTTTATGTGAAGGACGTTCTCATGTTTGAGCAAAGAATCTTAGTGAGGAAGTAAGTTAATGGGTGAGTTTTGAAAATGAAAGATATCAAATATATATATCTATATATATAGAGAGAGAGAGAGAGAGAGATCAACATTTGTATGGATAAGGGTTGTGGTAGATTTAAGTGTAGAGGTTATGAAGGAGGTGGAGGGCAAGAACATGGATTAAGAAAGAAGAAGAAGAAGATATAGTAAGGATAATTTAGTCATTTAAATCTTATTATGGGTCTATTTGTTATTTATTTTTCAATTGAAGTGAAGAATTCCATTTTTAATAAATTGAAATTTCATTCTCCCTATTTCATTTAAATGAATAGATAAGAAATGTTTTTTGCCAAAGTCATCTATCAAGTAGAATTATTAGTGAAGACAAATTAAAATTTGACATCTATACTTTTTTTTTTTTTTTAAAAAAGCTTTCATGTAGGTGAATAACGTTGTGTAACAGTGTTATCCATGCCTAGCACAAAGGGCTTACATACAAGTTCCAATCTTTTTCCGATGCAAATAATTGAATTGTTGCAGGATCATCAAACTTCACATGTATCACGAGGTCAATGGTCTTTGTGAGACATGAACCGCCAAGTTGAACTCTGAAAATGAAGAAACAAATTGTTAAAGCGCAGGGCATGCAATGTGAAGAGTGGAACGAACCCTGACACTTTGGCATGTCTGCAAACGTCAGGAAGGCCAATTATTGGTTTTGAACGTGACTGACTAACCTACTCAAACAAATAATAAACTCAAGTTAAATATGCAATGCATATGCTCCCCACTTCATGTAGCGGTCTTCCAGGTTTTCGCCCAGAGGCATTGGCATCTAACATCGTTTTTAATTGGAAAAGCTGATGCTCGATTTTTTGTTATATCGATTGGGAAAATGTCAGGTGAAATGTAAAAAAAAAAAAAAGGCCGAAAGTGTGGATTTCAATTATTGTGGGCATATGTTGAACGAGCTATGTTTTTAATGGATGATTTCCTTGTACACATATTTCGGTAGTGCTTTTTCGACCGTAGTGTTCGGTCTGTGTACCGTTACTCTATCCATCGACCGTTTACGGGATGAAAAGTGTGAGTCTAATACGAAACTTGAAATTCGAGGGATACAGCTGAAATACTTTTTCTTTTGTACAAGATCTTTAGGATTTTCGTACATAGCACAGAGTGACAATTTCATTGCATGAAACTTGTATTGTACTATCATGTCCTCAATTCTAACAACTAAATGCTACGTGAATTTCACAAGGAATCCCTACACTTACTTGTTTAGTCAGCTATAACCCAGACAAACGAATGGAGGTAGGTTTCAAGTTAATACAATCGTATTGTTTTCTCAACTTTCATGGTTAATATTTGGGGTGACAGGAACGCAGTTGTAATATATTCTTGATGTTTGGTTGAAAAGCTGAGAATTTAATATATAAAATTGGCAAATTTTATCATGAGGGCTACCCTGTTTTGATGTAAAGTGGCAATAATATAAAGGAATATGCCCCAACTAACGTGTATCCAAGTCACATGTTAGGTAGTACAAAATTAGAGAAAAATTCAACCTCTTCCGAAGACAACATTAAAGGCCAAATTTTATAATTATACTATAAAAAAAGACAGATTCTAATTTGACGTTGTGTGATTAGTGCTAAGCCCACTCACTACATTATGCAATGCCAAATATGCCCAAGACAACTCATAATTATGTGCTTCATGATTCAGATTCAATCTCTATGCATAAAAAAAAAAAAAAAAAAAAAAAATGGAAGCACCCTTTTCTTATGATTTCCCTAAATTGAGTTGCAAGGACTCTACCTGCTTGAATTTTTTAAAACCGAGCTGTGAGTTAGAATGGATAGATAAACCCAAACTTTGACGCCACTTCATTGTCCAGTAAATCGATATTAGGAAATCCCAATTACAAGTCATAACAAAATAAATTTGGGATCATGCAATATGACACTTTTAATTCATGTTATGAGAATATGTATTCTCACAACATATGGCATGAATTTCACGAGAAACACAACATAATTACGATATATTAATTGGGCATCAGGGCTCAACCTGGATTCGATCACAAGCATAATAAAAGAATATCAAATACTCGTATTGATCTAGAATTATTCGATGTACATTAGAGAATCATCTACACAAGTGAACACCAAAACAATGAATCTGCAAATAAATCAACATAATCTCAATCAAAATGGAAAATAAAAAAAAGAAACGAAAAACTCGAATTAAGTCGTAAAAATATAACGAAAAGAGAAATAAACCACAAAAAAAAAAAAAAGAAGAAGAAGAAGAAGAAAGAATCCTTCAACGAACGATTATATCACAGCGGTTCCACGCATATTTCTAAGCCAACATGTAGGCCACGAAAAGTCCAGCGACGGCTGTAGCAGCATTAGCAACGTTAGAAACGGCGAAGTTGTCGGAGGGAGATGGCTCATTGGCTGTAGGCTCAGAGACAGGAGATATAGGTGCTGGTGGCGATGCGATGGAGGGAGAAGGAGAGACGCCCATTGGTGAAGGAGCAGCGGTTGGCGTTGCTGTTGGGGCAGGAGTTGGTGCCGAAACTGGAGCTGGAGATGGAGTTGGAGTTGGGGTAGGAGAAGCTGGTGAAGGAACAGGGGCAGGCGACGGTGTAGGTGGGGACACAACGGGTGCTGGAGTTGGTGCGGAGGGCGGCGTCACCGTTGGTGAAGGTGCTGGTGATTGTGCCATGCAAGAAGTCAGCAAAAGTGCGAGAACCATAAGTACTTGGAACTTTGAAAAAGCCATCTTCTTCTTCTACTTCTTGTTGTAAAGATAGAGCTAGGACGACGATTCAAAGGCAACAACTGTTGTTAAGAGGACGGTTTGCGAATGAAGGAATGATGGGAGGGTTTATAAAGAGAGGGTTGGAAATTGGGGTCCTTTTTTTTAATATAATTCTTATTTAGTTGGCAACAATAATGGGGGGTTGACGTTGAACTACAGCGAATACATAAGGAATAAATAATTTCTTTTCTTTTCTTTTTTTCCTGATTCCTGAAAAGGTGATAAACAAAGACAACATACCTAGCACATGAATGTGAATGTCAAGTTGTCTAAAACTTTTATTATAGAAATAAATTAGACAACACATAATGAGCTCATGTTAATGAGGCACTGTCGGTGCCAAATCGGGGCTGCTTCCTTTGAAGTTTCTTTAAGGTTTGGTTTCGGGTATGGCAAGTAAACTGCTCCTAATTCCTTAGCCTATACCCATACCATACTTTCTGGTAGAACAGTGGGATACGCGTCGAATGTCGGGTAATGTTTCTAGGGTTATCCCGATTCATGTTGTTGTTCATTTTACTAGATACCAAGTTGCACATTTGAAATGAAATGGTGTTTGTTGTTTTACTTTTGAATTACGCGTTTTCTACATTGTAAGAATTAAGACCACATGACAAAATTGAGCATACAAGGCGTTCTTGGTAGATGAGCCGTAATCTATTGTTATATACTAAATTTGGATTTAAAGACATTTGCTTCTTTGGCAAATGTCACCAATTGATAGTGTGTATGTGTGTGAGAGAGAGATGAGAGTAATTTTATGCTGGAAAAAAAAAGAAAGGAATATGAAGGAAAGGAAAACATAAAATAATCAAGAAAGGAAAATATGAAGGAGGAGTACTTGTTTAGATAGGGAAAAAAAAAAATCAAATGAAATATATGATTGTGAATCTAAATTTAATTAGATTCTCTCTCTCTCTTTTTTTTAAAGTTTGTTAAAATATCAAAAATTTCTTTTAATTGAAAGGATATTTAGATAATTTTACATATTTTCCTTCCATATTTCTTCCATATGTGGAGAAAATGATTCTTTTGTAGAGTTTAATTGGAATAAAGATGTTAAAAAGTTAGCAACTAGAGATTTTTTTTTTTTCGATACACCTGCTGGAGATTGCATAATGTTTTTTTTTTTTTTTGATAAAACAGAAATAAATCATATTATCTTCTTACTTATGTACTAATTATATTTCACATTAGAATAGAGCATTTAGTAGGGTTAGCAAGTATATAGTAAATAGGTATAATATTTTACCTGAATTCTCCTCTAAAATAAGGTTATGAACAAGTAGAGTTTGAATTGATATATGTTAAATTGAACTCAATCTTGACTCAAATTTCAAAACTTGAGCTTGAGTAAAGTGGTACGGCAACCTCAAACTTAATTCAATTTTCGTTTTGACTCAAAAATCTTAAAAATATAATTAAAATAATAATATCTATACTCCACTCAAACTCAAATAACATTTAAAATTAACTCGAGTTTGATTCGGCTAGTGAGCTTATCAAATCAAATATCATCAAGCTTAAGCTTGACTCGAAGAGTTATTTGAGTATCTCGAGCTTAGTCAAGTGCAATTGTCGAGTTAAGTTCAAGCAATTTACATATAAGTTCATCTCATTTATACCACTACAATAAAGTACCAATTTATAAATTTTGAAAATATAGCCAACCATTTAAAATATATGAGTGATCCTAAAACCTTTATGCCTATAGAATATATAAAATATAAGGTATCATATACAACTGTAATTCTTTATTATATATCCGTAACATAAAATTCTTATTAAACTATCCAATAACTTGTTAATTTTTTAACATACTTATAATTAGTATATTAATCGATCTTGTGATCTCTAACTATTTAATTAGATATCACTCAATTACATCTTTCTGCAATGAATAAATAGGTTTAGACGTTGGATAGTAGTTAAGTCAATGATATTACACCTTGTCTCGGTTTGGTTTCGGGTATTACAAGTAAACTGCTCCTTCGCCTACACGTACCGTATTCACTTGTACAACAGCGGGATACGTGTCGGATGCATGGTTGTTTTTCTAGGGTATACCAATTAATGATCTAGTTGATTTCACTAGATTCCGAGTTGATTATTACCTTTTGTTTCACTTTTGGATTACGCGTTTCTTCTTTATAGCGCGATTTACACTGTAAGATCACATGGCAAATTGAGTATGCGAGACATTCCTAACCATGCTATATACCAAAGTTGGATTTAGGCCCATCTGTCTCTATGGAAAATGCCAGAAATTGACAAAGAAAGAATGTGTGAGATGAGAGTATTTGGATAAAGGGAAGCCCAAAGAAAGAAAGAAAAATCAAAAAAGAGAAAAAAAAATCAAAGAAAATATTTATTTAGCTTGGGAAAGATATCAAAAGAAATGATTGTGAAAGAAAAGTCAGTTAAATATACATATTTTTTTAGTTTGTTAAAATATTAAAATTGAAAGGATATTTAAATATAAATAATTTATTCACATAATCTCCTTCTGTTTTCTGTCATATGTGGAAATAATGATTTTATAGGTTAAGCAAAAGGGGGGAAAATGGTTAGCAGATCAAAGGGGATAATCACATTTTTGGGTAAAATATAAATAAGATAAGCCATATCATATATTGTTTCACATGTCCTCAATTTTTATCATTAGAAATAGGTGTCTAGTATAGGTGAGTGGACATAAGCTTAGTAAGACTTAAATATCTGTATTTGTCCCATACAGTATTAGTTTCCGAATTTTTGAAGTAGAATCGACCCTTTAATGTGAAAGAATGGCACTAGAACCTAAAACATACCAAGGACTCTGTGGGATTTATAAACCTTTTTTTTTTTAATCATTTTCGCAATACAAAATTCTTTTAAGGTAAATTCTCCAACAACTTGTCAATTTTTCTACACTTGTTACTTCTACATTCTTTGCAATAATTTAATCACATATTCTATAAGAGACAAATGAGCTTGGTATTATGTACGTCTTAAGCTAGAAATATTATATTTTCTTAAATTCAAATGATATCAATTAACAATCTTTATTGAATTGGTATAAGATAAAGTACCCTATAATATATATTCTATATACCTTACGGTATAAATTCTAGAATAGATACAATACATGAAATTGTTGCACTATATAGCCTATATTCTGTATTAATAGGTTTTAAGAGATTAAATCCATCCAAAACCTATCCAACCACATGGAGTAAAGCAACTTCTAGGATATGGTGGAGTTGCCTGCTCAACTTTAGTAAAGTCCACCTTCTTTCATAGAAGTGCTTTTAGACTTTATTTTATTATTTTACTATTTGATGATAAAATAATTAAAAAAAACTCAATATATGAAATAAAAAAATATTTCCTGTTTATTCTTTTCTTTATTTTTGAATTTTAGTTATAAATGATATTATTTCATTGTTTAGTTTTTATTTTTATTTTTGTTTTTTTGTTAATTTATCAAGAGCAAAATGGTTGACAACACACGTCACAAAAAGATAAAGTACATAGATACGTGGATAGCTTTCTTCTGTCACTATTTAAGGTGTCCTCAAAGCATATATTAACAATTTATTGTAATTGTTCGTTTTGATCACATTTATAGGAATAAATATTGGACTTATTGGATCCTAAACAAGATGGATCTTTTGAAAGTCCCCTTCTGAGTTCATGCTCTAAACCAACCAATTCTAAAGTATGATTCGGTATTTTTATCACCTAAGTCGTTTCAGTTTATTCACGATTTGAATCATAAATTGTTATCAATTTTTTTAAAGATATGTTTTGGAAGCTTTCTAAATCAAATGGTAGGAAAAAACAATAATTACAAAGATGGTTTCATTTAGTTTAGCTCAATTTAGGATATAATTTAATCCGATATACATCTCTTATTATAATAACAAATAATGATTAATAATGTTAAAAGACATCAATATAAAAATCTCTTCGTATATTTCCACCAATATAATAACAATAAGTTCATTTAACGTATTTGTTAATAAATTGGAAAACGAAACAAGTTTGTACCTTTTGAAACATTTGTTTTTCTTTTATAAAGCGTTTCATCAATCATTAGAATATAATAAGTTACTATTTAAAACTCTTAATAAGATCCAATACATTTTGTATAACTATACCTAAAATATTCTAAATATTAAAAATAAATGAATTAGCACATTCCTCTTTGTTTTCCCCAATTTCTCTCAATCAAAATGACCTAGGGCAGTTGCAATGAACGCGTTGATGGGGTAGCTCAGCTTCAGTCATAAGCGACCCAATCAAACGTACCCATTTTAGGCAAATATGAAATTCAAGGACTTCGTACCTTCACAGTCTGTCCACGTTAGCCTTCTCACCCACCGACCGCTGGCGTGAACCGACCAAAAAGAAAGGGGCGGACCCTTTTGGCCTGGTCTTCCTATTGCCGCTCGGCGTTCACACCCAAGTACCCTTTCCAATATTCCAAGAAGCTTCCAAATATTATAGAAGGACTCTTGTTTGACTCCTTAATATCTCTCAAGTTATCATTTTCATTTCATATTTTACAATAAACAAATATATGAAAGTGTAAAAATTGTTTCTTTCGTCCCATGGTTTAGGGAATAGAATAATTGTACCAATAAAATCATAAGTTTTATAGAATGGAATAATAAAATAATAGTTATCCCTTATATTTCATTTGAGATTTCATGAGTAGGTATGAAAATAAATAGAAGAAAGTTAATGGATTTATTCCTTTGAACTTACAGAGGAATTGCAATTCCTCATTTTAGAGTAATAACAATTCTATAGTGTAACTATTTTACCAACTAAAAGTAAAAATGTATTTATATGGAAGGAATATTTATTTTATTCTATCCTTATAAAGTTAATTAAACATGTAATCAGTTTTTTATAAAATTACTCCATGATCTTTAGAGAGATTTACAAAGAAGTGATATGTGTTTTCATGTTATCTACTAATATTTGTAGAACAATTTCAATTATAGGGTTTTCACAAACTTTGAATTACTATTATAATTGATATTGGAAAGGATTTTTTTATTTATTTTTTTATTGAAAAGAATCAATATTGATCAATTATATATCAATTTTGATCTTTTTCTTACATTATTAGGATTAGGAAAAGCCAATTTTCGATTCAAATCTAAGAATTATTCATGAATTTAAAGTCAGAGTTATCCCATTTAATAGTTCACAGTTCCAATTTATCTATTTTGGAACTAAAAACCCAAATTGATTTTTCAATCTAAAAGAAAGAAGAAAGTTTTTCGATATTTATGTTTTGTGATACTATACATACAACTAAAGGATAGAATGGATAGATCCAACTCTCAAAAGTAAGGATTTCTTTTAGACAAGCAATTAAGGAAAATGGGATTCAATATAGAAGTACAATAAAAAAAAGAAAAAGTTTAGTAATCCCTCCATCCCTAGCAAAGGGAAAAAGTTTTCATCTATTTCATATGTTATCATTTTGGTGGCATGACCAATGGATGTTGTTTTACATTAAAGAGTCGTAGTAAAAATGTCACATAACACGCATGTATCCTCCCAAACTGAATCGCTATTTTACTGAAAGGCTTTAAATCATACAAAACAACAAATGTGGACATTTGTCGATTTAAGATATGAGGTCAACTCAAGTGTATTGATTTATTTGATTTTGCATTTTTAAACAACAAAAATGTTGTATGCCATTTTATAACCGAAGGTTGGTGATTACTTAACGAAGAATAACGTTATAACCCGGGTCGATAAATTATAAAATAGTGAAAACATAGATGATGTTTTATTAAATTATCATAATCTTGACAGAGTTTATAGGATAAATATTGTGAAAGCCATGAGATCACTGCTACTTACACTTTTGATAACGTTTGATAATGTCAACTCAGCCGACCGTCACTGTAAATTTGAAAATAGTAATATATATAACTGAGAAACGAAGGCTCGTCTTCTGCTCTTAAAAATAAATAAATAAGTAAATTTATAATAACACATGGGGCAATCATTGATTTTTGTGGCAATCCGATGATCAAAATCGTAATTTCACGCCCCGCTTATAGCTTTCAATGTTCCATAAGGAATTCTTTTATATTGCACATCGTTGTCACAGCCTTTTCATTGGTATGATTGGAGAAAGAACAAGAAACATAAAGTTTATGTAGATGGGATGAATGGAGGACAACTTGCAGGCTCACTTGAATCGGACATAACAAATATTTTTATGTATTTGTGATTGTCTGTTACAAGGCAATCAATTATGTCAAAATAGGTTGATAATTGCCCATGAATAATTTATAAACCTCACTACATTATCTTAGTTGGAAAGGTAAAGAAAAGCTGGCATCATTGTTTCATTTGCCATCCATATGCATTGAAATTTATATCCACTTATCTAGGCTTTTATTTATTGTTTTTAACCAATTGGTATCATCTAACCGCGCTATGGGACAATTAAGCAATAATATGAGAATGTCATGGAAGAATGCCCTTTTATATACATACACTTACTTATGGTTGGTGGGAAGGAATTAATGATTCCTCTTATTCGATTTTATTTATGTTTTTGAAGATGGGATGCTCACCCGAAAACTCAAAAAAAAATTAAAAATGGTATTCCTTAGACTTTAGTTAGGACTAAATTGATCACCAATAACAATGATGGCTACTTAAAAATTTTGAATCCAAGAACTATTATTAAGGCTCTGTTAAGACGCCTGTGGGATCGGATTGGCTGTGTTCTGATCAGCCTATGCATGAACCAGCCTAACATATTCATCTCATCCACTTTCAGTTCAAAATAATCTTCATTTAAGTGCTCCATTCCTTTAGTAACACCTTTAATTACACCGCATCTATCTTCTGCCGCTCTATATTCACGATAATCTCTTAGGATCAACCACGAGTCATCAACTGACCTCATTCATCAGTAACAGGTCACTCCAAAGAGCTTCTTGCCCACCTTTTGTATTTGCCCTATAAATAAACAAATCATACAAACTTTTCCCAATAATATGGTTTGTAAACACTATACCAGTAGATATGTGCTCTTGATGTAACACCTAAAAATTTCATATTAATTATAAAATAAAACAAGAAGGCTTATAACATAAAAAGGCAGGCAATATTGTAAAGTTATAATTTAAAGTAAAGGTATAACTAGAATTATCAGGATCTAGGGTTTCAAGTTTTAGATCTAAAAGCTAATCATTGCTATTGGCTACAGTTTCACACCGACGACAAAAAGAAAAAAGTATTCTCCAAATGGCTAAGTAACCCTATGCAATTCCCTAAGATAAGACATGCTATTCTTTTGTTTTTTCATTATTTCGATAATCAGACAAGAAGCTAATGTCGTTTGGGATGTAGATTCATGGTGCATTGTCAACTTCAATTAGAAAGCAAGGATTTTGTCATGAGAAAAAGAATTAAAAGGTAAAGGTGAGCTTTGTAATAAAAAAAAGTTACTTTTCTTGTTGAATCCTAATCAACTTCAATTGGCTGTTGGAAGTGTTAATGGGGAGACAGTAGGAACAATTCTCCTTAGATAAGTTTGCTAAATAGGCAGACTGCTTCAATCCCAAGAAGGAGGACTCACTTGAAGCACATCATTGGATCGATGACATTGAAAAGATCTCGACAGCTTTTAGGGTACTAGAAAATCAAAAAGTAAGTTATACAACTTATATGATGAAAGGAACAATAGCTGAATGGTAGGAAGGTGAGCTCTAATTGACTAAGAAAGTGATTGACCAATAGAGACTCCTAGAGTTGTTTTATAATAAGTAATCCTGAATAGTGTCAGAGATGGAATTGAAGCAATGTATTACAATTGTTAACAAGGAAGAAGAATATTTGTCGAGTATAAGTCAAAGCTAAACAACCTGAGTCAATATTTTTGCCAGAACCAATCAATACTAATGACCGGTCATGGGCACATCACTTCCTCATAGGCTTAGAGCTAGACCTATAGTATGAGGTAGGCTACTTTCAGTTGATAACCTATGTTGATACAATAGAAAGGGTCAAAAGCATAGAAGAGAATAAGAAGTGAAGGGAAGAGCAACTTCCGATCAAGAGCGGGATTGGCAAAAAGAGCAAGACTGAGTACTCCATACCAAGATGGGGGTAAGAGACTCATGATGAAAATGCCATCTATTAGACCAATAGCCATTCCAGTAAATTCTTATTCAGCTAGACCGGCTTTACTAGCATTGCCTCTACCCTTACCCCTAACAGCCATAGTAGCAGGATGCAAGTGCTTGAGATGTTTTGGGCCACATGAGCTTAACTAATACTATTAGCCAAAAGGGACATGTTTTTCATGTAGCAAATTGGGCATTTGAGTAGGAATTGTACTGAGAAACTAATTCCCCAAACTCTATGTTATAACTACAAACATACGAGATATAGAGCTTTTGAGTGTAGCACTAGCAAGAATCAATTAGCCATATTCCTGCAACCATTTGCAACTTAGCTGGTTGTAGCACAGCCATCAGTAAGACGTTAGGGAAGAACCTTAGTAGCTAAACCCCAAGGCCTAAGACGAAGAATCGCAACCCATACTAATGCCCTATAGCAATAGCTATACTAGGATGCTTACAATTAAGACACCATAACAAGTATGCTTTCTATACACTCTACTGGTGGTTTTGTATTGTTCGATACTAGTGCTACTCATTCATGTAATGCAAATGATTTTATGCGTGTATGTGGTTCAAAACCTAAAACATTCTATGATCCTTAGAGTGTGGGCACTCTCTTGGGAGTAGGAACAACGCAAAATAAGATGTGTAAGGATGTTGAAGTAAAGATCGAAGGTCGAGTTATGCTTGAAAATCTTTAAGTCGTGGAAATGTCAAACTATGATGTTTTCATGGGAGTAAATTGGCTATCTAAGTATTATGCAACTATCGATTGTCACAACTCAGTGGTTTATTTTGACATCTTAGCAAAAGATCTAGTTTGCCTAAAGCTAGAATTATAGAGACTTAAGGGATTATCCTCATATGAGTTGTAGTATAGTAGTAGATTAACAACAGTAGTTTTGTCATTAAATCTATGGAGGCATTTATTTGTATGGTAAGAAGTGTAAGGTATACATAGACCATAAAAACCTAAAGTACATTTTCACACAAAGAGAGCTAAATATGCAACAGGGACGATGGTTACAGCTAGTTAAAGACTATGATATCAGCATTCTTTATCATGGTAGGCGCTTTTAGTTAGAAGAAAGGAAATATTTCTACACCCACTACCTCATAGAAACCATTGTTAAAAGATAAGTGTAGGTTAGAACTAAATGTAATTACTCAAGAAATAGGAGTTAAGTTGCTAGGGTTATGAATTCAACCAACGTTAGTGGAAAGAATAAGAGCCGCACAAGTTGAAGACGTTGGTATATAAGAAATCAAGAGTAAAGTAAAATAAGCCAAGGCAACTGAATTTAATATTGATGAATGAGGAGTCCTCAAGTATGGAAACAAATAATGCGTACCTAACAATGAAAGGTTGAAAAAGGAGATCCTAAGAGAAGTCCATTATTCTAGTTATTCAATGCACCCCGGTAGCACCAATACAAGAACTTAAAAGGCTACTATTAGTGGAATAATATGAAGCAAAAGATTGCTGAGTATGTTTCTAATTGTATGACTTATTAGATGGTAAAGATTGAACACTAGAGCTAGGAGGAAAACTACAATCGCTTCCTATACCAAAGTGGAAAAAGGAGCATGTGACAATGTACTTCATTATACATTTACCTAAAACTAAAGAAAAGCAGGAAACCATATGGGTAGTGGTTGACAAGCTAATGAAGACGACCCATTTCATACCTATTCGTTTAAACTATACATTGGAAAGACTAGCCAAGATGTATATGCACGAGATAGTAAGATTACATTATATCCCACTGACTATTACTTTTGATAAGGGCACTCAATTTGTAAGTAGATTTTAGAGGAAGTTGTAGAAGACATTAGGAACCAAACTATAATTTAGTACAATATTCCACCCCCATATAGATGGGCAATTTGAATGGACCATACAAGAGCTAGAGGATATGTTTGGCGAAAATTGGGAGAACACCTACCTTTGGTGGAATTTGTTTACAATAACAGTTATCAAATAACAATAAAGATGGCTCCCTACAAGGCATTATACGGAAGATAATATATGCCCCCTTTATATTAGGTGAAAGTTTGAGAAAGGTAAGTCTTAGGACTCGAGTTAGTATTGGAGGCTATGGATAAGGTGTAGGTAATTTAAGCAGCATATGTAGGCTACCTAAAGCAAAAACAAGAGTTATGCCAACTTAAAACATTGCCCTTCAGAATTCAATGCCGAAGATAAGGTGACATTGAAAATATCTCCTATGAAAGGTGTTGTTAGATTTAGGTTAAGAAGGAAGTTGAGTCCTAGGTACGTTGGACCATTTGAGGTAATAGAGAAGATTGGTAAGGTCACGTATAGGTTAGCTTTGCCATACAATTTAATGGAGGTATGATATATTCCATGTGTCAATGTTGAGGTTATATGTACCCAACAAAGACCAAGATGAGGTTTAGAGTACAACTTAATGTAAAGTTTCAATTATAGCACTAGAATAATTAGAGTTGCAACCAAATTTGTCTGCAATGGAGCGACCTATAAAAATAATGGATACCAAGGTCTAAGAGCTAAGAAGGAGGAAAATATAACAAAGGGTGTTTATAGAATGATAAAGCTATAGCGAACAAGCACTGGTATAAAAAATTGACCATGATCAAATAGCTATTATGTTTAACTATAAGGCTATGAACTTCAGTGAATTAACATACGATGATTGAGAGGTAATGTCATGCATAGAAGCTCTTGTAGAATCAAGTGTTGGTGTTACATTAGTAAGTTATCATGATCCTAAGGGGGGCCTAATAGGATGCCCTAAAATTTTCATATCACTTGTGCACCAATGATACAAAAATTGCCTTGCAAGTTAGAGGTAGCAAGACTTTAAAAGATTAATTACTAAAGTTTTCGATTTATAATTCAATTAACTTATTATAACATATAAGTGACTATGGATATCTGATAAGCTACAGTCCATCAAAACTGTGGAGAATTGGTATCCCCTATTAAATGCTAAGATAAGGTAGTAAAGTTTTAAAACTTAAACTTACGCAAGTTATAACATATAATTCAAACAAAATATACAATCTGTCCTTAGATTCTAACTTCTATGTATCTCGACGCTGGTACTCAATACTCATCTCTTAACCTATGCCTGATTATCTAGCAACCTGCAAAAGAAAACTATCGAAGAGTAAGCTATAGGAGCTTAATGAGTTATCCCTCATACTATACCAACAAGAAAGTTGTCAAACAATTTATTACCAAACATATGAATGCACGAACAAGTAATATGCCAACTAACATATATATAATTGACTGATACTGCATACAACATCGGATTCAATACCTTCTAAAGTAAGGGTTGGAGATACATCGATACTAATCATAATCAGGCTCTAGCACTTAGGTTTTTAACCATATATAAATATATATGGAAATTCTCTATTTCATGAAACAGGTTTCTATTCCCAACAGTTAGTTGTATATAAATATCTAGGTCTAGTGGTAAGGTGGGCCTCGGAGTCTACACTCATACCTTATAATGGTGGTTTCTAGATGTGACCCCTAGCCATCTACGGTTAACGTCTCCGGCACTAGTAAAACCTACGAGCTAAGGGTAGGGTTTTATTGTACCAATGCTCCGACACTATACTAATCAAATCATATGGCAATCCATCTCTCCAAAGCCCTTCGTTACCAACCGTATGAGGTGACGGCCGGAACATTATTTGCAATGTTCGTACTTTATGCATGATCCATGTAATTTAAGTTAAGTCATATATGATTAAGTCAATTTATGAGATGATCAAACATTGTCAACAAGTTATTCAAATTATGCAATAATCAATTATATAATTAAATCTTTAATTATCACATTTAATAGTATTTTGCACAAAAATCAATTAATATCAGACACATGCATTACCCGAACCCCTATGCATCAAATTATTAATATTTAATTTATGTGCACTAACTATAAGTACAAAACAAGTATAGAGTCATCAGGAGTACTCACTCAGACATAATTAAAATCAAGACTCGTAATAGTCGGTTGGTTAGTCAGTGTCGACGTCATGATCACCTGATATTAGGGAATACGAAAGTTGTAAGTTTTGGGAATGAAATAACTAAACTAGTATCGTAATTCGTACTATTTAGTTAATTTAACTATTTATTTATATAAAATTGTCGATTTGAGTTTTTTTTATCGAATCACGTATAATTTTTTCGATTTAGCTTGGATCTTTATAAACTTATAGTCCATTTCAATCATTTTCAAGCGTACTTTTTCATAACGAGATCTATTTTGAACGTTATAACTCGTAGTTTAAATTATGATATAAAAATATCATAAAGTTTATTATTTTGACTTAAAAAGTTATAAGATATGAAATTAGGCTTTTCTTAGTATAATTACAATTTAATAATCATTTAGATCATATAATTGATAATTTTTTATTTTAAGTCTATTTTACTATAATTACCTATTTTTGAGATTTTATAATTATTAATTCAATTTTTTCTACTCTATTATTTTTCTACTTAACTAAGTATTTTATTATTATTGTTAATTACAAAAATTAATTAATTTATAATAAATGGTGACGTAGTAGCATATGGAAGTGCCACGTATCAGCTTTATACTTTTTTCATGATTTTCCATTATTTTCTTATTTTACAATATAATTATATATATAAATACTTATGATTATATTTTATCAAATTTTATAATTTACTTAATTATTAATTTTTCTCCAAATTTACGTTATTTTTATGTATGTATGTATATACTTATTAACTTAATTTATTTATTAACTTAATATCATAGTATATTGTATATACTATTTACATATACTTATATTTTTATGCATACATCACTATTCATATACATACATTTATACATATACTATACTTTATATAATAAATTATTCTAACTTTATTTATACATTATGTACAACTATAATATACACTTAATTATACTTTATATACTTATGTACATATACGGTTATTCTAAATATATACATGTGTATAAAAATACAAAATACAATTAATAATATACATATATACCTACATATCTAACACGTTTAGCTATATGTATATATATACGAATATACTAAAATTCTTATATTTTGAAAATACTAAGTATATATACATATATTTACTATATACATATACATGTATATACCTCATATAGTAAAACAAATAATAAGTACATATATATACATAATCACGCATATGTACATAAATAATTAAATAAATACTAAATACATATACATGTATATAAAGGAAATACCTAGTACATATACATATACTATACATATATACCTTCATATTTTATATAACAAAATACTAATTATACATACATATATAATACACATGCATACATATGTACAAAAATACATGTGTAGGAAACATACATACTATATGTACATATGTATCATATACGTATATTTATATGTATATTTCATATAAAATAATTATCATGTACATATACACGTATATAATATATCAAAAAATACTATGTACATGCTTTATACTATATACCTCTATAATTACACATACATACATGTAATACATAAAATAAAATTAACAAATACTCACTATACATGTGCATACTATATAATATATATATGTATAAGTAAAATAAATAAGCTTACCTAATTATTTTAGTAATATAATTGATAAATTTCCCTTAGCCTTCTTCTTCTTCTTCTTCTTCTCCCGCTTGCTTTTGCTATTTTCAGTATTGGTTTCGTACATATGTTTGCTTTGGTTTTTCTTTTTCTTTTTCTGATTTTTAGGTTTTTATTTCCAGATGTGAAGAGCAAGGGAACAAGAAAAGCAAAACAAGATATAAAGCAATTTTCCAAATCTTTACATTAATTGAGATGAGACATATTCATCATTACTTTTGGTTTCTTACTTCTAATTGCAACACTTAGAGGAGAAAAAAAGTTCACGTGGGTTGCTAATTGCCAGAGATTGCAATGTAGAGCAAGAAGGAAAATAAGAGGAAAAAAAAAGAAAAGAAAATAAAAAAAAAAGGAAAATAAAAATAATTATATATAATTTTTCCAAACATAAAAATAATAAAAGTAACAGTTTTAAATTAATTTTGAAATTTTATGAAAATTTATCAATTTAATCGGTACTCGTTACAATTATAATTTTTACAAGTTATTTGGATGTTTTCGTTAAAAGTTTTATACAATTATGTGATTTAGTTGATAATTGTAATCGACTATAATTATATCACTATTATGTGATATTTATTTATTTTATAAGCTTAAAGTTATAGTTTTAGGGGTTCAATCAAATTCAAATTCATTTTGAATATTTGCGCCTATATTGGATTTAGGGTTTTTGTACGTGATTTAGATACCAATTGATTTTCGAAGGTTTTTATTATCAATACTATATTTGATTTCATGATTTAATAAAATTTTCATTTTACTTAGCCTTATCGAATTGCAATATTATCTACAGTACCAGAGTTCAATTATACTCCCAATTAACTAAATTCGCGGGATTTACATAAGTGTTGTTCTTGGTGTTATCGCGGTTGGTATTATCTAAAGAATAGATTTTGTTCCACTATTAGCTCTTAGTTTCATAACCAATAGTGGTCTTATATTCATTTCCGATGCTCAAAGTACTCATTTTTGCGATAGGCTCTTTAAGATCAATTGAATAGGTTATTAGTGCTCCATCCTTCGATTTTGGCAATGTAAGGAATTTTTTTTTTAAAGGAATCTCAAAGAAAGAGAAAGAGGATTGAGAACCATAACGCAAGCATCAAAATGCTAATACAAATAGCTCCTCAAACACGCATGATCAGGGGTATAAGGCTAACCAAGCTACTAATTTTACCAAATATAAGTTTAGATAGCCCAAAAACACACTATTAGAACCCAACCTTTAAGGGGATAAAGTCAAAAGGGTATATTGCTAAACAAATATATATCAAGGTGCAAAGAACAAATCACCCCAGATGAGAAGCTTCTTAGGAGTTAGAAGAAGAAATAAGGCAGAAATACCATAAGTTATTCCAAGAAACAGGTAACTTTCGAGGATGAAAGTTTCTTTAAAGAAGGTAGAATGTAATACCCTAAAAATTTACGTTAATTATAAAATAAAATAAGTAGGCTTATTATATAAAAGGTGGGCAGTATTGTAAAGTTATAATTTAAAGCAAGGGTATAATGAGAATTACTATGGTCTAGGGTTACAAGTTTTAACCTAGCTTTAAGAGCTAATCTTTGCTATTGGCCACAATTTCATATTAACATAAAGAATGAGGTTTTTCCAAATGGTTCAATAACCATACACAATTCCTTAAGGGAAAACAATATATCATTTTGTTTTTCCATAATTTCGATTATTGGGCAAGAAGCTAATATTGTTTGGGATGTAGATTCATAGTGTGTTACCAACTTTGATTGGAGAGTAAGGATTTTGTTGTAGGAAAAATAATTAAAAGGTAAAGGTAAATGTTATCATAAAAAAGTTGCATTTCTTATTGAATCCTAATCAAATTATTGTATAAGGTTACTTATTAGCTGTTGTAAAGGTCACAAGAATCAAGGGTTCACAAGATCTCTTGAAGAGTTTAAGTATAAAAGTATTTGAATTTAATTGATGATTAGTTGTTGAAAAGTGAAAGGGATGAGTTATATGATAATACGAATTATGATTTTGTTATGGTATTTGGAGTTGTAGAGTTATGGAATGAAAATAGAAGGGTTTTGCAAAATAGAAGGAATACCATCAGAAACATGATTGTAGTTCTGATTGTGAACCCCTCATAATGTTGAGTTTTTGTGTTGCGTGTGTTTTGTGAGAAGGAGTTGAGTGGACGAGAGGATCACAATCTAAGATCATTAGCATGATCCTGACTGTGATTATTGGAGTTAGAGCTTTATGAGGAATATAGTTTAAGATCGCGAGTGTGATCTTACCTATGGTCATTATAGACAAAGCTTAGTAAGGATTATAGCTAAGGACCACTACCATGATCCTAGGCATAAACTCCAAGTGTGTTTTTCCTTTAAAGTTTACACTCTAAAGTAGTTATAATCAACTTAATAATCTAAAATTAACTAATTTAAGGAATCAAGAAAGGGTTGTGTTGACTATAAGTTTAGTATTCCTTTATTGTTATAGGATATCTAATTCTTGATAGCTCTATTCAGTTTGAATCAAGTTATTTAAGTACATGACACATGTCTACTAGTTGTAGTTGCTAAGATAGCTAGTCAAAAAATGGATTGATTAATATTAGACTATTAATTGTTGTGTTATGTTTGTGCATAGCTAGACTTAGGGGCTAATGGTGGTAGAACCCTATGGGGCACCTTGATGATCAATGGTTGGTGATGTCCTTAGTGGAGTTGTCCATTAAATGATCGAAGGTAGATTAGGAATCATGAGGCTAGAAGTGGCAGCTTCTTAGGTATAGTGTTATATATTTTATTTATGTATATTTATTGTTATTGTGTTGATTGGGCTATGAGTACCCTTGTATTGACTGGGTTATGAGTACACTTGTGTTATTTGATGGGTTAAGATTGAAGATAATAACTTATTTTGTGTTTATTGCTGTTGCATATTCCTATGTGTTATTGCATTGCTTGTTCATGCGCATATACTTGCGTAATGTGTATTAAACCTTAGCTCTCCCCTTATTTTTCCTTATAACTATAGGTCAGTTAGATGAATATGCTGGATATAATGATTATGGTGATGCGTATTACTATTACCAAGATGAAGAGACTAGAGCATACTTCTATTACTATGATGAAGATCAGAATTACTGGGTTCAGTTTAAGAAAGTTAGTATTGGTTAATTCAAAGACTTATTTTCTATTTTAGACTATTATTAGACATATTTTAATTTGAAAATTTAGAATTGATTCTGGATTTGGTTTTTTGGAAGTTGTAAAGACTTAGTTTGATATGTTCACTTTTATTTTGAGGTTTAATATTATTTAAGGAGAGTGCAGTTTCGTAAGTGAATTGGAGATTTTAGTTATGTTTTTGTCGCCTGATGTGTCAATAGAGGAATAAGAACATATGGTGATCTACGACATCCTAAGTTTGGGCCATTACACTTGGTCACCTAAACGCCTCAAAAGTTGGATTTCCATACTACCTAAATATGACCAAATGGATAAACTTCTAGTTTCCCTAAAGGTAAAGTACGATTTCTCACAAAATCAATGAATCTTCATTTTACCTTTGTCTCCAAATACTAATAAAAAAAGGTTATGTTCAAAATATAATAAATTTACTTCCTTTCTCTTTTTAGGTTGTTTTAACCCCTTATACTCAAAACGTTGATCACAAATATTTTACAAAGGAGAAAGCAGTTGTAAGCTTTCAAAATGTTCTAGAGAAACCCCCTTCCATACCACATCACCACATCTCCCCTCCTTCCCCTACACTACCCCCCACCCTTTTTGTTGCTCTTTTCTCTCTAACCCCTTTTTCATAGATCTCTTCTTCCTTTTTAATGGTACTTGTTCAATCACTTTGAATCTCCAAATATGTCTTAAGCACTTCTAAGGATGAGAAGGATATTAAATAAACATCAACTATAGAAGGTAGCTTAGAAATTTCTTAAGCCAAACTTTCAGACAAATCACCTGTTATTAGTACATTTCATCCAAAAACTTCAGGCACCAACTTAGTTCACATGACCACTCATCTAAATAATGGCAAAAAGTGCATAGGTTTAAAATGGTAATGGGTTACACTTCCAAAAATCTCCCATAAGTAACTTAAATATGGTAGTTGAAGGATAAGGGCTAGGTGGACCTTGCTTACTACACAATTCTTCCTATGCATATAAATACTCTCATAAGCCTTTTATATAGAAGTATATAATTTAATCGAGGAACTAATCCATAATAAGTGACCCAACCGCTTTATTTTATACTTCTATATGATTGTTTGGTCTTCTAAACCACAATACCATCTTGATTGTGAAAGTGTACAAGCTAGAGTCATCTTTGACACCCTTAATAGATCACATATTCTCTTTTGTAGATCCATTAAGCCTGCATGAGTCTTCCCTATGTTAGGTCCCAAAATGGTCGAGAATTTACAAACAACATCTTGGTACTCACCATTTATGACTAAATTATGAAGCAATGGCCAAAACAAGACACGATACCAAATACTACCTTCCCCATAACAAATCCCTTGTAGTATAGTATGAACAAGGAGCAAGATTCTTTACATAAGGACAAACACCAAGTTTAGCATCATATTACCTAACTAGAGCATGATGGGAATCAAGTTGAGGTTGAGTGATATTGCCTATAAGCTAATTTACTTCTTCACTTTCTACTTTAATTCAAATCAAGAGCATATATCTACTACTAGCAAGTTCATTAGGTTACATATATATATATATCATAATATTGGTAAAAACCACGTTAAACCCATAGGGAATATAATAAATTACTAATACTTCCCTTCCTTCCTATTATATAACTTACCAAATTACGCTTATGAGTTAGAATTAATTAAAAACACTAAACTAGCTATCTTAAAACTAACTAAACTAAACCTAACTAAATAACCAAATTGGATAATCAAATGCAGTAAATAATTAAACATACACTAGAATGCAAAAATAAATGATTCAAATAATGGTCTACTACATTACAATACTTATGTAATCTATTAATCTCATCTCCATTTCATTTCACTATGAGAATTCCTATGTTATATTAATAGCACTCATAAGAATATCAACATCTAATCTTCGGTTAATTAATTAGAATCTCTTCCTAATTAAAAACAGTAAGATTGCATTATCATTCTCTCAATTCTAGTTTAACCCTAATCCAAAGGATTTACATCGTCCTAGGTTTACATATAACTCCTATTTATATAGATTTATTCATATATAGGATTTCTCTATCTTTACATATAAAATCAAATTCATGAACCAATTACCAGTAATATTATTTCAATAAACCATAAAGAACTCATAGTTAGATCACAACAAACTAAGATCATAGAACTAAATTATAAAAAATCAATCTTGTTAACATAATTCCTAAGGCTTCTCAATATCTAAATACTAATAATAAAAAAACTAAGTAATCATCATTAATAAAAGAAATAGAAGAATAAAAGTAGTTATGATAAAACTAAAGCCCCTTCTTCCAAATCTCTAAGTCTTGTACTCTTGACTCCCTTGATGTTGTTACTTTTGACAAATCCTAAGCTACTTTGAAAGGTTGCCAAGTTTGATCCAGAACGTCTTCACATGTATATTTACATCATAAAGCTTCAAATTTTCTAAAAAGGATAAGAAATCTGCCAGTGTTAGGTGCAAACATGGTCGTGAACTTGGACGTGTTTCTCAATCATGTACTTCTCTAATTTCAAAAGTCAAGAATTAATTAACACTTTTTGTTCATAAGCAAGTATACAACTCTGTATCTAATCATATTCCTTATAGTCACAATATTCCACTTCTTTAGAAAGCACAGTTATAGGACATAGGTCATGATCCTAGGAGCATTCCTTATCCAAACTTCATATCTTCATTTTAGCTCCAATTCTCATGAAACTTGTCTAAATTCCTTTCTTTTGCTCTGAATTGGGTCTTCAACCCCTAAAATCAAAATACAACTCAAATATAGTATCATAATTAGTGAAAACATCCATAAAATTCATAAGAGCATTATAAAAATTAGTTACATAATAAGTATAATTAAAAACCCATCAAACTTCCCTACATTTAAACTTTTGCCTATATTCAAGTAAAATATAAATCATTCAAGAAAAACACTTAGAGGGAAAATGTTATTCTTAAACACACCTTAAAACTCAAACCTAACATTATATATTGTCTACTCAAAGCCCAAGAGATTATACTTCATCATCAACATCAAAAAATTAAAAAAATTTAAATTCTTACAACTTTTACCTTTACACTTCTCTACTTAATTATATGTCAATGCCCTTCAAATATTTAAGCATTGGTACTAGAGACCATACTGGATTCGAATTTTCAATAATTACTCTATGTAAATTAAAGTTAACCACATCATTTAAATAAAGATTTACAAACTTAAAATCAAGAATAATATCAACTAACCAAGAGAGTATTATCCATAATTTGCACAATACAACTAAAATGTATATACTTTCCTCTTCTCCATCTTGTTAAGCACAATAATTCAGACTAAATAAATATTACATCAACTCATTCCCTTAATATTTCCTTACTATTTATTTTTCATTAGAAGGTTTTCTCTTCTTTTTCTTTCAATTCATTTTATAAAGTGGTTTCATTAGTTAGTAAGTCTCATGTTAGATGACGTTAGGCTATTAGGTTTTAAGATACCCTTTGAACCATCAACTACTTTAACTTTTTTAATTTCCTAATTGATTAAGTTTAGCTTTCTCATACTTTTCTCTTAACATATATAACAAACATTCAGCTAACGATCTTAAGCTCGTCACTTAAGTTAACAAACATTATCCCTCCCAAATGAGGTGTTCCTCAAACTTAATTACTTGAGTCAACGATGCTTACTTCTTCTTTTTTAATTTATTTATTTAATCTCTAAATATTTTGATTTTTTAAGAATTAGTATATAGTAAAGTATACTTAAAGAGTTCTAAGGAATTAGTATATATTAAAGTATGCTTAAAAATATAAACAACGAACTCTTAATTATTCGATATTCCTCATAATCCCAAGTCTCAAATCTTAGCTTAAATAATAGGAAACTAAACCCTACACATATTTAATTTATCAACTCTAGCAAAGTGTAAAAAGGTTATAATCAAGTAAAAGCTATGTAAAAATTAAAAAAAAAATCTAAAAAAGTTGCCTTTTATTTGCATGTAAATCAATTTAAAAATAGATGTACAATAACCTATTAATTTTATGCAAATTTCTAAATTTCAAGTTTAAGGATATCTTCTAATTAGCTCAAATTGATGCTCTTATAGCCATAGCCAACTAGTAATCAGTATCACATATAAATATCACTTTACCCCTTCCTTACACTTAGTGATGTACATTGTATTCGACATACATAATAAAACAAAAAAGGAAATAGGTAAAGAGAACTAATACTTCCCTAATCTAAAGAACTATATGGAATTTTATTATTTTACAAAATTTTGCTTTCAATTCAGCACATGAATTCCTTACAAGAGAAAAAGAGTTGGGAGGGAGGGGTGGTAAATATATCAAAATAAAAAGAAAACTAAAATAGAAAATGAAAAAGAAAATTAAATGAAAACTAATCTACACTAGAATAGAAAAACTAGAACAAGTTCACTTGTATCTAAATATGATCCAATAGAAATAATAATTTCAAGCCTAGCATAGCTAATCCTTTACTAGTAGTAAAATAAAGTGTAGCAAACTGCACACAGGGGAAGTCAAGAAAATTCAAAGCTAAGCAATCACTTCTTATTAGATTCCTTGTTGAGGGCTAATTTTAGAAGCATCACAATCAACTAACTAGTTCTACTTTTAATCATCAACATATAAGGTATTCAAATATCAAACCCTTCAACCAACATTCATAGTTGAACCCCTTTCTATTTTTTTTTTCTTTTTTTTCCTTTTTTGGATTCTTGAATACAATTCTAGAATACAAACAACCATTCACCTAAATCATCTACTAAATTCTAAATTGAGCACAATATCTATTAATTGGCAAAATCAAAATTAAGCCCTACATCTTTTTTTTTTTTAGCCAATTAGAGCTACTTAATATTATCAAATAATTCATAAACGATTTTTAAGTAATATAATACTAAATCACTCTTAGAATTATGGAACCCATCACTAGATCACCTACTTAGCAGCATGAAATTGCAACAATCATGAAAGTAGAGAGAAAAAATGAAAAAACATGAAAAGAACTAAGAAATAGAAGAAAAATTTTAAAGTGTGGAGAAAGCGTAAGGAAATGTAAACCCTATAAAATTAGTAGTCTAAATTCTAATTTAAGTTTAAATATCCTAAACTATGTCATGAGTTGATAAGGTTCGTAACGGTAAAATTTTATGAAATTTAATAAATCGAATATAATATCAATAATAAAAGCCCTAGAAATTGATTGAAACCTAAATTGTGCACCAAAAACTCTAAATCCGATCTATGCACAATTACCCGAAATCGAAATCAAACTTGAACTTGATTGAAATCTTAAAACTATAACTATAAGCTTATAAAATAATTAAATATCACTCAATAGTAATATAATTGTAGTCGATTACAATTATCGACTAAATCGAATAATCGTGTAAAACTTTTAAAAGAAACAACTAAAATAACTTGTAAAAATTATAATCATAACAAGTACCAATTAAATTGATAAATTTTCATAAAATTCCAAAATTAGTTTATAATTATTATTTTTAAATTTATAAAAATTACATATAATTATTTCTAATTTCCCTTTTCTCTGTTTTCTTTCCTTTCTTTTTCCTTCTTTTCTTTTTCTCTTCTATTTTCTTCCTTTTCCCATGTGAATTGCAATTGTAAATTCTCAATAGCCCATGTGCAAAAATATAAGTTATAAGTATCATACAATTAAGGGACAAAGAACAAATTAATAAAGTAAATATCATATCTTAATTAATACATAATCTAAATGGATGATGATCTTCTATTTTTTTTTATTTATTTGTTTCCTTCTACTGAAGGTTCATGCCTAAAACCTAGGAAAAAAAAAATCAAACCGAAAACACAAAGAAAAGGAAAAGCAAAGCAAAAGAGAAAAAAAAAAACTAAGAACTAAGAAGAAGAAGAAGAAGAGGAAAATATCAATTCAAATAACTAAAAAAATTAGGTAAGTATATGTGTAATTTATTTGTACATATGTATATTATATAGATATACCAAGTATTTTGTTATATATTACATGTACATATATGTATGCATAAGTAGATAAATATATAAGTGTCTCTTTCATTTGTGTATAAATATATGTATGTGGATATGTATATACACATTATTATATGTATATGTGTATATGTATAAATAAGAATACATGTGGTAAGTATTTAGTATTTTCACTAATTAAGTATTGATATATATATATATATATATGTACATGAAAATATATATGTATGTATGTATTCTATATGAATGGGTGTTAGTATTTAGTATTTGGTTTATTATATATATACATGTATTAGGTATTCTCATATTTATGTATTTATGTAAATATTTCTTTATGTATATAGATATGGCATGATGGTATGTATGTATATATGAACATAGTATTTTATATTATCTCTATGTATATGTGGACATGTATAAAAGTAGGAATGTGTATATAAAGTATAAATACATCCATATTATACTTATACGTATAACATATAGTATATAATTGAATTCAAAATAATTTGATGCATAAAGTATAGTGTATGTTAAATAATATATATATAATATATGATAATATTAATTTACTAACTAAAATAAGTTAATAAATATGTACATATATATAGGAAATAGGTATATATATATAGAAGTACCGTAAATTAGGGAAAAAGAGTTACTAATTAATTAAATTAGAAATATTAAACAAATATAGTAATAAGTATTTATATATATACATATGTATATCGTAAAATACTAGAAAATAAAAAAAATTAATTAGTCTAAAATCTCAAAAATAGGTACAAATAAGTAATTAGGGTGAAATAAGCTTAAAATAATAAAATTATCACTTATACAATTTAAGTAATTATTAAATCATAAATATACTAAGAAAAAGCTTAAATTAATATTTTATAACTTTTTAAATTAAAATAATAAATTTTCTAGTTTTTTTATACCACTATTCAAACTACGAGTTATAACGTTGAAAACAGACATCGCTACAAGAAAATATACTAAAAAACGATCAAAATGGACTATATGTTCATAACGATCTGAGCTAAAACGAAAAAATTATACGCGATTTGATAAAAAACTCGAATCAATAATTTCACGTAACTAAATGAAGTAAACAATACAAATTACGATACTAATTTAGTTTTAAATTCTTGAACTTACAATTTTCTATATTCCTTATTCTTAAGTGATCTCGTCCTTGATCCAAAGCTGCCATCGGATTATTATGACTCCTGAGTTGATTATGGCCTAATGAGCTTTTCTTAATGATCCCGTATTTGCTTGTGTTTATAATTAGTAAATATGTTGTATTATACTTGTGTATGATAACTGTTTGTTAATAGTGAATTTACTTTAAAGTACGATAACATATTGATTGTTGCATAGTAGATTCGCTAGGAACTGATGGTTTGTGACCTTGTTGATCACTGAATAATAAGACCTAATTTTACTTAACTTAAAAAAGCTAACTTGAAACACCAATAATCATATACCGCATAACTGATTCTGGCCGTCACATTACACGGAGGTAGCGAAAGGCCATACGTGGGTTGATTATTAGATTGTTATAGATTTCGTGCGATTCGTACGATGCACACGTATAATATGACCTTACCCTAACTTGTAGGATTGTTAAGTGTTAGAGACGCAAATCACTTGGTTAAGGGTCGAGTCTAGAGGCCTCCATTTAAGGGTGAATGATGGCTATGTGAACCTACTCACAATCATACGTAGAATTCATTTTTTATAAAACTAAGAATAGATATACCATTACATTTTAAATATGAAAAGCGTTTCATTATAAGATAAGTTCTAGTATAATACCCAGATCTGATTGTGCTGATATATTTCCGACCCTACTTCAGAAGGCATTAAATGTGAGTTGCATACAGTACCTGGTCACCTGTATGTATTTTTTTGGCATACCAATTGATATGCATTCATTTGATTGAATTTAATTAGTGTATAACTTGATTATTGTATGGTTGAGGGGATTATCTCACTAAACTAGTTAGCTTATACCCTTGTAATTTACTTTTACAGGCCGAGTTGTTCGTGAAGTCGGGTCGCTGCATGCCCAAGGTTAGTTGTAGATCAGGAGGTTACCTAGCAAACTTCCCTAGGGTCTTTTTGATACCTTCATATCTAATTGCCCAATTTGAGTTTCTAAATTATGAGTAAAAGCTTCATTATTTCTCAATGCAATGTTATTTGCCCAAAAGTGAGCTTTAGAAGTATTAATGATTTCTATGAGTAACTCTTCTAAGTCAGGCTTTTCCTTATACTAAAATTAAGGTTGCTGAAACCCTAGAAATTGGATGTGCTTTTGCTGGTTTTGGGTACCTTAAGAAAAATTGAGATAATTTCTCTACCTAAGATTGTAAGTATTGCTATAAGGATTATTCTAGGGTTTAGAGGTATTATTCATAATGTTCGCTTATTGTAAAGCTCTACCTCTTAAAGTGTCTATTTAAACTTCTTCTCAACACTTGCTACCTAAGAGATGATTCGTTATACCATCTCTAAGTTAAGGATAAGGCTAAAATCGTAATCAACCTATTAACTCAACTTGACTATACGAATTTCCAAAATCTACGTTCAATTAATATAAAATAACACAATGAAACCTCATTCAAATGATCATATTTTACTTTACTATTTAACTCATAATCTAATTAAGATAGTAAACTTTTACATTCAGAACCTTAACATTAGAAACCAATAGAATCATACAACAACATTCTTGTAAAGCTACTTCCAAGAACTTGATATGAAACTCTATAGTTAATCACTTTCCTTTACCCAACCCAATCTTTAAGTCCATATTTTTTTTTGTCTTCAATGCCAAGGTTCGATAAACTAACCCCCTAGCTCATGTTTTAACCTAAGTGAGAAAAACTAAAAACTATAACATAAAACAATCAAGTATACATTGATATACAACTATAGTCGAGTATACAAGAAAACAACCTATAAGCCAGCAAACAATTGTATCGATCAATACATAAGCATACTTACAATAGTAATGTGGCATACAAATGCCATGATAATACATGTTACATGCATTAGTACCAATATCTTAGCCAATCCTTCATCCGATTAGTTAACATCACTAGGTATCTGAATGAACAATCTAAAACCCAAGCTAGTTACAAGGAATAGCTAAGGAGTAGCTTAGGGTAAAACCCCTAAAATTGAACCATCTTGACTATGTAGAGTGGTTTAAGTAATTATTGCGAACCGTGACCAAGATTTGATAAGGCGAGTTACTGGATGGGTTTGAGCTCGTTGAAAGCTCAAAATATTTAATAGGGGAGTGAATACCGAATGAAAAGTAAGCTAAACTCATGAGTAGCTCTAAAGGATATGACATATCAATGGAACTTTCGAGGACTCATGACATAGTTCGATATGATATACGAATCGGTCTGGTGAGGTTATTTGCTACCTAACCTTACTTAAAGGAAAGGATAAGAGTGATGTCAGGTGTAAAACACTAGAGTGTTTACATTGAGAAGGAAAAATACTAAAGTGTATTAATTGTAATGTGTTTATCTACGACTTATTAATACAAAGGGTATTTATACCCAAGAATTTAAGGAAACTTGCCTAAAAGGGAAAAGACAAAATAAGTATTACCTTAAAGTAGTAATGTATAAGATACACAAGAGGTAAAAATGGATATACAAGAAAAACAATTATTGGCACAATGGATTCTATATATGATGCTGTACACTTGGCAATGCTACATTGGCGAGGTTGTTAAAAGACGCGAACAAAAGTATAGACAATTGGTTTATCCGAGCAAGGATGGCTTAGTCAGTCCGGAGTTTCTCTCTCTTAGCTCCTTAGTAAGAAAGATGCCGAGTAATTGGTCAGCTCAGATGCAAGTGAGTAATCTTCAATTCAACTCACTATAGAAAAACGGGCAGTCATATGGCTTGACATGAAGAGTGAATCGGCAAGGAAGTACTCAACCTTAGTAGGGGTCGCCTAGAACAAAAGGATTCATCGTGCCAGTCCCTCTAGTCATGGAGCGTGGCTACAAGTCAGAGGGCCAATAGCTCAATTCCCATCAGTAATAGTCATTCTATACAATCAAAATTGAACTTTGTAACTTAAATGCTTTCCTTTCATAAAAACTCACCCTTCCAAGTAAACCCCGACCTAAGTCCTTTTATGCTATACCATGAATGTAGCTAAGAAAAATATTTAGTCAAGCTAAGTACAAGTTCCAATTTCTATGTTAACTAAGCTAAGTATTGAACTAAGCCTGGATCTAGGTTAACAGTCAAATATCACAATTGTAAACATGGCATGATATCATAATCACAAGTGATACACAAGCATCATCATCTTATCTCTATTCAACTGTTACTAAAGATTCACCAACATATAAATAAAATATGATCAATCATCATATAGGAGTAGATGCTCTCATTAACTAACCACCATTTAGTTACCCAATTCAACCAAGTCACATTTCCAATGTATCTCAATCTATTATCAGCAACTTGAAACAAAATAACCAATATACCAAGCCAATGTTTATCACAAACAATACCAATTCAGAGTATAAATACTTTAAGCCATGTGATACGCCGAAGTGAATCTCGCAGCTATATGCAACAAGCAAGTGAGTAGTATACATGATCTATCAATACGTAAATACTTAACACCTCAGTAGAGGGTACTTTCCTAGATTTTTGCTTTTCCACTATCCAATTCTACTATCAACACCTATTACATCCATAATGAATCAACATAGATTCTCCTTTTCAAATACATTAGAAGTAACTATTAATGTATGTCCTTAACCATTTATACAATTAAATCACATTGATCATAACTTTCTCATTTCTTATCCGTTTTTAGTAAACTTTGTATCACCATCATCCTTATTTTGAGAACCCTACAAATATCTTAGGATATTTAATTGACTAAGAAAGTAACATTAACAAAATTACCCTTTCATAATTCCAATTCAATCTATATTATCATAGTTACTTAATTAATTCACAGTATACTTAACAGCGTAGCATCACTCATTGATCCTTACTAAACCTACACTAATCAACAAGTGTTCTTTATGAAAATATCAAGCTTGAGTCATGTAATATTATAAATATTAGTGGTTTTACTTACTATTTATTAATATAGTAAAAAAATAGCCAAACAACTGTTATTTATGGAATAAATGGTAAATTGACCCGATTAATTCCACAAAAAAAAAATACAAAAAACTCATAAAAATGTATAGTTTCATGTCAGGTAATTAGAAATAGTATATTAGACCATTAAATATACTTTCTAAAATATCTATTTTTGGCCCAATTTTACTAAAATTAGATTAAATTAAGTAAATAATCAAATTTAATTGCTAGGTTAGAACTAATTACTCTTAATATCAATATCAATTTCCAAGAATCATTTAAACTTGGATTCATTAAATAGATTTAAGAAAAACTCATCAATCCCTTATTTTGTAAAACATGGTAAATTTGCTAAAATAATTAAAATAAATATCAAACACATATTTTATCAAAAGCTGTTCTTACTTAAATTAAATATATGTTATTAGGAGTCTATAAACCAAGAATTAGGAATAAACAGTAACATTTAGCATTTTGAAAAATTAATTTAATTTTCATCCAAAATAATAGATTTCTTATGGAACCTATGTTTCCACTTTCAATTTCATCAAAATAAAATTAATGCGTTAATTTACATATAAAGTAAATTAGAATAACATGTTTTATAATTAATCTTAGGGATTTAATATTTTCATAAATTAAAACAACTTACAAGGTAAAAAGTGGAACACAACCTTTCATTGAAATAAACAATATCATTTAGCATTTTGAAAAATTAATTTAATTTTCATCCAAAATAGTAGATTTCTTATGGAACCTATGTTTCCATTTTCAATTTCATCATAAATAAAATTAAGCCATTAATATACATATAAAATAAATTAGAATAGTAGGTTTTACAATCAATCTTAAAGATTTAATATTTTTAAAAATTAGAACAACTTATAGGTGAAAAGTGAAACATAGCCTTTCACTAGTATCTGATTGCCCTGTAGCTATTGATGTATGCCTACCATGAAAGGCATTATCTAGGGAGTATGTGGATAAGATTTGATGAATTTTTATGACCATTTGTTGTTTTACCTAATTGCTCTAATTTAATCTCAATTCTAATTGGCAACGGTTAGCAGCAGCTATGGTGGTTGCTAAGTTAGAGCAACCATGAGTAGCACTCAATGTGATTCCTTGTAGAGAGAGGATGTTACAATTCAAGTTTAGTGACTTTAGGAACTACGATGAATTTTTATGAATTTTTCTCTATTTATAAGTTGATTTTTAAATTAAAATATTAATAATTAATTACTTTTCTGACAACTAGTGCATAAGTGGCATCTTCTAGAGTGCCTACTCATCATGATCCGTGATTTCCTTCCTTAGTTGCTAAGTTTTCATTTTATTATAATAATGTTTATATATTAATTATTATTATCTAATAATTAAATAAAAGATTAATAGGAACTTCAATCAAATGCTATGCATGTCCTTGAGTTTAACTTCATGTTAATTAGTTACAAATAAATATCCCACAATTAGTTTTAAGTATAGTAGAGTAGCCTATTATATGTTAAATCTTAATCTCTTAATTTCCGAGATGACTAAGGTTTTAGTAGTAAACTTAATATTACAAGTAAAATTGGTTGCTAAATTTGATCTTATATAAGTGCTTCTTCCAACTTTTGTGAATTCATACTAAAATTTAAAATAATTCAAAGAAAAATTTTTAGTAGCCCTAAATTACATAATAAAAGCTCTACTGATGGTTTTTTAGTTTTTTTTTTTCAAGGAAATCAAATGTACCTTAAATTATTAAACCTACGGGATGTAACATTTATTTCATATGCCAAATGATTCGTCTTTAGCATCTCATTAAACATGGGATCTTAACTTTTAAGTAACCATCTGGCAATAAATTGTACTAGATGGCTTATATTTATATCAAATTAAAACCCTTATTTCTCTTCAATTTGCAAAATGAATTATATGGATTTACCTCTACTAATCGTTGTGACCTCATCATATTGTTTGACCTAGATTGGATAATACTGCCCAATGCCCTAAATTTAGGGGATTAAAACCTATGGTTATCACATTTTACTCCCTTTATGAATAGTTTCGTCCTTAAAACTTTTACAATATTAGATTTTATGAGCTCTAAATCTATTGCTACGCTATTGTTACACAACTCTAATCTCACATCACATTATAATCATCAATTTTCTTAAGGTTTGATCCTTTACATTCACATCTCCTTAACAAGATTACCCATACTCTCTAAATTACCTTCTATATCACACTCATGCCTACTATCTCTTATCATATCTAGTTTGATGCAATAGAGGCCTATGTCACAAATGACCATTTATCTCATGACCCTTCTATATTATTTTCTATACTTTAAACTTCAAACTTGTCATCTTAAATGACCTCTTACTTCAACTTCTGTGCCTCTACACTTACCATTGTTAAGCTAATTCTCCTTTCTACCTTTGCTTCTATCTTTTGAACTTCTTGTCATAGACTCAGAGTACCTTTAGTTTACCTTTTACAATATCCTCTACATTTCTCACTTTTGTAGATTACATTCAATCACACTCGCTTCTTTGCCTTAACCTATCCACCATCCCTTTAACATTGAGTCCCTGTTTAAATACATCAATAATCAAACCAATATCTTAATCTATCCTTGACAATCATTCAATACATTTGTCCTATATCAAGGGCTTCTAAACTTTTGAGCCATCTTTTATTCATTATTCTTTTGTAAAGTTTCTTTGGCCCATACTTCATTTGCTTAGTTACCATAATCTTGCAAATTAACTACTTAGCATAAAGATTCATCGCTATCTCTTCTACTATTCTTTACATCACAATTTCATATGGCCCTAGTTAAACTTTGCTAAGGCTACCATTTTTTCTTTGCTTTCCAATTTTTTTGTCCTCAACTAAGCCATCAAATGACTCCATCATCCTTGATAGGCTTACGAACAATTATATTTGCAAACTTCTCATAACATCTTATTAGATCATTGTTTGCATCGTCTAAGCACATTCTTAAATCCATGATCCCTTATCTTACTCACGTTCACACAAAAATTGGCAATAATAACAACTATTTAGCTTTTCAACATCTTTACTTGCTTGTAATAGTATTCTCATAGCTTACCACTCTATACTTTAAGCCATTATTATCAAAGTCAAATTGATTCCTACGGTTTAACCAAGTTTGACCTAACTTTTCCATATAATCGATTCAGTCTAATCCTTGTCCAACCTTGGTTGAATCGCAGTTGAATCAGTTTCCACTCCTTTAACCTTTGATCCTCTCACATGTCTGGGTTAACTATCAAGGCCGAGCTTAACAACATTGATTTAAACCTTCATATATGATATTTGTATCAATCTTATTTTATTGTCATGGTTGATACCTGACTTTCTCATGTTCTTGTATCAAGATTAAGCTTGACAACATTGATTTAAACCTTCATAAATGATATTTGTATCATTGTTTCAATTTGATTTTATTGTCATGGTTAGCACCTAACTTTCCCATGTTCTTATGTCCTAGTTGAGGAATTAACGGTCTTTTCATTTCTTATCATCACATTTTTTTTGTTTGGATCCACTCAGCTAAATGACCCTTTATGTTAGCTTCTATGTCCTCAAATTTCAAACCATTAATTTAGAGGACCTTTTATATTAATCATATGCTTACATTTATCAAACTAATCCATCTGTTATCTTATAAACTCATTAGTGTAGACTTAAGGCCCCTTCTAGTTTATTTTTTTGACACATCCTCTACATTTCCTATTTTCCACAAATCCCTTCTAATTAACTTGCTCCTTGTCTCAATCAATCTATCACTCTCCCATATGACATTCTTAAAATTTGTGGTAGACATATTTATAATCTTAGTCCACATTATGTTATCATAGACCTTTATTTCTAAGACTTCGAGCTGATATTACATCTTAACTCATCTATTGTCACTTGTTTAGATTAAGGCTTCTCCATTCTTCTAAGAAGTTTCATTGTTCCTTAACTCACTTCCTAAATTGTTTTCAACATATAAGTTTATTGGCATTTCACCATGATTTATAGCTTTTATCTCAGTTACTATTTGCTTCATCGTTCCTAATCACTTTGATTAAATTAGCAATAACCATAATTCCTTTGTTCTATTAATGCAATACCCCTTGTAGTTTATCCTCCTTGTGACTCCGCTATCTTCTTCTACTGTACTATAAGTATAACAAATATTAACCCTTCATATTTGACATAGTTTATATCTTTTCACTTGAATTTCCTATACCGAGAGTTGATTAACTTCTAAACTATCCTCACATTACCTACTTAGACTAAGATTCCACACTTCCTGTTTCTCTTCTCTTTTGAAGTTTTCTTAATCTTCAGTTCATTGCTTTGGCTAGCTTCAATAGATAAATTAATTGATCTTTCTATAACTTATTACAATCACCTCCATTATTACTCGAATCACTTTTCCAACAACTCTAGCTAAATTTTGTAGAAATTATCATTATTCCCTTTATTCTTTCATACAACTTCCTTAATTGGGCTCCTTTAATCCCATCAGCTTCTCTAACTATTACATCCATGACCAAGATTAGCTCTTTACATTCCATACATATGATAAACTCCTATGAGAACTTCCTTTGCACAACTCATGGACTATTTGGCTATATTATGATAATTATTCCTTCTCCTTACTTAGTTTATCTTAGCTACCTCACACAACTTACATGTGTTTCTACACGAAAATCTTCTCTTTCAAATAACATTTGTAAGACACCATAAAAATTTACAAATTAAAATCTAACACTTAAATGTAACGTGATTGAGGGAACTATCAAGTTAAGAAAATCGTAAGCTCCATACTCAATAAATAGGTCCTAAGTATCTAGCTTTATGACATTTAAGAAAGTGATATGACTAAGATAGTATATTTTTTCGATTAGGTTAAAAATATATAAGTATATCTATAAATGTGTAAATATGTAGACAATATACGAAATGTCCTCCACAAGTTTGGATTTCGTAAATATAGTAACAAAATTATAAAATAGTTAAAATGTCAATTGTTGGACACAACATTAGTAAATTATTGAGAGCACATAAACTAAGTTCTAATAAATACCGAGACGTTAAAGATAAATTGTAGGGACAATAATATTTATGAGATGACATGAAATAGTATTTAGAAAACATATATACGCATCCAATATAATTAGTATATAAGTTAAAATTTCAATTAAAAGAAAAAGAAAAAAAAAGGTGGAATAGAATAGGAAAAAATTTTGAAATAGCTTTAGTATTTTGGGTTGGGTCCTAAAATAAAAGGAATGATGGGCTTAGGCATAGAATTAAATCTAACTCAAGCTGACCTAGTTCATATATGCAATTTGATTGCATAAATGGATAAAGCACAAGCTAATGGCTTGATGATAATACACTTGGTCTTAGCATTGTAATAAAGAGAGAGGTTTTGGGTTCGACTCTTATATCAGGCACTTTGTGCCTTTTATCTTTTTTATTTAAAAGGAAAAGGCCCGGTCCCCTACATATTAGGATGCCATTCGACCACATGTCGTATCTAATATGTGTCAGTCACTGGTTAGTTGGTTTTGCTGATGTGGTATCCATTTGGTGCCACGTCAATGACTTTCTCTCCATTTCCATTATTTTTCCTTTCCTTTCCTTTCCTTATGTTTCTCACATTTAATCAGATCAAGGACCTCACTTTAAGACTATTTTTAGCTTATTTTTCTTCACAATTTCACTAAATTAATGGTAATTATGCAAACCAAGTGGAATGCATCCAGGTAAAGCTTTCTAAAGGGTCAATTTTGCATTTGAAAATCAAGAAAAGTCAAACCTAAGATTTTTCCCCATGTTGGTTATGCTTGATTCTTACCTTTAAAGTAAAAATCGAAGCTTCTAATCTTTGTTTATGATAAGAACTAATATCTTGGATACAATTTTGTCTAGAAATCAACTCCAATTTGTGGCCAAAATCAAATCAAATCATGAGTTTTCCTCTCTCATTCAATCTCAAATCAATGGCAATTTGATCCCTTCCATGTTTGTTTCAGGCTTCAAATGTATAAATAAGGGATCGAGGAAGCTATTCTAGCAACAAGAAACAATTGAGACACTCCATACAAACTTGAGTTGGAGCTTTCTCTCTCTACACCCCAAACCACAACCCACTACTCTCTCTCTCTTTCTCTCTTTAAAATTCCCCTTGATTCTACCATTATCAAGCAAATCCAACTACACAAAGAGTTTGCTCACAACTTAAGCTTTCAAACTTGGCCTTTTTCACACTCCGTCTTACTCCCAAATGTGAGCTTCATCGCTAGGTAGTTCAAGCAAACCCTAGCTTCACCCCTTATCGACCCAAACCAACACCACTACCGTGCCCACTACCATTGAAAACCCACAACCCAATCATACTTTCAATAACAACAGCCACCACTAATGCCACATGTATCACGAACTGAGGATGGCCTAGTCGTGGCAGACGCCGTATACTATATGAAGAACCCCTGATTGGTTACCCTTCCAATCAAAAACTCTTCACACAATATACAAGGCTCTACAACTACTAGTTCCAAAGTACATCCAGATTCACATGATATCATCACACAACATATTTATATAAAAGTTAAGCTATAAAGCTTACATTACACAGTATTTAAGCATGTCTAAGTTCATAATAATAAGGTAAACATAAGTACATGAGTAAGAGTCTACATAAACTATTTTCCTCTCATCACACAGGACACCTCGCTCTTACCCAAGTCCCCAGGCTAACCTGTAGTATCCCTCGTCCTGTCTCTACGAACAGGCTATCCTGTAACAAAAGTCTAAAGGGGTGTAAGCCTAAGCTTAGTGAGCAAAACCCTCAGCCACACAGCAAGCAAGTTATAAGTACATTAGAGTCACGCATATGAATGAATGATCAAATAGAATGCTAAACAGTACGCATATTTAACTAGTTCATATATGTAACTCGGATTTAACGCCCTCCGAAGTCAGGGTTGGAGTTTACACGACACCAATCAGATCCGGGTATTATACTAGAACTTACTTTACCACGGAACTCCATGTTCCGTACTTATATCAAATAATTCTTTTAATTTCAGAAAAACCCAAGTTCTAGTATAATTGTGAGTGGGCCCCCACAGTCCATACTCACCCCTAAACGGAGGTCTCTAGACTCGACCCTTAGCCAGGCAGTTGGCGCCTCCAATGCTTAGTGTTCCCACGGGCCAGGATAAGGTCATTTTGTACGAGTGCATCGTACATAACCAAATAAATCAATAATATCAACCCCCGAATGGCCTCTCTTTACCTCCGTGTGATGTGAAGGCCGGAATAGTATCCATGCTATGGATGTTAATGCATGTTCCGGTTTCTTTTTATAGGCCGAGTATAATTTAATTCAAATTATGCTGTGACCATCCAATAATACACACAATCATTTTCTATACTACCATGCAAGAAACAGGGCATTCTCTGCATTTAAGGTAAATTCACAACTCAACATACAATTACATACACAAGCATTTCTCGAACCCCACACAATAGTTAATTAACAATAATATTTAAGTCCACTATCTACAATCACAATCAAGTATGGAATCATAGGGTAAATACTCACTCGGCCATAGCGGTTCGCCTTAATCGTAGTAATCGATCGGGAGGTCCTCACTCACCTCAGGGTCACCTGATCATTATGCGATAATAATACTAGTAAGTACTTGAATTAACTACTAATTCTAAACATCTAATTACCTAGTTCTACTTGAATTACTATCAACTTTTACCCAGTAAGACTTTAATTTCAATCATATGTAACTTTTTCATTTTATTTTTGATATTTATGAATTTATAGTCGTTTTTCATCGTTTCCGAACATATATTCACATGATAATATCTGTTTTGGATATTAAGACCTCTATTTTACGTTATGAGCTAAATTTATAGAAATTTTTAGTTATGATCACCTAAATACTTTTATTACTTATGTTTATATCTTTTATTCCTTAAATTCTTATAATGAAAGGATTTCACTTTGCTATTACTAATTTATGTACTGAATTAGGTATAATCTAATTTAGAAAAGGTATTAAGATTTACTAATTTAGTTACCTAATTACCTACACTTTTCTTAGTTTTCTTATTTTCTAAACTTATGCTTATATCATCGCTTACATCATCACTTGCTTATGTCATGACTTATTTCATCATGTGCTTATGTCATCACTTACCTCATCATATGCTTACATAAGCCTTTCCTCATGCTTATGTCATATTATGTACATGTTATCTCTTTCTCTTATACTTATGTACATATACTTTATACATACTTATACTCATACTTATACTTAGGCTTATACCGTATTTATACGTGTATACATACCCAATTACCTATACGGTTGGATACGTATTTTATACTAAAATTCGTATGCCTAAGCTTTTCCTTAAGAAAAGCTTTCCAATTCCATGTTTTTTGTGCTCTTATGTATATATTTAGTGTAGTATAGGTATGTATAGTTAGATTTGATCTTAAATTAGGTTATGTACATTATAAATACTCATGTACAAAAGTTTATATACTTATACTCTTTTGGTATTTCCTTATGTATACATACATAGAAGCATATCCTCATGTCTTTCTTTCTTCTTTTTCAAAAGTTTAAGCTTCTACACTTAAAGATGGAAACTTTGTTTCCTCTTCTTCAAGACAATACTAACCACATAACTACTTATCTAATCTACCTAATTAACTAACTAATGAATAATAGAAAGTAAGATAAAGCAACTTAAAGACATACCTTTAATGATGTTGAAATTATGGAGACAAAAGTGAAGAAATGAAAGGGAAAGAAGAAGAAAGAGGTCACGGCATCAAAAGGAGTGTTTGATTTGTTCCTTTTGTTGGTTTCTTTTAGTGGAAGACAATATGTGGTAGGGTTTAGAAGGACAATTGTGGACGGCAACAATAGAAAAAAAAAAGAGAAAGAAAAATCAAAAAGAAAAGAAAAGAAAAGAAAGACATCATTAAGTAAGAGATATTTTCCTTATCTCTTAACTTTTGTTGACTTTTCAAAATGTTGACTTTAGTCAACATGTGTTGACTTGGTCAACATTTGAACTTTGGTCAACATGTATTATCTTAGTCAACATTCCTTAAGTATGTGCAATTTTGTGCACATAATGTAGTAATTAAGGGAAATTAGGGGAGAAATGAAGTATATGATGCTTTGATGTGTAAATATGGTTTATGAGATCTTACTTTAGGTTTTTAGAGTCCATATATCTCATTTGATAAACTACTTTGGATAACAAGTGCAAAAAGTGCTAATTTAAGTATAAAAGTTCACTATATGTAACCTAATCTTCAACTATAACCCTAACCCTAAGTAAGACTATCTTAATCATATATTTAAGGAATAAATATAATCTATGACTCATTATCTTAGTTCCTAATGGATTACTTGAGAATTTGAATCATATAAGCAAGAATGAGGGTTATCTCTAACCTTTTACTAATGATTTAGCAAAATATAAGCATTATATTATCAATTAGGGTTTTAGGGTATATCATGTTGGATTGGTGTACATATGTCCTTAATGTAATCATTTTTAAGGTTTTTATCACTTTCGAATGAAATCTTTAGCTTTTAGAAACATTTAGGGTAGAAAAATTCTTTACGCGATTGATTAATTCTTTTAGGGTTTTTACTTTAATTAGCTTTGTCGACTCCTAAATTGTCTAATATAATTGAGTCTATTTCAAAAACTAGATCTGAAGTTTTAGGGGTTTACAACATGTCTCTGTTACTAACCACCTAATGTTGAAAAGCTACCTAACAGCCATAGTTAGTTGAGGTACTTAGCCTACTACGCCACCTACCCACAACCCCTTCCCCCCAACCCAATAAAATTCTCACAAAAAACACCCTTTCTTGCTCATTTTGGTAGTAAGATCAAGTCGAACCACCCCAACACCATAGCTTACTTCTCCAATGTGACCAAGTCATTTGACTCGATTTTAACCATACAACCTAGATCTGACCCTTCGATCCAACCCTACTCCATCCAACTTGCGTCCTATCTTGGATTTGGTTCGATCTACCTTTTTGTTTCATTGGTATTTTTTTTTATTTTTTTTAAATTTATCTAATTGTAATTTAAGAAATAAAAATAAAGGAAAAAATTCAAAAAAAAAGGAAAAAGAGAAAGAAAAGAAAGAAAAATAGATAAGAAAGCTATGTTTCTTTTTATTTTTTATTCTATCAAAAAATATGTATATGAAAATAAAAAAAATAAAAAAATTGAAAAAGAAAAGGTAATAGTGACGAAACATATTTCATTACTTAGAAAAATTCTTTTTTCCAAATAAATGAACCCATTTCAAAATAAGGGATTCTATAGAATTTTTCAAGGAAATAACCTAGTAAAAAAACTAAGACCCTTTTCTTAAAACAAAAAATCCCCAAATGGATAAAAAAATGTAAGTTAGGCCAATTTTTAGAAATTAAAATAAACACACAAATTAAATTTTTTATAAACAAACTACGGAAGTTTAATCTTGAATAGCAAGTAAGTAGGTACTCGTAGCAATTATGGGGTGACTTAAAGTGTGAAATATTTTCCTTTTCCATCTTTTATAAATAATTGTTCAATTTATCCTTTTTATAGATTCAATTGAATTAACTTCGTTGCATGTGAATAGATTTTATTTTTAAGTGTATTATTGAAATATAAGTTTAAATTTAAAAAGTTAAGTACTCATTAGGGTTTAATAAGTTAGCTCACGAACTCAAATCTCTAGTTTTCAAAAACCTTTTTGAAATTAATTTTTTATGCAACCCAATGTATAGATTAATGTCAATCCACCCAACTGATTTTAATCTAAACCTTTTCCCGACCCCAGCTAGTTGGCGACTTTAAGTATTTTCAAAACATGTTTAAAAACTTTGATTTTCCTTAACTCTTAATCGAGAGTTAATATTAAACATGTAGGGTTTAATATTGATCAAATTCAGGAAAATATATAAAATCCTACAAAAAATTCAGGCTTAACAAGTAAATTTTATATCACCATGATCCTTATTTTGAACACCATACAAATATCTTAAGATATCAACTTGACTAAGAAAGTAACATTATCGAAAACACCCTTTCACAATTCTAATTCAATCATTTATTATCATAGTCACTTAACTAATTCATAGTGTACTTAACAACTTATCACGACTCATTGATCCTTGCTAAATTCGCACTGATCAACAAGTGTTCTTTATGAAAATATCAAGCTTAAGTCATGTAAATATTATAAATATAAGTGGTTTTATTTACTATTTATCAATATAGTCAAAATATAGCTAAGTAATCCCTATTTATAGAATAAATGGTACATTGACCCAATTAATTCCATAGAAAATATTAAAAACTCATAAAAATAGGCTAGGCTTGATTTTACTAAAATTAAGTAAATAATGAAATTTAAGTAAAACTAATTACTCCTACTATCACTATCAAGTCCTAAAATCATTTACACATAGATTGATCAAATAGAATTAAGAAAAACTCATTAATTCCTCATTTTGCAAAATGGGGCAAATTTACTAAAATAATTAAAATAAATATCAAACACATATTTGGTAATTTTACGAGTAAGAATGAATTTTTTATGAATTCTTCTCTATTTACAAGTTGATTTTTCTTTTAAAATATTAATAATTAATTTTTTTTTGACACATGGCAGGCAAGTGGCATCTCTTAGAGTGCCATCTCATCATGAGCTACCATTTTCTTCCTTGTTTACTAAGTTTTCATTTCTTAATAATAAATGTGTGTATATATATATATATATATGTATATTACACGTCTCCTTGAGTTTAACTTCATGTTAATTCAATGATTAGTTTTAAGTATAGTAAAGTAGCTTATTTTATATTGAATCTCAATGTCTCAATTTTTGTATAATTAAGGTTCTACCAATAAACTTAAGATTATGAGCAAAATTGATTGCATGTACACTTATTTTCTAAATTTGATTTTACATAGATGTTTTTTCTAACTTTTGTAACCTCATACTCAAATTTAACATCTTTCAAAGATCAATTCTCACTAACCTTAAATTCTAGGACAATAGCCTAGACATAGGTTTTTCAATTTTTTCCTAAGCAAATCATATGTGGCTTAAACTCAATCCTACCGAACATAACATTTACTCTATATGCCAAATGATTCATCTTTAGCATCTTATTACATATGGGAACTCGACTTCTAAGTTACCAATTAGCAATAAATTGTTCCAAATAACTAATATCTATATCAAATTAAAACCCCCATCCTCTTTAGTTTATGAAATGAACTATATGGATTTACCTCTTCTAACTATTGTGACCTCATCATAAAGTTTGACCTAGATCGAATAATATTGCCTAATGTCTTAAATTTAGGGGCTTAGAGCTTAAGGTTGTCACATTTACTCTATTAAACCCTTAATAGCCATAACTCTTCAGTGGAATGTCCACCTCCATAAGTTTCACATAGTTAACCCATCAATTTTCTTACTAAGTGCTTCTATTTTTGTTGCTATTGTGTCAACTACATTTACATCATGCCTATTGGCTTTCCTAACCTGGTCTTTCTAGAATTCTATTAATACCCATTCATTCCTATATCATTAATCAAGGTATGAGGTTACTCAAGCATTTTTGTGTTTATAGTAACTCTCGCCGCTATGTCTATCATTTACATCATAGTAAAATTTAGATCGTTATAGAACATTCAAATTTGCATCTAAAGTAGGAGTCCATGTTAAGGATATCTTCTCAACAAGTCCTGAAACTAATCCTATATGTCATATAGTGACTCAAACTCCATCCAAGTTTCCTTCATAGTTATTATGTTTTTAATTATACACTCAATAACTTAATCAGTAATATTAACATATATTTTATTGTCATCAAAATACCTTTTGTTCAGGTTCTAACATTATAAATAACCCATAAGCCCTTTTAGTAGAAGGATCGAATATAGTCAGCAAGCTAATCTAAAATTAATAGCCTACATCCCTTTATTCTATACATCTATATAGTTATATAACTTTCTTGACCACATCACTGACTTAAGTGTTGAAGTGTACACAATGAAGTCACCTATAGTGTCCCTAATAGCTTACGTATACTCATTTGGAGATCTTTCGAGCTTATACAATTCTTCCTTAGGATAGATCCCAAAACAGTTGAGAATTTACAAACAACAACTAACCTAGATTTGTTAAACTTCCACAATAAGGTTTAGATAAACTTAGATTAGATGGCGTTGGTTTAGGAGAATAAATTAAACGAGAAAAACTCAAACTACTTGTTTCTATTGCAATTCCTTTGCATTTGCCCGATGTAATTGAGATTGAGGATTTTAATAGAAATTCTTCCTTCATTAATCAATATTGCCTTAGCTAGGTTTTCTAACACTTCTACATCAAAGTTGAGATATGATTCTTCACAATCAAAACCCCTTATGCACCCTTTTTCACTAATTAACTCGCTAACTTGGTTCCCTTCTTCTCTTCTACTCCCTTAATTGCTTAGGGCACTTATGGCCACTATGCCTAATAGTATGATAATGTAAGCACCGATGAGAGTGGTATTCTACATTGACTCTATGTACCAAATTATTTGCATATCCTATCTGAAAATCCTTTAAGAATTTCCAATCTACTTCCATCTCAATGGATGCCCTCACATAGTAAACCCTCTCCACTTTAGTCGTGACAATGTCAACTTGAAGAGGCTTGTCCAAGGCACTAACAACATGTCCAACACCCTCATCATGGATGAACTCCATTGGGATACCCCTAAAGTTTCACCTATATCAACATTTTGCTTAGATGAACTTGCATAAGCGCCATACCAATTCTCTACCTTTTATAAACTAAAAGCTAACTAAAGAAGAGCAAAGGCTCTTTAAGGATTTTAAGTTGTACTCATCTTCAAACTTGAAAAGATAATAGCCACATTTATTGGTTAACACTTCTATAGGTCCTTCATTTCCCTAAGCATTCCTAGCAAGGCATTGCATAAGGCAAAAAGCCAATTTTTAGCCTCGAAAATAGCCTGCTAGATTATTCTACTACATTCTCTCTCCAACCCCCAAAACTTCTTTAGGAGGCATCACCTTAACCTTACCTTTGGCTCAAGAAGGAGGTTAGTAATTAAGCGTAATAGTAAGCTTTTCTTATATTATGGTGAAGTGATTGAAGTAATTGCCGTTGCATAAGAATTTGTAGTATTGAAAAGGGTCATTTGTGGAAACCACTTTATCTAGTTCTTCAACATGAGATTCCACTTCTTCAATCACCATAGTCAACTTTCTCAAGGTAGAGTCACTAAGGGACTCGTTGCTATTTCAAGAATAACCAAGTAGGTTTGTACCCTTTTGGGCATTAAGAAGAGGGATAGAGTTAAAAGAGTAAGATCTTGTTAAACTAGCTAAAGCTTAAAATAGACACAATTGCAAGAGAAATTACACTAAACACTGTCGCTTCTACAAGGACCCTTTGGGCTGAAATGGACCCTACACTTGCTAATGTTCCCTCTGAAACTACATTTTTCCTAACACCACATACTCCATTCAAAACTACCTTTAAGGGTGGTTTTATGGTGGATGGAGAAATCTGCCTCTTAACCCAACAAGAAGAGCCAGCTACAGATAGGCCAACAAGCTTCCTATAGATGATGCCAAAGCTAGTTTTTTTATGTATGAACAAAATTTTTTAAAACCATGACTTTTAATACTATTTAGGACAACATTTCACTAGTAAAAAATTAAACTCAACTAATAACCATGGAATTACTAACTTCACAAGATAATGAACCAAAGCATAAAACCAAAGAGCTAAAAACAAAAAAAAAACAAAGTTAAGAGAGAACAAACTATCAAAAGACAAATGAAAATAGAAAAAGTCAAAGAGAAGCTGTTTAAGGTTAAAGTGTTTAAGATTTCACTTTCAAAGAAGTGTACTCTAAACATATTTTCTTTTCTCTAACAACCCACTATTAATGTAAGTACTCAGATGAAAGGTATTTTGCTGATAAGAAAATATACGTTAACTCAAACAAAAGATATCTTATATCACTAATCAAGTTACTAAGTGTACACTACAAAGACGTTATATTTGAAGGTACTTAAGATGATTAGAAGTTGAGTCAAAAGTAAAGACAAGCTTAGAAAAATGAGATCAAAAGTCATGAAGAATTAGAAATCAAGTATCATTAGTGGACTCAAGACCTGACACAACTAACATTAGAAGTCGAACAACTAAGGAAGAGCAAAACTATATAGGGAAATGTCTATAGCACCGAATGACAATATTTTGACCACCAAAAGCTGATAAAGACATACTTACGTTTTTCTAAAGATAAAAGAAGAAAAGAAAAGATTGTTTAGAAGCATAGGAACTTACCAAAAGCACATATTGAAAATTGAAGCAAATTATGGACACAAAAAAAATGAAATAAACAACTATTCCGGACCTAGCACAGTAGAGATATATTTGAGTGATATATATGATCTAACCGAGTGATACAAATGAGACAAAAGCTTTACATAAAAGGACTATAGGGGAAATGATATACATGGGCAAAGAAAAGTTATTAAGTATACAACACAACTATTAAGGAAAGAATCATTTGATAGAATAACAAATTTGTAGATGACAACAAAGAGTTGAAGTTGACAAAAGATTTGAAGAGCAACATCTATTGATGGCCATTACCAAATAAAGAACAATTGAATATTGAAGCCACAACTATATAAGAAAAGAAGTGATCAATGAACAAAAAAAGAAGGAGAACAAGATCAGTGATAAGAGAAGAAAAAGAAAAGAACAATTTAAGAGTTATCAAAGTTTACTTCTAAACTTACACTCAAGTTCATAATCATAAAAGAGAGCTAACTACTTGTGTGAAAGTATAAGAGAATTTGTACAAAAGTGTGAAGAAATCCATTGTAATACTCAAAGAATTACTAATCTCTTAAAAAATCAGTGGATTGATTGTTTGAGAGAACTAAAAGAGAGATTCTATAAACTTGCAATTTGAAGGTAAGGTAGGATTGTGGGAACTTTTGACCTCTATGTGCAAGTTTCTTTTAAACAGTAGAACCACAATATGGAGTACCATATTCGTAGCTACTGGTTAGAAGAATGGACTAACTCACAACTACTATAAATAGCTTTTTAATCTTCTAATTCTATCTTTTTATTTTACTTGCAATTTATTTAGCGTTTGCATGACTGTTTGATTAATCATGCATTTCATATTTATTAGAAGCACCATCATGCAACCAAATCTTAGATGAATAATTAGATTTAGAGTTAATTAGTTTTGCACTTGCACATAGATCTCTAATTTAAGTTTGTTAACATTTCTAATACATCACAAATGGATAAACAAATTTAGTACAGTTAATTAATCTTAAACATCATGTTGTTTAAAATTCAATTTATGGCTACAATCAATTTAACCTCTTTTTCTTGATTATTCATTGAAACAAACAATTAGTATTTGAGCAAGTAAACTAAAAGAAATAAATTTATTAAAGCAAGCTAACCAAAAGAATTTGATCTATTAAAGGGTAGGAAAATCTAGAATAATGGTTGATTATATTTTTATTGTTCAAACTAATAAAGCTCCTTATTTTAATGAATCTAACTTTGCTCAATGGAAATGCAAAATGGAAAAATACATCCAAGTCGCAAGTCATAATTAATAGAAGAGATCAGCGACACATAGATCCTCTAACAATAGAAGAAAGTTGTAGCAAGGCCTTAACAATTTTAAAGGCAAAGCATGTACTTTTGATGCCTTTATGACCAATGGAGAACAATCATGTAACAAGGCCTTAACAAATTTAAAGGAAAAAAAAAATGGGATGCTCTCGTAGCAATTCATTAAGGAACCTCATCAATCAAGAATACCAGAATTAACATTCTGACAAAAGAAGATGAACTATTCAAGAGTCAACTTAGAGAACAAATAAAAGATGCATTTGACATATGTCAAGCCTGTTTTTTTAGTTTCTTATTTAAAAATTGATTTCTCATTTCCTGATTAATACTAAACCCTAACCCATTTAATATTAATCCTTAACTAAAGAAATTGAGAAATTTCGGTTTTTTATTGAAAATAATTTTTAGAGTCACCATCTAACCGAAGTCAGGAAAAGAAAAAGAAATCGTGACCAATTGGGTGGATTGATTACGATTTGGCTACCGATCTTTGATTTCAATTTTAAATGAAGAACTAGAGGGTTCCAAGTTCGGGAGCTAACCTATTAAACCCTTAACGGATACTACTATCTATTTACCGAAATTAGGATTATTCTTTTAATTATAATATTTAAAAATAAATAAATAGAAACAAAAGAAAAAATAACCTAAGTTTCTACATATTTTATCATCGCCCCGAAGGTGCCTATGTACCCACTAGCCGGATCAGACGATCGTAGTTTTTTCTAAAAATATTAATGTATTGATTTATTTTAATTTTTGAAAACCGACTGAATTTACGTTATTACCAATCTAATTTATTCAAATAAAATCTAAAAAGGTCCTAACTTCTCAAGTGTTTTTGTTTTATAAAAAAAATGCTCTAACAATCCTATTTTTTAAAAAGGGTTTTTTATTAATTTCTACTTAAAAAAAAAACTTTCTATGTAACAACTTCTTAAATAAAACCAAATCTTAAAAAAAAAAAAAAGACCAGTCCTAATGATCCCTAAACTAATATATACAACTATCTATCAAAATAAATTTATTTCATAAAATACACTTGTATAAGAACTAATACAAAAACTTCTAAACTAACTTATACATATATTATATATTATGTTAACTAATAAAATATAATTAATATAATAACATATATATGTAATAAAAACCAATCTTAACAATCCATTATTTAATATATATATGTCTTTATATCTATGTTACTATTTATTAAATAAACATTCACTTAAATCAATATAATATATTTAACTTATATAATAAAGAAAACTAATGGTAAAAGAAATACACTAAACTAATATATACATATATATGCTATGTCTAATAAAATAATAATAACATAATATAATCACTAAATAAATAAATAAAAACTTTGAACAACCGAACTTGAATTTGCTCGGTGAAGGCAGTAGCGTGGACAGTTTGATGTCACCACTGGCTGGCGTTGATTACTGTAATAGATGATAGGGGTTATAGTGAAACCCGAACGAAGGATGGATAGAGGGACAGCAGTGATGTTGGTTACTGCAGTGAAGTGCGGTCAAGGGGTACGAAACTGAGTAAGAGAAACTGGTCCCGATGTACTAAATGCAGGCGGATTGATGGATGAGAGAGAGATCTGGGTTGGGACTCCAATGCGCACTGGTCTAGGTCATCAACAGCAACAATGGAAGCAACTTTGCACGACAATTCGTAGGTGTAGTTGCATGCCGAGGATGAAAGGCTAGACTTGATTCTCTGCTGCCGTGTGATTCTCTATTTGCTGCAAGTCTGGTGAAGTTTCTGCTTAGAGTGGTTGTTGCAATCAAGTCCTACGGTCTGTATCCAAAACAACTTAATCGTCAGTTGATATGAAATAGTTGCTATAGGCGAGGATGGAGCATTGATCGGAATCACGGTGTGGACAGTGGTGTTTGTGATTAGATCGAAAAGTCAAGGGTTTGGAGTAGCGTTGAACGTGGCTGTTGCAGTAGTTTGGAGTACTGCAGCTGTGCACAATGGAACGGCGTAGGGATGCGTTATGCAGATCGTGAGGTTAGGTGTTTAGTTGTTGGAGTGCAGTGCCGCAACGGATCAGGGAATTCGCTAGCTAGCTGTCGACGTGTAGTGTGGTGTGTGTGACGTGCTGAGGTCCGCGCGATGATGGAGTATGTGCATTGGATCAGTGATTGGCAATTGTTTGGAAAAGATGAGGGAGGGGCGGTGGAGTCGCGGATCAACTAGTTACAATTGCGCGTGATTCTGGCTGTTTTTGTGTTGCACTATGGCTGCTTTGAATTGTCTTACTGTTGGACATAGTTTAGACGAGGGACAACAGATGAAAAAGTAGATCCCTTCTTTTTACGAGTGTGTCTATTTATATAACCCAAACTAAATCATATTTATTATGTATGATTTGATGATAATTAAATTAGATCCAAATTAACTCAAATTCGATTTAATAAAATCAAACTAATTCAAATTATTTTAATTAGATATGAATCCCGTTTATTTTTTTTGCTTTTGTAAAATATAGAAAAATAAAAGATATAAATTCCTAGCAAGACTCGAACCCAAGACCTCAAATTAAAGCCAATTCTATACTTCAATACTTATCCATTAAACCATTAGCCTGCACCTTAATCTTTAATATAACTAAATTGTACTTAAAACACCCAATTCTCTAAAATAAATTTTTTAACTGAGCTAAACTAAAATAATTTACTTCCTAAAAAAAATCCAAAAATCTTTTTAACTTTTCTTTTTCTCATCATTTTTTTATATTTTCATCATTTGTTAATTTTTTATTATTTTTATCTTTTATTAATTTTTTTGTTATTTTTATTTTTGGATTAGGACCTTTTTGTAAAAATAAAAATTAAGACTACAAATGGGTAAAAATTAGGTGTCTACAACATATTCAATTTAATTACGAACTCAAAACTCTCGGTGCAACTTTCAAAAGATGAATAGTTAGTATGGAACATGTTGAAAACATTGCCTAGATCATAGGATGCAAAGAAAATAATGATAGAAGAGGCATAAGATCTCGTAACTCTATCTCTAGCAGACTTGAGAGGAAAACCTATGGCTTATGGGAAAAAAATGTATTATAGTGATGATGATCTATAAGACATAAGGAGATCAATAGCTTTCAAAGCCAAACAAATAACAGATTCAAAGACTGTATAAGATGAAGAAGAATTAAATTTGCTTGCTAGAAAACTCAATAGACTTTTGAGAAGAAAAGGAAAAAACTATCAAACTTCATAAGAATAACAAATTTAGTGCAGGAAATAACAAGAAAGAGAAAAAGAAGGATAAGTCGATTTACTATGAATTTAAGAAACCGAGATACATGAAGTATGACTGTCCATCACTCAAGAAGTGAATGAATGAGTATGATCAGAAGAAAAAGAAGAAAGCACTATTAACAACCTAGGGTGATCTTGATTAATCAGAATCAAAAGCAAATTTGTGTTTCATGGCTGACACTAGCGTAAGTTTTTACTTCGACTCATTTAATGAACTTGAAGATATATAAATGAAATGGAAAAGTTGTCTGAAATTCTAACAAAAATGAGGGATAAAATTCAAAAGCTAATGGTTGATAATGCTCAATTACAAAGAGAGTAAGAAGCTTTTGCATAAGAAGATTAGAATTTGAATTAGGAAATTGAATTTTTAAAATAAGATAAGAAAACTAAACAAGAAAAGATAAGGTCTCTTAAAAAAAAAAAAGTTAAGACAAGAGACTTTAGATATGAAAACTAGAATAGATGAACTATTGTTTCAAAAACACATTTGGTAAATTTCAAGAAAGTGAAAAGATACTTGACACCACCATAACAAATTAGAAAATGCATGGATGTAAAATAGATTAGGATATAACGGCAAATCATCAAAAAGTTCAAAAAACCTAAACCTGTGACACGATCTATTAATTAATCGTATGTGAAAACATAAACCCGTAATCTAGTGTGTCTTGCGTTCAGATTGGATCCATTTATATTAAAGCAAACAATTCATATTACCACGTAATATATCGTTTATTTTAGGTTTGATACTATTTATTAATTAAAAAATTATAAGTAAATTTATAAAATATTTATATAAATAAAGGGAAAAGAATGATAATAATATTTAAATTTTATAAAGACAAATGACATAGTGTTTTCATACTTAATAAAAATTACAATGCAAAAAAAAGTTTTTAGTAAAGCAAAATCTTACCAAATATAGAAAATTTGAAAACTTAAAAACTTAAATTATATAACTCCATTAAATTAAGTAAAACCATAGATTAAATGAATAATAATATTATTACTAACGTTGATTTCCAAATTTATCACTTTGTTTCTCATATTTTCAAGAGAGATAGTTAAAGAATTTATACATAAATTCATTAACTTTTATTTATTTAATCTATGATGCAGTAAGAGGAATATAAAACAATACTAAATCTAAGTTACATAACATTATTAAATTAAGTTAAATAATGACTTAAATAAATATCAATATTACTATCAGTGTTAATTTTAAAATTTATCACATTATCTGTTGGATTTTCAAGAGATATAGTCAAATAATCTATACATAAGTTCATAATTTTTGCCCATTCAAGCTATAATGCAACAAGAAGAAAATATAGGTACAAATATCTCATACCTTCAATTGAGAACTTTAACTTAGAAAGAAATTATTCATGTAACAAAATATAAAAATTGGAAGAATTATAACTTGTCTCTATTCGAGTCTAGAAGCTTGATGTGAACCTCGAAACAAATTTAATAGTATCTAAACAAGTTTGACCCTTTCTGTCTTATGTCAAATTTTTTTATATACTGACCCATTTAAATCGTGTCATGTTGTACCGAGTTCATTGTATCTGGTTTCTAAATTGCCAACATTAAATACAAGGGCTAAAGCTATTAGAAATAACGAAATAAAAGAATATAAGAAACCTTATATATGTTATTTTTGTGATAGAATTGGTCGTATAGAGAAATTTTATTATCTCAAAAGTAATAAGCTTAGTTGACATTAAGGTAAAGACTATGGTTCCATGGGCTTAAATTTCAAGGGCTTAATCTAGTTTGGGTTTAGAAGAACAAATAATTTTTCTACTTTCTTTTGTAAAGAAATCAACCACTTTTGAAAATGGTTGTTCAGGGCATATGACAAGAGATGTTACAATGTTCTCTGACATTAAGTAGATCAATGGTGGCAAATTAAGCTTTGGAGACAATAATATAAGAATAATTGGCATCAGCATTGTTGGTAACAAACCCTTCACTACAAGAAACATACAATTATATCAAGGTTTAAAACATAACTTGATTAATGTAAGTTAATTAGGTGATAATGGTTATAACGTAACTTTTGAAACAAGCAAGTGCATGGGTTTCAAGAAAGGAACAGAAGAAAAAGTATTACAAGGAAATAGAGAAGATAACATTCACATAATCAAACCTTCTAAGATGAGATTAGATAAATATTTAGTATTTGTAATCGATAATATCTTTCTTTGGCATAAAAAATTAGGAGATGTTAATTTTAGATAATTATATAAGATATCCAAAAACAAAACAAATTAAGGACTACCAAAACTAAACATTTGAGACAGCATACAATGTAAGGCATGTTCACTAAACAAGATAGCTAGAATTTCATCCAAAGTAAAAAAAAAAAAAAAAAAATCTATTTCAAAAAAAGAACCACTTGAACTATTCCAATTAAATCTATTTGTTCCAACCAAAACCTTAAGTCTAGGAAAGAACAAATACAATCTGGTGATTGTAGATGACTTCTCTATATACACATCGGTGTTCTTTCTACAACATAAAAGTTATGCATTTGAATATTTTGAGAAATTTGCTAAATAAGCACAAAACGAGAAAGGCATAGTAATAGAAAGCTTGAGAATAAATCATCGTATTAAATTTGAAAACTCAAGATTTATTAATTTCTATAAAGAGAATGGTATAACACATAAATTTTCTACTTTACAAACACTAAAACAACTCGGCTGAAACTCCTCTAATTAAGGTATTATCCACTTTGGTAGTGTATCGTACGGTTTTGTCCATTGATGCAGTAGCTTTCTAGGAGGCTACCTATCTTAAGATTAAAGCTAGCCTAGGCTAGCTTGATTACGGAGTTTCGATACACTCTAAACTACTACTCAAAAAGGCATATTAATTATTAAAGTTTTGTCACCTAGTACTTGAGAAGTATTATAATCCACCCCTTTTTGGGAATTGACATCCTTATCAATTTCATTAGACAAGTCTAGGACCACCACTAGACAAAGACTTCACCCTTTTGGCAACTGGACTACTCTAATACCAACTATAATGGCCCGAATGAAACTCTACTTACTATGGTATTGTTCACTTCAGCATAGTACATTGTACGATCTTGTCCCTTAGTACAACTTCTTAGAAGATCACCCATCATTGATTAACCTACTACACCAAATTCACACTTATGAGGCAACTAAAACTATCTTAATAAATAACCTAATAGGGCAGCAAAGCTATTGTGACAAGCATATACTGTATCTCATAGGTGGCTACTGCAAAAACTTTTTAAGAGGATTTTTGGCGTCTTAGTAGCCCTTGCCATAAGAAGTGCATAATAGGACAACAAAAGCTAACTTAAAATGTCTACCCATAACTAATAAGATATAGAATTTTAAGACATTGATAGCTATCCCAATAGCTCTTGTCACAAGAGATTCACAAAAAGACAACATAAGCCATTCTAAAAGGTTTATCATAAAAAATGTATATAGTTTTTAGGATACTAATAGCTGTCTTAAAATCATCTATTAGGAACTCCTTAGGCTGCATATTATTCCATAAAGACACAAAATTGTCGTCTCAAAAACTTTGATTGAAAAATAAGTAAACTTATAAGACAACACCCAATTATCTTAAAATACTTACATAGAGTATATTATGAGGGCAAAATAACTGCCTTGAGAAATTAGAAGGGTTATTTTACAAGTAAAATAGTGGACAATTATTAGGATGATTTTATAATTGATAAATGCTTTATGTACCTCCATATCATGATTTATTGCCTATGTGAGGCATTACATAAAATTCATAGAAAATAGATAATCTGAATAAATATGAAGAGTTAACAAAAGTATTCAATATCATAAAGATAAACTTAAAAACCATATTATCACGAAATTGTGATTGACAAAATAAAGTTTGGGAGTTTGTATCCCAAATAACATGAAATTGTAATTAACAAAATAAATTGCATATCATAATCCAACACCTACAAATTTAATATCACAAAAATCAATTAAAAAAACTACTATTGGTCAATTCTATTTCATAGTGATTTCGGTCATCGTCTATCCTTCTTATGCGATGCACATATCTTTAATCAAAAGTAATCCAAATCTTCAATAAAAAATCCTCATCTTCATCAATTTCAACTTATACAAAAGTAAATATCGGATTAAAAGATACTATCATGTACTTTAATAACATATATATATTGTATCAATAAAAGAGATAGTTAGATACTTCAAATAACTTTTATAATCAATAAACACATTTAATTTATAGATGACCTTAATGAGTTATGACAGGCATGTCAACACTCCATATCCTAATTGAGATTTTGCACTATTGTGATGATAATTACTTATAAAGAAACAAATTTTGATTAATAAAAATAGCATTTCAATAAATGCATTAAGTCAACAACAAAGAAAAACTATTCTTGCAATATCATAAACAAAAATGAGTTTATATAGACACCAATTTTACAAACAACACATGTAACCAATATGATAAAGCAACTAGACTACCACTACAACAAAATTGTGTTCCATAATTTCATTGAGGAAGTAAGTCATCTCTCACTTAACTTTCAGTTCCAAAGCTGATATCATAAACCCAAATTCCCAAACTTTTCCTAAAATCCCAACTTCATTTATAAAGCAGTACTTAGAACCAAACAGGAGAATCTAAGTAAAAGAAACAATCTAGGTTCATTTAAGAAATAATTTATAAAGCAATACTTAGAACCAAATAGCTTTATTTGTAGGTGTTCCATCTGGTTTTGAATAGAAAACCCTAAACATATGATCACATGTTAGTACGTGCCTTACTTTCTATTCATGTACATGTGGTAAAGTAAGAAATGGATATTACTTTAGTTGTATACATGAAAAACAAATCAATCACATGATTGGGAGTATTTGAAACAATTTAGATTAATTGTACTTTTATCATATTTTTATAGGATGCTTTTGTATTTTAGTATCTTAGGACATAAAGTTTGCATGATATAATGCCTAAGATGGGTGGTTTCATAGAGTTAAATTAAAGAGTAAGTCTCGATTTGAAATTTATGAACCTGTACATGATATAATGCTTAAGATGGGTGGTTTCTATTTTATTTTCTTTATTTAAAAGGGAAGGTTGTTTGAAAACTACTACTCATAGATTAAGATAAAAGGCATGCTACACCAGACACATACTTAGTGTCTCAAGGGCCTCAAGTATGTTTAGTTGTGTATTGAATAACAGACAAAGAAGCAAGCTAACAACATTAGAGATCATAAAAGATGCTTAGTTATGCAATTTGGGCTGAAATTAAAACTTGAAATAAGTAGACAACCAGAATTATAGACCATAAAAGCAGCTTCGTTATGCAATTTGTGCTGTAATTAAATCCTAAATCTACCCTTCACTAACTTGGCTATCTAGTGGATAAAGAACAATCTTAGTAAATTTATGGTCAATTTGGACGGCATGATTCCCCATATGCCATAATTTTAGTAATTTGAAGGGTTCCTCAACAAAAGCATTGCCTCTTGATTCTCCTAGTTGTTTTTTCAAACATTGATCTTCTATTCATTTGCTCAATGAGGGATGATTTTTATTCATTTGTCCATCCTCTAATTACTCCCAAAGCCTTCAAATTCAAATTAGAGTTCAAATGTAGCCTCATATATAGCCAATCATGTAATATAGTAACTGTTTTTCAGCAAATATAGAGCAGCTTCTAGCTAACGAATGATCAGACTCAACGGCACAACTAATTTGGGAAAATTAAGTGAAAATATTAACCATAAGAGGAAAGAAAAAGTATACACAAAATATATAGGGAAACCAACCAAAATAGTAAACTATGACAACATGAATATGACATTAACTAGAAATTTAATAAGTTTCTTATTATAGAAAAAAAAAAGGAAAAGCCATGGAAAAATTCAACCAAAGGAAAAAAAAAGAAATTTGTGAAAATAGGTGTTCCAAATCAATCAACTTATTAAACACAGCAATAAGATGATTCCATTTAGCTACCATGCTTGAAAAATCACAAGTGAAACTTTGACGGTAGTAGCTAAAAGAGCATTACAAGTGGAACTTTACATAAAATAAATGATGAAGACAAAGCGTTGTGCATATATGAAGATCTTGATTAAAATTACATCCACTAACCTCTAAGTGAGTTGATGTTACAGTATTTGTGTTATAAGAACTTGATTGATGATTTCTACTTTGTCCAAAGCATTGCATGATAGTTGAAAATCTTCCATTTTTGTCCTTATAGCAAAAACCTACAAATAAGCAATAATTATAGATCTAATCCATACGTTGAAAAATAAAATTTGGAGTATTATTTCAAATAATAATCTATGACATCAATAAGTAAGGTAATACTTTCAAGCACATTAATCGAAATGGCAAATCATCTATAGAATCCTTATGCCCAAGGTTTGTACATGTATGGACACATCAAGAAACAAAAAAGGGAAACATTAATAAACCCAAATAACCTTTTTACAAAGAAACAGATCAAAGGAAAGGTATTTTACGGAAAAATAATGGAATTCGATTAGTAATCAAGGAAAGTATACAATAGGATCATCACATGGAAGGAACAGTCTTTATAAAGCAACAACTTGTTGGATCTCCCCTTGTTCCATTGGATTGAACCACATGTGCTTTTAGGAAAAGAGAAAGAAGGGGAAAAAAGAAAAAAGAATAATTAACATACAACAGAATACAAAGAATATATCTTCTGTAATGATTATTTTACCATCATGTTAACGGAGCCATTCAATACACATATTTATTATAGACTATCAAGCTGTCGAACCATGTCCATTCCATTACGAGATCAATACTCGTACCCCTCATGTTAAACTTATTTTTAGAATATATATTTTAGATAAAAGAGAAAGAAAACCTTAATACAGGGATATCCTTATATTACATTGTGCATAATTGGCATAATTACATTAGATATACTCTATATTTATAGCAATATTAAGAATTCAATCAAGCCATAAGCCAATTGAGCCCAACATGTTTGTTTTCTAATGAAATATCAATAAATAATGGGCCAAAAGTACAAACATACAAGTCATTTAAGATATATAGGTTTGAATCAAAGATTAAAACTAATATAGTACTTCTTGTATACTCATGCATATTATAAGATGCAACAAAATAGGTAGATAGATGTTACATTCGACACATTGCAAATGGAGTTAAGACCTTTTTTATGACCACTGGACATAGGAAAATAAAACACACATATATGGATAGCCATTATTATCCACAATACATATAAATACTTAAACATATATGAATAAACATTAATTTCAAAAGCGTAATATGCAACAAGGGAGAGACATTAGGTGTTGTTCGATTAGAGAAAATTTTAGACAATGCCAGTAAAAATGCAGTACTTTCCATTTTCGAATTTCACTTTCTTAAGGAATGTAAAACAGATGAAAACATGTTTGGTTACAGTACTTTCTAATTAAAAAATAGAGGAAGTAGATGTATATTATGATACTTAAACATATATATTCAATAATATCTATAAAAAAAATTGCTATAAATGTTTATTATAAGCATGGTACATCCATATAATATCTACCAATTTTAACGGTAGAGAAGTGTGTTGTTTGGTTAGAAAAAGTTTTAGAAAATTCTCAATGAAAATGCCCTGCTTTCCATTTTTGAATTTCACTTTCTAAAGGAATGTTGTGAAAAAGATGAATAGCCATTCTTAGATGAATAAAAATGTTGTGCTTATATTATAAGTTGTTAGTACTAATGAAAGCCTTGAAAAGATGTGTTAATTGGCATATTATTGTGCCACTTCATTAAAAGAAAAGTGCAAGCATGCAAGGGATAAAACAAAAAAAAAAATACAGATTCTATAAGTACAGATCTATCAACATTGGCAAGTCCAACTAACTAAAGGATTGCAATTACTTGAACTTGGGTTTGCCATATCCATAACATACCAACTTTAGTCATGTTAGTGAAACGAACAATGCTCAAAGGCATCTCACATATAAAATTCTAAGAAGCATACATAAATCAAAACCCAATAACTAAACAGAAAACATAAATTAATTAAATTAAAACAACCTACCCTTACGTGTTAAGATTTTAGATGAGAAAAAGCAACAACATCTCCTAGGAATCTCATACAACACAAGATTAATTTGAACACTTCAATATCTTCAATTGGGTTCCTACATTTTCGTAGATAATAATGGCAGTGGCAAATACCAATAGTGTTTGTTCCCAACTCCCTAAGATTGAAAACTTTAGAATTTATCCCTAAAATCTTAAACTTCTTGATAAAAACCCTCTTAATTTTTCATGTTTCATCCCTATTTACTTCTTATTCTACTTGAAATTATGCAACCTAATCCCAAAATGAAATGATTCTCAATCATCATATATAAGCTCAAAAGACTAATAACTACCAAACACTCATTAATAAAATAGTTATAGTGTTGATATTGTTAAGAGCCTTTCAAAAAAAAAAAAAAAGGAGCTTTTTCACACATAAACACAAAATTCTAAGTTTTCAACAATTATGTGAAGAAGGAAATAAATATACTTAGGGTTTTGGGAAGCAAACTTCCAGAATACGGCATAACTTTGTTGATATACAATGTTGAAAAAGTTAAATCTACTAATCTTCAATGTTCTTAATAGAGGCATCAAAGAGTAAAACCTTAACTAAAATTTATCCAATTTAACACGTTTTTATTGAAGAATAAGTATTATTAGTCTCACCTGATAAAAGTGGAGGTTGTTTGTCCTCCAAAAGTATAGTTGCATTCTTCATTGACTCCGCCTATTACTATGAAAGCCATTGTCCATCCTTAATACAGTACACTTACTAACGATAACTTTTGGTTTTAGAAGCGAAAGAGACAAAATGATGAAATGGTAAAAGGTAAAGGAAGGAAAAAGATGGGAATAGGTTCTTGGTATAATTTATTATTTTACAGTTGCATATGAACCGAAATAATAAAAAAAGAAAATAGATAAGACATTATATTGGCTCCTTTTTCCTCAATCCAAATTTCTATTTCCCTCCTAAGGAATTTTAGGAGCACTAATTTATTTATTTATCTATTTATCTATTTTTCTTTCCCTAACCACTATCTTAAAAAGTTTCCCTCTCAAAATGCTATTTTTTATGATAGTTTTACATAACTCTCTCAATAGCTATATCTTCATAAATTAAAATTGTTGTAGTACTTCAGAGTTCTAATATACTCCAAACTACTATACCAAAAGGTGCATCAATGATTAAAATTATGTCACCTAATACTTAAGGGGTACTACATACACTATAATAGATAGTGATAATAGAAAGGAAAAACAAAACAATCTAGGAGTTGATAAGAACGATGCTAAAGGAAAGTAGATTAACAAAATACTTAAGGGAAAAAGTAGCTTCAATTGCATTTTATATCATGAACAGAGTTTATTTGAGACCATAAATAAAGAAGACTCCATATGAATTATATAAAGGAAGGAAACCGATAATATCATACTTTTACATCTTTGGAAGCAAATGTATATCAAGAACACAAATGGAAAACTTGGGAATTTCGAAGAAAAGGCTGATGAAGGAATATTTTTAGGATACTCTCTAACAAGCAAAGCTTATCGAGTATTCAATAAGAAAACAAAGAGCAAAAGAATTAATAAAAGTAAAGTCAACAAAAATATGGAAGAACAATTAGATGACAAAGAGGATATCCAAAAAGAAAAGATAATGAAAAAAAAAGGAGAAAGCTCAAAATCAAAAGAAGAATTGGATACAATAGCAAATATTTCAAAACCATCCAAAAATAAGGATATAGTGCAAGAACTAGTGGAGATTATAGAAAGGACTTGGAAATATCAAAGTTGTCATCCTTAATCACAAATTAGCAGCAATTTAGAGTAGTGAGTAAGACCAAGAAGCGCACTACAAAATGTAGAAAATCAATTCACACTACTATCTCAAATATAACCTACAACAATTGAAGAAGCACTAAAAGAAACAAGTTAGATAGATGTTATGCAAGAAGAACTTTCACAATTTAAGAAGAATAGCATTTGGAATCTAGTAAAAAGACTAAAAGATAAATCAATGGTTGGAACAAAATGGGTTTTCAAGAATAAGCTTGATGAGAATGATAACACTGTAAGAAATAAAGCAAGACTAATTGCGTAAAGGATATTCTCAAGAAGGAAGGATTGACTATGGAGAAACATACGCTTTAGTAATGAGATTGGAAGCAATCAGACTCCCAATGGCCTTTTCATGCTATAAAACTTCTTCTTATTTTAGATGGACGAGAAAAGTGCATTTCTGAATGGATATATCAAAGAAGAAGTATATGTAGAATAAACCTTAAGATTTAAAGATCTACATCATGAATATCATGCAGTTGGAAAAAACACTACATGGACTAAAGTAAGGTCTAAGAGTATGGTATGAAAAACTAAGTGAAATTATGGTAAGGAAAGGCTTCAAGAGAATTTTTGTCAACGATTTACCAAGATCATGTAGGATAAGTGTGAGATGTCTGTGATGGGAGAGCTAACATTCTTTATGGGCTTATAAGTTAAACAAACAATGAAAAGAATATTCATACATTAAGAAAAATATCTGAAACAAATTCTAATGAAGTTTGGAATGGAGAAAACTAAGAAAGTGGCAACTCTAATGGCATCATCATTAACACATGATTCTAATGAACACAACAAAAAGGTAACTGAAAAACTATATAGAAGTATGATAAGATCACTGCTATTTAACTACATCATGACTTGATATATTATTTAGCATATGCATGTGTACTAGATTTCAAAGTAATCCTAAGGAATCACATCTTAAAATTGTTAAAAGAATCCTTAAGCATACTGGAAGCCCAAGTAATCTAGGAATCTGATATGCTAAATATTTTAAGTTTGATGTAATTGGATATTCTAATGCTAATTATGCTAGTTGTGATCTTAATCGAAAAAGCACATCACAAACATGTCAATGCTTAGAAGATATATTAATTTCGTAGTCATCTTAAAAATAGAACTCAATAGTTTTATCTATAGTAGAAGCAAAATATGTTTCAATAAAAAATTGTTGTATATGGATTCTTTGTTAAAACAGCAATTGAAAGACTATGGAATAATAATAAATTGCATTCCTATTAAGTGTGATAATTCAAGTGCAACTAATATTATAAAAAATCTTGCACATCATTTTAGGACTAAATATATAAAAATAAGACACCATTTTGTAAGAGATTATGTAATCAACAAACACATAGATATCATATAACTTACATTGAAGAATCAATTGGCAGATATCTTTACTAAACCATTAGAGAAGATTCGGTTCGAGTTAATAAGGAACGAATGGTGTGCCTATTATTCTTTTTAGGCAAAAATAATTATGTACAACTATTGCATAATTTCCTGCCATAAAAAATTGAATTATCTTAGTTTGACCTATCTATAAATAGACCCTCTAGTGTCTCATAATGACTTTCATCACTTAAGAACACATAACTTTCTAGAATGCCACATAATAAAAAGAAACCAAACAACTATTCTATTAAATCAAAAAGCAAGAAAGAAGCAGAAGAATCCAAGGTAAAGAAAAAACCTGATTTTGAATGTCTTGAAGTTATGAAACCATGGTCAAAGCCCTCAATAAAGATAATAGGTCCTTGGAATGGCTGTATACCATTTCCATGACAAGATAAAGAAACTTTAAGTGAAGAAAGCAAATCTTTGATTAAGACTATAGAAGTCACATAAAAAATTCTTAAGATGATAATGGAAAAGTATGATGAAGAATAATAAAAATATCTATTATTTGTTTACTTTATTTGATGAATAATTTATCTTCTTATTTGTAGCTATTTGTTTTACTTCATCAGCACATATTATTAAGCATGAGGATAAAATTAACACAAAGAGAAAAGATCGTCATAACCCTAAGGGGGGCTTAGTAAGATTATCTAAAATTTTCATATCATATATGCATCCATGATTAAAAACCCACTTTACAAGTCAGAGATTGTAAAACTCTAAATAATTAATCTCTGGAGTTTTTTATTTTAATTTATTAACATATTGTAAAATATAAATAACTATAAATATCCAATAATCCAAAGTTACTCAAAACTGCAGAGAATTGATATCTCCTACTAAACGATAAGATCGGATAGTAAGATCTAATATTTATACTTACCAAAGTTACAAAATCTAAATACGAGGGTAATATTTACATTTAATGTTTTAAACTAGTTATACAATCTATCTCTAGCTTTAACGTCTAAACATCTTAATACTTGCACTCAATGCTTAACTCTTAACCCATGTTTGATTATCTATCAACCTGCAAAAGAAAAACTATTAGGAAATAAGCTATAAGAGCATAGTAGGTCATCCCTTATACTATACGAACAAATAGGTTATTAAACAATTTATTAACAAACATATAAATGCATGAACAAGTAGTATACCAAATGATACATATGCAGTTGACCGATGCTGTATAAAATATCGGATTTAACACTCTCCGAAGTAAAGATTAGAGATACATCGACACTAATTACAATCAGGCTCTAACACCTAGGTTTTTAACCATATATAAATATATATAGAAATTCCTTATTTCGCGAAAGAGGTTTCTATTTCTAATAATCAGTAGTATACAAATTTCCAAGTTTAATGGTAAGGTAGCCCTAGCAGTCTATACCCATACCCTACAACAATGATCTTTAGATACGACCCCCAACCACCCATAATTAGCATCTTCAGTACTAGTAAAACCCGGTTGCCAAAGATAGAGTCTTGTTGTACCAACACTCCTATACTGTACTAATCAAATCATGTAGGAATTTATCCTTCCAAGGCCTTTCATTACCAACTGCATAAGGTGACGACCAGAACATTATATATAATGTTCGTGCTTATGCATGATCTGTTTAATTTTAGCTAAGTTAAATATGATTAAGTCAATTTATGAGATGATCAAACATTACCAACAAATCATTCAAATTATACAACAATCAATCATATAACCAAATCTTCGATTGTCGCATTTAATAGTATTTTGCACAGTAATAAATTAATATTAAACACCTGCATAACCCGAACCCCCATGTATCAAGTTATTATTATTTAATTCGTGTGTACTAACTACAAGCACAAAACAAGTATAAAGTCATCAAGAGTACTCATGTGATCATTGAGTTTATCGACGGTCGTAATAGTTCACTTGATAAGTTGATATCCGTGTTGGGATCACCTAACATTTAGGAAATATGAAAGATAATGAGTATTTAAGTAAAATAACTAAGCTATTCATATATTTGGTATTAATTACTTAAATTAGTTATTTATTCTTATGAAATGCTAGGTTTAAGCTTTTTTGTTAATCGCGTATAACTTTTTCAATATAGTTATGATTTTTATGAACTTATAGTCCATCTTTATAAAATATAAAGGGAAGTTGTAACCCGTAGTTTCAATTGTGATATATAAATATTACGAAATTCATCATTCTGACTTAAATAATTATAAAATATCAATTTAAGCTTTTCCTAAATAATTATGATTTAATAATTATTTGAATTCTATATTTTGTAATTTTCTTATTTTAAGTCTATTTTAATATAATTACTCGTTTTTACTAATTTTTGGGGTTTAAGATTTATTAATTCAAATTTTTATACTTTGTTATTTTTCTAATTAATTATTTATTTTATTATTATTATTAATTACGAAAATTACTTAAATTGTTTTTCTAGGTAGTGAGGTGGCAATATATGGGAGTACCACATGTTCTTTTGTACTTTTTTCCTATAATTTCCTATTATTTTATATGTTACGGTATATACATATATATATACGTATATTAATATTTATTACTATAGTTTACTAAAATTTCTAAATTAATTATTTATTATGGTTTTTCCTAAAGTTACGATACACTTATATATATTTATTTATTTAATTACTTTCTTTATTAAATTAATGTTATAATATACTATGTATATACTATTCAAATATACTTGTATTTCTACATATACTATACTATTCATATACGATACTTATACGTATAATATACTCATGTATTAAAATATTCTAATCTATATGTATGAGTATAAATATATATATATGTAAATATACATTATATTCATTTGTACATATACGGTTGTATTACATGAGCATATATATACACTAAAATACAAAATACAAATAATATTATACATATATATATATAATTATCACATTCGGCATATGTGTACTTACAAAATTTTATAAAAAAAAAATTGAAAACACCAAGTATATATATACATACATATACCTACTATACATGTATACATATATATATACATTATAAAATAAAAATACTAAGTATATTTATATATACATAATCATGCATACATATATACATAAGTACCTAAATAAAAAATTACCAAATATACACATATATATAACCTACTTGGTATATTAAGATTTTCTTTCCGAAGTTGTCATCTCCTCTTTCATAAAGAAGAAGGTATTGATAACAAGTCTATTATTTAAACCAGCGAACCAAAATAGTTTATGAGGTCTTAGAGAAAAAAATCAAAACTCAATTGAATCTTAATATAGATGCTATTGTTGTCAAATTCTTGGAGAAAATAATTATATAAACAAATAAGTTAATGAACAGAACCGACAATACATGAAAAACAAATATTATCTGCAAATGGGAGACGACTCACCGGAAAAAGGATCAAAATCGAATGCAGAGAGAAAGAAACTCGAAATATGAACCAAAGTGAATGAAGACGGCGTTGTAATCTGAGAAATGGATGATGCCTCTGATATGGGTTGAAGAATCCAATGTAGTAGCTGGTCAAAGGTTCGTTGAAAGCTCCATGGTTGGAGAACGTAGAAATGAAGATAAAAAGGAGAATAAAACAAAGTTATGTTAGTGGACAAGTGAAAAAGACATAATATTACTAACAAAACTCAGAGGATGTCAAGATGTTGAGCAATTTATAGCTCGCCGAAGTTGCCACCATCACCGGAGAGGATGACTCCTTTGAAACTCCGATACACTTGTCGGAAAAGAAGAAGGATATGTAGTTTATTCATGAGAATGAAGAACTTTTACCTTTTTGGTTTGTAATTTTCAGAAATTTGAAAGAGAAAAGATAAGGTAGTTTTCGATTGATAGAGGAAAAGAACTAAAGCTATAAAGTGGTTTGGTTTGTTTCTTTATTTTTTTTTTCTAGACATGAAGCACAAGAGCAGCAGCGAACCTTTAGAGGAATAAAACAAAAAAAGAAAAGATAAAAGAAGATCAAGGTGAGATATAGAATTAATTAGGATTGGACACTGTAATCATTCCTTTTGCTTTCTCTTCTTATAGCTAAACACTTAGAAATCGAACAAAAAGCACATGAGTTGCTTGAAAAGTTTGGAACCTAACAAAATGCAAAGAATTTAGGAAATGAAAAAAAATGAAAAAAAGGAGGAAAAAATAGAAATAAAAATATTTAATTTTTCCATAAAAAAAATTATATATTTTGTATTTATAAAATAATATTAAAATTTTATAAAAATTTATTAATTTCATTGTTACCCGTTACATTTATAATATTCACTAGTTATTTTAACGCTTTTGCTGAAATTTATACATAATTATGTGTAATAATCGATAATTACAATCGACTAAGGTATTATTACTAGTAGTTTATATTTATTCATTTTATAAGTTTAAAGTTACAGTTTTAGGGTTTTTTATCAAGTTTAAATTCGATTTTGAGTATTTACAAGTACATAGGGTTTAGGGTTTTCATATGCAATTTAGGTTTCGATTAAAATTTTAAAGTTTTTATTACTTATAATATATTCAAATTTATAGTTTAAAAAAAAATTATTTTACTCACCCTTATCGACTTCTAAAGTTATTTACAGTATTCGAGCTTAATCCTATACTCAAATGGCTGAATTTATAGGGTTTACAAAGACACACTCAATTTTATCAAAACAGTAAGCACTCAATCCTATTAGAACCCTCATGAACATACTGTTATTTCGATGATAACATAAAGGGGGTGAGAAACAACCAAAAATGATAAATCAATTAAGAGAAAAGTATGACTTAATGATGAGAGAAATGAAAGCAAGTTTTAAAGAAAGCTATACATAAGAGGGGAGAGGGATGAAACAACATAAGGGGAGAAAAAGTTAAAACAACCCCAAACTAAGAGAACAAATTTTGACAAAATAAGAGATAACCTATTAAAAAGGAGATATGATGGCTATATAAGTCAAAAGATGTTTAAATTTGATATAGTTCATGTGATTTTTTCACAAGCATCATTCTTAGTGAAAGGTAAATATTTTGTCACTACAACAAAGGGGAAGATTGTTAATGTAAGAACCGAAATGAAAGGTATTTTAATGATAACAAAATATATATTAATCCAAATGAAAAGTGTCTTATATTACTAATTAAATTACCAAATGAGAAATTCAAAGAAGTTATATTATTAAAGGTACTTAAGGTGATCAGAAGCTAAGACAAAAGTAAAGACAAGCTCTAAAAAATGAGATCATAAGTCATAAAGAATAAAAAATGGAGTATCAATAGTAGACTCAAGACCAAAAACAACGACTATCAAAAGCTGATCAATCGAAGGAAGAATAGAACTGCATAAAGAAATGTCTACAGTACTGAATGATAATGTTTTGATCACAAGAAGTTGACAAAGATATAGTTATATTCAAGGTTGTTAAATTCAAGATTCTACTTAGAATTGCTATAGAGTTTATAAAATTAAAACGTAAAATTGAAATATAAAAATGTAAATTTCCACTACTCATGTAAAATATTTTTAAAAAAACTATAAATATGCTCATAGCAACTCCATAAAACTTAAAATACATAAGGGAAACAAAGAAATAAAAAAATATTTTTTTTTCTATATAAAAATTCTTATTCTATAATCTAATATTCCTAGAAGAACAAGGAGCAAAGTCAAAACTTTTTCTTTCCCCATTACTTAGTTAAAAAGATTATGAACTAAAAAGAACTGAATGTTTCAATTCTTTTTGAATTATTAATGATATAAAGTTAAATAAATAATTTTTATCATGAACTTTTTTATTAGAGCTAGCACCTAAATGAAAGTTATAAATACTAAATAAGGGACAAGGAGAGAGAGAAAGAGGAAAAAAAATTAAATATGATAGGTAAAATGATTTAATACCTTAATAAACCATAAGAAAGTCTAAGACTAGTTGTGTGTGTGTATGTGTGTGTGTGTGTATTTGCTCATTCATTTCATATATGTAAAATCAGTAAACTTAATTAAAAATACAAGTTTTTACCAAATTTGGCGTGTAAAATCGGTTAAAATCATAAATTTTTATAAGAAAACAACGAATTCACTCAAAAAAGCCTCTTAAGATCGTAAACTCGTAGAAATGCATAGGTAGAATCGCAATTTTGACAACTATGGTTATATTTTTATAAGGATAAATGAAGAAAAGAAAAGATTATTTAGAAGTACAGGAACTTACCTGAAGAGCAAGGACTAAATAGAAGTATTTATCAAAAGCGCATAATGAGACCAGAAGTGAAATTATGGATAGTATAGCAAGACAAAGAAAATGAAATGAACAACTATTCAAGACCCAATACCAATGAGATATATTTAGGTAATATATTTAATCTAGCCAAGAGATATAAAAGATAGAAATGCTTTTCATATAAGAACTATAGGCGTAGTGATATACATAGACTAAGAAATGTTTTAAGTATACAACACAAAGATGAAGAAAAGAATCATTGACATAATAGTGAATTTGCAAATGACAGCAAAGAAATAAAGATCAACAAAAGATTTGAAGAGAAATCGCTATCAATGGCTATTACCATACAAAGAATAATTAAACGTTGGAACTACAATAATATAAGAGAAGTAATAGTTAGCAAACAAAAAAAGAAGAAGGAGAACAAAAGCAATGATAAGAGAAGAAATAGGAAAGAATAGTTTAGAGCTATCAAAGTTTGTTGCTAAGCTTACATACAATTTCATAATCATAAAAGATAGTTAAGTACTTATGCGAAAGTACAAGAGAATTTGTTATTGTTGAGTATTGAAAACGTGTTTGGATATTTATTATAAATCTCAAAGAGTTACTATGCTCTTAAAAAATTGGTGGAGTGATTGTTTAAGAGAACATAAAGGTAAATTCCTTAAACTCGTGATTTAGAGGCTAAGTAGGATCATAGGAACTGTTAACATCTGTATATAAGTTTCTTTCAAATAGTAGATTTGCAATAGAGAGAATCATATCCCTAGCCATGGGTAAAAAGAGTGGACCAATTCACAAAGAGAAACTACTATAAATAGCCATTTGATCTTCTAAAATCTATCATTTTACTATACTTGCTATTTATTTAGTGTTTGCGTGATTGTTAGATTAACTGTGCATTTCATATTTATTAGAAGCATCATCACTCAACTAGATCTTAGATGAATAATCAGATTTAGAGTTAATTAGTTTTGCCTTTGCACGTAAATCTCTAAGTTAAGTTTCTTAAGAGTTCTGACATGTCAAGAATGGAAGAACAAATTTAGTGTAGTTGATTAACCTTGAACATCAAGAAATAAAAATTATTCAAGATTCAATTTTCAACTATAATCAATTTAATCCCCATTCTTGATTGTTCCCTATGACCAACACCTACCCATTAAAATGTGTAATAGTTACCCATTAGAAAATAAAAAAGAAAATAATTCAATTATTCTATCAATGATTAAATACTATAATAATTTACAAAAACATATTTTGAAAAAATTTAAAGGCCTTAATACTCAATTTTAGAGATAAAATGTTTAAGCTCACGTAGAGTAATGAGATTATTTGCAATTTGCCTTTATATTAATCTATTAAAGTTTAATCATTTAGAAGACACCAAAAACTTGTTTGGACCTTACATTAATGTGGTCGTTAGTCTAGGAGGCCTCAAGAAGAAGCGAGGTCGCACTATTCTAACGAAGTTTTCCATCCAATGGAATAAAGATGCTCAGACATCACCATCGTTTTTAGGAAGGGGTCTTCGGAGGAGCTTGTTAATGACTTGTGAGCTTGTGAGTGGAAATTAAAATCATTTTCTAGACAATAAATTGCACACTCAGGACCGAGCAACGTCTCACATAGAGTGCTCCATTCTAGGTGCCTTCCTACCTCAGTAGGGTAATTTTATCTTAGTTTTGTTAGAATATTTTATTTTCAAGTCTTACTCTTGAGATTGAATTTCTATAATAGCAAATTCAAAAAATTAACGAGATGAGAACACGAATATTTTATGGGGCACTTCATTATTCCATTAAGTATGTCACATCCACTTAATTTCGAATCTTATATCTAGATTTTTAACATTTTACACCGACCATCCTAGCCATTAGTTCTGCCAAATTGGACTGTAAGGGTTTCCGCTCTTTGTTTATTTATTATTTATTTTCTATTCTCTTGTATTTATTTTATTTTTATAGTATTATTGGATAATGACAACAAAATCCTGAGGATTAACCAAGAATGAAAATCAAATACTAGAAAAGTGTTAACAAATTAGAGAAAATTTTTGTAAAATCTTAATGTCCAGAGGTGTTCAAATTTCTTGGATAACAAAAATTATTGGCACGCTTTCCTATAAAATTAAGAATTGGTGTAAACTCAAAGGTCACGTTAACTGTGAGATAATTGAAGCATTATCTAGCGGATGGAAGTCTTGTTGTGTTTAGAATGCAAAAAAAAATTGGTAGTGTACTATATAGCTTTTTTTGCCCCAAAGTTTTATCGATTTATTGATCTTGCAATGGAAGATGGTCAATTTGGACCTTGCAACTTGTTTTTGATCTTTTAACACTGTTTTTCGAATAAAGGAATAAAATGGGAAACAAAGGAATGGAAGAAAGAATTAGAGAAACAAAGAAAGTAAATAAAAAATTTTATGTGGTTTAGAAAGGAAACTAAGGAAATGATTATGGAGGAAGGTTGATTAGATATTCTTTTAACTCATTAAAATACTAAAAAGCTATTAAGATTTTAAAATGCTTTTAGAAAAAGGAACATAAAGTTTTTTTTTTATTATTATTGAAAAGGGAGGCTTTAGGCCCATGCATTATTCAAACATAATTAACAGGTTGGCGTATAATCCTCGAGAGTTCGCAACTCTCAACAAGAAACTAACATTACATTAGATAATAAAAGAGGCAATATAACAAAAGGAGGAACAAAACCTCCTAGTTTCTTTCAAGATTAGATCTAATTAATCCTACCAATTTATCAATTATTGCATTCATTTCTCTATAGAGAAAGGATAGCTACATGTCATCAAACTAGGATAGATTTTCCCTACAGGCATGCACCAAATGTAAAATTTATTAGAGCAATTGTATACAATTTTTATAAGGTTTACGTCATTTAAAAAGTCTATAATAATCAATTTTTTTTTAAATCTCATGAGTTTGCAATAGTAAAGGCCCCAAACTATTCTTTACAATTCAGCGCTCAAAATATTCATTTCGCTTATCTTTCTAGAGAAGCCCCAAATTCATTGCTCAAGTTCATCTCTAGTTACCCCACCAATAGTAGCAAAGGAATTGGGATCGATTCCCGATGCATCTGTGTGACGCTTAATCTAGCCTAGAGATAAGGGGTTCTAATTAATAGGCAATAAGGTTATGAAAAGAACCTTTTGGTATATTTCTTATGTGCTACTCAGTACTCATTTGTTCTCTGTCTAATCTCATAGTTTAGTTGCATTGATTTATCCCTAGGCCAAAATAAGATTCATTCCTATTTTTTCATATTGACCATAAAGAGTAAGCAAAGGTGATAGCCTAAGGTAGGTTACTTGAATGTGTTTGTAAATTTGTCAATTTTAAATTTTCAGTTATCTAGGTTATGAAGGGGAGATCACGTAAAGTAGATTTGAAACTAGGATACATTTTCTCCTAGATTTTGCAAATATTAAGACAATTTCGAAAGATATGATCAAGGTTCTCAATATCTCCCTTTGCAGCTATTACAAACCAAACTAATTGTTGGTAGGATGGAATTAACTTTTTGACTCATAGGCAAAGCATTCTTTAGGAGTTGCCATAAAAAGAGCTTAATCTTAAGAATTAGGGGTAAGGACTATATCCATGTATATGGAAATTTGTCCAGCTCACTATTCTAAGTTAACTTCTTGTATATGTCTATCAATTTTAGCTCAAAATAGTGTATGTGTATCTACAACCCTTTCTATCAGCAAAATTGGGCCAACATTCTCTATTATTTAATTTGATATTGGATATCCAATTGCTTCTTCATTTCATTTAAAAATGTGAAGCCAATGATCCTTTATTGACATCTTAATTGCACCTACAATATGTGGGCTAAAAAAAATAACATAAAGTTGCTTTGAACTCCATATTCGACAATACTTTTTCTATATATATATAGAGAGAGAGAGAGAGGTATATGTACATAATAGATATATGTATGTATGTATACCATGGAACCCACAAATAATATAGAAAAGATATTAAAAAAACTTCCTACGAAGAACTTTAGGAAACAAGTGTAAAGGTTGGGGCCCTTAAGATTAGAGATGGTCTAGATCATGTTTAATGTTAAGGACCCCATTTCAAGTCATATGTATCACGTGAATATTTTAAAGAACCCTCTTCTTTAAAAAACCCACCATTTTATCTTTATGTTTTTCAAAAGTATTCCTTAATATTTATTTATATTATTTACGGGATCCATAATACAAAATTTAAACTAAAACAACACACTTAAAAAAATTATATAGCAACTTTAAGGAATCATATACAATACTTTAGAACCCTAAAAAAGAGATCCTTAGCATTAGGAGGCATGTCAAGCAACTTCCATTAGACATGGCCTTGACCATCCCTAATGCAAAGGACCCATTTAGAGTCTCCAGATACTACTTCATCATCTTAAGAGCCCTCTTTCTCAAGGACTTTTCCACTTCATCCTAAGATTCTTTAAAAAAGTTTCTTAACATATTTTATGGGATTCACAGTAAAAAGATTTATAAGAATAACGCAAGAAGAAAGAGCAACTTTTTAGGTTCTTTATCAAAGACCCCTATAAGGCCAGCTTTAATGCTAGTTTCTTTACTATCTGGAAGGAATGCACGCCTGTTCTTATGCAATAAATTGCTTTGCTTCTCACGAGAAAATGCCTCCGATAAGGCACATTCTTTGTCTTTCTTACTTTGTTTTCTAATTTTTGATTGGGTAAAATATAATATTATGACCAACCAAAATGTTAAAAAAAAAAAATTGTTAAAGAAACTTTTTTAAAAGCATATAGTAATAAAACAGTGAATTCCTTAAGAAGAGAGTTTCTTATGATGTTAATACAATAATTGGCCATATAAAGCAAATTTCTTAAGAAAAAAAAAATACTCTAAGGAACCCAAAAATTGAAAAAACCTACTCTAATAATGAAAAACCTAGCCTTTTGAGTCCTTCACCCTTGGAAAGCACGCTAAGGTGCTTGTGTTAAAAAAATATCCTTAGGGAAATGATACTAATGCTGACAATTTGTAATAGTACACTTATTAAGTCTCCATTTGTTGCCTGGTATGTCCTTTTCCTATATTATAATTATGTGATACGGATTGATGGATATGATATGCCTAGATATAAATATGGATGACAAAACTAAATCAAAAACCCTCAATCATCTTGCTTTCATAGTAGAAAAATAAGAAGACCCGGATAAGTAAAATAAGAATGCAAGATTTCGAAACAAATGGAGAAAGACACAAGATTGAGGAAGTGAACTTCGCAAAACTTTCACTTGGTCTCATTGCCATCCTTGATATTTTTTAGTATAAGACGGACGAGTAATTATCATGAGAGTGTAAACTAAGGTTTTCGTCTAAGTAGTGCAAACACCTAGGTTCAACCTTATGGAAAATGGCTTGGCCAAAAAAAAAAAATTATGGAAAATGGGATTTTGGTGCTTTTGACTTATTATGAGTAACTTATCTATCACATTACTGGCCTCACTGTTGAGAAAAGAAGCGGTGTGAGTGATTGCAAGCACCCTTCTACCAATTAAAAAAAAAAAAAAAACTAAAGTGAAATTGCAAGCAAATCTTATTTTTAACTCCACATATAGATAGAGTCAGAAAAAGCTCCATGTATAAGATTGAACACCATAACATCTTTAGCTGGAATTGTTCATCTATGGAGAAATTAAAAAGCCTCTTTTACTTCCATCATAAATTAGTGGATTTAGTTTTATTACTTATATAAGATATAGATATGACAACATTCATCAATTCTATTAGCACAAGCACCTACATAAAAAATTATGATCACAATATGAGCACTCTGGGCGACCTGGATGACAATGTTTGATACAATCAGAATCGGAATGGCAGGCTTCGCCATAGTCCGTTGAATACGGCGGTAGGCATAAACAATGGTCTTCAAAACAGATCGGATTCCCAATTTGACATATGTGAGTTTTACAATCTTCTTGGATCTTACATGGCCCCGCATGTGATATTGCGCAACCTGCATTATTAGGAGAGAACTTAAGCTTGGTAATCTTTTGACCTACATCGTTAGGGAAACCTTGAAAATTTAAGTAAAAGCCACAACATACACTTTAAATCAAATTTCATATTTCACTTTGCGGGAATGACCATTTCATTTCATTTTGTTCATGTTCAAATGGTTAATACCGCAAGCAATTGTATATAAAGTACTTAAAAGCTACTTCATAAGGAACTTTCATTCATGAAGATCCAAAATTGATATTCCTTGTCAAGAGAACTTCTTTTCTCAAAATGCTCTCATTCAAATACCACAAAGACCCGTCATCACTACTAGTAGCCCACTATCACCACCATTAAAAGGAAAAAAGAAAAAAGAAAAGGGTAGTAGTGATGGTGTAGTAGTATGGGTTATGATGGTGATAGAAATATATGGGTGTTCTTATACTTAGTTTGACCATTAAACCTTATTCCAATCATTATACAACATAAGCAAAGGACGGCAATGTTTCATTAAACTAAATAAATTAATTACTATTAGACCTTGTTTAAACCCTATTTTACCCCAGAGGTGTAACCACTTTGTTAGTCTTTTTTTCATTAAACAAAGTGAGTAGACAATAAGTTCTTATACAAGTCAATGATAGCATTGAACTCGACGATATACCCACAGTAACGTATTTGATGATAGAAGAAAAAACCACTTACAATATACGAGAAGCATGATCACTAAAAAGCATTTAGAACTAATTTTCTCCATTTTGACTTTGGTTGGACTTAAAAGGCAGTAAAGAGAAGTTCTTCTTTGATGTAAGGTCATACGGCTGAGCGTTATAACTTATCTCTTTATGTAGAGAGATGCTATTGCCTAAAGATGCATGTATCTTAAGATCTTGATAAATACAATAAGTCATTAAATGTCATGCTATATACAGACAAATAGTATGATTTTGTGGCAAGTATTGATACGGAAGGATACCATACTATATATAGACAAATATCTTATTATACTATGAGATAAGAGACACTATAGATATAAAATACCTTACTAAAGTGAATTTGGAGGAAGCTCTTCTATTGCATTCTTTATTTTGGATTTGCAATAAGCTAATCTAAGTAGGTATTAGTCTATTAGATGCATTAGATCTTTAGAAACTTTTACCCTTTCATATTCAACCTCCCCATTTATTATATTTGTTTATGATGTTATTTGATTATGATATTCATCATAATTATCAAAAAACATTATAAAGAAATTTTTATATTTGGGTAAGTTGAAAAAACACTCCCTTTGGATTTGTATCATGTGCGCTTAATTTCCTTATCTATGAAATGGTATATGTGTGTGTGTATGTTTTTCTTTTTTTTTTTTTTGTTAGAAATGAAATTGTACGTTTAAGCTCTCAAATCTTTATAAAAGATACATTAAAATTTATATATGATCGTTTTGCCCCTGATTTTATGCATTATTCAAATTTTATGTTATTATATTATGAAATTGTCATTTATAGGAGTGAGTGGGTACAATGGCTAAGATATAAGGCCCTTCTTGTATCATAGTCATGCTTTACCCTATAAAAATAGGTTCCTAAATTTTGGAATAAGAATCGACTCTGTATCACCTCAAAAAAAATTTGAGACTTATATCCTATAAATCATATAAGGTATTCAGTACCTTATAGAATTCATTAATTTTTTTATTGTATTTTTATAATATTGGATAGATTTTGACTTTCTGAATAATTCTGACCTAGCCTGAATAATAACCCTTCTCAATATATTCCTCATATTTATCAAAAATATTCATAAGAAAATAATTATATTTGAAGCAACATTATTTCATCTCACGAAATCTTCATTTCCAACATTTTGGCTTTGATTTCATTTTATTACGCAAAAAAAAAAAAAGAAAAGAATCTTAACTTCCATTGTTTATAAATTTCATTTTTTATATGTTTCTCTATCTTTTATTTATACCCTGTTAATATACTCAAGGTAGATGACTGCAACAACCCTATAATCATTATGATATGTGATCCAAAATCTTTATAAGTAATAATTATATTTAAGTGATCGTCCTGAAACTTTTACTGCGAACATTTGGGCATTGATTTCGTTTATTGCCAAATAAATCTTAACTTACGCAAACTGTTTTTCATTTTTATTTTTATTCCTTTTCATCTATTCCCTTATCCCATTTATCGCATCATGGATGCACGTAGATGATCTCCATAAGATAGTTGATCTTCAATAGATATGTAAACCCATGAGTTTAGTCTAAATCCTAAACTAAACTAAGATAATCTAAATATCTTTATAAGTCAATAAGGCTGTATAGATTAAAAACTTTATCAATTTATAAAGTCTAAACTATCTTAATAAGAAAACCCTAAAATATTGATAAAAACCCTAATCGTAGAAAAAATTGTTGATAAACGATTGGAGATAACTTCTAAATGCTTATAAATGTAAAAATATTAAATTAATTCATTAGAATTTATAATAATATTTTATAATTGATATTAACCTTATATTTATACCGATAAATTAATATTATGTCAATTTAGACATTTATTTATTATTTAGACAATATATAATAGATATCAATAACATGATTTACAATTTACTTTATAGTTATATTATTTATTATTCTAAATATTATTTATAAAGTTAGAAATATGTAAGGAAGTTCTAATATATATTTTATTGATTTAGTACATTTGATTCTTTATTTTTCCTCTTACTTCATCTTTTTCTCTATTTTCTTTTTATTTTCAAATTATATATATATATAATACATATAACATTTTAGAAGTTATCCAAGTCAATGTTTGACCAAGTCAACATATTGTTTTTAATGGCATTTAATTCTCTTATCCTTCCTTTTTCTTTCCCAATTTTTTTCCTTTTGCCTTGAACTAAGTATCCCCCTAGATTCTTCTTTAATTTTCTTACCTTGTCTTCAAATTTCTCATATAATTGATCCCCTTTTTCATTCCATTTGGACCGACACACACACTCCCAAATGCTACCATCTTTTTCTTCTACTTTCCTCCATTTTCTTACCTATTCTCAACTTCCAATCCTAATATCAAACTACTTAACTTTCAACACAAAAAAGAGAGATTAAAAGAGGAATTATTCACTAAACTATATATTAAGGCAAGTAATTATATTTACTTTACATAATATTAGTAGTAATCCTTTATGTAAAAGTAGATTTTATGTAATTTCTTGATATATTTTGTACCATCTTATTTTGATATAATTAGCATGTATTTTAGTGTAAGAATTTGGAGACTATATGTAAATATGTTAGTTTTTGGATGTATAATTCTTTTCTTTTGAAGATGTTGTATATATGTATGTATATACTATTATATGTATAGATAAGTAGATTATATATGTTATTGCTTTACTTAGAAATATGAGTGTGGGAGTAAATATGTATGTATATATATAGGGTTTACATGTATATGTATATGAATAAAGAAATATATATATATATAGCATATATATACATACCTATATATATAATACTTAATACATATATATGTGTGTATAAAACCGAAAATATGTACATATGTATAAGTATTATATATTAAAATTTCTTTAAAAATATACTAAGAAAGTATAAAAATGCGTATAAATATACACGTATAAAAGTATGTATAAAATTAGGTATAAATATGTATACTTATAAATGTACATGTACATAAATACATACAATAAAAATATAGTACATATATAAATACATGTACATACATATGCCTACAAGTATAGACATACACATGTAAACATGTTTATACATATAAGTACATATACTAATATACTAAGTATAAGTGTATCCAATAGTATAATAATATAAATAAGAATACATATGTACATATGTTTATGTATGACTGTAAATAATAAGATACTAAATATAAGTATATATAATAAAATAATTAAAAATATATGTATGTACATAAACACATAAGTACATAAGTATAGTTATACATATACAAAATACAATTATTTAATATAATATAAAAAAATATACATACATATATAACGAGTCAAAACTTATAATACATAATTAAGGCTCATAATATATTAATTAATTAAATATAATAATGTATAAATATACCTAATAATGGTATAAAATCTAAGAAATATAAAAATTAAGAAAACTCAGCAAAATACCATGTGGAAAACCAAATCGTGCAACGTTAGTAATGTATCCCAAATAAATAATTAAACCGAAAATTTCAAATTAATTGAAGAATAATAATAGTAAATTAATACTAATGACAAAATTACAATATATAGAAAATTAAGCTTAAAATAGGAAAACAATGAAATCTATATAAATTGAAATTAAAAATAATAAATTATAAAAATATAAAATTTAGAAAATTAACTAAATCATAAAATAGTGAAGAAAAGCTTAAAATCAATAAATAACGCTAATCGGGTCAAAATAATCAAATTCATAGTAATTTAGGTTTATCTCGAAAGATGCAAGTTTTAATGTCCAAAACATACTCCGCTACGTGAACATACTCCGCTATGTCCAAAACATACTCCGCTACCTAGTTATACTCTTACATAACTAATGAGCGAACATTTACATAATATATAGTAATCTAATTTGATTAATTCCATGAAAAATTCTATAAACTTAGAAAAATATGTGTTCCCAATTTAATTGTTACAATTGTTAAATTAGCTCACCGCTTTGACTTTCTAAAATTACCATTTAAGCCCTAAAATTGATCAAAATCATCATAATCTACCTATGGAACTAAATTTACGCCAAAGATCAAAATCAACCAATTCATAATCATTAAGCTTCTAGAATTCTAATAAATTAGCTTCATGAAAAGAATTATAAAAATCCATTAACTACCTTAAATTTTAAAAGTAGCTACAAAAATAATTCCAATAAATAGAAAATGAGCTACTAACTAAACTTTCTTATCATGTAAATTAAATAAAACATATCAAGAAGCTACACACCAGAAAACAACTTAAACTATTTCACTAAGCATTCCAAAAATTAGACTGATTTCAATTCTAAGCGTTGTGATTTGTTAAGGATCGCATATAATTTGTAACATTTTCAATTAAAAAATTATGACAAACTACACTAAAATTATGCCAAAATTCATTTTTCTAGAATTATTTAAGCAGATATTACAATTTTACAAAATTTTCAAAAATTAGCTAAAGATAGACCCTTATCGGTTCACAATATTGTAGTGGCCACAGACCAACCCCACTATGTTAACCGGCCCAGACGTAACCTCCTCTTTCAACCCCCAAATCCATGTAACAATAAAGTTGCTCTAACCTCCTAAATTGCCACTAACCTAACCATGAAGCAATTTTTTCCTATTTTCTTTTTTTTTTCTTCGATTTCTCCTTTTAACCACTCTTGAATCTTGTTACAATACTTCTCTAAGATCATTTATGTTTGAATTGTGCAAGTTTCTAAGTTCGAGAGGAAAGAAATTGATTTTTGTTGTTGGTAATAGTTACTAAGACTAATGGCCTGTTTACATGGAAGTAATAAAGAGAGAAGATAGTAATTATTCCCTCACAACTATTTGTTACCTTATTTACTGGAAAATTGGGTAGGGAATTTTAATTTCCATGAGCTTTTATGCTCTCACTCTATTAGAAATAGCTATTACTAAGAAAAGGTGGAATTTTTATAGTAGGGATGAAAAGTTCAAATGATGTGATACTATACTCTCATTAATACTGCAATTAATGACTAAATAAGAGTAAACTAATATTTTTTTTTTTTGTTTTCATAACTGAACACTACAGTTAATGAAGTGAAGTAAATATTACAATAAATACTCCTGCAATAAAAAAATTGAACGAATAAACACTAGAATGGTAGTGTTTAGCTTATTCCTATTAATAATCATTTACAAATCATAATTTTTATATTCCCCATCTGTTCCATTCTAATAAGTAAACAGGTTGTAAGTATGCCATTTTCATACTAATATAAGTCAATGCCGTGATTTACACTTCAATTTTACTACTTTTTGTAATTATACATATTTTGTTTTACTTTGTCTAACTATATACCCAATTGAAAATTTAGTTATTACCGTTTACACTTCATTTAACTCTAATTTATACCGTTAGTTCAATCAATACGATTAGCTAATGAGGTAGATACCTATGGCCTTAAGGAGTTCACTTAACTCTCCTCGATGGCTACTAGCCAGCATTGCAAATTGTGGGTCAAAACCCACTGTATAAGCCCTATAATTAGGAGTTTAGTATCAAAACGTAGAATTTAGGGCGATTGGGTAAATTGTTCAATCAAGCCTAAATTTTACAATGAAATTAGAAATATTAGTAAAAGTGATCACATAAGTTTAAATTTAGGAAAATAAATAACTAAATATTATAATATCTAATTATATATATATTACCCGTTATTTATCAAAAACGTATAAAATAAGTTTCGATAATTAAATAATCGATAGAGATAAATTATACACACACTAAAAATCATAAAATAAAATAAATAATATTTAAAAGTATTTATTTATGCCACATATGTATTTATGTATAGGTAAAAATACCCAAAATTACTTAAAATATGCTAAAATAATACTAAATAATTAAGAAAAAATCAAGAACAATGTGAAAAAATATAGAATTGTCTAGAAATGGGGCATAGGATGCTAGGGATGCAAGTTTGATAATGAAAATAACCCAGATATAAAGAAAAAAGAAAGTAGATAAGGGACAAATGGCATAAAGAAAATTCCCCTAGAATTCACTCTAGTGAATTAGGAAGCAAGAAAAATTAAAGAGAAGTAAGAAATTATACAAAAATTTACAAAAATAGTGTGCAAATAAGGCATTAGGAGGGAAACCAAACCCAACGACCACTTAGAACAAAACAACCACCACTACTGGACAGCTGAACCACCGCTTGGATTCACCAACATAGGGGGAGCCACCGTTAGTGGCTAGAGACTAATCGAATAGTGAGTTTGAGTTTACCTTCCAATTTTATTTAATTTGTTAAAAATATTAAATAAATATGAAAAATTATGAAATTCAGTATTCTGAGGTATTTTTGTATGTAGATTTAAAAAAAAAATCAATTTAATAAAATTAGGTCCTGAGATATATAATGCTTAAAAAATCCTTCAACCCGAACTAGTTTTCGATTTTGATTAAAATGACCTTAATATGGTAGTTTTAACTTCAAAATTGTTTAGTAAACTATTTAAGGTATTCATGATAGTGCTATGAAGAGTTTTTCTAAAAATTTATTTTCTAAAATTTTAGTTAATTTTTAGGCCCTAAATTCATGCATAAAAGGTAATTTATGGGCTTAATTTAGTGACTTAATGTTAATTTGTTGGAAATTCTGATTTAGTATGCAATAAGGTATCTTGAGATGTTAATTGCTAATGTAAGATGGTATTTATGGAGTTTAAGGTGTTAGTTGTGTATATTATGCATAATATGCAATAAATATGTGTAAATGAATAATAGGTAAAAGAGTATATTTAAGTTAATTTTATGATTTACGATTAATTAGGTATAAATTTTGATTTAAAATATAATTAGAAATCATGATATGTTATTTGGCGATGAAAGATGATATATGTAGTGTTAGAAATATTAGATAAGTGATATAAGTGTAAATTATGTAATAATACATAATATGTGTATATAAGAATTAAATGGATAGAAAATATTAGGTCAAAATTAATAATATTATAATAGTAATAATATAAAATAAATCTAATATGGAATGAATATTTAGGTAATTATGTAAAAAATGTAAGTTAATCTCATATTGAGATCAAATTTGGTAGTTAAATTGAGAGTAAAGTATACCATACTAACCAAAATATTAGCTAGAAGCTAAATAGGAGATTTAAGATACCCAAATATAATTAGTTAAATTTTATATATTGATTCAAAAGGAATTCCTAGGGTTTATATATAAAAAACCATAACTAGAAACCGAATTAAAACCTAAATAGGAAACTAATTCAAGAACTGAATCCGGAGCTAGCCTAGAATAGATCAGTAATAAGTAATATATATAACTTGGATAATCAAATCAAATTATAATTCAAGCCTATATATCATAAGGGTATAAATACTAAAAGAGTATTTATATTACAAGGATAAGCAGAAACGAGTTGACCCTATAGTAAGTTGAGTGAGTAAGTTAAGGATTTTAGGTAGATTAGGATCAATATATTGCTATATCTTAGAGTACTATATTAAAGTACTTAAAGGCTTAGGATTGTGTTGTATGTGCTTGTAAATAGTTGATTGTGTGCATGCTTATATGTCTCTAACTATTTGGTTATAAACCGATGCCTTGCTATAATGGTTGTTGTGAATGGTGTGGAGTGAAATTGCTTTATCAGCTTAAATTGAGTTTAACCATATTGAACCTAATACCTTAACTAGAGATGCATTTCAACTCTTTAGGGGATACATAGGATTCTCTTATCAAATATAGACACCTTCGAAAAGGATAGCTTTGCAACATAACGGTCCATTCTTTATCCTTAATTGAACTAAGTGACAAATGAAAAAGTCGCAATAAGGATGAGAGCAATGGTTTGAATGATGGTCATGGGGGGGAGTAATACCTCCATGGTACAAACCTAGGTTTAGTCATGAACCGTTGCATAATAATTGAAACTCCTCAACCCGGATTAGAGAGGGTGAAATTACTTGAATTTCACAACGGACCAAACCATATTATGTGATAGCATTTACGTGTTGCATTACATTTAATTAATTGTTTGAGAACCTTATTTGTGTTTGTTATGTAGTCTTATGTCTCCATCTTGACTTACTAAGCTGTTGGTTACTCATACCTTCATAGATTTTCTTGCAGGTGGCAATTAATATACTACATTATAATTATCTTAATGTTAGTACTCTATTGAAGAAATTTGGGGGAGTGAAGATAAATTGGAGTATCAATAGTGTCATGGAAGTTTTGCTAGTGACTCATAGATAAGAAAGAGAGTAATCATCTAATATGTAGCTATTTTAGACTATTTTGTTATGTATACATTTCCTAGAACTATAAGACTATCTATGTAAATATGATTTAAAGTTTATAGTTTTGTATGTAATTTTATTAATAAACATGTATGACTGTTTGTGTTAAAGTGTAAGTCATAGAAACATTGTGTAAATCATATCTACGATAGTAACTATAAGGTCAATTACTATCATAGGTTGATTTACACGATAGAACTATTCTATTACAACTCTACCACTTCAAAGTATAGCACACTACAAAATAGAAGGTCACAACCCATTTAAAAAATGTAGATCGCAACACCTACTAGTAGTCGTGGGTGGCTATGCACAGCTCTTGGGAGGTCATATGACCCTCCTAAGACCATGAGCAACCATCCTATTAGCTTATCGTACTGAATGGACTATCATTATGAATAAGAATTAATCGAGATATAAATTGTGACAACTAAATCTTCAATTAGATATATAATTAAACAAATTGAAACTTCAGGTGTATAATAGCAAAAAGTAATGAATTTGTAGTGTAAATCATGACACTGCCCCTACTTCTTATATTATTCCCCATTTCCTTAATCTAATTGCTGACATATAAGACATACTATCCATCGAGACACTACAACTGCAAATCATGTTGTTAATTTAGTTGTTTCATGAATTCACCAGGATGGATATTATTATTTTTATATTCTTTTCCATATTTCAACCAATTAAGGTAATTTACATATAAACATATTATCCATAATATCTATTTGTTGATAAGATATTTTGGACTTGGGCTCTTCAACTCTATACCAACCTAATTAGACTCATGGCCCAGCTCGACTTACTAATATTTAGCTGCATTATCCTCTTAGTCAACCTTGGCCCAAGCCCACCAAATGGCCTACCAATCACAATGGCCAAGTAACAGTTTAAAGACAAAGGAAGACTTGAAGACCAAGTGAATAACCACAATCTAACAAATCTAAACCACATTAGATGGCATGTTCCCACTACCTAGGGCATGAGGCATTGGCAAAGTGTTGTTACTAGTCCCTTAACTTCTAGCAACCCTCTTCTATAAATACCAACCAAAATCCTAATGATAAACCACTTACATTCTTTGCGTACTTAGACTACTTATTGCATTCTTGCACCCTTGCATCCTTATTCTCCCTACATACTAGATATTGACTTAAGCATCAAAATAACCATGCTGAACAATACCCCGACGCCTCTAATTTATGTTCTTTTGCAAGCAATTTACCCAAGAGCAAAGTCCAATTCGTTCTATGCTCTACTAGTAGAATCCTATAAATGACATTTGGCATCATCTATCGAAAACTGACTTATCCAATACCTAAACAATCCAAACACTCTCTAAGCATAGAAAAATCAACCTCCAGCTAGGCATACCCCTAAGCAACAACTCAAGTACCTAGAATGGATACTTAAGGAGTTCTCTGCTCACAACAAGGAACTTTAATCCAGAATGGATGAGGTTAAGCAATAGAGTAAGCACACTTGAGTGCTTAAAGTCTCAAACACCCATAATGGGTTAAACAACCAGCAGCAATAGCAATAGAATGATAGGGCACTACAATCCAATCCTTAAGTACAGGAGCAACTGGTGCAGTCTGCAAATAACCATAGCCATACCCTTGCTGGCAATGAGCAGACAACTGACTCCCATTTGGTTAGAAGGGGAGGAGGAGGAGGAGGGATAGCACATGAACAAGCTCTACAAGATTATCAGGAGGCTCTCTGAGTGCTAAGAGTGTAAGGCTATGGAAGGTGCTGACCTGGTCACCAATAACAAAACCTCCTTCACTAAGGGTGTCTTAGATGAAATTTTGCCTCTGACCTCCAAGCTCCCTACCATAAACCAGAACAATGGCACTTATGATCCTAATGATCACCTTCTACATTTCCGCACCTTTATGAACCTCCATGGTCATAAAAATGTTATTATGTGTAAGGCCTTCTTAGGCACCTTAAGGAAAGCAACTCAAATGTAGTTTAACTACCTAACCAAGAAATCTACCTCCTTCAACGAGCTCACTCATTGTTTTAGCTTTCACTTTAGGGCTAGCAAGCCCCCATCTAATGATACCTCGTCTTTATACATGATTGGACAAAAGGAAGAGGAAACCCTTTGAGACTATGTAGCCCAATTCAACAACGTCATGGTTGAAATCTCTCAACTGAATGATGGAGTCATCGTTCGTACCTCTTAGCTCTGCATTAGGCCTTCTAGAGACTTAGTCTAATCAATCTCTAAAAGCAAACCCAAGACCCTAGCCGATTCTAGAATAATGTATAGAAATATATGGACTAAGAGGACAACATTCACACCAAATGCGAAGCCAACCTAAAGAGATTAAGTGACAAGAAAGATAAAGAGTAAGGGTCCGTATAGGACCACCTCGATGGGAGGGCACTGAACCGAGATGATGGGGAGAGCTCCAATAATAACAAGCGTTCCTTACCCACACCTATATACACCTAACATACCCCTTTGAACCAGCACCTAGCCTAAGTCCATATGGAGGTCTGGGGAAAAGGCCTACTACAAAAAGCCCCTAAAATTAAGGGGAACCCTAATCGTTGGAACTTTAACAAGTATTGCAAGTTCTACGAAGACTACAGTTACGCGACAGATGACTGCTTTTAGCTAAAGAATGCCATAGAGTACTCCATTCAAAGAGGCAACTTCAAAGAGTATGTAGCCGAGCACAACGATGGTGGAGACAGGGTACCTCAAAGGCAGCAAATTGAGGATGCCTAAGTCAAAGGCAATAACAATTACCATGATAATCAAGCCCCCAACAACGTCATTAACATTATTATTATAAGGCTACACCTTGGGAGTGGGTCGAGTTATAGTAACTCGACTAACAACTTGTTCAAAGCGATGGCAATAATGGAGAAGAGGTAAAGGTGGCACCACTATCTCTTTATCAAACGAGGATCTCAAGGGGGTTGACACTACCTATCAAGGTTAGGGTTAAGACCCTTTTAAGGTGAAGAAGGCCATTGATTGAGCCTTATAGGCTAACTCAGACAAGTTCACCTGATCGGCATCGAATATGCCAAGTAGAGGATGTCCAGCCTATCAAATAGATGAAGAGACACTTTGCTCCAAAATGGTAGGCTACCATTGAAGATGAAGTGCAAAAGCTACTGAAGCCAAGCTTCGTACGAGAGAAGTATCCAACCTGGCTAGCTAATGTGGTGCTAGTCAAAATGAAAAATGGAAAATGGAAAATGTGTATCGATTATACCAACCTCAATAAGGCTTACCCAAAAGATTGCTTCCCTCAACCGAAGATAGACCAATTGGTCGACTCCACATCAGGACATACTCTACTGAGTTTCATGGATGCCTTTTTAGATTAAAATCAAATCAAGATGGACCAAAAATACAAAGTCCATACCTCTTTCATCACAGATTTTGGCACCTACTGCTATATTATCAAGTCCTTTGGCCTAAAAAATGCTGAGGCAACATATTAGAGAATAGTGACCACTTTATTTAAGCCCCAACTCAGGCAAAATATAGAGGTATACATGAACGATATGATAGTTAAGAGCAAGTAGCTAGGCAATCACATCAAGGCCGAAACATAAGGAAGTATGATATGAACTTGAACCCCCAAAAGTGTGTATTTAGAGTTGGCTCCAGCAAGTTCTTAGGCTTCATGGTAACAAAGCATGGGATTGAAGCCAATCTTGAGAAGATTAAGGCCATTAAGGACATGAAGCCCCTTACCTCGATCAAGGAAACCTAAAAGCTCACCGATATGGTAGTTACACTAAGGAGTTTCCTATCTAATAGCTTAGACCAATGCACAAAGTTTTTTAAGATCCTTAAAAATCCTAAGGGTTTTAAATGGACTCCATAATGTGAGGCAGTTTTCAAAGAATTGTAGGACTTCCTAAAGCATTTACCAGTGCTATCGAAGCCTATCTTAAGGGAGGACTTTTACTTGTACTTGGTGGTCGGTGACATAACACTTACATCCATGCTAGTAAGGATAGAAGGTAAGGAGCACAGGCCTGTGTATTACATCAATTACATCCTCTAAAGGCCTAAGGTTAGGTACACTAAAGTAGAGAAGTTCTTTTGGCTATTGTGATTTATGCACGTTGACTTCAACCCTACTTCCAAGCACATCAAATCGTCATGTTAACAAAATAGCCCCTCCGTATGCTTCTATAGAAGCCCAACGCATCTAGTTAGATGGTCAAGTACGTGCTAGAGATAAGCTTGTACAAAATTAGTAATAGCCATGAACAGCCTACAAAGCTAAAGTATTTTTTATTTCATCATAGAGTACAATGGAGAGGAGGAAGCACTACCTAAAGATGACAAATTGATGTAGACTCTCCACGTTGATGGCTCGTCCACCTCAAGAGGTAAAGGTATAGGATTGGTGCTCACGGGACCGCATAAAACAATAGTTTGCTATGCCCTCAAGTTCTGATTTGATACAAGCAATAATGAATCAAAATATGATGCCTTGATTGCTGATCTCATGCTGGCCAAAGAGATTGGTGTTGAACACCTTGAAGTATTGTCAAACTCAATGCTTATCATCCAATAAGTTCAAGGTGAGTATGAAGCTAGGGACAACACCATGGTAAGATACTTAAAGAAAGAAAAGACTATCCTAGCCAAGCTCCCTTCATAGAACATCACAAAGATTCCTTGAACTGAGAACTCCGTTGCAAATTGGCTATCTAAGCTCATCTCCACTAGAATATAAAGGCTAGAAGTAAAGGATAAGAAAATCTTTATCAAGTACTTACTTGAGAAAAGTATTGCTCCGAGAAGAGCTAAGGTCCTTGAGCTCAACATCGTATATTCTAAGCCGTACTGGATAAACCTTGTCAATAGTTACCTGGAGTGGGGTACGCTACCGAATGATAGGAAGGAGGCTAAGAAGTTGAGGTATCATGCCACCAGCTACACATTGATCGACAATGTCATATACCGAAGAGGAACCTTCATTTGCCAAGGTGCCTCCAACCTGATGAGGGACTACACATCATAGAAGAGCTACACACTAAACTGTGCAACAACCACATTCAATTACAAGCCCTCTACACTCGAGTCTTTGCTATAGATACTATTGGCCTACCATGAAGTAAGATACCAAAGTAGTAGCCTAGAGGTGCCCTCAATGCTAGAAGCATACCCTAATCACTTATGACCCTAGTTCCAGCCTCCAGCCCCTTACAAGCCCATGGTTGTTCACCTAATGGGGCATTTATATCCTTAATGCCTTCCCTAAGGCCTCTGGTAGAAGATAGTTCATTATTATGGCCATCGACTACTTTACGAAGTGCTATAAGGTGAAGCCATTGCTAAGATCAAATAGAGGAGTATAGAGCCCCATGTATATAATAACATCCTCTATAGGTTTGGTATTCCATACACCCATATCATGAATAAAGGGCGGTAATTCAACAATCCTAAGTTTAAGGAGTTTTAAGCGAAGCATCACATCATGCCCCACTTCACCTTAGTCATACAGCCCTAGTCCAACAACAAAGTTAAGGTGACCAATATGATCATCCTCAACAACACCACATAGAGGGTTGACCGAGCTTAAGGGAGATAGGCAAATGAGCTACCGAACATCTTATAAGGCCACAAGACCACCCATCATACCTCTACAAACAAGACCCAATTTCACCTTACCTTCAACTTGGAAGCAATCCTCCCCATCGAGTTAGAACTCCCTAACATCTAAACTCAATCATTCAATACCATTGCAAAAGAGTCCCTCTTGCAAGCCAATGTAGATACTATAGAAGATATCTAAGACCTTGCTGCAATGTAGGTGGTTGCTTACAAATACAGGGTGGCCAAATATTATGACAAGATAGTTCAGTATAAGGAATTCAAAGTAAGAGACATAGCCTACTGAATGCTTAAAGCCATTGGCTCGCATAAAGGGGAAGGAAAACTAGCCCCTAAGTTAGAAAGATTAGATGGCATGCTCATCCCATATACATGGAATGTCGATAATCTGCAGCTTTATTTTAAGTAGAATGATGTAAATATGTTTGTAATTATCCATTGAAGTTATTAATGAAAAATTCATTCCTCAAAATCATTGTATGTCCCTTATATTTTCTTACTTAACTAGTCCTAAGCCCAAAACGAGTGAACGGACCTCTATACTCCTCAAGTCCTCATAAGGAGTCCTAACTCATGTGCTTCTTCAGGTATAAGCAAGTCAAAACACTACCGCCCTTGATAGGCATCTAACTACTAGACCTTTAACCCATAGCCAAGCTCAAGATCTTAAAGGACTAATAAGGTGAATTCTCCTACTCCAACTAACTCCTGCCAAGGCTAAGCTGATCCTTATTGCCAACCAATTCCTAATGCCAAGTCAAATGACTTCATGTCTTTCAAAAGTTGTGTACCGACTGGTTGAATGCTTTGCGTCAGCCTAACTCCTCTCACACACTTGCTAGGCCATGGCCAAGTCGACCTCCAGATCAACAACATTAGTGTCAAGAAGCTAAGAGCTCCAACACATATAAACAGCCACTCCTCTTTGGATAAGCCCAAGTCAACCTAATACCTCTACTCAACACCCCTGCATAGCCTCCCATCCTAATCGTACTATTTTTTCTGTATCTTCCAAAGGCATCACCAATATATTGTTGCCACATATCCAGGCACACTTAGAGAATCTGCTGCCCTAATCAATATTTTTCCTTAAATATTTGTTTTTACCCTTTTGTATTCCTTATACATTACTTCTTTGGACATTACCCTTTTGTCTTTTCTATTTTTAAGCAAGTTGCCTTAATTTTTCAAGTATAAATACCCATGCTACATGTAGTCACATAATAATTAGAATCATCATCATAAATATATTGAATATTCCTTTTTATGACCATTGTTATCTTAGCTTGTTTACTCTTTTTACTCTTATCCTAACCCTTAAGCAAGGCTAGGTAGCATGTATCCTCTCTTGGACCATCTCATACGTCATATCAAATTGTATCATGAGTCCTTAGAAGTTCTATTGGTGCGTAAGATCCTTTGTAGCTATTCATGGGTTTGCTTATCTTACTATCATGTTCTTTCGCATGACTCCTATTTCATTCTTCAAACTTTTGGCAAGCTTGGACCCACTTCAGTGACCAGCCTTGTCTATTCTTGGCTTCAATCCACATCAGACTTGACCCCATCAAGTTTCCACAACAAGGGTAAAAACCCTTTGCATAACGAAAGAACTCTTATAGTACCTATCGGAACACCACTAACTCAACCCCTAACTAGCTACTAACAACTAAATGGTCCTTTAAGAAGAGCAACCCTAACTCTTCCCTAAGAAACATGACCTAAACTATAAATAGCTAGACAATCCTTTGAGAAGGGTAACCTTAGCTCTTCCTTAAAGATAAAATGACCTTAGCCTCTAATGACTAAGCGATCCTAAAGGACCAACTGACCCTAAGTAACCAACTAACAACAAGTAAGCACTAAGTATCAAACCAAGCATTGACAAGTCAGAAGTACATAAAGCAAAAGGAAGTACAAATAATAGAAAAAGTAAGGCTCTTCATTTAATTATTTAGGGCATTCACAATCGGTAAAGGCCAGCATACTAGCCCTTTGCAACAAGTTTCTTTACAAAAACCAAACAAGTAAAAAAAAAAATGGGGCAGAAGAAAAGAAGAAAACATTGGTTTTGTTACTTGGGATCAACTAACTCTAGTAATTCAAAGAAGTCTAATTCATTGATCTGTTCAGCTGGAAAATCTACTTAAATTACTAGGCCTTGAGCTGTAGAAGAAGAAGGAAGAGTCTACTGGCTTCACTCAATAGGATGGTTACCTTGACCTTGATCATTCTTTGAAGCGCCTTCAAAAGTGACCCCCTACTAAGCTATAAGGGTTGAGGAGGATGCAGGAACGTCTTAGACGACCTCGACAATAGGAGGGATGCCTTGGACAACCCTGACAATAAGTACGGCCATACTTTCCCTCTCACAAATTGCCCTCTCCTCTCAATGGGTTAGACGATCCAAGTAGTCCAAAAAGCCCAAATGCAAGCCGAGGTGATGATTGAGCACATCTTCTTGGAGCACCTGACCCAATTTAATAGAGATATCTTCACATTCATCAATCCACTCCCTTGACCAAAGGAACTTATTAATGGCCTTCTTCTCGGTAGTATCACTTATTACATCCCCGTTCTCTAAGCTGGAGATTGTCTCTTTCATCTCTCCAGCCCCTTTTTAGAGGTCTTAGATCCTCCACTCTAGCTTAACCTTTAAACTAGCGAGCCTTAGCAATACTTTTTGGCATTCTCACAATTGTTCACTTTCATCGCCAACTCAGTTCGTATCTTAAAGATTGATGCATTAAGCTTCTAGTTGCAATGGTCAAGCTCCTCCTTGGCCTTCTTTCCCTCTTCCCACTTCTTAAAGAGTTGAGCTTCAAATTTCTACTCTTCTACTAGTTGTCTTTTTAGTGCAACAATCTCCTCAATGCCCCCCTTAGCTTCCTTCAACTCCTCACTCCCTTTCTCTAGCATAACCTCCAAAGCTGCTTTCTGCAAATACAAACGACGAAGACATTAATTAACTTTGCAAAATGTCTTATTAAAGCACTTAAAACAAGACTCTACCTCTTTGCAACCCTCCTATGAGATAAGCACCTCTATTTAGAGGTCCTTTACCTCTCCTAGCAAATTGTTGTAGCAAGAAAGTCAGAGTAGCACCTAGCTATGAACTACACTCCATGAAATGCATCATGAGCAACTAAAAGAAAAATTAGAAAGACACTACAGAATAGAACAACTTACAGAAAGTGAAGACTCTCCTAATAGTTCAGTGAGCTAAGGTAACCCCCTAAATTGATGGGGGAGTCGACTTAAAGCTTTGTCATCATCTCTAGAATGCCCCAATCAATAGGGGTGAAGGACCTTACCAAAGCTTATAAGCAGTACTCGGTTGAGCAATGTCGTATCGCTCGCCCAAACATCCTACTTGGACTTATAAGATTTCCGCTATACTGCTTGGCGGTCACTTCGAAACCACCATCATACAAATGACGGTCCTTAGAATCATTTAAGATGGTCTTGTACAACTCCAAGATGTTCTTTACCCTCCAATGCTTCTCCATGGTTTCTACCTGAGCTCTCCCATCTGATCTAAGGTAAGGTAAGGGTGACTAAAGGGGAACCAATGAGAGGTGGGTTTATTGAACGGCCTTAGTACCTTTGCCTTCTTTAGGTCCAGTACACTTGTTTTCCCCACTTTTAGGGTCTTCCTCTTCTTTCCCTCTAGCTCATCCACTGTGTTGGCCTTAGGCATTTTCTCCATGCCCTCGGAAAGGGAAGGGAGTACTACTAACTCTAACTCGTCTATAGTAGGGAGTCCTCCTACAGCATAATGAACGGCTAAGATGTGTGAAGGAAACCAAATGCGAGAGAGACCGTACTCAGAGGCTCGATAACCACCGGCTCTAAGGATAAGACACTAACAAAGATCCTTTGAGGCAAAGTAGGTAGCTCCATCCTACTAGTCTCTCCCATCCCTGCCTTCAGCTTCACAGCCTTACCTTTGGGGTCAGCAACCCCCTTCTCTTGTTTTTTCTTAGACCCTTGCCACCTTATAAGTTCCATCTCAATAGGTTAGGGTAGTTCCCTAAACCCAACTAGCCTTTCACTTGCAAAAGAAAATTAACAACGTCAGTAGAAAACATAAAAATCATAAGTACTTACAACCTTCATTGTAGCTAGCACGAGCAAGGAGGACTCCCTACTCCTTTAGAGGATGATGGACGAAAGATAGTTTTTGTAAGCCTACGCTGGCACAATAGAGGAGTCTTTTCACACCAAGATTGAACCTATACCTTCTACCCACTTCTTCATCACAGCTTTCTCCATACTGAGGAAGAGCTGAGAGATTAGTACGGTAAAGTACCTCCGCATTATCTCCTCTACATTAGTCTCATTATTATGCCTTAAAGCCATTAAGGCTTCAGTCTCTCGAGCAGTCTCAAAGTTGCTCGGGCTAAGCTTCTTTGAAGCTCTAATCCGGACCAGTAGAGTCTACCAAGTTTAGAAGTTTGCCTCCAATGGCAACTCCACCACCAGAAACTCATCTTGCTAATTCTTCACGTAAGAGCCCAAACCCCTAAACAATTTTTTACCCTAGCAATTCTGGATGTATATCCACCCCTCAGGCTCTTCCATAAATAGAAAAATTAAAGAGTTCAAGTGTGGCCCACACTACAAAATATTTACAAAAGGCTTAGAATGCCTTTAATTGCCTCTACCCATTAGGAGGAATTTGAGTAAGGTAAAATCGATGGTAGTCGAATAGCTCCCTCTTAATGTTCGTGAAAAGGAGGTGCATCCCATGAGGTGCATCCCATGCTCCAAGCATTTCTCATGCACTAAAAAGCACTTCCTGGATGACAAGGCCACCCTCATCTTGTCGTAGCAGCCGCAATACCAAGCTTAGACTGTCTTATACAACAAAGTTACTGTTAACATAATTTACCACAATAGGCTTACTTTTGCTTACTCGACCGCTTGGCCCCTTGTCATTTGCAACCCTATCTATGAATCGATGGCCTCTAGTAGACAATTGCATGGGTAGACATCGCGTGGAAGGGCCCCTAGCAAACATGCCCTATCTAACTCCTCCGATCTCCTCATCTAACTGTACCAATGCAAAAGAAATCTCTTTGTCCCTATTCACTAAGGGAGCATCACTCCTAATCACTTTGGAGTTTGAAGTTGTTAAGTTATACTTAAACATATTAGAAGGCATCTCACCTGAGTTTGCTCTTGAGTTGGCAAACATTTAGATATAGAGAAAAGAAGGAAGTGTAAAACTTGATTGATGGAGAACAAAGTAGAATAAGAAAGAAAATGCCTATAATTGTAGTTAGATAGTGAAACACAACAATTGTGAAAGCAAAAGTATTTGCCCTGCTGTTTTGAAGTGTATTTATAGGTTGAGGCCTAGGAAGTTGTACTAACGACTATAGGTATCCGTCGAGCATAATCCCTCCAGTGCATTAAGACTCAAACACATGGCGATGGTTTTAATTTAACAACCAAGATTAAATGACAATACAATAGTTGTTACATACGTACCTATACGGAAGATGACAAATATCATGTCACATTAACGGTACCTTAGAAACGCGTACTAATGCTAGAATTTGAAAAGGTTATCTTCTTCAAGAAGCTTCACTGAGTCCCCTTTAACTTCTTCACTTACCACAGCACCTCTTCAATACATCAGCTTAGGAAGCCCTTACATCCAGCACAAATAAGTTAGTTCGGCTCAACCTCACCTAAAGCAACTTTGGACCTAACCTGCATAAGTGTACACCATCTCTATCAGACTACCTCCACTGTTCAGCATCCTCTCTTGCTCAAAGAGGTCAATCCCCATAATATTTAACTCAACATGTGAAGTGTTCAGCTCGATCCTTGGTATGATTAGCTCGGTTCACTATATAAGGTGTCTCCCCAATACAAACCCCTATCACACCGACCTTTTCTCCAAATACATCGGTACAACCGCCTCTTCTCCAAATCACTAAGCTGCCAAGACCACTTCAGGTCCAATTCAACCATGTGCTTAAGGAGCCTACCCATCCTTTTTCCTTGCCACCTCAATGGCAATAAGACTGCAAGTGTAAGGGATAGGGTGGGGTATGCAATTGTTGATTAGGATATTCTAAACTTAGGCACCTCAAGCCCATATCAACTTAACTGAGCTCATAACCTAGCTCAACTTACTAGTATTTAGCTTCATTATCCTCCTAGTTGACCTTGGCCTAAGCCTACGAGATGGCTTGCCTAGTCATAATGGTTAGGTAACGGCTAGAAGATAGAGGATAAGACTTGAAGACTAAGTTAATAGCCACAATGCAACAAATCTAGACTACATTAGATAGCATGCTCCCACTACCCAAGACGTATGGACGTGGCAAAGTACTATTATTAGTCCATTAACTTCCAACAACCCTCCTCTAGAAATACTAACCAACATCCTAACAACAGACCACTTACACTCTTTGCACATTTAGCCTACTTATTGCATTCTTGTATCCTTATTCTTCCTACACACTAGATACTGACTTAAGCATCAGAGTTGCCACGTTGGACAATACCTTAGCACTCTTCACTAGGTGTTCTTTTGCAAGCAAGTTACCTAAGAGCAAAGCCCAATTCCCTCCATACTCTACCAACAAAATCCTATAGACGATGGTATTCATCCCGCAACACACCCCAATGACATGTTTTCTTTATTCCATATCGGTTTTATAAATTCATTAAACTATCTTTAGTATCTCATTATATATTGTACATAATACTCGAGTTTTCAATAAATAACAATTCGAACTATTCTTTTATGTACATAATGAAATTTTTTTACATTCCATATTTTACAAAATAAACTTTACAAGGTTGCTTCTACTAACTTTTGTAGCCATTTCATAAAGTTTAACCCAACCTAAAGAATACCATCCTAAGTCCTAAATTATTAGCTCAGAGCAACAAGATATCACATATTAGATGATGCATATCCATAGTGTGGGTGCCAAAAGATATTAGGAATACATATAAAAATAAGTGTATATCCATAAAAAGTAGATTCCTTAAAACACTATTGGAAATTGATAATTTAAAGAAATTGAAGTTATCTTTTAGGATATTCAATTTAGTGTTTCAAGACAATACTTTTTCACAATTACGTGGGTTTTTTATATATTATATTAATTTTCTAAGTTTTTGCATCACTATCATGGGTGCACACCATCTAATAATAGTAGTAGTAGCCACTTAATGAATACTACAATATTTTTTAGGAGAAAGCATTAAAGTTCAATCAGGACTGCAGAATTTGTCAATATAAAGGATACACGATATACATTTCAAAACAATAATTTCACTAATGTAACATAGTAATTTCATGCCACTATTGCGTCTATAATTTTCCCCTCCTTCCTATCAAACGCTAACCGCAAATCATGGCCATGACAAAACTGCAGATATCAAGTCCGTTGCCTCATCTAACCGTTAAGCTTCAAGCTTAAAAAAAGAGAAATAACTAATTATACGAAAAAGAATAATCCAAATGTATATATATTATGATGACAAAACGGATAAAAGAGAAAAATATATATGTTATCATACGTAATAGCCATAGAACAAATGTAAAATAATGCAAATGCTAAAATCTTTGTCTTGGTAGACCATTGAGCTTAAAACCTGGCAAAGAGAAAATAATACCAAAAATAACGAAAAACTAAACCTTGATCTTCGAAGAATTTTTTTCATATTCACTCATTGATAATTATTAGGAGTTTGTTTTCTTTCCTCCACAAGAGTCTCTACTCAAGAAGTACCAATCGTCAGGATTAGACATTTTTCTTTAGCGCAAAAAACTTTTGATCAACAATTTCCTTAGCAAATATAGAAATAAATATGAAAAGCAACCTGAAGGGTAATGATTAAAAGAAAAGAAAATATTAGAGATTATATAAGATGATCTATTTATTTCAAGGCCCCTTATAGTTTAATTGCATGGATGCAGATATTCAAATAGAATGAACCAACTTCGCATCCCCTTTCTCTGACGTATCATACGGTAAAAAATAATAAAAAATAAAGAATATAAAAAGATAATGTGCTTATGGAGGATGAAGTGAAAAAGTACCGATGGAGTGTGGATTTGCTGCGTTGGTAATGATAACAAAGGGACTTGTAAGAAAAATAATTGCAAAAAAGAACCATAAACCTAAGATACAAATAACACAATATCTTTTGGCAGCAAGATATTAGCCCCCAATGCATTCCATTCAAGCTGTTATATCATTAATCAAGACAAAAGAATGTGTAGCTACTACTTAAGTGTAACTCTACTGTTTATTGGTAACTTGTCCACATTTTTACATTAGACATGGCCACAATTATAAAGCTCTTTTCTTTTTTCTTTTTTCTTTTTTTTTTTTGGTTGCATTGATATGGATTTACGTAAAACTGTCCATAAGAACTATCAAATGTGCGAGAGGATTGGAAGTGGGTTGGTCTACGAGGGAGGAGAGAAAGAGTTGCTATAGAAAAGTAAAAATAGGTATACGTTAAAAAGAGTTCGAGATGAATAATGGACTATTCCCTTAATATATAAGAAAAATAATAAATGGGAGTATATGTTAAAGTTGGAGATGAGTAATGGACTATTCCATTTGTGTATGTGTATGTGTATGTGTGTGTGTCTGTATCTGCGTGTCTATGTGTATCTATGCATGCTTGCATGTGTGTTTCTATGTGTGTGTGCACACGCATGAGCATGCATGTGTGTACACGTGTGCGTATGTGTATGCATGTGCATGTGCCTGTGTATACCTATATGTGTGCCTGTGTGTGTATCTATGTGTATGTGTGTGTGTATGTGTGTCTATATGCGTGTCTATATGCGTGTGTATGTGTCAGTGTGCATGCGTGTATGTATGCATGTGTCTGTATCTATATATGTATGTGCACACGTGCACACATGCATATGTACATGTGTGTGTTTGTCTATCTATCTGTATGTGTGTCTATGTCTGTGTCAGTGCCTGTGTCTATGTCTATGTGTATATATGAGTATGTGCGTGCGTATGCGTGAGTACTATATATATGTGTGTGTATACACGCATGCATGTGTACATATGTCACGAACCCTTAACAGAGACCTAGAGTTAAGAGGTTCTTACCAGCCCATATAAGAAAGAACCTAAGGTCTAAGTCCAATAAGGATTTCTAAGAGAGAAGCTTCTAAAAGATCCTATAAGATCTTGGAAGATCTTAGATCTTTGTAGATAGAGGGTAAGTAGCATTATAAATATAAATGTAATATAGACCGTTAGATCAATTCAATCTTGGTCGTGCATTTCAAGAGGCTACTTTTATACAAGGGATACCTCCTCTCATTTATACTCATCAATCAATTGAATAAGAATTTCCTTGTGTTCTCAAGCTTCGCTCCTTAAACACTTTCTCCCTCTCTTGAGTGTGTTGTGAGTACTTGCAAAAAAGGCTAACTTAGCTCTCTTTAGAAAACTCAAGGATTTTAAGTGTCATACGTGTGAAAAAGACTAAACACTCCATACGTAATAAGTAGTATCAGAGCTAGGTTTGAGAAGCTATGGCTAGAAACAAGACTGATGTAGTTGAATATGATGGAGCTCCAATGACTCCTTTTGGTGTAGGTAAGCTGACCAATCTAATGTTGTCTAAGGTGATGAGTTTTCCCACGGAGGTCAGGTTAACGAGGCTGGAGCTAACTATGGGAGACCTGAAGGATTGAGCATATGGGGTTAACGATAGCACGAAGAAGCTAGAGGATGAGCTTCCAAGGAAGATGCTGTCAACCCTGAACCAAGCACTAGATGACCTTTAGAAAAAGGAAAATAATCTAGAGGGGATGGAAACTACCTTGAAAAAGGAAGCCGAAGGGTTGCAAGCTATATTACAACAAGGCCATGTTGTTGGCCATAATTTAGTCCAAATAGGACTTATAGGGAGGATTGACATTCTAAAACCGAAGCCTTACTCGAGAACTAAGAACACGAAAGAAATTGACAACTTCTTGTGGAACTTAGAGAGGTACTTTGATGCATTAGGAATACTGGATAATGCTTCCAAGCTCCGTTCAGCTCTTATGTTCCTAGAAGATGTTGCTATGCTATAGTGGCGAAGGAGGTTAGAAGGTGCCCAACGAGGTACCGACTATATAACCACTTAGGAGGACTTCAAGGTAAAATTGAAGGCCCAATTTTACCCCAGCAATGTCGAGAAGGACGTTAGGGCTCGATTGAGAAGGTTACAGCATAAGGGCTCTATTAGAGAGTATGTGAGAGAATTCTCTAAGCTGCCCTTAGAAATCCCAGATATGAGTGACAAGGATGCCATATTTGCCTTCTAAGATGGGTTGCAAGGGTAAGCCCAAATAGAACTAGAAAGGTGAGGAGTCCAAACCCTTGCCTAAGCTATGGCTACTATAGAAGCCTTTATTGAATTCAAGCAAAATGATGGACCTAGAGATAAAGGTAAGAAGGATGAACCCTAGAGAGGTGGGGAAGAAGTTAAAAGAGTGGAGTCTGGTTCCAGAAGAGAGGGTCTAGCATAGGCATGGAAAGGTAAGGCCCCTGAGCCTCTAGGGGAGTCTTCTCAACATAGGTTCTCTTGCTTCTTATGTATAAGCCCTCATAAAGCTAAGGAGTATCCAAACTGGGCCAAGCTAGCTAGACTATGTGCTAGAGAGGAGGAAGTAACCTAGAATGACACTAAACTAGATGCCTTGAAACTCTTGAACATCATACAAAATAAGCCTACTTGTGAACTGAAGAGACTGATGTATGTGGAAGCCCAAGTCGCAAGTCACAAGATGAATGCCTTGGTAGATATAGGGGCCATCGACATTTTCATCTCAAAGGTAGCAGTTGCTAAGATAGGGTTAAACATCAAGAAAGGATGGGGAAAGCTCAAGACAATTAAATGTGAAGAGATACCGACAGTAAGAGTAGCTCGGGATGTAAACTTTTAAGTGGGATAATGGAATGGGAAGAAAATGCTAGAGGTGATTCCCCTGGATGACTACGAGTTAGTAATTGGCATGAACTTCCTCGATAGGATCCGAGCAAGTATTGTTCCATCTTCTAATTGTATTTTTGTCATGGATAAGGCCCGAGAATGTGTTATTCCAGTCAACTAAAGTTCTAATCCAGGTACCAAATTGCTATTAGCCATCCAATTATCTAAGGGGGTGAAGCAAAATGAACCTACATTCTTAGCCACCCTAAAAGTAGAAAATGAGGTCCCAAAGAAGTAGGAGATACCGGTGATGGTCCAGGAAGTATTGAGGGAGTTTAGTGATGTACTACCAAAGGAACTCCCCAAATGACTTCCACCCTAAAGGGAAGTAGGTCATGTAATGAAGTTAGAGCTTAAGGCTAAACCCCCATCAACGGTTCCCTATCGTATGTCACCCCCTAAATTAGAAGAACTTCAGTGGCAATTGACGAAACTATTGGATGCGGGGCTTATTTGCCCCTCTAAAGCACCTTACAGTGCCTCAATCTTATTTCAAAAGAAGCATAATGGATCACTACAACTATGCATAAGCTATAGGGCTCTTAATAAGATAATGGTCCGGAACAAATACCCTATACCTGTAATAGCCAACTTATTTGATCAATTGAGTGGGGTAAGACACTTATGCAAGTTAAACTTGAGGTTAGGCTATCATTAAGTCTAGATTGCTAAAGGGGATGAGCCGAAGGCCACATGTGTCACTAGGTACAGATTTTTTAATTCCTTTGTATGCTATTTCGGGCTAACCAATACCCTAGCCACATTTTGTACCTTAATGAACTAAGTCCTAACCCCATTCCTGGACCAATTTGTGGTAACATACCTAAACGATATTATGGTTTACAAAAAGACTCTCGAAGATCATGTATAGCACTTAAGATAGGTTTTCTCTGGCTTAAGGGAAAACCAATTATACATAAAGTTAGAGAAGTTTTGTTCGCCTAAGAAGAGGTGGCCTTCTTAGGTTATGTAGTAGGATGAGGGCAAATCAAGATGGATAAGCCTAAAATCTAAGCTATCTACAAGTGGGAACAATCCTCTAAGCCAATTGAATTAAGGCCGTTCTTAAGACATACCAACTATTACAAGCAATTCATTTGAGAATATTTCAAAATCGCAATACCCTTGACGGACTTACTCAAGAAAGATACAAATTGGCAGTGGAATGGAAGCTGTCAGAAAGCCTTTGATGGATTAAAAGAAGCCATTATAAAAGAAGCCATTATAAAAGAACTAGTTCTAGCCTTACCAGACTTTACTAAATCTTATGAGGTATACACCAATGATAGTGACTTCACTATTAGTGGGGTTCTTATGCAAGAAGGACACCTATTGGCTTATGAAAGTCGTAAGCTGAACGAGACTAAAAGGAAATACCCTATCCATGAGAACGAAATGACAACCATAGTCCACTACCTTAGGGTATGAAGAAATTATTTGTTATACAGTTGATTTATAGTAAAGACTGATAATATAGCTGCCAGTTATTTCCAAACTCAAAGGAAACCATCACCCGAATAGGCTAGATGGCAAGTTTTCTTAGCAGAGTTTGATTATGTATTAGAATACAAGCCCAAGAGTACTAACGTAGTAGCAAATGAACTTAGTTAGAAGGATGAATTAGCAGCTCTAGCCAGCCAGCCATCCAGTAGGAGACATGTTGGAAAAGATTAAACAAAGGTTAGAGTACAACCCTCAGGTAAGGGCCTTGATGGAGAGTACCTCGATAAGGAGAACTAGAAGATTCTGGAAGGAGAATGGGTTATTGTACGTGAAAGGGCCTCAACTCTATGTCCTCTTACATATGGGCCTAAGGAAGGAAATTTTGAAGGAGTGCCATGACTCCCCATGGGTAAGCTACCTAAGGGTCTAGAGAACACTAGCATTGATTGAAGACAAGTATTATTGGTCTAACGCTAAGAAGGATATTGATGCTTATGTAAAGACGAATCTTATATGCCAATAGGACAAGGTGGAGAACTGAACACCAATAGGTCTGCTACAGCTTCTTGCCATTCCTAAAAGACCTTGGGAGAGTATTTCCATGGATTTTATAGTGAATCTTCCAAAATCCAACGAGTATAGGACAATAATGGTGATAGTGGATAGGTTCTCCAAGTATGCCACAATCATACCTACCTCAAAGGAATGTCCTACGGAGGAGGCTACTCGGCTATTTATGAAACATATTGTAAAATATTGGGGAATACCCTCATTAATCATCAGTGATCGAGACTAGAGGCTTACAAGAAGGTTTTGGTCCGAGTTACTTAAGCTGCTGGGGTCAAACCTAAAGTTTTCCAACAGTCTACACCCACAAACCAATAGATAAACAAAGAAGATGAATTCTTTGCTGGAGTTATGTCTAAGGCACTATGTGAGCACTAACCAAAAGGATTGGGTGAAGTTGCTAGATGTTGCCCAGTTTTCTTTCAACCTTCATTTTAGTGAAGCAACAGGAAAAAGCCTCTTTGAGGTGGTATTAGGGTTCCAACCTACTACCCAAAACACCGTTGCTACTGAGTATAAAAGTAATAGCTTGGCTGCACCATGACTTTGTAAGAAATTAGCAGGAGAAAGCTAACATCGCTCATACTTATTTGCACAAGGTAACTAAGAGAATAAAGAAGTTTGCTAACCTGAAAAGGAAGAATTTGGAGTACTAAGTAGGGGATCTTGTCATGGTATGGTTACACTTAATACAGTAGACAAGAGAGACTCTTCACAAAGGGTTAATGAGGAGATATGAAGGACCCTATAAGATTTTGAAGAAAATAGGAAAAGTGGCATATAAGTTGGAACTTCCTCCAAGGCTTAAGATACACCTGGTATTCCATGTTAGCATGCTAAAGCCTTACTATGAGGATGGAGAAGACTCAGGAAGGATGAAATCAACTCGAGCATCAATTGGAGTACGAAGCTCATATGACAAAGACGTAGAAGAAGTACTTAAGGATCAAATCATAATAGAGTCAGGGCATCTAAATCACATTGCGTATTTGGTCAAATGGAAAGGACTACCTGAAAGTGAGAATAGTTGGGAGCCAACCCAACTATTGTGGCAATTCGAGGCACTAATCAACAAGTATTGAGAGACAGCGATGAGGACAATTAGGAGCCAGCCAAACTATTGTAGCAATTCGAGGTACTAAACAACAATTATCAAGAGACAGCGATGAGGACATTGCCAGATTTAGGTAGGGGAGGATGTTATGGACCCTTAATAGAGACCTAGAGTTAGGAGTTTCCTACTAGCCCATATAAGAAGGAACCTAAGGCCCAAGTCCAATAAAGATTTCTAGGAAGGAAGCTTCTAGAAGATCTTAGAAGATCTCGGAAGATCCTAGATCTTTGTGGATAAAGGATAAGTAGCATTAGAAATATAAATGTAATATAAACTGTTAGATCAATTCAATCTTCGCCTTCCATTTCAAGAGGCCACTTGTATATAAGGGGGACTTCCCCTCATTTGTACTCATCAGTCAATTGAGTAAGAATTTCCTTGTATTCTGAAGCTTATCTCCTTAAACACTTTCTCCTTCTCTTGAGTGTCCTATAAGTACTTGCGAGGAAGGCTAACTTAGTTCTCTTCAGAAAACTCAAAAAGTTTAAGTGTCGTACGTGTGAAGAAGACTAAACACTCCATATGTAACACATACGTGCATATGTATGTGTGTATGTGTGTGTATGCATAGATGTGTATGTGCACGTGTGTATGAGTGTACATATATGTATGTGTTTGTACATGTGTACATGCGTGTCTATGTGTCCGTATGTCTATGTCTGTGTAATAACTGGTATTTTAAAAAGAATAATACTTTTAACAAAAGGGGTGGTGCTATGGTAAATTGTTTTAACAAGTAAGGGCAACATGATAATTTCACTCAAATGGGAACATGCAATTAAGTTTTGAAGATACATGACATGTGTATCTGTTTTTTTTTTTTTTAATGTAAACACAACTTCATTCATTAACCAAGATCATAGAAAGTACATAAACAATCATTAAAACCATGAAAAGGAAATAAACAACAATCACTAAAAAGCAGCTTCTAAAAAGCGAATGGAGTGTTCAACCACAAGTCACACGGACACGTTCCCCTTCTAACATGTGAAGCTACCCAATTTGCAACTCTATTAGCTGTTCCCCTAATGAAAATAAAATCCACTCATACATCATGTAATCCATATAAGTGTGACATAATTTGCTAGAAATAAGGTTGAGAAGTCCAATGAAGATGTATATGCGATTCGGTCATCGATTTGAAAAAATGAGAAAATCAAAAAGGAAAATAAAATGTCATTAGCCCAAAGTCTGTACAATCCACAAACCTAATGCCAAAGCTAAATATTCAAATGCCTTAGGTGAAGGAGCCCAAGTGACCTTTGAAACCCTAAGTATCATTCAACCATGATAATCTTTAAAAACATAAGCCAGGATTACTTTACTATTTGGCCCAATCCATGATCCATCTAAGTGGACAAAACATGCATCCCCAGAAAAATTTGACCTATCTCCTAAAAAATCCCAATCTCTAGAGCCTTTAAAAACCTTCACCCAAGGCCTTGACCCTAATTCATCATTGACTCTCAACACTTCCCTTCAACCAACCCCTTGTCTCAACTACACCTTCCCCATCCACCTAAGCTTATTGGGCAAAATGACGACCTTCAGATCTGTTACCCAGGGAAACATAACGCTCCTATTAGTTTTTCATATCTGTTAGATGATCCACCTCCCTCGTACTAAGATCTACATGTAGTAACATATAAGCAACAAGACATTTACTATTAACCATTTTGATACCCAAACTATCTCTACCGTGAATACCAAGGTCAATATGTAATGATTCATTACCATAGTGGCTACCAGCATGCCTACATATACCATGAATCGAATAATCATGAACTTAGGATAAACTAGGTAAGTTTGTTTGATACCATCCTTGCAATTCATCAAACAACCTATGGATTCGTCACATGACCAAACTTAGATTAAGGTTACAACCTACAAATATAGCATCACATCTCCCTCTCTAAATGATCTAAGTTGCGTCTACCAAACAAGCATATAAATTAGGTATATACTGACCATGACTCAAAGATCTCTATATAACGACCCACCATTTTACCATCGTTGATACCATTTGATGATCAATTTTGAAAGCCCAAACCGTAAACCATACACATTCAGTCAAATGACAACACAACAAAGCGTGTTCATGGTCTCAAGATGGTTGCAAAAAGGGAAATAAGATGAAGAAGATGCTCTATGCACAAAAAGGTCATAAAGCGTAAGAAGAACCCTAGAAAAAATCCTCCAACTAAACTGTTTAATCTTGGGTAGCATACTCAAATTCCAAACCATCTTCCAAATTTTTGTAGTTATAGTATAAGAAGATGATGCTCTGACCATATTCACTTGTATGTATTCAGATTACAAGAAGAAGTAAGCAGATTCGACGAGGAATTGCCATCTTGTGTATAAGGCCATATCAGGCGATCTGGATCAAAACTTTTGACAAGTATTCTCGAAATAGCTCATATCTATTTAGTTAATAGTAAATGCTCTATCTAATTAAAATTCTTGCTTCCATCATCCAAATTAATCATATCTCAAACCTTTAGTTTAGAGTCAATCTTTACATCTCTTCTTAAGGTCAGTCCTAGTAGTCCTTGAATTTAATGGTCCTATTCTACATAAACATCCCTCTCATCTCTAATATGCCAAATAGACCCTATCATAAGCACATCCCATCCTTCCAATATGCTGCTCCCCTTGTATACAAATCAGAATTCTAGATCGGGGAAATACCTTGCTTTTAAAACTCTTGTCCATAAGGCATTCAATTGTTGATGAAGCTGCCATGCCAATTTTTCTAATAAGATGAGGTTGAAAAAGTGCAAGTCTCAAAATCTACCTTGCTTTTAAAACTCTTGCCCATAAGGCATTCAACTGCTAATGAAGTCACTATACCAATTTTGCTAATAAGCTAAGGTTGAAAAAGTGCAAATCTCGAAATCCCATCCCACCCATCTCCTTAAGGAGAGTCATAAACTTCCATCTATGCCAACAAATCTTACCCCTTTCCTATCTGTAATCTTACCGAAAATTTGCTAGGATAGAGCATAGTGAATTACACCAACTTCTAGGAAACTTGAAAAGCCCCATGTAGTAAGTAAGAACCACACAGGCAACCAACTTTCTAAGCACTTCTCAACCAGCCTCATTTAATAGACAATGTCTCTAACCTTGAAGCTTCATGATAATCTTCTCCTTCACAAATCAAAGAGCTTCACATTTGGACTTTCCCTAAATCATAGGAAAGCCCAAGTACTTTACTGGACTCTCTATATTTTGAATTTGTAGAATTCTACCCACCTCACATCTTTTGTCATGATCTGTATTTGAGCTATAAAAAATAACCGATTTATAGTAATTGACGAGCTACCCGTAGTGGCACAATACGTGTCTAGAATATATCGTAGGGTCATAAGATTAAGCTCCTTTACTTCTAAAAAAAAAAGGAGGGAGGGGGATCATTTGCAACAAGTAAATGTGTTAGCATAGGACACTAGTTATTGAATTTAATACCCTTCAGAATAACCGCTAATGAAGCCTTAATCAAACCTTTTGATAGCACATCTAGAACAATAATAAACAAATAGGGTGAAAGGGGGTCTCCTTGTCTAATCCCCCTAGATAGTCACACTACCCACTTTCTTACCATTAACCACAACACCGAAACAAACTGTTGTAATACATTTCGTAATCCACCCCACCCATTGTCATGAAAAACTCATTTTTAATAGCATCGCTCTTAAAAGGTCCCATTCGACCTAATCACATGATTTACTCATGTCTAGTTTAATCGCACACAAGGACTTCTTTCCTCTTTTCTTACTTTTAAAGAAGTGGAAAATTTCATGTGTAATAACAATGTTATCTTGAATTAGACATCCCAACACAAAGGCACTTTAATTTTTGGTGATGATACCATTTAAAATGGGTTTTAGACAATTACATAGGACCTTTGATATAATTTTATATAGATTGTTACACAAACTAAGAGGCCTAAACTGGGTGACATTTTCTGGATCCAACACTTTAGGAATTAGAGCTAGATCAGTATGATTGAGAGAGTGAGGATGTTGACCTGAGGAGAAAAAATGTTGAACCACTTGCGTGACCGATTTCCACACCGTGTTCCAATAGGATTGGTAGATTGTCCCCAAAAACCCATCTGGTCCAGGTTCCTTGAGAGCCCCAAGCTCAAACACCGCATACTTGACCTCCTCATCCATTATAGGTGCATATAACATCACATTATACTCCTCCAAAATAACCGGATCTACCGAACTCAAACATATTCTGGAATTTCGATGCTGATCAGAATAGAAAACTTCCTTAAAATGTGCCACGAACATCTCTCCTATTTGCATTTTAGTGCTAGCAATCCGTCCCTACTCATCTTTAATTTGTAGAACCCTGCTCTTCCGTCTTTTTGCTATGGTGGAATGATAGAAAAAATGAGGTATTCCTGTCCCCATAGAGAAGCCAATTGATTCTGGACCACTAGTGACAATAAATTTCGTCTCGGCTCCACAATGCATCTAGTTCAGCTTGTATTTTATCCTCCTTATCAAATGTGGTCTAATTATCAGCATCCTGTAGAGTAGCTAACCGAACTTTAAGTTGGTCAATAGGCTTCTTGTTGTCAGGGAAAGCTGTTTTGCTCCATCATTGTAGTCTGACACTACATTTATCAATTCTGTTCATTACTTCCATCAAGTCATTACAATTTTGGCCCGTCGTCCACACTTCCTTTACTATCTGCTCAGATGCCTCTGAACTTCGCCATAAATTTTCAAACCAAAACCTCTTCACTCCTCGAACTCCATTATGATCCTAATCTATCACAAAAGCAGCACGATCCGAAGCTATGATTAGCTCAATTATTACTTTGGTATTAGGAAACTGCTGCAACCAATCAATTGAAGCAAGGCTTCTGTCAAGATGCTCCTCGATAATCATCACATCATGTCTTTGACGCTTCCATGTATATTTCTGACCCACATAGCCTAAATCGAACAGCTGAGCTGCCGCAATCATCTGTTGGAAAGCATTAATCTGACTTCTATCTCTTGACCGACCTCCACATTTCCCAGAATCATCAATAATCTCTCGTTAATGTCCCCCGTACATAGCCAAGGTTCGTCTAACACTGCTGAAAAGTCCACTAAATACTACCAAAATAGCTTCTTCTCCTGAAAAGAGCAAGGAGAATAACACAAAGTAAAAGATCTTGAGGAAGACCCATCATCTCGTATCACATATAAGTAGATATACCACTTGCTGCTCTCTAGTATTTGCACATTGACATCCATAGATCACTACAAAGCAAGTCCTCCACTTAAACCAATCATGGACAAATAATAACTCCCATCATACTTCAATCAAGTACGTACTTTCTCCAATCTACTATCCTTGTTTGTTTCAATCAAAAACAATATGGTTGGACTGCATTTATATACCAGGTTGTAAAGGTAACGAATTGTAAGGCCAACCCAAATCCTTGACAATTCTAAGAGATGAAGATCGTGGCGAACGTGTGGCTGTTGAGGGCCAGCCACCACCACCACCTAAATTAGTATCCATAAGAGGTAACTGTCACCTTCTAACTTGTGAACTTTCGACATTTGATTTTCCAAGATGCAGTAACAGAATTCCTCATAAAAGATGTCACATATTTATTCTTTCCAGCTCTACTGCTCTTCTTCATAATAATTTGCTTAGCCTTTAAATCAAGCTGCACAATTTGTTTCATTTTCTTGCTCACAACATCACTAACCTCCTCCCTTTCTCTTTTCAATGACATCCCCTCAAAAATATGTGTCAACTCCCGTATACCTTCCTAGAGCGGGGCCAGCCGTGTATCACTTTTCTGTATAGGAAAAGATGCCAAATCGCCTTCAGAATTTTCTTCAGGTAAGGATACAAAATAACTTAGTGAACTATGCTGCTTTGTAGTTGAACTTCCTTGAATTGACTTCTCATCATCTCTCGTTTTTTGCTATGAACAGGTCAGAGGAAGAGGTGATGTATTCAGGTGTATGGACAGGACAGGATTCAATGTAGATATTGGTGAATTGTCCACATGTTGTGGAACAAATATCATAGATTCATATGCTGAAAAAATCATGATGTAGGTTTGGAAGACATGGTTTGTGCAAAGTGGAAGACAAATCATGGACTAACTCAGTGCAATCAGTAGTTGGAATTGGAAAAGGTTGGGCTAAATTATGAGGTGGAGCAAACAATGAAGAGATGGAAGAGACTGCACAGGTTTGCAGCATAGAAGGCAAAATAAAATGTGGGTGGAAAGGACTTGAATGAGCAGCCAAGTTATTCAAAGATGGTAAATCCTGAACCGGCTCTATATATTCCTTACAATGTCTACCACCCCTAAACTCTCTTACTGGAAAAGCTCTCAAAATTGGTCCATATTTTACTGTAATATCCTTACCGTAGGCACATTGTTTCATAACATGACCCAACCGACCATAGTGGAAACAAAATTCAGACAAACTTTCATACTTAAACTGAACCCAATACTTTGTTCCATCCTTCTGATTGATCCAAGCCCCCCGTCTTGAGAGGTTTTCTACAATCAACCCTTACCTTTACCCTCAAAGAACTCCTTCATAATCCGGAGTCTAATTTAATCAAATCTACCCTAACAACTAAGCCAGAAAGAACCCCCAGTTTGTTAGCATTATTCATAGAAAGGTGTTCCAAGAGAAGCCCATGAATTTGGAGCCAGAAGAAGATATGATCGAAACAAATGTCTTGGACACTCATTCCCTGCTTCCACTCCTCCAATGCCATGCAATGGCCCATAACCGCCCAAGGACCTTCATTGCAGATTGCAGCAGCCGTTTCATAACTATCAAATGCCAGGAGAAACAAATTTGTTCTTAGATTAGATATCTTCACAGCACCAAAGTCCTTCCATGCTTTTTGCAGAATGTTTATCGCTCCAAACATGTTTAAGAACCTATCAGATATAACCTTGCCCACCATCAGGTACTCATCTTGACTGATCAGTTCAACGTTCTATTCTAAGTCGAGAGCCTCTGAGGAACTCCATCATTTTGGAACTTGCTGGGGATTCGTGCATACCAGCAAATTTAGCACTTTCCCTGGAAATAGACAAAGATTGCATTGCCAACAATGGAAAACATAAAGAAACAACGTGCGTATCTTCTCTCATTTCCCTGGAGCCTTTTACAGTCCCCTCCATAAAAAATACGGGACTGATCCCGTACAATCTTTAACCGTGAATTTCTCTACCGTGAATTTCGACCTTTGAAAATTTTCACTACCATTTACCTTCCACTAGTTGTACAGTGTACAGTTAATACACATTAACTTTCTTATCTGCTCTCTCTTTTTTTATCGTCTTGCCATCGTCTCTTTTTCTTGTCTATCACATTAACTTTCTTATCTGTCTCAGCTCTCTTGAGATATGCAAAATATTTTTCTCTAGAAAATACTTTATTTGCTCTTGTTAAATGATGTACTCTTTTATATACGTCCATTCAGAAAGTAATTGGTAAATCACATTCTTGAGGAATTTTGTATTGTATATACATAAACAAATATATGTTATATTTATGTATGATTGTATTATCTAATGTTTATCCAATATATATATATATATATATATAGATAATATTTGTCTTTATATATATATGCATCGAAGTATATGACTTATATTATACATATAACATACTATATATATGTATAACATATTGATGTACATAAATATATTTTGTAACTTCATATAGTTTGTCCATATGTACATTATTTTATATATATATATATATATATCCTCTATATGATTATAATATATAGGACTTGTGTACATACATTTAGAAATATTTAATATATTTTTAATAGAAGCATCATAGTATATGATTTGAAATATTATATACATAACATATATTATATACAGAAATGCTCATTTCTACAAAGTAAGGCTCATTTTACCATATTGACATTGTTTTTACCATATTAAGTCTCATTTCCTCAAAGTTAAGCTAATTTCACTACACTAAGACTGCTTTCACCTATAGGTCCCAAACAAGATATTAAGAGAAGAGTAAATTGATATGTTAAGCTAGAAATTATAACCTTTAGAACCTTTGAAAATTTTAGTGCCCCTCCTGATACTTGTAATTGGTGAGATTAAGTTGTTTAGTAGTTTAACTTTTGCAAGAATGATAAATGCTGCAAATATTAAAGGAAAAAGAGAATCAAGTATGGAATTTAAAAAGTTTTGGCCTTATGTATACTGCTTTGTTCCAACTCCATCTAGTGGGGACTCAACCTTCCTTATTGATATTATTCCCTATTTCACTATAAAATCAAACTAAATGAGATAACTAAGTGTCATTTCACCATGCTATAATGTTTTTTAGCAAAGGGAGAGATATTATTATTTTACCTTAAGAATCATAAGTTTTTCGGTAATTTTATGGTGAAATAAACCATTCATTAGGAAAATGACCCTTAAAATGGTGAAAACTGTATTATTATGGTGATATAAGCCTATGAATGGTAAAAATACATCTAATATGGTTCAAAAAAAAAAACATTTTGGGGGAAACGAGTATTGAAATGATAAAACTAGCATTAATATGGAAAAATGAGCCATCTACTAAGAAAGACCTTAAAATAGTGAAAATTGCACGACTAAGGTGAAATAAGCCTCTAAATGATAAAAATACATCTAATATGATTAAAATGGTCAAAACTATATACTACAGCGATACAAGCCTCTGAAAGGTGAAAATATGTCTAATATGGTGAAACGAACCATATTTCAAGGAAACAAGTATTGACAAGGTGAAATCGATGTTTCTATGGTGAAATGAACTATCCACTAAATAAACAATCATTAAAATGGTAAAATCATATTAATATGGTGAAATAAGTCTTTGAATAGTAAAAATGTATCTGATGTGGTTAATCAACCATGTTTTGAGAAAATCAACGTTAAAAGGGAAAAATTGACGTTACTATGGTGAAATGATGCTACTATTAGGAAAATAAGTTTGAAATGGTAAATATTGTAACAGTATGGTGAAATAGGCTTACTTCAAGAAAAGAAGCATTTAAATGGTAAAAATGTGTCTATAATCGTGAAATTATCCTTAATTTGAGAAAATGAGTGTTAACATGATGAAATCATTGTTAACTTAGTGAAATCAACCTTCCATAAAGAAAATGAGCCTTGAAGTGATGAAAACCATATTAGTTTAGAGAAATAAGGCTCACTTTAAAGAAATAAGCCTTTTAATAATGAAAATGAGATTAATATAGTGAAATTAGACTTGTTTTGATGAAATGAGGGTTGAAATAGCGAAATCAGCATTTATATGGTAAATTGAGCCTTCTAGTAGGGAAATAGGCCTTCAAATGATAAAAACCATATTACTTTGGTGAAGTAAAACTTACTTTGGTAAAGTAAAAAAATGTTACTACTATATTGAAATGAGCTTTATTTTGAAGTAATGGGCATTGAAATGGTAAAACCGATTTTTTTTTTTTGTGAAATGACCCGTTTGTTGGGAAAATAACCCATAAAATGTTGAAAAAACCATATTACAATAATGAAATAAGCCTTTAAATGATGAAAATGTATCTAACATAGTGAAACATAACAAGTTTCAAGGAAACGAGTATTGAAATAGTGAAATTGATATTATTATGATGAAATGAGTTGATCAAAATTGTGATGGTATAATGAAACAAGGCATATAAATGGTAAAATAAGCCTTAATTTAAGGAAATCAGCATTGATATGGTGAAATCAACATTAACTTGGTGAAATGAGCCTTCCATATGTAAAATGAGCTTACAAGTGATGATAATTGTATTAGTTTGGAGAAATAAGACCCACTTTGAAGAAATAAGCCTCTAAATGATCAAAATATGACTAAATTAGCCTAGTTTTAAGGAAATGAAAGTTAAAATGGTGAAATTCACATTTATGTGGTGAAATAATCCTTCCATTAGGGAAATGAGCCTTCAAATGATAAACACCATATTATTTTGGTAAAATATGGCTTACTTTGATGAAATAACCTCATGAATCATCAAAATGTGACTAAAACGATAAAATAAGGCTTTTTTTTATAACAAGCATTAAAATGGTGAAAAAAGGCATCCATTGAGAAAAAGGCCTTTAATATGGTGAAAACCATATTACTATGACGAAATAGACCTTTGAATATAAGAAATGCCTCTAAAATGGTGAAACAAATCATATTCTAAGGAAAACAAGAATTGACATGGTAAAATTGATGTTTTAAAGGGTGAATCTCATTTCATCGCATTATTACCCTTTTCACGATAGAAATGCACTACCGTTTTACAAGTCTAAGGCTTGTTTTTTAATGCATGGCTCATTTCATCACACCAACATGATCACCATTTCAAGACTTATTTCTTCGAAATAAGACTCATTTTATTGTACAAATATTATATTCACAACTTGAAAGCTTGTTTTTGAGAAGTAGTCTTATTTCACCATGCTATCACCCTTTTCATCATATGGAGTTTTTTGTATTATTTCATCATATTAAGGCTCAAATCCTCGATGGAAAGCTCATTTCAATACACTAACATTTTTTCACCATAAGGATGGCAGTTATTGTTTCAATATTTCAAGGGTAATTTCCTCAATATAACGCTTATTTCACTAGTCTGACAATCATTTTCACTATTTCAACACTCATTTCATTAATGTAAGACTTATTTCATTAAGGTAACACTCATTTCATCACACTAACATCCATTTCACCATATAAAGGGCTTCTACTCACCATTTTAAGGCTCATTTTCTCGAAGTTGAAGTTACAATCATTTCACCATACTGACGCCATTTTTTCCGTTTTCACCATTTCAAGTCTCATTCCCCGAGGTAAGGCTCATTTCACCATGTTAACATCATTTTTACCATTACAAAGCTAATTTCCTCAAAAAAAAGGCACCATTTCAAGATGTAGTTTCTTGAAATTAGGCTCATTTCATCTACTAACACCATGTTCACAGCTAAAAGGCTTATTTTCAAGAAGTATGAGTTATTTCACTATATCATCACACTTTCCACTAAAGGGAGTGACTCCAATATTTCACCAAATGAATATTCAATTCATCAATTGAAGGCTAGGTTCATCGTACATACACCATTTCCACCATAGGGATGATTTTCACTATTTTGTCATTTTAAGGCTTATGCCCTCGATGTGTAGCTAATCTCACCATATTGACAATCAATTTCGATATTTTAAAGCTCATTTTCTCAAAATAAGGTGGATTTCACCATGTTAACACCTTTTTCATTATACGAAAGGCTTCATTATTTTACCATTTCATAGTCCATTTCTGCATATCAAGGCTTATTTCACGATATAAATACCAATTTCACCATTTCATGGCCCAATCTAGAAGATTGTATAGTAGTTGGTGAAGGTAAGTAAATGTAGTAGTTGGGAATCAATTGTAACATTAGATCAAATCGATCTTGACCATTAGATTGTAAAGGCTTTCTGTATATATAGGGGAATTCCCCTCAGATGTAACACACAAGTTATTTGAGTTAATACAGTATACTATCAGAGTTTCTCTCTCTACTTTCTCTCTTTAACATTGTGAGTGTATTATAGGCTGACTTAGCCTTCCTTAGTGAGGTCAGGAACGCTAAGTGCCGCACGGGGTCGAGCAACGGAATCCGCCCGTGACAAGTGGTATCAGAGCCTGAAAAAGGAATTGCTTCTGGAGAAGATGTCATCTGGAGGAGACAACAACGCTTCAATGGTCGATGAGTTGGCTGACCATGACGATCGCCGTGTTACCAAGCAAAGGGCTAGGTCCCGAAACCTATTGAACTCTCTCCTTAGTAGGATGGATAAGGCAGAGTTGAGCATTAATGAGGCCAAGGAACAATTTGATGAGTCTCAAGGCAGTCTTGAGGAAATGGAGGAAGAACTCCGAGGTGAATTGCAGGGAGCACTGAATCGGGCTGTAGAAGAGCTTAGGCAGCATGGAAATGTTATTGGAGAGAAGGGTGATGCTCTCCAAGCCCGAGTTACGGCCTTAGAAACTAAAGAAGAAGCTTATGAAGCTAAGATTGATGCAGTGGTAATGGCCATGCGTCAAGAGATTGAAGATCTCAAGACGCAATTGGCGGCCTGCCGAATCACTGTTGCAAATGGAATGACCCTCCAGACCGGCCATAGGGTCAATATTCCAAAACCAGAGCACTTTGGCGGGATGCGGTCTGCTCGAGAAGTAGATAACTTCTTATGGGGAATGGAACAATACTTTAATGCTGTGGGAATCTTAGATGATGCTGGAAAGGTACGTACTGCTGCCATGTATCTGAAAGACTCAGCCATGGTATGGTGGCGCAGGAGGGCAGCTAATATCAACACTTAGGATAGCTTTGTACAAGAGTTGAAGGGTCAATTTTCCCCCCAAAATGCTACTAAGGAAGCAAAGGTGAAATTGCGTCACCTAACCCATAAGGGTGACATAAAGCAATATTTTAAGGAATTTTCAGAGTTGATGTTGGAGATCCCAGACCTCAACCAAGAAGATGCTTTGGTGATGTTTGTGGATGGCTTAAAGCCTTGGGCTAAATTAGAGCTGGAGCGAAGGGGAGTGGAAGAAATTTCCAAGGCTATAGCAGTTGTTGAAGGCCTAATGGAATTTCGGAAGACTGATCCTAAGACCACAGGGGGAAGATGGAAAGGGGGGGTTGAAAGGGAAAAGAGTGGGAGTTCTTCCAAAGGAAAAACCAAAGCCGAAGAAAGAGATAACGATCGAGGAAGAACTCGTGAAGGGAAAGATGGGGAAAGATGGAAACCTCATGAGTTGAAATGTTATTTCTGTAATTGACCCCATTATGCCAGGGAGTGTCCAAAGAAAGAGAGATTGGCGGCATTAGTAGCAGGGGAAAGCTCAGATGATGGGGGTGAGGCCCAATTAGGGTCAGTTCGTCTACTCGGTGCTATAAAGTCTCAAGTCAATGAAAGAAAAGGATTGATGTATACCGAAGTATCGGTAGCAGGTGAGAAACTCAATGCCCTCATAGATACAAGAGCATCTCATCTCTTTATTTCTAATATAGCAGCAAAGGAGTTGGGGCTAAAAGTGGAGGAGACTAAAACATGGCTCAAAATAGTTAACTCAAAAGAAGTTCCCACTGTTGGAGTAGCCAAGGGGATAGAGCTCCGTATTGGGGGTTAGCAAGGAAAAGAGACAGTTGAAGTAGTGCCAATGGATGATTTTGAGTTTGTGATCGGGATGGATTTCTTAGATCGCATTGATGCACTTATCGTACCACGAGCTAACTGCATTTGTGTACTTGATCACAATTCACAATGCGTGGTGCCTGTAGTAAGAAAGGTAGGCCAAGCCACCAAATTCCTATCGGCTATGCAATTGGAAAAGGGACTCAAGAAGAATGAAGTCACTTGCTTGGCTGCCATAAAAGTTAGGGAAGAGACTAGTGGTCAAGGAAGTGTCCCACCTCAAGTGGGGGAAATATTGGGAGAATTTAAGGATATAATACCACTAATGTTGCCTAAGAAGTTACCACTAAGAAGGAGGTAGACCATGTAATAGAATTGGAACTCAGAGCTAAGCCGCCTTCCGCCGTCCCATATAGGATGTCACCTCCAGAATTAGAAGAATTGAGGCGACAACTGAAGGAATTACTAGAAGCAGGTTTCATTAGGCCTTCAAAGACACCTTTTGGAGCTCCCGTACTTTTTCAGAAGAAACAAGATGGATCACTCCGAATGTGTATTGATTATCGAGCCTTAAATAAGGTCACAATAAAGAATAAGTATCCCATTCCATTGGTATCGGATCTATTCAACAGGTTAGGAGAAGCTGGATACTTCTCCAAATTGGATTTATGTTCAGGATATCACCAAGTGAGGATTGCAGAAGGAGATGAACCTAAGACCACTTGTGTTACCAGGTATGGTGCTTTTGAATTCCTAGTCATGCCATTTGGCCTTACTAATGCCCCGGCTACTTTCTGCATCCTTATGAATCGTGTTTTAGCGCCCTTTCTTGATCAATTTGTAGTAGTGTACTTGGATGATATTATGATTTATAGTAAGATGTTGGAGGAACATATAGATCACCTTCACTCAGTATTCTTAGCTTTAAGGAGGAATGATCTGTATGTGAAAATAGAGAAATGTGCCTTTGCACAAGAAGAGGTGACATTCCTTGGTATCATAGTGGGGAGAGGAAAGATTAGAATGGATGAAGGAAAGGTGCAGGCCATCTGGGATTGGAAGGAACCCACCAAGCTTACTAAGCTGAAATCCTTCCTTGGCTTAGTAAATAAGGGCTATTCGAAGATAGCTAGCCCATTGACGGACTTACTAAAAAAGGATACCCCTTGGGTTTGGAGTATAGAGAGAAAGCGGGCACTAGAGACCTTGAAAATGGCAGTCACGAAGGAGCCGGTCCTTCTTCTTCCCAACTTTAGCAAACCCTTTGAGGTATGTACTGATGCTAGTGATTTTGCTATTGGAGGGGTTTTAATGCAGGAAGGACACCCTGTAGCATTTGAGAGCCGAAAGTTGAATGATACAGAGAAACGATATCCAGTGCACGAAAAGGAGATGACAGCGATAGTACACTGCCTTCGGGTATGGAGGCACTACTTATTAGGGAGAAAGTTTGTGGTCAAGACTGACAATATGGCCACCAGCTATTTTCAGACTCAAAAGAAGCTTTCGCCCAAGCAAGCCCGATGGCAGGTTTTTCTGGCAGAATTTGATTTCGACCTTGAACATAAGTCAGGTAAGACTAATGTTGTGGCAGATGCTTTAAGCCGAAGGGTTGAGTTGGCAGCCATCAGCAAACCTGAAAGCAACCTCATTGATAGAATCCAAGAGGGGATGGAGAGTGATAAGCAAGCTAAAGCTCTATGGATTCAATGTCAAGAAGGGAAGACAAGGAGATTTTGGCAAGAGAATGGATTAATATATACAAAAGGGCAACGAGTTTATGTGCCCCATTCCTTGAATCTAAGAAGAGAGATACTTAAGGAGTGTCGTGATTCTAAATGGGCAGGTCATCCAGGAATGCACCGTACCCAAGCATTAGTGGAAGAAAGGTATTTTTGGCCACACATGAGGGAAAATATTGAAAGCTATGTCCGAACTTGTCTCGTGTACCAACAAGATAAAGTTGAACATAAGGCAACTCCGGGACTACAAAAGCCTCTTCCCATTCCTGAACGGCCATGGGAAAGTGTTTCCATGGACTTCATTGTAAGCTTACCCCGATTGGAAGGGTATGGTACAATTATGGTGGTGGTAGACAGGTTCTCAAAATACACAACTTTTGTCCTAGCAACAAAGGAGTACCCAGTGGATGAAGCTGCCCGGTTGTTCTTGAAACATATAGTAAAGTATTGGGGCCTGTCTAGAAACATTATGAGTGATCGAGATGGGCAATTTACAGGGAGATTTTGGACAGAGCTGTTCAAACTTTTGGGATCTGAGTTGAACTTTTCAACTAGTTTGCATCCCCAGACGGATGGTCAGACGGAGCGAGTGAATGCCTTAGTAGAGTTATACTTAAGGAATTTTGTAGGGGCTAACCAACATAATTGGACCAAGTCGTTAAACGTGGCACAGTTTTCGTTTAACCTACAGAAGAATGAGTCCATCGGACAGAGTCCTTTCGAGATTGTCCTGGGAAGGCAACCCTTAACTTCTCATACAGTGGCAATAGGATATACAGGGTCCAGCCCTCCTGCATATAAGTTCGCAAGGGAATGGCTGGAAAATCATGACTTAGCCCGGACCTACTTAAGTCGAGCTATCAAGAGAATGAAGAAGATTGTAGACAAGAAGCGGAGGCCGATGGAATACCAGGTAGGTGACCAAGTGCTTGTTAAGTTACATTTGATACAACGTACGAAGGGCCAACTACATAAAGGTCTAATGAGGCGATACGAGGGTCCGTTCCCAATTATGAAACGAGTAGGGCAAGTATCTTACAAATTGGAACTTCCTCCGAAACTGAAATTCCACCCGGTTTTCCATATGAGCATGCTAAAACCATTCCACAAAGATGAGGAAGACCTTATAAGAGCTATATCACAAAGGGCCCCAATAGGAGTACGGGATTCATTTGATAAGGAAGTGGAAGGGATCATAGCTGATAGACATGTGAAGAGACGTAGACAAACTCCCAGACATAAGTATATGATAATGTGGAAGGGAAGACCAGAGAATGAGGCCAGTTGGGGACCAGTAGAAGCACTATGGCAATTTAAAGACAAGATTCGACAATTCTACGATGAAGGAGCGACGAGGGCGTCGCCGGATTGAGCGGGGGAGAATGTTACAGACCTCTCGAAGTGGGCCACTCTTAGAAGGTCCCTAAAGCCCAAAGACAAAAGCCCAAGCCCACTAAAAGCTTCTAGATAATGAAAAGTTCTAGAAGGTTCTAGAGAAGTCTAGAAAATTGTATGGTAGTTGGTGAAGGTAGGTAAATGTAGTAGTTGGGAATCAATTGTAACCATTAGATCGAATCGATCTTGACCATTAGATTGTAAAGGCTTTCTGTATATATAGGGGAATTCCCCTCAGATGTAACACACAAGTTATTTGAGTTAATACAGTATACTATCAGAGTTTCTCTCTCTACTTTCTCTCTCTAACATTGTGAGTGTATTATAGGCTGACTTAGCCTTCCTTAGTGAGGTCAAAAACGCTAAGTGTCGCACGGGGTCGAGCAACGAAATCCGCCCGTAATACTAGCTTCTAGCCATGACAGAACTATCTTAATTTAGGAAACTTCATAAAAAAAATAAATTGATTTTTATTTTCTAAAAACTAAATTAAACTACTCCAATAATTTCACTACACAAACAACATTATCATCATTTAAACTCTTATTTCCTCAAAGAAAGCTCTTTTCACCATAATGACGCCTTTTTTAGTATTTTAAAGCTCAATTCACCATACTGATCTTGTTTTTATAATTTCGATGCTTATTCCTAAGAAATACAGGTTTTTTCACCATATTAATATTGGTATCATTACTGTTTTTCCAAATGAAGGCTCAATTCCTCGATAGAATGCTCCTTCCATTATACAAAAATATCATTTACACCATAGGAATGATAATTATATTTCATCATTTTAAGGCTCATTTCTTCCATATAAAACATATTTCACCATATTAGCAACCATTTTTACCATTTAAAGATTTATTTCCTTGATGTAAAGCTTATTTCACTATGCTTATGCTTGTTTTACCAAAGGCATAACTTCTATTATTTTAATATTTAATGGGTCTATTGCTTGAATCAAGGCTCATTTCACAAAACTGAAATTATTTCCACTAATTTAAGGCCTATTTCTTTGAAGAAAAACTTATTTCACCACATTAAATCCTCTTTTTACCGTTTGATAGCTTATTTCCTCACAATATACCTTATTTTATCATATTAATACTATTTTCACAATTTGAAAGTTTATTTTTTAGAAGAAAATTTATTTCGCTATACTTCACCCTTTTTTACTACAAAGAGTAGTTTTACGATTTCACTATGTGAAGGTTCGATTCCTCTTGGAATTTATATTAAGCACCATTTTCATCATAGGAACGTTTTTTACAATTTCATCATATTCCAGCTCATTTCCTCATTGCAATACTTGTCTCACCTCACCATGCTAACAAGTATTTTCACATGTCAATTAATTCATTTTCCTATACGTCTTAGAAAATTATATAATCTGATTAATTATTTGATATTAAAAAAAATAAGAAAATTAGAAGTATAAGTTTCAATTGTATTGTAATAAACATGAAGTAAATATATATATATAATTATTTTTTCCCAATTGCATAACGTTAAATAGTGGACATTGACGAGCAAGTCATTAAATTTGTCCAGCATGATATTGTAACATTAATGTCATTGTGTTGTTAGGATTTTTATGATATTTAGATAGTGTTTTGGTGAAGGTGTTGTGGAAGGGACGTGTGATTGTGTGAAGAATCGTGAAATGAGTTCAAGAAGTAGGTAAGTCTGTGGGTTACATTCTTGAATGTGTTTTGTTAAATATTAATGCTGTTAAAGAGGTTAAGATATTGGAGAATGGTTTGATTAGACATGATTTTGCATATTTAAAATTTTGTTAAGTGGTTTATTTTAAGAAACGAAGGGGATGTATTGAATCAGTAAAGAACCGAAGATGACAGAGACACGTGTACACAGCAACACATATAGACAGCTTACAGAGAAGATGACAGTGCTTCCACTTTGGGATTTTCTACAGTAGAATTAGGGTTTTGGGTCATCACGCGATTCTATTCTGGTGTAGTTAGGGTTGTGGGTGGCAAGCGAGATCACGAAAGTGATGGAGGCGATCATTATAACATGAAGATTTGGAGAAATATTAGGGTTTTTAGGCTTTTTACTCTTTGCTCCTCTCTCCATGCGATAGCATCAATGTTTTGTTTGGGTCTGCTTTCTTTTTTCTTTTTTTTTTTCATCTAAGAGAGAAAGGTGACGAGTATTTGATTAATTAATTTATTTATTTACTTTTTCTTCTCTTATTGTTCTTTGATGTTTTTCCAATTAACCCATCCATGTCTTGGACCACTAATGGTTCACAAACCCACATAAGCAAATGGAGTTGAACAGAGTCATTTAGAGGTAGTATAAACGATTGGAAAAAGTTTAATTGGATATTAAATTGATACATTTAAAGTTTAGGTATCTAATTATAAAAATTGATGAAGTTGATATACTATCTGTAACATTAACCCTAAGAAAAATAGTAAACAGAAGTAAATGTTAAAAAGTAGGAAAGGAATAGTGAGCTACTCTCTTAATAGAGTATATGATCAAAAAGTTAGAAATCAATAGTTGTGGCTATTCTCATAAATGTATAAAAAGAAAAAATAGTTAATAATAGAAGTATATATTAGAGAAGTCGGAGATAAATGATGGGCTATTCTTATAATATATAAGAAAATATACAGTTGTGTGACCATCAAAGATCATTTGGCACTGCATTATGGTGACAACAAACTGAAATCAAAATCCTTTTACATCATGTTTTTTCCGCCTGGATGGTTGCGAAGAAGCATTCCCCATGCTGCGTCCTCTAATAAATAGGAAAATGCAGCAGGTAAGAGAACCACTAGGAATGAGCCTAAGGCGACTAGCAATGGTATCGTCAGCTAAATCGTCCCTCTTCATAAAAATAAAGACGAAACAAACGTTTTGTGCACTAAGAAACCTCTCGATATAACAAGCACAAAGGGGTCTCTCTAAAGTTTATGTACATGTCATTCGGAAACCTGTCAATTCATTGTATCGGGTCTGCCGTGTGATCACTCAGCTTCTAATTCAGCACCAAATTGCTCCAATCTTTCAGCATCAGCGTCATAATCCCTAATCAAAGCATGGTTGACGCTGCCATCATCCTCACTGGCATGAATTTGTCTACCAGCAAACCTGACCAAGAGAAAGGGCAAAATAAAATTTATTAATCAAATGAAAACAAATCAATTTTCGATAACAGAGATCTAACCCACTCCATATAAGGAGCAAATCTCCTATTATAATATCCTGATACTCATAACATGACGAATTATTTCAAGGTGATACACAGTAGCCTTTCCTACAAAGAGAATTCCACTACAAAGATTAGCGTGTACTTGCAAAATTAAAGGTGGTCGTATTGGGAAGGCACATTTGAAGCAATTGATAAAGAAACATTTCTAAGTTTAATGGTACACAAGCAAATATAGTAACATCTAGCTCACTCAGAAAAATTTTATAATTACCACTGGGATACTATGAATTTCAACAAAAACAAGCTCCTGAAGTAGAGGATGGGCAAGCATGGTTTGTTTCAGCCTCTGGGTAGCCCACACAAGAGCTGGCACTAAGGCAAGTATCTAGTTTCAGGAGATGTAAACTTCTGGCTTAGAAAGTAAAAAACTAGCTTGAACAGTTATGAAAGCTTTTTCTTTTCCAAGGAACCCGAGATCTAAACTAAGTTTCTTCCTGATCTATTTTAGGAAGCAACATCAGCCAAACAATAAATAGAGCAATCAGCATGCAATTTACATTAGATTATGTTATCTTAAATTTGCACGAAATGAGCAAGAAATATGGCCACCACATGTGAACTAGAGCTGACTGCATAGAAAATCCAGATTCATTGCTCCAATACAATAAGAATGCTTGTTCCCAGCTCTCAGGATTTACCAAGTGCTCCAGCAGGATTTGACGTCGCAATTCTTGTTGCATGTACAAAAAGAGAACAATCTGGAAGCGACTCTATAATAGAAGTTTCATGGATCCAAGCAGATCAACATTTGCAAGGATGAAAGAGTGACAGAAAAGCTTCATCATTCAAGGTTCCAGAAGTTACATTATCCCAAGTCAACTAGGATTATTTAGAGAAGTGGGGAAAGGAAACAGAAGAATTTGGGTATGTCTAAACCAAAAGGGGGGAAAAGTAAAGAAAAAGCACATATGGCAAGAAAAGGAAATCTGATTTCAGTGAGACTAAAAAGCAGGTTTAGGAGGAAACAAGAAAGTTTGAGAAAAAGAATAAGAAGCCTCGATGGGACAAATTCCTCATAAAAAATAATTTAATACGCCAAATATCAAGCCATGCTATAGTGGAAGAAATAGTTAAAAGATAGAGCAAAACTTGGCCTTAAAATAAGGAAATAACATAAAATTCTTTCAGAGCCATTTAACAAGATGACTCAAAAAGATAGTTGACGAGTAGGTTGGCTTACTTTTCATGTGGAGGCAACCTGCGTTAAGCACTAGACCCAGCCTCACCTTCCTCCTGTTTAGTTGGTTCTTACCCTCACTTTGGGCAAATATTGCCTGGTCTGTTCTGGATTGAGTGGAAACATTTTGAGTAATATTTCTTTCTTTTTTTTGGCCTAGAAACATTTCATGTATGTATGTGAATTTTCTAATGAAATCATTCGGGTTAAGAGTGAGGATGTAGACTAGACATTCAAACAGAGTTCTCATAGCATGATCAATGAGGCTGATTAGAGGCTCAAGCAGATTCCCTCCATTTCAATATTATTGAACAGAACATAGTTTTTTCATAAGAGGAACTTTAGGTTAAAATGAAATTGAATGGATATAGAAGACTCCAAAAGTGAAAGAAACCATCTTGCTGCCTTCCGAAGCACTTCATATTTGAGAAATTGCAAGGGCACAAGGTACATCAGCAAAAACACAAAAAACAATTGAATGCAATTTATGTCAGTCATGTGATTGATCTACTCAGAAAGAAACTTGTGGATGTTTGAAGGAAACAAACACCATTTCAATCCATGTTCTGACTAAGTTCATAAAACTAGTGAACTTTAGAATAAATGCGGACTGATTTTTCCTCGTTTTAGTTGATTAGTCAGTCAACCTTCTGCATTTTGCTCCTTACTAATTAATACAAAGATTAATTATAGAAAACCATGAATGTTTGCACCTTTTCACTTTAATAGCTGTGCTATTTCGTTTTTCAACTATAGAACCTGAGCTTTGAACTTCTGCACTTTACATACCTATTTTATTACTTTTTAAGCTACATAACCTAAGTTTTCACAATTTTTCACTTTACTTCTGTGTGATTATAGTTTTTACAACTATTTAAAGGCAAATTTAATCAGAACTTTATCAGATATTCCATGTTCTCATTTTTCTTTTTAGGCTCTTTGTTTTTTCTTCTTCTTTTTTTTTTTTAAGATGGTGATGAAGTCTTAAGTTATGCAACTGAAAAAAGAAAAAATAAAGACAAAAAAAGGGTAATACTAAGACAGGTACAAAAACTCAAGTTCTATAACTAAAAGAGTGCAAAGTGAAAAAGCACAAAACTGAGGTTATGTAACTGAAAATTAAAATAACACATGTACAAAGTAAAAGAAAACTCAGCAGTGTATTATGTAATCAACCCCCAATAAAATTACTCAACATAAACATTAATTTCCATACACAGGGTTATTCAATTAACATGTCACAAGTCATCCAAATCTGGAGAAGTTTTGATTCCGTCCATCTACATTGAGGAAGATCTTTAAAGAGCATATTTATAGAAAAGCAAGCAGTAGAACAACAACATCTTAAGTCCTTTAACTAGAATTTAGAAACATCCAAAAATGAGCAGCAGTCAAATCATGATGCTTAGGCTTTTTACCTTCCTGAAGTGAAGGAAGATACATAAGACCCCACTGCCATTAAATAGAGCATAAATGTCTTACTCCAGTGGAAAGAGAAATGGGAAGGGGTCTGCAAAAAGGTTCCTCTTTGCACCCTAAGTGGAGTACCTGTTTATTTCAATTATGTAATAGATTCACAAGCAACAGAGACACTCACCCTAAACCTCCTTTGCTACAAGCGGATCCTAGTCCAGTACCATCAAAAAAGCAAAACCATGCAAATGTTCCTACCTATATTTTTTTTTTCTTTTTAAAGTAAATAGCATTTCCTATTTATTAGTCCCTAACTGGCTCACAACACCATTACTTGAGACTCAAAATTCATCGAAGTGAGTAATGTCTTTTTGAAGCAACGAGCTTTATCCCCACAACTATAGAATTGCAAAGATTATCTAAAAAGATAACAACATTTGGAAGTTAAAATCTAAGTGAATGCACAAGGGACGCAATACTTCAGAAAATATCCTAAAAATGTCAAAAGACAATTAATGCACAGGGACTGCAGTAACTAATGATTGTTATTGGTGTAAGGCAATAGTAGAGACAAATGACTTGTGATAGTGGTTAAGCTAAGCTTAAGGAATAAAGAAAAAAAAAATTATTGATTGATGCTTCCTACTACTAAAAGCCTTTGATCACCTCAACAACTTTTAGATTATTCCACAACATTTGTCAATATAAATATTAGATTATAAAAACTACTTAAAAATGGATTATGGAAAAATTAATGCAACCTAAACTGCTATTTCTTTGCAGCTAGAGGATCTTACAAACATGGTATGCCAAATTTGCCAGCATTAAATCAGCTTACCATCTTCCATTCATCTTGTCAATGCACTTCTGAGCATCCTTCCTATCCTTAAATTTTACCAAGATGACTCCTTGTGGATGACTCTCACATACCTACAGGCAACAGGAAAAAGATATGGATAAAAAGGATTACGACCATCTGAAAGAAAATCAGGGCCAGTTTATACAATTCCTGTCAAACAATATGATCAATGAAGTAACTAATACACCCTGTGAAAATAGTACAAATAACATGAATCCGAGGAAAGAGTACCCAAAAAAAAAAGGAAAGAAAAAATTTAGAGAACATGATTCAAACATTTATCTATTCAAAAGATTGTTTTACCTAATTACTACCTGTATTTCTATTCCAAGTGAAGCATCATCTTGAATCCCAAAAGAAAAAGAGAGAAGTATAGGATTAAGAACAATGGTACTATAAAATATAATTGAACTACTGATTTAACAGCAATAATGACAAACAAATTTTCCAAACAAAAGCTATCTCAAATGAACCTTGTCCAACTAGGCATGTCCAGTTGGACTAATTATTATTTATATAAATAAATTAATTTATATATATATAATAATATTAATAATTTTTTAAAAAAAAAAAAAACCTCAAACCTTGTCAGCTCAACCATAATAGAATTTGACGAATATCAATAATCTCCAGAAAGATATTTTTGGATACATCTGAAGATGGAAAAATATTTTCCAATTTATCCAACCCAGAATGACAAAGACAGCATGTCTAGACAACTAACAAATGTCAAAGTGTACTTGTTAAAAGAAAGAACATTCATATGTCAGATTCTTTAAGGGAAGAGATGAACCACCTTCACGGAATCTACTGGACCGAGTTTTGCACATTCTTCTAGAACATCTGCCTCCAGCTCTGACCGCAAACTTCCATCAGCCTGTAAAAGTTCAGATAGTAAGAGAATTTCATAACCAAGTACATGCGAAATCTCAAATTCCTAAGCTGAGAAACCTGTGTCATTCATTTTTTCTTCTCTTTCTTCTTTTGTAAGTTTGTTCATTTTTTCCTTTTTTAATTTGGTAAATCAAAAACTGTATTATATTAAAGAGAAAGTTATGAACAACCACTAGAGCCAGAAAGGTCCAGCAATCCTAATATACCACAAGATTTTACAAATACACTGGCTTGAATCCAGAGTAAACCTAATTTAAGAAAACATTTGTAGCTTCACATAGGCAAGAATCAATCTAGCAAGTGTAGAGGGTGAGGGCGTAGGAGCTCCAAGGTGAGATGAATTCCTAACCCTCCATAAGCAGTAGGTAGCAGCTGTACGACATTCTTTACGGGGTGTATTTTAGGTCTTTTGAGGACAGTATCATTCTAGAGCACTGGTAGCCCCTTGCCACAAAGCAAAGGAGGAAGTACATAAGAGAATGTTAATGACTTCATGCCAAACACTAGACAAGAAGGCACAATCAAATAAGAGGCGATCGTGGCCTTCAACACCTGAGGAGCAGAGGTAATGAGTTGTTAACAAAGTTATACCTCAAGTTTGGAGCTTATCAAGAGTAAAAACTTCTTAAGCCAAGCCAGATATAAAACGAAGCGTCTTGAATTGATATTTTGAACCATACAAGCCGATGCCAAGAGACTTTGCTACCTGTCCTTTGAGGACCTTGTAGGCACAACTAATTGGGTAAAAATAAACAAATAAAACCTGATGAAGAGGGAGTCCACTTTAATCTATCCACCATCTAGCTGTTGAGAATGATAATAGGTGGTATAAAGAAGATTTCACCAGAAACAAAGCCTGGTGCTAGATGAAAGGCCAGAGCTTGCCATTCCCCTGGCACTAACAGATGCATCAAGTGGACATTAGGCAACCAAATGTCCAATGGTCAAACAATCTCCAGCTATCCAAAGGAACCAAGAGCAAAGTAGAGACTGCAACTTCGACAACATTCACCAATTACAAGATCATAAGGCCAGGTTTCTAACAACCTAGAAACTGTAACCTTCAAGGAGGGAGGAATGAACCCATTCCACCTAAATTCCCTTAGGGCCAGCTTTACATAAGTTCCAAAGGTGTTTGATTTGTGCTGAAATATTCTAGTCAATGTCTCCCAAAACTGCACTTCTTTTTAATTGCTATAAAATCAGGCATCTTTAACAAATTCAAGATGACTCGTAAATGCTCTAAATGTGATCCATATGCACACCAAACACCAAGATATCATCAAAAAACACTAACACAAATTTCCATAAAAATGGCTGAAACAAATCATTCATTGTTTCTTAAAACATCGCCAGCAGGTTAGAAAGCCCAAAAGACATCACAAAAAGTTTGTAATGGCCTTGATGTGTAGGAAGCAGTTTTAGGGATATCATCAACAAACACCCTAACTTGACGGTAACCTACTTGCAATCAATTTTAGAAAAGATGCATTCACCATACAATTCATCCAAGAGCTCATCAATTACTAGCATAGGGTACCTATAAGATATGGTGGCTTCATTAAGAGCACAATAATCAACACAAAATCTCAGAAATCCATCTTTTTTTTTATAGAAGAATTATTTAACTAGAAAAGGGACTTGAGCATGGTCTAATTATTCTGGTTTCCAGCATCCCTTTAAAAAGTCTGTCAATCTTAGTTGTTCAAACTTGCCCACACCTATATGGACACACATCAATATGTCCACTTCCCTCCTAATTCGATAATTAGTAAGACGTGTTTGAAGGCAACCCTATCAGTACATCAAATACCACAGAAAATTCATCTAACAAGAAGTCTCGGGTCAATGTCCTTTGCAAAACCAACGGTCTCCATGGTTTGTGAATACAAAACCATACTGCACCATTCAAATTCTGTTGCTTTACACAAAGAACAACAAGAACCTCCAGACTTGTATGGAAAAAAGTCTCCTTGTAACACAAATTCACCACTTGTAGTTGGAATTTCCAAATCATTTTTTCCCAGTCCACTTTAACTTAACATATAAGTTTCCAAAAGCCATGCCCAATATAAGATCTACTTCCCCAAATTCAAGCACATACAAGCAACAGAAAGTTCATAACCACAAACTATCAAATGCACATGTGAACACATTTCACTAGATTCCACTGCATGTCAATCACCCAATGTGACCCCAAACACAGGAGTTTCTAAAAGCTTTATTTTTTGGGTAAGTAGGAGTTTCTAAAACTTGCAGCTGCAATTCATCAATTAATTGCTTCGAAATGAAGCTGTGACTAGAGCCACTGTCAACTAAAATTGAAATTGAGTGAGATAGCAGATTACCTCAAAATTTCATTGTCTTAGGACCATTTAGGCCACTAATGGCCGTTAAAGATAGTTGGAACTCCACACCACTGCAGTCAACCTGTTCCTCAGCATGTATTGCTTCCACAACTCCTCCCACTTCAACCCATCTGTCCTCCCTTCCCTCCTGTTCCTCCTCTAAACTGTAAAACGTAAGGTCTAATGTTGACACTATGGTTTGCATTAAATGGTTGATCACAACAGAAACAAAGTCCCTTCGCTTTCTTATCTAGAAATTCAGAATAAGACAGTTGCCTATGTCCATGGGAGGTTTGGCTAATCCCACGATTTTGAGTAGAACTAATGACAGCACCATCAGATGAAGTATATTCCTAACTTGTAGATTCTTTGACTTGAAATGGCCCTTGGGAAGGCACTTGACCAGCTTTGTTCAAGTGATTCAACTCATACAATCTCAAACTTGTGTAAAAGCCCCTACCTGCTATCTCATAGGTGTAGTATGAGTTCGCACATATGATAACTCTGGAAATGCTCAACCAATAGAAATTCATTCTTCATCACTTTTAGACCGTCTCAACTGTTAACCATAGGCAAAAAATAAATTCCAGACCCAAATTCCTTTTCAACATCAAAAGACAATGTCATTGCTTCAACGGGGGTCTTCAAATTTAATGTCTAAACAAGAAGAATATCCCCTCCCAATCCTCCTAAATAAAAACCCAACATCTGTAATTCGGTCATAGGGCCTGTGGAAACAGTGCCCCAAGTTTGTCAATGCACTGTTCTAGAGAAGCCACCTGTCAAAGGGTAGGCAAGCTCACAAAGGGATTATTTAGTGTATTTCAATTAAACCTTTTCATCAAAGCACTAGTGAGAGTCTCCCTGTCCAAATTAGGCATATGCCTCTTCAATGTCTTCAACCAATGCACAGATTGGCCATGAATACAGAAGGAAGCTAATGCCACCTTCCTCTCCTCATGCATTTCTTGCACCTCAAAATATTGTTCAGTAGCAGCAATCCAATTAGCCAGATCAGATACTTAAAAGATTGGCAATGTTATACAATTTGCATTATTTCGCTACTCTTCATCAAATTCCACATCTCCCTGAACTACTTCATCACTGCGATCCCAGTAACATATCACACTCAATCTAAGTGCAATCAAATTGATGATGCACTGGAAGTGCATTTGCTCATGAAGTGCCTCTTTCATTTAAAACTTCTTTCCCACAGCAATCGCTCAACTGTTCCTTCAACATCTCTTGCATTGACACCACAGCACTCTGCAAAGCCTTATGGCTTCAACCAATTCCAGTTACAACTCCTTCCAAAGACTTGTGATTATGATCCAAGGCAAACAATTATTGTTGAAGTTCCATTAATCCTCCACGAATCTCCTCTATGCTTTTGTCCAATCCTTCCACTTGATTTTTCATCCATGTAATACCATGTTCAAATCTTTCCCACAGAACATGAAAGCAAGAAAGCAAAGATCAAATGCAAAAACTTCAAACTAAGCACACAACAAAGTTGACACGCTAAACTTACCTGAGCAGAATTGCTCAAACTAACTCAACTTCTTGGTAGTAAAGGGATATCTAGCCCAGAAGAGGTCTGCTATTTCTTGCTTCTTATTTATATCCTTTAGTAATTTCCGGAATCTTCTAGAAGACTTGTAAACTAACTTCATTGCCAACTAAGCATGCCACTTGGCATGCTCCATTCAAACCAATAATTCTACTTATTTGTTACTTATGGATACAACCTCTTATCTATTTACAACTAACCATTACAGCTATTGCCATGCAGCAAATATATCAAGTAGTGGTTTTATCTAGTCTTGACCTCCTGAAGTACACGTGATTAACAGGCTGAATAAAAACTCATGCCGTGTCAACACATGTACTTAGTTAGCTTTCTCTCTCACAAAGCAGTGAGAGAGTCCACTTGGAGAGCTATCCACTCTCCACTCACAATGGAGCCAACCCCTATGGTGACAAGAAATTCACAAGGGATACTGAAGAGGAGAACCCAAGCAGGAATAGAAAATGGTTGTGGCTTTATCAATAGTGTACCTTGTTGGCTTCTTTAAAGAATAAGTAGCCATTGGCAAAAAACCAAGGCCTCTCCGAAAGGGAGCTAAGATGGCTATCGTTAGCAAAATGAAAAATGAAAGAAACCCTCATTATTTCCAAGGACTCTAACAATATCAAAATCCTTCCAAACATTCAATACTTATATTCCACTGTGGAAATGAAAAACTTCTTGCCTAGAAAGGACCCTGCAATAGTGTGTTCCCAAAACTTAGCACCTTGTTCTGCCACTGGAGGAGGATGGACACGTGTAATAGGACCATGAGAGAGAGGTGGCATCAGTGGAGTTTAAACTCAGGGGAAAAAGGAGGTTTTGGAGGTGCATAGGCCTTTGCAAATCTTTTTGGCATTGTGGTTGGTGGTTTTGAAGAGTGGTTTCAGGACCCATTTGTTCCAAGGTGGTATTGCCATGAGAGAGAAAATTTTCTGGTATATCCAGGCCTGGGGCAGCGATTTGATTATCTCCAAAAGCCTGTTAAGAACAGATGATGTGGTAGCTTTTTCATTTACCATGTCAAGGTTGACATTTCTGTCTGTGAAGAAGTTTCATTGGATGCAGAGCCAGAGAAAGCTGCCTTGTTTTTTACCCAAAGAGAGTAAGGCACCCAGCATCTTGGAAGTTGAAGCCTCACCCACAGGATTATGGCTTGGAAGAAAACCAGGTGGAAACCTAGATGCCAGAGTATGTGAAAACCACCTCTGGACTTCCGGCAACCAAACATGGATAAGAACAAGGAGATGGAAAGAGGAAAAGTAGGAGGGAGAAGAGAAAAGGTGCAGGTGAGAAGGGAAGGAAAGGATAGAAAGAAAGGAGCAAGGTATAGAGAGACGGTTTTCCAGAGAAAAGGGAGAACGTTTTCTCTCTAGTGTTTTGAAATTTTAAGCATGGGGTGGAAGTGATGTATAAGAGACATTGCATACAAAGAGATCTAGGAGTCAAGTAAACATGTATTGACCATGAGAACAATGAAACCATATTCCATATTTACATGGGTTAAAAATCAATAAGATACCCATGTTTTCACCTTTTCTTCACTTTGCACACCCATGTTTTAGTTTTTTTCTCTTGCACACCTATGTTTTCCTTCATTTAGAAAATATTAGGTTAGACATTGAAAATAAGAATGCCGAATGCATACAGAATATAAAGTAAAGACTCAAAACTCTACTTCTTTCATTTCTCTAACATTCAGGTTTTTTTTTTTTTTTTGGTCCATCTCACATGCATTCTACCCGCCAATTTTTAAAACCTAACAAGACACAGTTTGCAAGCGTAAAAAATCAAAACATAAGTATGAAAAGTTAAAAAGGGGTTGAAAATAAAGGATGTATTTTGTAATTAGCCTATTTGCAATGCTATCATGTCAACAAAGCACAAGTAAATTGCAGAATTTTTTCCAATTCATGCTCATTAGGCAAAATGAAATCTTCCATATAAAGTTTCCACAAGGTAATAACAATAGGGAAACAAGGATGCAGCTACTACCATCTAGCCTTAATATATAGTGGTTTTTAACAAAGGAAAATATCCATAATTAGTAAATGCTATCAAGAATTTCTCAAGGTAAAAAGGATATACTGAGAACATCTTGATGCCAGGACCTCAGTTTTACTGCCAACTGCCAATTAGGTAAAAACAACTAACAGCTCTGCTGCTTGTTATTATCATAAATTGAGCTCATCAGTCATGTCTTAAATGATATTACCCTCAGTTCAGCTGGAACAAACATATAACGAAGAATTACGGTAGCCGGTATTGACAACTTTGCATCATCTCTGCCACCTGCACCATGCATGTATCAGTTACATCTAGGACAGCAAGTTACAAGTAAACGAAATCTCAGAAAAGGGGTATTAAAAAATTTAAAAAAAAAAGGGAAAAAAACAGCGTTGCTGCATAGCTTCAGAAAGATAAGTCTTTCTTTGGGAAAAGTGATAGGGATCAGGTCTCTATCTTTACCAGGAATATTTTTAATTCATGTCTTTTATTTTATTTTATTTTATGATATGATTAGTTGACCTATTATGTTATTTCGTCATTTACAGTTAGGTCCTTATCTTTATTAGTCTTTTCCTATTTTGCACTGGGGATGTCAGGATTTGGTATAAATACACTTATTATGAGACTGTCAGTTAGACTATTGAATTGAGAAACCCCAAGAGATCACTCTCAGACAGGACAGAAAGAAGAGAGAAGGATATGAGAAAGATAACAAGGATGAAGAGCATGTGCATGATTGAATGGAAACTTCCTTCAACTTCAAAATAATGGTACAGATGGTGCACATGGTAAATATTTGAGATAGACATTTTATTATGCATGTGACTTCAAATGTTCTTTCAACTCCTTCGACAAAGGTTTAACCTCTCTCTGCCTACATTAATCTCCTTTTAACAGAGAGTTAGGAAATCTTAAGACATGCTTCTATTCATCTAAAACTTGCAAGAATAAAAAGTTCTGGCAACAATAATCTCAAACTTGCAATGATGCTGTTATAAAGAATACAATAATCCTGAGAAAGCCAAAAGGAAAACACAAGGAAGTGCACTTTTGATGCATGATATGGAGAAAATGCCATCCATGAAATTACATCATTAAGGAAAAAGCGCACCCCATCCAAGCATCTTCTCTTCAACTTTCTTCAATTTCTTTTTCTTCTTGCTGTCTACTTGCTTGGATATAAATTTGTCCCCTGTTGGAAATTAGGTATAAACCTTAGACAATGACCTCTTGTGCACCCAAGAGAGAGAGAGAACATCTTTTTACCATGAACTGACATGTGCTTTATTACCTTTTTGCTCAAATTTTGCCTGGGTTACTGACATAGGTATTTTGCCACCAGGGCGCAAAGGTGTTCCATCCAAAATTTGGATGGCTAGAGCAACTGAGGGTTCCTAGCATAAATATATGCAAGAAGGCATGTAAAAATGCCACATGATAGAAATTAAATACCAGCAAGAGAAAAGATGAATGGCAAAGATGTATGGGGGACTGCATGTGAAATGCTGAGGGTATAAAAAGCACCTTTGTGTCAAGTTTCCAAGCTTAGCAAGTACTCATATATTTATGATGAAAAGTGCACGAATAACAAATGTTTGCATGCATGAATTCACCTTTAAGTATGAAACAAGTGCATCTCCCTTTATTTTTCCCGTCTCTTTGTCAACATAAATCTTGATGCGAGGCTTTTTGGTTTCAGGATCCTAGAAAAAAACGTGACAAACCCTCATCAATTGTGAAGAGGAGTATGTTATGATATGTTTGATACCAAAACATGCCATCTTGACTTAATTACACAAGGAAATGGTGGCTAAAGGTTCCAATTGATCACCTAACCACATAAAAGCACCAGATGCAATAAAAAAGTAACATTGAAATATACCAGCCAAAGTGCTTAAAAAGCCACAAAAATCACAGGAATCAAGATAATGTGCTGTGAAAGCAAAACACAATGTCAAAAAGTAACACTTAAATATATCAGCTAACTATTGCTTAAACAGTCAAAAAATAACAGGAACAGAACATAGTTTAATGTACTTCATTATATAGAGACCACATAAGAGATATATCCAAGGAACCCTAGTATCGATTGACTGTCAGATCAATAATGCAAAATTTATATTCTTCTCCACTGTGAGAAAATTTATCAATTTCTAAATTGAATTTGCCTCATAGACCACGTCTTTCAGTCAAAGGCCCACTAATAATTGGAGGTGGAATTTTACTGATTAAACTCCCCACAAGCAGTAGACAGTGAAAGACAACTTAACTAACAAATGATACAAAACTGCTCATTTGAAGAATTACTAGGATAATGCATTATGATGCAATACCATCTATTTATATGTAATATAAGGAAAAAAAAAAAAACCAACACCTGAGAGAACATCTATTGATAAGAACCAGCAATGGATCAAGAAAAAGATGAATGAATTTTATTGATTTTAATGAATGGATTATGAATCACAAACCCTACTCTCTCTCTATATGAGAGCCATGAGCTAAAAGCTCACACACATGAGCAAATGCTCACACTAACACTCAATACTTTTCTTACAAAATATCTGGCTGCCTATCTCTAACAAACTCCCCTATCTATAGTAATAGCTACAACTAACAAATAGTAGCTTTTAGAAACTTCTAGACACTAACTCAGCAGAAGTAACACCACCAGACCACATACATGTCCACATACACCAGTACAAGCTAAATACACACTTCACACTAATAACATATCATCTACACAGAAGCACTATGAGACCTCTAATGATAAAAGAGCCATAGAGGTAACGAGCAGAATCTATTTGACACTTTCTACATAAGGTCCAAAATTTTCTTTCTAAACATTCTTAATGGTAAAAAGCTTGCCCCAAAAGAAAAGCATGGACTACTTAGACAATCCAATATCAGTTTCCAGGTATATAAATATCGCAATTCAATCAGATTCAGTTCTCAAAGGATTTATAAAAGTTCAAAATCAATTTTCACCTGAAATTTCAGTTCAGCACCTATGGTTAGTATCACAAGAATTGTTCAAAAATCAAGATTGTCTGTATCTTGTAATGACAATAAAACTTTGGCATGCAGATGAATGAACCCACCTCTTTAATTATTCCGCACTTGGAAAAAACCTCTACGACCTGCAGTAGATATCAAGGGATGAGATGTTTCACAAGTACGCCAACCAACATAAATATTATAATTAGAGAGAGAAAGTGTGTGCAAGAGAATGACAACCACTCACTTCTTCGACTGTAACATCTTCTGGCAGCCCAGTTACATAAATATGTGTATTAACTTTTAATTCAAACCAACTATCAGGAGGTTTGTTCGCTTCCTGAAATAATAAAAGGTTGGAAGGTTCAGAAAGTTCAAAGAATATTGACTGGTGCAACAAATTAAGTAGCTTGTTTCTATTCTTCAATGGAAAGGGCCTACAAGTACATTACACAAGCAACATATTGTCCCGTAAGGCTGTCAAAAGACCAAATTGATCCATGGTAGGAATGAATAGCAAAACTTTTGTTGGCTTATTCCTATCCAGCTTTGGACGAAAAGAAAAATGCAGAAGAGATCTCATTACTACGATTCAGAATCTCCTTGTCCTCATGTTGAAACACTATGCCATATACAGATAAAAGATAACATCAAAACCACTTGCTAAACCTTGCATGTTTTAACACTTGTACAGCAAAGATTGAAAGCTGCTATGTATCATGTTCATTGGAACTTTTACTTATCAAATTTTATAGCTGAAATTTGAAATCATTAAATTTCATACACAAATCAAATCTTCACTTCACTTGTTAAAATTTACTACCTGTACCATCTTTAGAAAGATGTTGCGTCAAACACTCATTGGTCAAAGGTGGGTGTGTAAACAATGAGACGTGAGGCAGTAAATTTCTCAAGCAAATGCTTGATTTAATATGGCATTTAGCAATTTCAAAATCTAGGTGTAAAATAAAAACTGGAAATTCAGATGATGATTTTAACATAGTGATGTATAAAAATTTAAGGATCATGAAAAGGTTCGATGACAATAGAACCTCCACAAAATCACCCCCAAGCCAGCAGAGTCACAAGGTTAAGGGCATGTTTGCTTATGCATGTACTAAAATTCTTAAATGTGAACCCTATAGGGTTGGCCAAATGGTAAGGCCCAAGAGCTCTCATAAGTTGCATGCATATCCTGGAAGTAATTTCTCGGGGCTACTATACATGCTAGCTATATTGAACAAGTGCATACATCGAAGGGTTGTTTATCTACCCAGACACAGTCAGTCCAGTTAAATGAAGAGCTACCATATATGAACTGCTAACAATTATATTACATTTGAAGAGGCAAATTTCTCAAATACTGTAACTTTTTATATTTACACATCTATTTAATTGTTGTAGAAAGGAAGAAAACCAAGTGAACATGAATAAATAATGAACCTTCTTGACAGCTGACTTCTCAGGCTCCTTTCTTTTGATGCTAGGTTTTGCTTCCTCACTTTCACTAATAACTGTAGCATCCCCATTGGTTGCATGATCTTCTTTCTTGAGCAACACATCAGAGGAACTTACAGAGGGGAAAACTTCCTCTTCTTCAGTGAAAGTCATTTCATCTACTCCATATGGATCTCCTTTATCAATGGTGTTATCCTAACACAAAAACAAATCCACTAAAGCATGCATTCAACTCAGCAACATGGAAATTTAGAAATCCACTAGTCATGCAGTGAAAGAAGGGAAATATATATATATTCCAGCAGATGAGTAAGATGGATTTTCCAAATCCCAGATTATGCAGAATAAAGTGAAAATCAAATAAAAGCAGCTCCTTCTAACAAAGGTGGTCAAGTTGACTGAAAGATGATCATATAAAACCAATAAAGCCATAAATGGTACTATCATCCATATACAGAATCACTACTCCTCCATCTAAAAACTTACTCTGGATGTATGAGAGGTAAAGTATTTAGTTAGATATCCTCTGTACGTGTGAGTCAAGAAATTAACTAAGGCCCCCTTATATGTAATTAATTAAAGTAGTCAATTATATCAAGGCTAAAAATCAGTTATGTCAGGGCTATACATCAGGAACTCCCTTATCAATTCTACATCGGGACATGAGGGTATGCATTAATCAGAACAATGCACCAATCCAAAATGGATAAGGAAGCCAATTTCACTATCATTTTGATGAGAAGATCCAATCAACTAGGAGTACAGATCATCAGTCAAACTTCAAGCATACATTTCAAGCCAACATAAGCTTTCATACCCATAATCTCAAGATCCAGCATATGATTAAACGGTCCACAGGAACAAAATTAAATGTATATTCAAGATCATAATAACCCAAAGCCAACAGAAAGTTCTAGAGTGATAAGACACAACTCTGTCATGACCACAACTGTAAAACTAGAATAATCATTGAATTACCCAAAAAAGGGGGTTACATAATCATTGCACTGGAATTATTTAATTTGGTATGTTGCAGGTGCGACAGCAATGTGTCGCTACAGTTACTTTCTGACGTGTTGACTATCATGCCTTTCATCTTGAAATTCAGCTCCAGCTAGAAAGATAACAGAAAACAAGTCCTCCATGACATGCTATCCAATCTCATTCTGGATGATGAATTTGCATAACAAAAACAAAAATGGTAAATTGCAAATAAAACCCCTTATGTTTGATCCATCTGAGTTTAGCCCTCTATCTTTGAAATCGATGGTTTAGACCACTATCTTGGAAAATGTGTATCAAACCAATACAGTACCATATTCCCTTGATTAAAATAACAAAACAAATAAATATAAAAAAATTCAAAAGATAAAAAATTGGAGATCTCTCGTTTTGCTTTCATTTTATGTAGAATTTTTTTATCTTAATTACTCGTTTGTTACTTTTTTTTAATCTTAATAAATCTTGTTATTTTTCTCAAGTGTGAAACAGTCAGGTAGGGTCTGAGTACACAGTTTTAAACATTTACTTGTATAAAGGCCCGATTCCAAAGGTAAAGAGAACTAAGTGCACATGAAATAAAAATAAGAGTATATTTGCAATTTATCCAAATAAAAACTCAGTAATTCACGCTGGGCAAATCTATAGGTGGCCCTACCCTTGTCACTACATCCATGTGCATGTCTTTGAAAGCTCCAATATACACTACCTTCATACCTTTCTTTTCTAAAACCCTCCATAAGACTTTCCTTTGAACTCTATTGAATGATTTCCCAAGGTCAATGAAAACCACCTTCAAATCTTGCTTTTAATTCTAGCATATGCAAGAATATAGAGAGAAGAAAATTGAGCAATTCAAGGCCCACAAGACATCCAGCCAAGACCTCACACAAGAATCTGAGACCTCTCAGAACAAAATGCAGGTTCTAAAATCATTCCAACCTTTGCATATAGCTTACAAAGACAACTACCATACGATGAAGCGATTTCTCTGGAACACCATCCATCCATTTAGGATCCATATTTGGTCAAGATTACCTCCTTTCACATAGAATCGAGACTCTAAAGCCATTTCCCGAGAACAGCTTTCTTGAAAGAAACAACATTTTTAAATGCCCCAAACTCCCACAAGATAGGACGACAAACAGTGTTCCAATTGACTAGATGAAGTTTATTCCCATCAGCATGGCCACCCACAAAAAGTCTGATGAGGGAGAAACAATTGAGTGGAATTCCAAACCCACAGAAAGTTTATTGCAACCTTTCAGAAAATAGGCTTTAACCAAATCTAGTGGAAAACTATTTGACTTAGGGAGGCAACAATGCCAAATATATTTGGCTTGGCTGCTCTATTCCACTCTTAAAGACTAGGAATTCCAAGGCCCCCTTTAATTGGTTAAGGAGATATTTTTTATATTTTTGTGTACAGCAAAACAGAAGCACACTAGAAACCCACAAAATTGACAAAACCATCAAAAAAACAACAGGATGACTATGTCAATAAAATGGCCTTAAAGTTCAAAAGTGCTTCCAAGAAAAAAAACAAAGTACAAAGGCAGCCTAAGAGAACAAAATTACAAAAGGCACAAAAGAATGGTCCTAGATAAGGAATGAACAGCAAGAGCTGAACTCCAGAGATGGTGGACATTTCTTTACTTCCACAAATAATAGCACATTGCATCAGTGGCTCTACTTTGTCTCTCACTGATTACCCCAAGGCCAAAAGTGGTCTGAGAGAGAAGAAAAAGTTGAAGGTCTACCCAACAACCAGCCAAAAGCGTTCTCAACATTTCTCCAAACTTCCTAAGGGTATTGACAGTTTAAAAAAAGGTGAGCATGGGATTCCTCTTCTTCAAACAACAGTCATCGTGGGTTACACCCACACAACCAGCTTATGCAAGTTGTGTAGCTGTCTTGGGCAATAAGCCAACGTATCAAAGCATGTCTGGAAACAGTCCACATTTGGAGAGGAACAGCATGCAAGTAAGTAGGCTGAGTAGATAGATAAATCTTTAGAAGGCTCCAAGTTCCAAACTAGTTTGTCAAGGTTGGATAATTTGGCTTCTAATCCCCTAAATCAGCTTTTTATCTGTTCCCATGGATCTCCCTCAGCCATTCCCAACCTGATCCACTAATAAAGGAACAAGGTCTAGTTTGTTTAGGCCACCCAGTCTCAGAGGAAGCTCTCTTACCTAACCATTCTACAAGAGGAGCACTTGGATGCCAAGAATCATACCAAAAAGAGATGGTATTTCTATTTCCAACTTGCCACCTTAAGAGCTGAAGCACAAGGGGCCTTGATTGTCAAATTTTTCTCCATGCCCAATGAGCATTGTTTTGGATTTTAATATGCCAAAAATTCTGCCCTTTAAGTATTTCAGAATTTACCTGACTTGGCCAAAATGTGTCTCCATAATCCACACAAAGGTTCCATATATGCTTGAGTTGTGCAACTCTAAGCTTCAAATTAATGATAACCAAACCTCCTTCCTTCTTTAGCTTGCAAACATCATGCCATCTTACTTTTGTTTTGGTCCTCTCCTCATCTCTTCCATTCCACAAAAATGTTTTGCATTTGGATTCTAATAAATTGATTATACTCTTTAGAAGGACAAAAATAGAAAACCATAAGAACTGTAATGAGAAAAGGATGCCCTAAATTAGTTGCAAGCAACCAGTGTAAGAGAGCAATTTGGGTTCTTGTTGCAACTTTGTTTACTAGGCTCATATACATCTCTTTAGAGAGTGTGGTAACCGTGAGTGGAACCCCTAAATACCAGATAACTAAGCTGCCACGTGGAGACCCTAAGATGCTTTCAATCTCCATTTTTTTTTTTTTTTTTTTGGTTTCTCCAACCCCACTAAAGAATAACTGACATTCTGTAGGATTAGCTTTAAGGCCTAATAGCATGTAAAATTCCTCCAAGGCTTCCTTAATCAAATTCAAAGGCACTTCAGCATTTGCAAAGATTAGTACATCGTCTGCAAAACATAAATGTTTAAATCTTTCCCTCTTGCATCCACAATGAAAATTGAAGTCATCATTAAGACTCTTTTCCCGTAGAATAGCCAAGAAGACTTCCATCACTAATACAAAAATGTAGGGGGAGAGTGGATTTCCTTGTCTAAGCCTCCTAGAGGATGCAAAATAGCCCATTAGCTCCCTATTGATGTTGATAGAAAAAATGGGGGAAGTGATACATGACATAATCCAAGTGACAAATTTCAATTGAAAACCAATATTTATAAGAATGGCCTAGACAAACTCCACCTTAAATTATCATAAGCTTTCATAATATCAACCTTTATTGCGCATCTAGCTCCCTTTCCATCTTTATGATAGCCCTTGAGTAACTCTTGGGCAATTAGAATATTATCCACTGTCCTTCTACCCTTATAAAAAACGTTTGTGCCTTGTCAACCAGAGAGGGAATAAAAATTTTCAACCGATCCACAATAATTTTAGAGATGCATTAATAAAGTATGCTACAATAGGCTATGGGCTGATAATCTGCTAGGGAAGGAGGGTAGTCCACCTTTGGAACAAGCCAGAGGTATGTGGATTTAACTTCCTTAAGCAAGGTTCTTGCAGCAAAAAAATATTTAATTGCCATGGTAACATCCTTTCCGATTACCTTTGCATCTAGAGACAGGCATATTTTCTCATTTCACCTTTGGTTTCATTCGAAACATTTGGCCTTCCATTCTAGAGGAAACTTTGCATCAAATGCTCAATCTCTAGGATAACCTTATTGGGAAATTGTCAAAGTCCCTTTAATGTAGTTCAATTCTTTCCCACCTGGATGTATTATTGCAGGAACATTTTCAATTTGTCCTTTTTTCATCTAGTTTATTTATGGTTTCAGTTTTAGATATATAATAAGTCATGTGCTTGGCATGTGATAATTTTAATCATATTGGATGGTTAGGATTACATGAGATCATTAATAAGTAAGGGCTAGAATTTATTTATATGTAACCCTCAAATTAGGGAAAAGGAAAAAAATATTATAAATTTTAAAAATAATCTCTAAAACAGGGCTCTTACAAAAATAATGTCAACACTACCATAGTTAAAATCGAGTGTTCAACATCCAACTTCAAAATGTACTAAAATTGGTTGTTGAAAAACCGATTTCATTAAAAATAAAAAAATTGGTTTTTCAAGAACCAATTTTAGGCAAGGAATGCATGTGTTTAAAAGCCATTTCTCAGTCCCATTTGTTGTATTATTTTGTTTTTTATGCATCGTGTTTTATTGTACAAGAGAGTGTTCAATTTGTGTTGATCCATTGTTTTTGGAATGGACAAATAGGAAATGAGCAGCTTAGGTAAAGAATGGAGTTGCTTTTTGAGCTTGATGCCTAAGTTAACTTTTAGAATGACAGACCAACAATTAGCCACCCTAGGTCCCTACCATCCACTTGGTTTCTCTTTCTCTATTTTCCCTAAAACACAACTCCAAACAGCAGATACAGGCATCCTACAATATATGATGGGGAGAGAGCCCACTTAACAACCCAAAATATGCTAATGGATCCATAGTATCAACAGAGCCAATAGAAAAAAGTTTGCTCTTGCCTAGATTGATTTTCAGCCCTAAGATGTGTTCGGAGAAGAGAAGATTCCATTATAGATGTAGAAGTTGCTCAAAAATGATACCAACAAAAACTGCAATGTCATTAGGGAAGAAGAGATGACAGATAAGGAGACTGGAGGCATCATCAGTACCCACATCAAATCTAGAAATGAAACTACCCTACTCAGCTTTGCAAAATAACATTCTGAGACCTCTGCCTCTAATCCCCTGAACTCTTTGATTTTCCTTGTCACACCTGTGTCAACCTGTTCGATTCTCCTATTCTCAAAGAATCAAGAACGAGTTTGGCAGAGGAGAATCCGGATTTAAAAAACAATGAGCAAAATGAAAAGAAAGGGGAAAGACAGTCACCTTTAACAATGCCCTCATAGGCACAGAAGATGCCTGCTGGATGGGCATTTACAGGAAAGATAGCTTCAACTATGAGCTACAAAAATGGATTCAATAATCCGTTTGTCATTGCATCCTTTCCTTATCTCCTTTTACAGAACTTACCTTTTTTTAAATAGAACTTGCCTTTTTGCGTATGCCTACTCTAATAAAAGCCTTCCTCAAGGTTTTCTCTCCATCTTAAAATTTTTACCTCTCCTTCACTTCATGAAATGAAAACTATTACACTAGAGATTCCAATAAACTTCATGTTGAACGAGGTAGGTAAGATGAGTAGGTACCAGAGTGAAAAGAAGGGGAATTCAAAAAAATTGTTGATGTAATCCTACTATTCTTCAATAATCTCACTATCTTACATGTATCACTATGTCACTTGTTACACTATCATACCTACATGTACAGCCCAGCAGTATGCACCAATCTGCATTTCTTTTCTTAAAACTTCATGAAACTTATCCAAGACGATAGCACATGCAATTCTCTTTTGTAAACCACATGGGTCCACTTCAGTATAAAATAGCTTTTGTTGTCGCTTGTAAGCATATTAAATGCAACAATATAAGGAAGGAATAAGTTTAAAACAAACATATACTCAAATAAACAAATTTAGGAGATGTGCAAAGAAAGTATCCTCCCTAGTTGTAGCACCTTGATTTTAAATCAAGATGCAGTGAAGTGAAATAAAATTCAGAAGATTTACACTATCAAAAGAAATATCACGATAATCAAGTGTAAGTTTAGAAATATCAAATCAAAAAACATTGCTGCACCTTTGCTGTACTTGATAGAAGAAATGCAACAAATACAAAAGATAATGAAACTCTAGTTGGAGTAAAAAAAAAAGTTGAACAAAGAAATAAACCTATTTGACTTCCATTGGTACTACACTGCTCCAACATTTCTGTAGGACATTATGACAAACCACCTAATACAGGACAGACCAAAGACAAGAGACCAACCTGAGGAACCCAAGATCTAAGCCCACGATCCCATTTGTATGTAGTCCCATCATCATCAGTGAATTCTTCCTCTCCCTCTGGTGGTGTTGAAGGCCTATCCACATCACCACCCCCTACAACAGCAGCACCAATAGAAACAGATTCATCTTTCAACACTGCTGCCTTTGCCTCTTCAACTTCATTTTGCCACTTTGCAAACTCATCAAAATTGTCTGCAGGTGCTGCAATATTCAGCAAATTGTTGGCAGAAAGAAGGCACTATATATATATATATATATTTTTTTTTTCCAACATTCTAAATAAGATTATCTTTCTCTAGTTCCAAATTCATATTCACCTGCACATGAATAAGTAGACCCAGTTAATGAATCTCTGTGCTTCAACTCTGTGATAGAAAATATTGGTTCCCAGTCCCCTCTTCCTTCGCACCATGCAAGAGTACTCTCGGAAATGTATCCACTGACCAAATGTGCTGTCAGAATGAACAAAAATATGATAAATAGACAGAACGTTTTTGTCTTATATCAGCTATGACTCTTCAAAAACTAAAGCAATGTATATGGATATGGAGTTTAAGATATGATCAAAACATAGAAAATTAAAAGAGGACACACAAGTTGAGATCATGATGACGAAAAGCATAATGGATCTTGTGCCTTCAGACACTGTTCGCTAAATTTTCTGCAACAAAACAGCCCCCAATGGAGGTAATACTTACCATGTAGCTCTGAAGATGTATAGGGGCCAAGAGTTTGCTGATCTGAACCAAGTATGTACCATCCAGTTTCTGTATACATTTCATAATTCCCAGAATTACTTTCTGCACCATAAAGTTCACATATACTTAAGAAGGCAATTATGTCGGGAAACTTTCACAGGATCATTGGAGTACAAAATTTCCAATATCATGGAGTATGACCATCAACTGCTCAGTTAAATTAAAATATTAATCACGTACAGCGGATAAATATTTTATCCTATTGTTTGACAAACAAATAATAAATATAGCATGCTCTTAAATATATAGATGTACACAGTGTTTGAAGAAAAGAAAGGGAAAAAAAAAAACATTTAAGGGCATTTGAATTAGTTTTCTACAACCTTGTCTTTTCTCCAAATGCAGTTGCACTCTTTTCTAGTTGTTATTTTATTTTCCACTATTCAGCGAATGAAATGTTAGTGAGTGCAAAAATACTTTCCAGGGCGCACCATGGGACTGCTTTAGTCCGATATCACTAACATTTCCCTGAAAACTATTTACAACATTGATGAAAGAATCCTATTTTTTTTTTTTTTCAGGGACTATTTCTTGCATAATTCATTAGCCCTTTAAAGTGCTCTTGGTGGAACCAAAAAACCAAAACATGATGCAATTTGCTTTGCATATTGATGGCAGAGGCAATCCATGTTAGATCAAATTGCAATTTTCCCACTTTCTTAGCAAATTCAAACTGTATCAGCAGCTCCTGTACCAATTCTAAGCCCCTCATGGTATTTATGTCGAAAAGTAACCCTAATTTTTTTTTTTTTGGGGTTTAAATCCCCTTTCCTTTTTATTTACAGTATCCCTAGCGTGTGCAGTGAACTGAGATACTAATCCTTACTTGAACTGGAAATCATAACGAATTAATTGAAAAGAACGCTCCATTTGGCCTTTCTGCACATGGAAAGGTTTAATCTTGACCGCCAAGATAAAATGCATCAGCAAAAAGAAAAAAGAAAAACATATTCGAAAAAGAAAAGGAACGACAGGAGAAAACGAATTTCGGATAGTTCCAGGAAAATAATTCCAGAAAGCATTGCACGAACAAGAAAAACACGCCATGCCATATGCACATAAACAAGCATACATTGAGAAAAAGAGAGCAAGATATATATATATATATAGATAGAGAGAGAACCTGTTGCGGCCATGATAGCAGTTACTTGCTTAGGGTGTGTAGTTGCGATAGAGAATGAGAGGGTCTTCCACTCTCCGGAGCTCTCTGGAACAGCAGGAGCAACAGTCCTCTCCTTCCTTCTTGTTCTTCTTATTTTCCTTTTCTCTCACTGATTTTTTAGAAGATTAGCGTATAAATATAGCGAAAAATAATATGAAAATAACTTCCAGTAAATATATACTCTTAAATCAGTTTTTCTCGTCATTAATTACTCGTATAATCCTTCACAAAAAATTATGCATGCACAAATATCTCAGTATTATTAAGTTATTTATATAATAATTGGTTAGTTTTATTTATTCAAACTTTTTTGAATTAGTTATATTTATTTGTTATTATTTATCTAGTTTTTGTTATAAAATTTTGGTATTTATAGTGATATATATTTTATAGAAAAATATAAACTTATTTTATATAAAATGCATATTTGTTGTAATAATAGTAGTTTAGAAAAATTATATTTAATTGTTGATGATAATAGTAAAAATATTAGTTATATAACGCAAATAATGTAGTCGATTAAGGATTTTTTAAAAATAGAAGTCATGTAATAATGGTATGTTGGTCAAAAGTATTAATTTTATTAAGTGAAATATAATTGTTATATAGAATTTACGATAACTTAATGGTAACTCATATAATAATTATGGACAAGATAATGGATTATGTGAAAATCATTACCTACGTACATGAAAATACTGTGAAAGGTAACAAATGAGTGGAATATGATAAGGAGCTAATGAAGAAGTTGAAGATGAATAAGGGGTCAAATTATGTCAATTTTTTTAATAAAATATGTAAGAGTATTAGGATTAGCATTGCTAGGATAGAAATTATTCACAAACATCTAATATATTATGAAGGCGATGTTCACTATGAGTTGATGCTCATTAAGGATAACGACGATGTTGAAAACGTTATTGAGATGATTGAATCATTGAGTGAACAAAGTATTCAATACATTTATATTCGGTTGGGTGGACAGAGTAGTGTAGGCTCCATTAATAACCTCATGAATATTGTATCGCAACAAGTACACTAATTTGAAACTGATTTTCCCATGGCCAATGATAGTTACCTTCATATTATAGAACAAGATGGGGTTTAGGATGATACTATTAACGTTAATGTGAACGAGGAAACACTCGATGTAGAGTATGGGAAAATTTAGCAAGAAAATCTGAGTTACAATCCTTATATGAAAAGAATTGCTATAGGGCTCAATGATAGTGACGATGAAAATAATGATGATAACAGTAAAGAGGATGGTGATGAGGGGGAAGAGGAAAGCAAAGCCGACTATAATGACAAAGATGATGAAGGTAGGGACAGGCTGACTTTTGCTGTCTTAGGAAGTAATGTCTTAATGGCCAATTCATCTGCGCCTTCGCCAACCCTTATTTAAATTCCTGTAACACAACACAACTGGCCTACTGTAAGAGATTCAATCCCATTCCTGAATATGGATGGTGACAGTGGATATGCTACATTTGAGGATGAACAAAACGCGTACTACAGCAATATAGTTGATAGTGACGAGTTAAACGTTGACATGAGATTTCGCACTAAGAAGGAGCTACAGGACGTTGTAGAGAATTACAACATAATACGACACTGCAACTTTTAGGTTCATGAATTGAACCCAATGTTATGGTACATTCACCGTACAGAAAGGGCAAATAGATGCAATTGGAGGCTAAAAGCGTATAAAAAGTAAGTATATGGTATGTTTGTGATAACGATTATCAAAAGACTATACACGTGTTAAATCAGCAATAAGACAAGATCATCCCCAAATAGATAGTAATTTAATGGCCAGATGATTCATTGGAGATGTTAGTACGAATCCTAATATTACTATTACAGACTTAGCTCAGAATATTCAGAATGAGTTTGGATACATGGTGATAAAAAGGCGAGTGTTTAAGGGGAAGAGGAAAGTAATAGAGATGGTGTATAATAATTTAAAGAAATTGTATAATGATCTTTTAAAACTTCTAAATGCCATTGAGATAACAAACCTAAGATCAGAGGTTAAGTGGGGGTGGAAAGATATGGCTGAGCCAGGTGTATCGGAGATAAAGTAGGTGTTTTGGACATTTGGACCTTATATACATGCATTTAGATATTGTCGGTCCGTCGTTTGTAGTGATGGCACCTTTTTGTATGGCAAGTATGGCCATAAGTTACTCGTTACATACACAATGGATGGGAACAACAGTATTATGCCATTGGCTTTTGCATTCGTTAACACGGAATCCAAGAAAACGTGGTCTTGGTTCCTTTGGCATTTAAAGAAGTATGCAAATAGTGGATGGGAAGAGACAATATGCTTGATCTCAAACAGGCTTATTGGTATTAAGAAAGCTTTTGACAATGTGAATAATGGTTAGCAACTACCTTTTGTTGTATGGAGATATTGCATAAGACACATAACTAGTAATTTCAATTGCAAACATAAAAACCAAGCATGTAAAAAACTAGCAATAATAACAGGCATGTAGGCGCAACAATGAAAATTTTCTACTTTGATGGAAGAAATGTCGATAGTGTATGAGAACACTCCACATTGGTTTACAAAACTTAACATCGATAGATGGGCATTATATGCAAATGGTAATTATAGGTTCGGATACATGATGTCCAACATTATTGAGAGTTATAATGCAGTTCTTAAAGGTTCTCATAGCTTACCAATCGTAGCTTTAGTATGAAGGATATTCTATAACACTGTTGAATTATGGGAAAAGAAGGACAAAGAAATTTCAAAAGCCATGTCGGGAGGTATGGTGATACTACATATGCACAACAGTTAATAGAGAAGTGGCATAGGCGGGTAAGTGCGCATAAGGTTACCAGTTATAATAGGTGCAATAGACTATTTGAGGTAAGAACTAGTAACCAAAGAGAGCCAAATGGAATGATAAAAGTTGAGGGTAGAGTTCACATAATTGACATGGATAACTAATATTGTATGTGCTAGAAATTGCAAATATATAAAATTCCTTGCTTCCATGCATTCACAACTGCAACTGAATTAAGGACAAACACCCTAAACCGCATTGGTCAATGGTACAAGTAGACAAACTAACTTGATGTATACCAATGGCATTTTTCCCTTCTAGGTGATGAGATTAATTGGCCAACAATGAATTTTTCAAAGCTTAAGCCATGGTCTAAGCTAAAAAGAGACAAAGAGAAGCTTAGAACAAAATGTTACTACATGGAGATAGATATACGTAAAGTGCCTGATAGGAATAGATGTAGTTACTGTTAAGGGAAGGACATAACAGGCGTAGATGTCTAGATCTGAATAGGGCTACTAATTTGTATTACTATTTTTTGCATATGCGTATGCATACACATAAATTTATCGCTAGTTTGTAATATTTATCCGTTTTATATGATTTGCATTGTCACTTATGAATGTTAATCATAATTGTAAGTTAGATGGACCCGAAACCATTTGACTCTTCAATTTTGGGTAAGTAGGCATCCCATCGTTCTCAGGACATATGGGAGGGATAAGTACTTTATTTAATGATTTCTTCCATTCATATAAAACATAAGTTAAGTGTGAATATGTTAATATTTATGTCCATGTAACTTAATATAGGCACTAAGTGCACTCACAGTTAAATGGCATGAGCTGGCAATAAAGAAGAGCAACGAGTTCATACCATTAGATCCACGCATGGAGGGGTACTTGATGGAGGCAAGGTTTATGGTTAGTAGTCGACTTCCATTCATCCAAATGGACTAGCACTTAATTATAGCTCTTATGACAAGTTGGAGGCCAAAGACACATATATTTCATATGGCATACGGTAAAATAACCATTACGCTCTAGGATATTGAGGTCCAACTAGGCCTTAAGGTTGATGATGCTACCATCACTAACAACACCAACAAGAATTAGGCAAATGTGACAAGAAACCTGTTAGGTGATGTTCCACCATCTGATGATGTGAAGAGTAGCTGCATACAACTGTTGTGGTTAGCTAGTAGATTTAGAATTATATCGAGCAATGCCAACAAAGATACAGTTAAGCGTCATACTCGTACGTATATCCTCTAACTGATAAGGGGATTCTTATTCTCATACATCTTATGTACCTTCCCTTATTGGATGGCTTCTAGATGGCGGGTACGTATAGTTGAGGATCAACTTGTCTAGCATGGTTATACTAACGGTTATACTGATAACTATGCAACGTTACATAGACTAGTGTATCTGAGTTCAAAGGACTGATGATTCTACTGTAGGTTTGGGCATGGGACCATTTCTCGTACATTATACCCCTTAATAAGTCTAACTTCATAATCATAGATAAGATTCCTTTGGCCAGTAGATGGCAGATCGAAAGCAACACTACATAGGGGTCGATTCATGTAGTTCAGTCGTATTACGAAGCATTTGACTTGTAGATGAGTCATCAAGTATACTAGATACACTGTTTGATCTTGCTTAAAAAGTTCATGTCATAATTACTAATTTTTTTGCTCTTTAACTTACATACATTTCATTTTAGGTTGTATGGCAACCTTATTCAAGAGATATTCTTCAACTTTGGCCTCTTGCATGTACGACCGATAGGGGTCTTTAGATGGCTAGGGTACCCTTTATTTGCTTTCACATTGTGGAGTTCTACTTTCCAGATCACGTCATCCGACAGTTAAGTGGCTTTCATATAGAGCCCTAGCTAGTGCATTCTAGCGAACAGCTTCATCAACAAGATCTCAAAGGTCGTATAAATGTCGATTGGAAAGTAATGCATAATGGTTACATCCTACACTAAGTAGATCGGTATACTTTGATCGTTCATCCATACCCAGTTTTTAGTGTGGACCCCAACTATTTGCAGTGGTACAAGCAGCATATTCGTCAATACATAACACACTCGGATGCAGTGATGGCTCATCTAGTAAGTACAATCAATATGACAACCTGTGTATAACCCCATTTATCATGTAGTGTTATTGCTAATTGTTTTTCTCTTATGTAGGTCGATACCTTACAGTCAGTTCAGTTGACTAATGACATACAATTGGCCCACTAAATTGTTGAAGGTAGCTTACAGTTTTTAGAGGACTACAATAGTATTATCTTGCACCATTTCCACACTATCCACCATCTGATGAAGGCACCTAGCCTAAGCAGTCAGAGCTAGTTGCACCTTAACCACCATGTGACAAAATTCATACTAAGTGAGGTTAGACTGGGGTTAAACGAGGAAGGGGTCGAGGGGATTCAGATGTTCCATTTCAAGGCGACATTTTATCGACTTAGGTCAGATTAGTTTCAGCTTAAGAGCTTCGCATGTTATACCATCGTTTCATCAGCCATTCTATGATACGTCAACGGCGCTCCACAAAAGACATACTACGCACTCACAGAGCTCCACCATTGGTGAAGGGGTCACCTAACACCATCCACCTCCACATGTTAGCCCTGTTTCGCCTAGAGACTTTTTAGACTTGCCGATTGAACTTTCTACAAGTCCTTTTGAGAGACGACCATCACTATTATCTAAATATGGTGCGTTTTTTTGTCGATGTAAGGGTTAGCGTTAGATTTTATTTTCTGGATATTTTTTATATTCTGATTGTAATAGTAACTGATATATCCAGATATTATTTAAATTTTATTTTCTATTACACTCTTATTGTACGTACAAATGGTATCAACAAATAAATACTTTTTTTTTATTTAAAATATAAGTGTTTGACATTTATATTAGAATGAAAAAAAAAACCCGCACAATTATTAAAGTCTCATTAAGCCATACAATTTTCCCTACATATTCGTTTAATTATGATAAAAAACAGCAATGAAGTCAAAATTAATAAAAAATTATAAAAAAAAATTATACTAAAGTTATAATTTTTTATGAAAAATTTACACTGAAATCGCACGGGGGGCATGCGACTTCAGTATAAAAAAAATTACATTGAAGTTGCATGCTCCCCCATGTGACTTCAGTGTAAAAAAATTCGATTTGCAAGTGACTTTACTATCATATTCTCGTATTAACTTTCACTTGGGACTTATTTTCGTATTATTTTTTGTCAAGTACTATATCTATGTACGAAACCCTTTCTTCTACCGAATCCTTTTTTGGGATTTCCTTTTTTATAATTTATATTGGGATAAACTGCAATATGAAGGCTTAAAAGTAATCTCTAATTGATTGGAAAAAAATAAATAAATAATAATTCTCCAATTGTGATTGAATATAACATGTCACAATTACTTTATTTTTTAACTACATGAAAGGTTTTTACCTAAATAGAATGATATTTGGACATCCTTTCATAGAAACACGGTATGAAATGGGATTTCTAAAGATGGACGTAATGGAAGTCACATACATTCTATTTAATATTTGAAAGAGCATGAATTTATGTAAGATAAAACCTATCAATGATGTACTTACTATGTATAAAGGGCTAACTTTGAACTTTATCCATATTAACGAATTTGATTCTTTGAGTTAAGGTGATAGGGCTCTGAGAGTCAAGCTTGTAAAAGAATCAAGATAATCGAAGAAGTTTTAACATGATGGGATTGGAGTAAGGTCCGTAGGATCAATCCATCTAATCCAACTTTTCTTAGTTTGGCTCGCAATAAAAATAATAAAATCTTTGTTGAGCATAAACACATGAAAAAAAATCTACTTGAGATTCATTAACAAAAAGGTTCAATCATGACTATTGATCACCATCATGATCCAACAAATGGGATCAACAACTATTTTCTATAAATACCCCATTCTCTCCTTCATTTGAATAAGAGAAAACTCCTACAAACACCGTTACTCTGCCGGATTCTTACTTCAAAAATTAAACACTTAAACATTTCAAGTCATTTTCTTAATCACATATAGTACGACTAGACTCATGGCATGCACTTGATCATCACATTTGAACCCTCACCCCCACATTATTGATGGCTCTATTAGAGAAGGAAAGACTTGACACTTACATCATAATACCACTAAGGAGAAGATAAGTTGATTCTACTAATAATGATATCAAGAATAATTCATTTCCAACTCACAATACTCAACGTGGCATTGTGAATGTTATCGCTCATGACCCAACAAAGATGAAATATATAGACGTGTAGCTAGTTGAAGTGCATAAAGAACTCGAGGTTAAGACAAATGGAGATGATAGCATTCTTCTTACTTTGTTGAAAACCGCCAATGCTAGGAATCTTCTTAATTTACTTAGCTTTAATAAGATGCCCAATTCGAGGTAATGACTACACTCATGAGAAACTCTTAAGGTCAATACGAGAAATGTGTTATAGAATGTCTTACAGAAGGAATCATGTCAATAGATGAAGGTGAAATTACATTCACTAATTTTAACATATGTACAAAGAATCTTAATTATAATCACCTTTTGTATATGGAAAGTATACTTAATGGATCCTATTAGGAAGATAATTATTGACAATGGATTTTCACTTAATGCAATGCCAATGTCTACTTTCAAAGTTGTAAAGATAAACATTTGATACTTGGTAAAACAACCCATCATGTTGAATAACTTTTATAAGTCTTCCATGAAGATAATGGGGCGTGTTAAGGTAGACTTCAATGTTGGAACTATCTATAGATCTGTATGGTTTCATGTGATCAATGCGTCCGTATCTTATCATCTCCTCATAGGAAAGACATGGGTGCATAATCATAACATGATACCCTTAACATGGTATCAATGTATGTAAGGGTCATTAAAATGGAGAGGATATCTTCATCCTTCAATAAAGGACCCGTTTACATGTAATGAACTATATTTTGCTGAAGCAGCCTTCTTTAGTAAGCATGTGAATGAAGGAGAAACACTCATAATGGAAACCCCTAAGGTACAACTACCCGTAAGGGAAGAAGCCCAGACATAGGCATTTAAGAGGAAAAGAATACATAGTTATCATGGAGGTGCAAAGAAACACAAGCAAACTAATGATATTATGAAAACCAAATGCGCTTCATAAGTTATTAGTTCTCTCTTTTCTTGTTATATGTAAATAAAGTAATAGTCGCTTCTCATCAATGAAAGAAGTTTCTTTCTCTACTACGAATATTATCATATGAGAACATGATTGTATCTATTTGTACTCCCTTATTGCTATTGTCGTGCAAAGTAAGAGTATAAGCTCCTTAGCATGCAAGGCTAATCTCACAAAACAATTTACATATCATTGAGGGCATCTAAATCCTCTTAATTATTTAAAAGAAAATTGATAACAAGTGTGACATATAGTTTACATAGTGTTGTTGCCTGGTAAGATCTTTGGCTCCTAAGCATATGATGATAAGCTTAGCTTATATCTACTAGCTAGTAAGAGCTTTACCTTTGAGGCGTAAACAAGCCATGGCAATCTTGCATAGTTATTATGTTGTGCAGTTAGTCTAAATGTTCATTGCCATCAAGTAGTGGAAATAATCCTATTGATGAGTACTTCAATATATTGATACTCTAACTCAAGTAATGCACTAGTAAGCCATGATTAACAGTCAAGTAGTAGGATTAACATTGAGTAATGAGATATACCCCCTTGATTAGTGAAAGTAATTATTGATCTCAAGTAATGAATGCTACTATCACTATGTAGGCATAATTGAACATTCTCTTAAAAAGGATCACTGAAACATCATTGTTAACAAGCAAGAGTCATACTCCAATACATGAGATGACATAAGAGATCTCTCTAGATCATTAAGTCTAAGCAGTCTCATAATTATGCCTATTCTATAAAAGCTTATCTAGATAAAAAAAGTCTAAACAATCTCAGAATTATACTAGTTTAGAAATTTAAAGTTCATATCACTTAACACTAATGTGATAAGGTAAAGCCAGTGCTCTTAAGTGCATGGTGAGATGTTAGCCACTATTGCTGCATGGTTGATATTTTGTTCTCAAGTACACGAAGTATTGAAAGTTTCATAAAAGACAAACCCATTTCATTACATTACTTTAGATCATCTCATTGCTTAGTCAATGTATCGCTCCTAAGTACATAGAGTTTTTACAAAAATAAGTGAATATAAAAGCTAATAAATGGATTTCATCATTTGTAACAATTTCATATATTTTATTGCAATTAGGATCACAAAAAGAGAAAGGAAGTTACAATAGCATGATCAAAAGAGATGAAAACGGAGGGCTTAAGTTAGTGTCTACTACCATTATGAAATCAATATGCTTCTTCAAGGCATCGTGACTCTTAAAGATTAACGGACTATAATAAAACACATAGGTTTTTAGGGTATCCTAATGGAATGAGAGACATCAAGATTTGCTAACTTGTCCCTTCACTATGTATTAGTAATTAAGAGAGGAAAATTATTAATGGATGGATATCTAAAAGGGCTAATCTTGCATGATGATTATTATTCATGATATTTGCTACATACAACCATTCCTGCATATGACATCCATGTCTAGTGTGTCTCATGATCCAAGTGTGTATGCTCATGCTAGTCCATGTTTGCATATGTACAGTGCTTGAAATGCATGTACATGTAGCACTTGAAGCGCTACACTTGTATCTAACACCATCTTACCCAATTCAAAGGATAACTTTGTTGAAGTTCTTAACTATATGGGCTTACTCTTCGATTGCTTCACATGGCAATTTGATGTCATAATACTTATTAAGTACTTGGGTTAAGTATGACACTCACAAGGATAAGACGAGATTACATATGATTACAATGGTTTAAGTAGCTACTAGTCTTAAAAGGTAGTAAAAACAACTAAGTGTGCTTCTTACCACTTAGGCGAAAAGAGGAAACGTTCACTTACAAGACAAGAAAAAGTAAGAGAGTAGTAACCAAAGCGATAACAATATTCAACTTTATCCTTAATCAATATTACAAGCTTATTACCATGAAAGGATTTGATTGAATAGATTTATGAGAGAGTTGAGTTTTGAATTAAAAAAAAAAAGAAAATCAAAGCAAGATAATGAAGACAATTCGAAATACAAACCCATACAATATGTGTCATATCTTATCTTTAGGCAATCTTATGCAAATATTCATGAAAGAGATTTCAAGCCAAGGCAATTGACTCATGCAAGAGACAATTGAAAAGTATAATCTAAGTAGTTAAATTACAAGCAAGTCTATTGGTACATCTATTACAAATTTAATTTTAGGTCAATATGTATCAATATTCAATCATATCTTATCATACTGTAATGACAATGGGCAATGTGAAGTTGGAACAAAGACTGTGATTTAAAACAATCGAGAGTCTCAATGTGCAAGCTCTGACTTATGAGAAGTTTACATTTTAAAATTACAAGGAAACCTTTTTTCATTAATATCCACCCAACTCATTAATGAAGTGACCATGTCAAAATTCATTTCAAGGTCCATTTTGATTTCATAAGTCCAACTACATCTTAGAAAATTTGACTATAAATTTTCCTATTCACAAATCTTGAAAAATCTCGAGTGGAGGTCTTAATTACAATTTCATGATGCAATAGTGCAAAAGTTGCTACACAAATCCAGGCTTTTTATCAATATGTTCAGTTCGGTTGATGCATAAATTTAGTGGAATCGATAGTATTCTTGATCTTAACATGCTATTTACTTCATAAGTGAAGAAGTACTCTCGACCTAATTAGGCTCGAACTTGGGGCTACAACAAATGCAACACACAATTTTTGAAAAAAAGAAGAAGCATGCATAGTGTTACTTATTAAGAAATACACAAGAAAAGAATAAATAAAGAAGCAAAAGAAGTGTGGGTTTAACATGGCAAGTGTAAGGTGTTTACATTCAACAAGTCACCAAATTTCCCCATAAAACACCTATCAACCTATCGAATTAAAATAAAAATGTCTACAACAAAACCAAACCTCTCCATTTTCATATGATCTTCCCTTACCCCTAAAACAAATGCAAGACCACTAAATTAATCTGCCCCATTATAACCTCGATTAATCTGTCCAATTTCATTACCCTTGCTCTCACTCAAATTAGTACCTCTGTTTCATAACATTGTTCTCTCCCTTAATCCTGTCCACTTTGCCCGCACCCTCTATTTCTAAATTCGAACCTCCTCAACACCTATTCCTTTCCCTCTTAACATGCCTTTCTCTCCCTTCACATTTCATGGTGAACACCTAATTCTCCAAATACGTAATCATTTCTCTCTCGTCATACTCATCCCACATAAACTCTAGAAAAATCTATAACCTTAATTAATGAGTAGAAAAACCTCACCAACTCTTGAAACTAGATCACTTCTTCAAAGGGATTGCAATTCTACATGTAGAGGCCAATCAAGATGGAATAAGGAGTAAGAGTAGGCTCCATTTGCATAAAGGGGTAGAAGGTTTAAATGAAGTTATGGTTCCTATTAGTAAAAGGTATACTCAACTCATTTAGTGAAATATGTAAAGGGAAGGGGGGAAAGGGAGGTGTTGAGTTTGTTTGGTGAGGGTTAGATACGAATTGGATCAGGTAGAAATGTAACTCTAGGCATATGTATTGGAGAAATCGGTTACCACATGTAATGTGTTTGATAAAATGACTAGGAAGGACATGGATATGGGTATTGTATGGTATATACATCTGATGAAAGCCCCTTGATCGGGTCACTTAAGCATGGCTCCGAATTGGGGTCAATGTAAGTATCAAACAACACACAAGAAGTTATGGTAGTAAGTGTCATCAACAATTTAATGAGTAATTTAAGCTTATTTTCATCAAAAGTCTCTTACAAGATAATGTCTAAGCTTTTTGCTTCAAGAAATGCCTTAAAGAAGTTGAGTTTTCTTAAAATACCATTGTCCTTTTGTATAGTCGGTCTATATACTTGAAATGAGATGTTCAATTTATGTAGTCACATGAATGGATACTCAAAAAGGGGACAATTGAGTGTTTTTGGTGAGGCCTTAACAAGACAATAACAAAAAATATGCTGTAGCCTTGAATTTTATGTGAGGCTTCATAGCTATGTGGTATTGTCTTTGGATGAAAAGAAAGAGCAACTTTTTTGTGCCATTGGTGAGTGTACAAAATGTAAAGCAATGATAGACATAAGATTTGTTTTGAGCTCTTGGAAGAAAAATGTATAATGCTTAAGGCGATGAGTGATGACAAGGGACATGGTTCCTTTTGATAGTTCAAATTAATGTCACAATCATTTGAAGATTGCATAATTTCATAGATTTGTCTATTCTTCTATCTTCGATGAAAGAATGCCTTAGAAATAAGGAAGAAATGGTAAAGTGAATCATATATATCAAAAGAGGAAGTAGGGATTATGATTGCTACATGAATAAGGAAAAGGATGGTTCAAGATCAAGTTGGTCATGAGTATGGTAAAGTCAAGTTCAAGAAAACACTCAAAATACTTGCTTTAGAGGATCAAATTTCTAAGGCAAGCTAATTCAATGCTTGATGCTCACTTTAATGCTTATGCAAAGATAGTCTATGAGATAAACTTTACATCATTAATGTTTTTTTTTTTAACTACTAATGCATATCGCAAGATGGATCTTATGAAAATGGAAAACTTTAGTGGGTAAAAGGATTATTTAAGTCGTAATGGATACCGAAGTTTAGTCAAATTAGAAGATTTGTACTACTTTGGCTCATATACAGATCAAAGGCTAATAAGAAGGAAGGGGATTTTATTATTATAGGAAGGATAAACCAAAGGAGCATGAATCAAAGCACATTCTATCATAGACAAAAACAAAGAGAGTGCATTGATTTCAAGTCCTATTATAGAGTAAACGGGAGATATATTGAGTGAATTGTTGAGGTTATTACCATTTCAAGCCAATCACTACTTCAAAATCAATCAAGGGTGCAACTAACAATCATAGTAAAATGTTTAGCTAATGAGTTTTTTTTTTTAATGGAAAAGAAACTATAAAAGAAAACAATAGGTGTGAAAGGAATTAAAACAATGTTCTTATGAGACCCATAAATAAATAACTAGGACATTAGTATTTAAATTCAGAGCGTTAGCAAGGGTTTATCATTTAAGCTTGGCATTTGCAATGGGGTAATTTAAAGGAAAAAATATATAAAAGTTATATAAGTAATAATATTGGTATTAATAATCAAATTGACCTACCAATACTCATTTTGTATGGTCTACCTAGGTTTGAGATACTTCAGTTTGTTTCAAAGTCAAAAATAAATACTTAGATAGGTATAAGCTTAAGTCATTAGATATGGTGCTGGTGTAAAATGATATTTAAGGAATATAGACATTTACCAAATACATATATCATTTAATATATGCTTATATATTAGTGTAACAAGTAACTACTAGACAAGGAACACTTAAAACTACTAAGTTTGATGAGACATAACATAGGTAATATGGGAGAATATTCCTTAAACATGCGAGATAATATGTGGCAACTGCATGAATAAATTGGAATACCTATATTCATAAAAGTTAGACACTTGCATATACTGAAAATGTTAGGATTGAATGAAATCAAGACACTTAGATTAGTTATGGAAGTGGACTAACCTTGAAGATACAAAAAGTAAAAAAAAACAAAAAAACAAGTTGTACAAAATACCAAAACCAAAAATGCTCTTTTTCTTACTAATTATACTATATGTGTGGTAGTTTGGCAATTCCTTAAGGCTATACATCATTACTAGTAAATCATATCAAGACACCTATCTAATATGTAGTACATGGCTTAATGAAAAGGTCACATTTAGACTGCATACTATTATACCACCGATTGGAGACAACATAGTGATAGAGAAAGAATCATTTTAGAGAATTCTAAGGATAGAAATGGAGGGAAAAAAGAAGGAAAAAAAGAAAACAACAACGATTTTCTCTCGATACATACACTCATACAATTGTGACTAGGAGTATAAATGAATGGAACAACCACTCTTATAAGTTTTTACCTCTTTTAAAAATTCCAAACACTCACATATACGCTCAGAGTAAGCTTACATTTCTTTTGGTAGAAGATGGTTCAGGGATATTTTTCATGTAATTAATCAAACTAGAAAGAAATTAACTAATGATAGCTTTATTAGCTACATTAAGCAATCCTTTTACACAGGGTTAATTGTACTAGAATTAACTAAGATAAAGAGGATTGTATTGATGTTGGAGGTACTTGCTGATTTACAATTTAACATAGTAGAAGCTAAGGTGTAAACTATTATTATATAACAATAGCAACAACCCAATACATAAGTGTGATTCCTAGAGTCATGTTACAAAGCCAATGACAACAAATATGAGCAGTAGCATAAGTCATTCATGATAGGGATCAAGGATCGATTACATACTCCCGAGCCTGAGGGTTCTCTTAGGTGGTTCATTAAGCTATTCGAGGTGGTTAAGTACCAAGGATCAATGCTTGAGCCAATCTGATCTGCTGAGCTACTTTACTCTCCATGCCATCTAAGGTGTTGCCAAGGTAATTAGTTGACGTGCGGAATTGAACCCTTTGCTATACACTAGTCCAAGCGCCAAACTTGAATACAGTAATCTCCACGGTGCTGAGATCGAGCTGACAACTGTCAGGAGTCAACCATCTGAGGCTGACTCAAATGTGAGCCGCTCCTGAGCTAACCCTAGTCTTGCCTCAACAATTAAGGTGTTGAGCTTCCGTCACCGAACATACCTGAACAGAGGCCTACCCTTGCTTGGTTCACTATACTATCAGAATCATAGAGTAAAACATACGCACGTTATCTTTTTTGACAACCGTACTGTCCTTTTTAATAGAAAATGTTCATTGCGTACGATTTCATATTTTCCCTATAAATTATTTTCCTTCTTTTTAGGGATCCATTTTTGTAATTTTCTGTAACGTAGAACTTATCTTAACAGGGTACTATAAATAATCACATAATATAATAGCCACAATAGAATATATAGAAGAATACACCGAACTTTTCACCCTCTCTTCAATTAATTGTTCTCTTGTTTACTCTTGAGCTACTCTTATCTAACCCATACGAGCATGGACTAGTGGTGAGTGACCTTTGGCCATACTTATATGTCATATTAAGTGTAACCTAAGCTCATGTGAGGCATTGGTGTGTTATATCCATCATCGATGAATGGGAACCCTTACTCACCTTTGACTATCATTTACTTTTCAAGTCATCTTGTGGCTTTGACCCACCCTTTTGGTTATGCGTAATATTGGGTTTGTGTGTTCATCCATGAGTCCGTACATCTTAGTATCAGAGCTTGCTACATTTGAAGTTAGATTCTGTTATTGTGTTCTTTTGCTAGTTTGTCAGTTTCTCATGTGATAGAGGTTTTATTGTTTACATTAGAGTTTGGTAGCTAAGTAGTTTTCTGTACTCTATTTTCCCTTGTTTTTGATACCTAAAATAGAATGTGGTTGACTATTTGTTTGATTATCATTGTGAAGTAACCATCAATGTCAGATTCAAGTGATCAAGGAACTTTAGGAAACCAAGAAAGCGATACTCAACATGGCCAAAGGCAAGAAGGAAGCTTAATGCCTCAATTAGTGCTTGATTGATTGGATAGGCTTACTAATTTGGTAGCTAGTTTGGTGACTATTATACAAGAAGATAGACAACGAGTTAGAAATAGCCCTATTAGAGAACGTAAGTAGCAATAGTAAGGAGGCAATGGTTAGTTTGGTTGAGTTAATGCCTCAGCCTGCCTACCTTAAGCTAAAGGAATTAATAGGGATGCTAGATGAAGGCTAGCGCTTGAAGAGATTGAGGAAGAAGCAGAAGGAGATGACGAAGCAGAGAAATACTATGAGCTTGAGGAAAGAAATGCATGAGCCCTTAGAGTTGAAGGATTAAGAATGCGTATTCTAAGTTTCTCTGGAAGTGGTGATACCGAAGACTACCTGGATTGAGTAGATAAGATTGAAAAGCAGTTTAAATACTATAAAGTACTCGATAATTTAAAAGTTAGACTTGCTATGTTGGAGTTCACTAGTTATGTTGCCTTATGGTGGAAGAACTTGCAAGCTACCAGAAGAAGGGAAAGAGAACGAGAGATTAGGAGTTGGGATGATATGAAGAAAGTCATGCAAAGAAGGTTTATGCCGAACTATTATCTGTAGGATGCCTTCAAGAGACTGCAAGAACTAAGACAAGGTGGATAAAGTGTAGACACTTACATAAAAGAATTCTAGATGCTAATGATCTAATGCAAAGTCGTAGAGCCTAAAGACCGAACCGTGTCTCGATTCATTGCTGAATTGAAGTATGAGATTGGGGATATCTTGGAAACCTTGGATGTTAGAATACCCGATGATACAATCCGAGATACCTAGAGATAGAAAGGCGCTGATTAGGAAGATTCCGATCCCCTGTTGGCCGATTAGAAGTAGTCGAACTGTTCCGGGTAGGCCAATGTGAACGGAAACGAGTAAGGTTATTGAGGCTCGACCTGTTCTTACCACCCGAGTTGACGAGAAGGAACTTTTGAGGAAGTTTGAGAAGAGCCATTGTTTAGGAAGGAAGACAAATGAGATTAAGTGTTTCAAATGCGAAGGATTTAGACACTTAGCCATTTAGTGCTCAAATAAGCGAACAATGGTAATCCAAGGCGAAGTGTCGACTACTAATGAAGAAGTAGAGGAGCTGAAAGAGGATGGACAAAATGGGCTGTTTGATGAAGAAGTCATATATAGCTAAGAGGGGAACTTCATGCTGACCGCTCTAGTGTTGTGGAGGACAATGAGTGTTAGTCCTGCGCCTGAAGACGAGTAGAGAGAAAATCTCTTCCATATTATGTGCAAGGTGAACGAATCACTATGCCCACTGATCATTGACAATGGGAGCTGTACTAATGTAGCCTCTACATTTATGGTCCAATAGTTGGAATTGATGACCATGCCCCATTCGAAACCTTATAAGCTTTGTTGGCTCAGTAATAAGGGAGCCTTACAAGTAAACAAATAGGTATCTGTGCCAATTTATATTAGCAAGTCTTAAGATGAAGTGCTTTATGATGTGTTGCCCATAAGTGTGTCCCACCTTCTACTTGGACGACCATGGATGTTTGACCGAACAGTTATGTATGATAGTAGGAGGAACACATGTTCTATGGAACGTGAAGGGAGAAGGTTGAAATTGAGTCCCATGATTGCTGAGTAGGTAGAGGTCACGTGGTTGTGAATCGTGACCAAGAATAGATAAGGTCGATCACTGGATGGGTCCAAACTTACAGAAAGCTCGAAAAAGGATTAATGGAAAAAGTGTAAAAAGGGAAAAATGAAGAGTGAAACAGCAAGCAAAACCCACCAACAGTTCCAAAAGATATGACACACCAATGGAACTTTTGAGGACTTATAGCTCAATTTGATATGACATACGAATTGGTCTAGTGAGGTTATTCACCACTTAACCTTGCTTAAGGGAAATGATAAAAGTGATGCCAAGAGTAAACAAATAATGTTTATCTAAGGAAAAAAAGTACTCAAAGAGTATATATTAAGAATGATCTAAATTGTCACAATTATAAGTACATGGGTATTTATACCCATAAGTTAGAGCAACTTGCCTAAGAAGGTAAAGACTAAAAGGGCATTTCCTAAGGAAGTAATGTACAAGATAAAAAAGGGTAAAAATGAATATACAAGAAAAATACTCATTGGTGCAATAGATTCTGCACATGATACTGTACATATGGCGATGCTACATTGGTAAGGCCGTTAGAAGATGTAGACAAAAAGTACAGACAAATAGGCTTATCCGAGCAAAGATGGGCTTAGTTAGTCCGGACTTTCTCTCTCTGCTTCTTGGCAAGGAAGATGTCGAGTAAGTGGTTAGTTCGATGCTAGAGAGTAATCATCAACTTAGCATATTGCAGAAGAATGGGCAGTCATATGGCATGGCATGAAGGGTAACTTAGTAAGGAAGTACTCAGCCTTGGCAAAGGTTGTTTGGAACAGAAGAATTCATTGTGTTAGTCCCTCTAGTCTTCAGCTTTGACTGTAGGTCAAAGGTTTGGTAGCTTGATTCCTATCATTCACTCTGGTTTGTTTTGGATTTGAGATCAAATCCCAGTGGTATTCACTTAGTTCTTCATCAAGGTGATATGGACTGAGGTAAGCAATGTTGAAAGTATCAGAAACCCCATAGTCCTCGGGCAATTCCAACCTATAAGCATTGCCATTGATTTTTTAGAGGATTTTGAAAGGTCCTTCTCCTCTTGTAGATAATTTGTTCCACTTCTTGTTTGGGAATCGTTCCTTGTTGAGGTACAGCCATACCAAGTCTTTCAGCTGAAAATGTTTAGTCGTTCTACCCTTAGTCTTTTCTCACATTCTTTTAGTAGCTTGGTCGATATATTGAGTGACCTTGTCATAGATGTGTTAAAGAGATTGTGTTAAAGAGATTGTGTTCTGGATATTGCATCAGGGTCCTCTTGCACGGGTATTGGTATAGGAGTAACTCAGGATTGAACCCATAGACTATCTCGAAGGGAGTCTACTTAGTGGTGTCACGTACCATTCGATTATAGGCGAACTCGAGTACTAGCAAATATACGTCCCAATTAGCCAAGTTCTTGCCTATTGTAGCTTGGAACAGTGACCCTAAAGTATGATTAACCACTTCTATTTGGCTGTTAGTTTAGAGGTAACATGAGGTATTGAAGAGTAATTTGGTTCCTAGTTGACACCAAAAGGTTCTCCAAAAATGACTTAAGAACTTTGGGTCTATGTCGGAGACTACACTTCTTGACACACCGTGTATTTGTATAATCTCCAACAAGAAAGGAGAAGCAATAGGCGAAGTGTTATTAGTCTTGGTATAGGGCACGAAGTATGCCATCTTATTGAATTGATCCACGATGACCATCACAGAATCTTTGCCTTGGGTAGTTTGCGGCAGTTCGAGAACAAAGTCTATGCTTAATTCAATCCACGACCTCGTTAGAGTAGGTAGGGGTATTGCTTTCCCTTGCTCAGCTTGGCACTTAGCCTTCTTACACACAACATAGCTTTCAACAACTCAATGCATATCTTTCCTCATTTTCGGCCAAAAGAATCTGCCATTGATCAGTTTACAGGTCTTCCCTTCCCCAAAATGTTCGGAGAGACCTCTACTGTAGGCTTCCCTAACTAGAAGCTCCTTCAATGAATAAATCGACACGCATAATTTTCCGCCTCAGAACAAGTAGCCATCCTTTACATGATACTCATCCAGTATCCTCCTGTCGACACATTGCAAAATTATGGGTCTAAAGTACGGATCTCAAAGTATCGTTCTTTGATACTTGCAAACCTAAACAGTTTGGACTATAGTTCTGACAAAAGTGCATGTCTCCTCGAAAGAGCATCAGCAACTACTTTGCTATTTCCTTGCTTGTACTTAATTACAAAATTAAATCCTTCAAAGAATTCAACTTATCTCACCTGCTACTTTGACAACTTTGTTTGACTTCAGAGGTACCTTAGTGATACATGGTCAGTATATATGACAAATTCCCTTAATAACAAATAATTTTTCCATAGTTGAATTACTTAAATCAATGCCAAAAGTTCCTTGTCATATACAGAATAGTTCAGCTGCGGTCCTCGGAGCTTCTCACTATAGAAGGCAATTAATCGGTGTTCTTACATCAGGACAGCACCTATTCTAATGCTCGATACATCACATCCCAGCTAAAAAATTTTGTTGAAGTCAGGCAGAACTAACATAGGGGCGGAAATCAACCTTTCTTTTATCTCGGCAAAGCTCCTCTCTTCCCTTTCTCCCCATCAAAAGTCGGTGTTTCTGTTTGTTAGTTTAGTAAGTGGCGCAGCGAGGGTGCTAAAATTCCTGATGAATCTTCTGTAAAAGGAAGCCAGTCTATGAAAACTTCTTACTTTAGCATAAGTAGTAGGAGTCGGTTACTTAACAATTGCTTGGATCTTATCATCATCGACTGGCAAGCCTCTTCCACTGACTACATTGCCCAAGAATACCACTTCCTCCTGACAAAAGCAACATTTCTTTAGATTGCTGAATAATCTCTCAACATGGAGAATATTCAAGACTACTTTGAGATGTTCACAATGACTCGACATGTTGGTACTATAAATTAGGATGTTATTAAAGTACACCACAACACACTTCCCCGTGAGATATCTCAATACATGGTTCATCAATCTCATGAAAGTGGTCGGGGCATTCGATAAGCCGAAGGGTATCACCATCTACTCATAAAGTCTATGTCAAGTCTTAAACGCAGTCTTCCATTTGTTGCCTAGTCTTATGCAAATTTGATGATAACTAGATTTAAGATCAATCTTGCCAAAAATCTTGGCTCCATTCAGTTCATCTAATATGCCTTCTAGCCTCGAGATTGGATACTTATATTTAATTGTGATTTTGCTTACGACTCGGCTGTCTACATACTTCTACCAGGTTCCATCCTTCTTCAATACTAGAAGTGCATGCATAACACAAGGGTTGAGACTCTCTCTTACATAGCCTCTCTCCAAAAACCCATTGACTTGACGTTACAGCTTATAAGCTTATTCGAGATTCATCCAATAAGTTGGCTTATTCGGTAGTGTAGCGTTAGGTACTTAGTCAACATAGTGCTCCATGCCTCGAGTTGGGGGCAACCCCTCAGGTAATTGTTTTAGAAACAGGTCGGCATATTCATCTAACAAATCCTTAATCTCTTGGGTAACTTACCTCATTCCATCACTACCAATAGTCGCTTGACTAATAAGAAAGTTGGCTCATTAACATTGATGGCCTCTCAGAGCTTGGCTCTACTCATCATTAGAGCCTTCTTCGATTAGCAAGCAAGTTTCGTTTACAACTTATTGACTTCTCTCAACGGCATTGGGTTTAGTGTAATGTCCTAGTCATCCTTCTTGAACATATATGTACTCCTATAGTTGTTATGGATGACCCTCCTATCAAACAACCACGGCCTACTTAGTAACCGTAGAAAGCATACATTGGTAGGATGTTGTAGAGAATCTAGTCAGAGTAGTGCCTAATAGTGATTGGCAGTTGTATTTGCCAAGTGATATGTAATGCTCCCTTCTCACTTAATTAGTGTAACTTGTATGGCTTCGAGTGCGCAACAGTTAACAATTTCAGTTTTGAAATAAGATCAGCTGATGCCATATTGGTGTAGCTTCCACTATCCACGATAAGGGTACACATCTAATCATTCACCTTACAGATGGTATGGAATAAATTATCTCTCTACTCTTCCTTTCGTAAGGGTTTCATGTTCATAATGCATCGGACAACCATGAGTAACTGGTCCAAGTCCTCGATAAACACATCTTCCTTAATAAGCTCTTTCTTGGTAGGAACCTCCTCTTCTTTAGGTTCTTTATTCGTACTCTTTACTTTGAGCTTCGAGATGTCTCCCTTGATGACCATCGTCCGTCGGTTCCGGCATTGAGCAGTTATGTGTTCGAACCTTTAGCACTTGATCCTTGCCCCTTTTCATATGTTTGGGTTAGCACTTCACCATCTAGTCGGCCTTTCTGTTCAACTCAAATATCAACCTTTCTACTAGACTTAGTACTCGACAAAGTTTGGTAACTTACCTGTCCCGGTTGATTAATCGCCATCTTCATCGGTACTTGGCTCCTTCTTTTCCTCTCTATTCGTTAGGCAATTTTAACAGCCTCATCCATGGTGTCAAATCGTTGGAGCTCCATAATGTCCTAAATGTCTCCTCTCAACGCTATAATGAACCTTAAGATTGTTCAAGCTGGTGGTTCCACCACTTCATAATTCATCATAAGCATTTGAAATTCTTGAGCATACTTGTCAACAGTTCGGCCTCCTTATCTTAGCTCCTAAAGCCGGGTGAAAGTATCTTGGAGGTATGTTTCTAGTACGAATCTATTTTTAAGAACTCTCTTCATCTCAGGCCAAGTGTTAATCTCTCGACACTCCTCTCGTCTTCTCATGGCCTGAAAATTCTTTTACCATATGGTGGCATATCCAAAGAACTCAACAGTAGCAGTTCTTACTTTCTCATAATCCTTATATTGATGGTAATCAAACATACCCTCCACCTTTTCTTCTCAATTTAGATACTCATCAACATTCCTAAATCTATTGAAACTTGGAATCTAAAGCTTCACATGGTTGGATGCTCTGGTAATTTGTGCATGTTACTCTTTAAAATACTCCTCTTCCTCTTCATCAAGCTCTTTCAAGTCTATCCTTCGCCTTATGCATCCACCAACTCCTCCACCTTGAATGGGTTGAGTTAGTTTTTGACCTCTAGCAAGTTGAGCAACTTGGGGAGTGTTTTGAGTAGCCTTAGTGGGTTAGCAAGACAGCGCATGAATAGCTCAGGTTAGATTTACTAAGAGGTTAGCTACCTTATTAAGCCTCTCGTTAGTGCTTCTAGGAGTTCCCTAAGACTATCATCTATAGTGGATAACTTCACTGTCATCACCAGTACGAACATTCATATTTGGGTATGTCATTTTGTTTTCTCACAGATTTAAACTCAAACAAACACTTTAAGAAGTTAACAGTTAACAACATAGTAGTTAAAATAACATAGTAACTTGCTTTATTTCACTCACACAAAACAAAGTATAACAGAACTTCAACAAGAACTGTTATAGTTCACACAAAACCTCTATTCTGATACCAAGATGTTATGAACCTTGGCCAAGAATAGATAAGGTCGGTCATTGAATGGGTCTAAGCTTGTAAAAAGCTCGAACAATTTTAGAGGATATGATCTACTAATGGAACTTTCGAGGACTTACAACTCAATTTGATATGACGTATGAATTGGTCCAGTAAGGTTACTTGCCTCCTAACCTTACTTAAGGGAAATGATAAGAGTGATGTCGAGAGTAAACAACATCAAAGCCTGCTGTGAAACCAATCAAAATAGAGGGGATAGGAAAGGTGATAGAAAGAGAAGTACAAAAGACCAACTCAGAACAGACGATGACTAATGTCCTAACACCAAGAAAAGGAGGTCACGAATCCCGACATATTCAGTCTACATACCAGTCAACTGTCAAATTTCAAACATATTAATGGAAGTATGTAGGCAAAGAAGCTTATTGTAGTTGCCAAAAAGGATGAGAGGAAATCCATCAAGGTGGAATTCCAATAAATATTGCAATTTCCATCACGATAGGGGCCATAACACTGACTAATGCATTCAACTTAAGAATGAGATTGAAGGTGCAATTCAACAAAGACATTTGTGTAGATTTCTTGTTCATGATATTGAGAATATTGAGCAACATCTTAGAAGAGATGAGAATAGTAAGAGAATGTCACTCAACCAACTCATGCCAAGAAAGATGTGAGAGATAGGAGTACTAGTAGAGCACCAAATGGTATAATTAACACTATTGTTGGCGGACCTTTTACCATAAGCCAGTTAAGATCCTCGAGCTCAATTAATGCCATTCATTATGTTTATAATGTCCAAGGCAAAAAGATCAAAATTGACAACATAATTTCCTTTATGAAAGAAGATTACAAAGGCTTTCAAAGGCCCTATGATGATGTATTCGTGATTAGTGTAAGAATTGCCAACTTCGAGGTCAAGAAGATACTTATTGATATTAAAAGTCCGGTAGGTATTATTTTTTAACTTGCTTTTGATTAGATGAGATTGAAGATCAAGGCGCAACCAAGATCCTACATCTATGATTTGTATGCCTTCAACAATCAACCCATTCGGGTGATTAGAGTAATTTCTCTACTAATCTAGATTGGCGATGATATTCATGTTGCGGAAGATAAAATAGACTTTCTTTGTCAAATGTTGGTCCCCATATAATATAATCATAGGATGCTCATGTCAGCACTTATTTAGCATCGTCTCTTCTATTGCCTGCTTTAAGACTAAATTTCTTACTCCCACTAGGTTTAGGGCTTCTAAAGGGGATTAGTAGTTGGCAAGATCATTGTATCTGAGGGTTTTAAGGCAAGAATAAATTTTTCAAATGGAATGTTAGTCAACATAGGTAATGCTAAATATGAAATAGAGTAAATTTCATCGGGAGATGATCCTTAAGAGATGACAAAAATAAGGAAAAACTTACCAGTAGATATTCGCTAAAGTCTAATAGGCTTTCTATAGGATAATGTTGACATATTCGAATGGTCCCCCTTAGATATGCCAAGTATCCCTAGAGATATCATGGTATACAAACTTCAAATCAATCTAAGCGCTAAGGTGATTTAATAGAGGAAAAGGCATTTTGCCCTTGAGAGGCAAGCGGCCATAGAAGAAGAAGTCAAGAAACTCTTAAAGGCAAAATTCATTCGGGAAAAGCCTTATCTATCTTGGTTAGTCACTTATGTATTAGTTAAGAAGTCTAACAACAAGTAGCGTATGTGCATAGACTTTACAAATTTGAACAAGGCTTGTCCCTAAGATTGCTTTCCCTTGCTAAGAATAGATCAAATGGTTGATTCAACTGTTGGGCATGCATTACTCTCTTTCATGGATGCGTTTTTTAGCTACAACCAAATTAAAATGAATGAGGAAGACAAAGTTCATACATCATTCGTCACTAACTTTAGAACATACTATTATACGGCGATGCCTTTCGAGCTAAAAAATGTCGGTGCAACTTATCACTATAATGTTTAAGCAAAAAATCCATCGAAATTTCGAAGTATATGTTGATGATATGATTGTGAAATGCATGATAGAGGACCGACATCTCGTTGACCTTAAGGAGACATTTAGCACTTTAAGGAGACACAACATGAAGCTGAATTCATAGAAGTACAATTTTTCTGCTACTTTAAGAAATTTTTTAGGGTACATAGTCACTCGGTACAGTATTAAAGTGGATCCAAGAAAGATTGATGCGATTAGAAACATTGAAGTATCTTGGTACTATTAAGGAGGTTTAGGAGCTAACTAGGCAAATAGTTTCCCTTAACAGGTTTGTGTTGAGAAGTACAAGAAGTGCATAGAATTTTTAAAAATTTTAAAGAATCCGAAAGATTTTAAGTGGATAGATGAGTGCGAAACGATATTCAGTGAACTTAAAGAGTTTCTCACATCACTACCAAAATTCTCGATACCTATCCTAGGAGAGAACTTATATTTATATTTGTAAATTAGTTGTCGAACACTTTCCTCTATGTTGGTTAGAATTGACAATAAGGAGCATCGGCTAATTTATTTCGTGAGTCATGTCTTATGAGGACCGGAGCATCGATATACCAAAATTGAGAAATTTGTGTTAATAGTGGTTCTCTCAGTAAGGAAGTTGAAATCATACTTTGAGGCACACTAAATCATAGTCCTTACTAATCAACCTTTGCAGTAGGCATTGTAATGGCCTAATTCTTCAAGAAGGATGATGAAATATGCCTTGGAGCTAAGTGCTTATGGCATGTAATATAAACCCCGAATGGCATTAAAAGCTCAAGTGTTAGTGGATTTTCTAGTTGAGTTTACAGGTGAAGAAGATAGCATAGAAATTGCCGAGAAGTTGATATGGAATCTTTATGTTGATAGTTCTTTAACTAGATAAGGAAGTGGTATAGGTCTTATCCCGTAGGGACCCCACAATGTTAAGGTTAATTATACCTTGAAATTTGGATTTCTAGCTAACAAAAATGAATCAGAATATGAAGCCTTGATAGTTGGATTCAAATTGGTGAAGGAAGTTGGTGCCAAGAAAGTTGACGTTTCCTTCGATTCACAACTTGTAGTGAATCAAGTCAAAAGGAGTTATGCGACAAAAGAGGAATAAATGAGCAAATACTTGTTGATAGTACGAACATTTATAGAAGAATTTCAATGCTTTTTGATTCATAAGATACCAAAGAGTAAGAACATTGTAGCTAACAAATTGTCAAAGTTGGCTAGGATAGCACTTCCCAATTTAAATGACAAACTGTTTATTGAGTTTCTCCTATACAAACATTTACCAATTGTTTCACAGAGCTTTGAACTGGCTCCCTACCCAAAAGAAAGGTCTTGTCCTTCTTGATGACAAGAAAGAGGCTTAGAGGTTGCTTTATGAAGCTACAAATTACATAATGATAGATGATCTACTGTATAAACGCTATATTTCCCAACCTTATCTTCTGTACCTTTCTCCGAAAGATGCACAACGAGTGTTATTCGAGCTATACGATGGTGTATGCAATAACTATGTAAAAGTGCAAACTTTGTTTATCCATGCCTTGTGACTTAGCTATTACTGGCCAACAATGAAAGATGATGTGAGAACATTAGTTCAGCAGTATCTATGATGTAAAAAAAAAAATGAGGTGTTAAATCATATACCTTTTATTGAATTGTGTTGCCTAACTAATCCCTAGCCTTTTACCTAATGGGGCTTAGACATACTTTAGTCATTTCTAAAGTCTATAGTTTAGTGACAATTCATCATTGTAGCAGTAGACTATTTTACTAAGTGGGTAGAGGTTGAGGCATTGGCAAGGATCATTAAACAAAAGCTTGAGGACTTTGTTTTCAACTTTATTATATCAAAATTCAAAGTCCCATTTGTGATAATCACGAATAATAGCCTATAATTTGATAATGACAAATTTTGGGCATTTTGTGAGAAATATGGTGATGGGAATCAGCTTCCAACCAAATTTAAGCCAAAGCCAAGCTGCAGTCAGAAGGATGAGAGGAAGAAAAGTAAACACTTGGCATCAAGTTTGTCGTCAATCAAGGTGCTAAGAAACTGCAAGGCTGAGTACTTGAGACTAAAGAACTACTCAGTACAGCACTGAAAGGCTTGTGCTGATTGATTATAGAGCTTGACAATTATGGGTTGGCCTTTCTGGTGTCTCAGCTAAACCACGTGAGACTTTAGGGACTTTTTCCTGAACCCGCACATCTAACCGTTGACCCCATCTGGTTCGGATACTACTCTTCCTAAGACATGTCAAATGACTGTATGTTAACTTCTCCTATAAAACTCACAGTTTTGTATTCTTATACATGTTTTCTTTCATTTTATTTATGGGCTCGATTATTTAAGGTTTAAGGCCTTGTACATTACTTGCAATTTTGCCATTAGGGTTTAGGACTTACTACAAATAGTAACATTTGTACTAACAAAGAAGGAGATATAGAGATAGTGAAGATATTCCCCTACATACGAAAAGTGAAACTTTCCTCTTTTGAGCAAAGTTGTACTTTAGTTAGTAGAGCTTGCATTTGCCGGATTATTGAGTATTGATTACTCTCTTTAATCTCTCCCATATTCTTATTAATCTTATTCTTAGAATTGTGGTGAACCCCTTCATTTGAACCGGTTAGTGAGTTATATCTAACCCTCATTTAAATCCCGAGCAACATTTAGTAGTTGTGAGTCATATCAAACCCTATTTTGAGCTCAAACCTTTGATTTTATTTGTGTCTTAGTGAGTTATATCCATTCACATTCATCATAAAAAACCTTCCTGTTCTTCGTACCCATTTTTTTTTTCCCTTTGGAATTCCAAATACCCATTTTGGGTTCCTGACTTGTTGTTGTTTCTTTGATCCTTATCATATGGCATCCATATAAATTGCATGTCTATAGCTTACCCTTAATCTAGTGGGCAAGTAGAAGTTGTTAACAAGATCATTTTATGTGCATTAGAGAGGAAGGTTAACTAAGCCAAAGGAAAATAGGCTAATGAATTACTAAATGTTTTATGGGGATATCGAACTACCCAAAAAACTGAAATATGGGAAACGCCCTTCAGATTGGTATAAGGTACGAAAGCAGTATTGTTGATTGAATTGGACTTGCTAAGTCTAAGCACACATAATTTTGACGTAATGATCAATCATGATGGTTTAATGGCTAATTTGGATACAATTAAGGAAAGAAGAGATATTGTGAGAGTAAGAGTTACAGCATACTAGCATACTAGCATAGGGCAACTAGGTACTACAATCAGAAGATAAAGCATAAGGTTTTTTAGCTTGGAGATTTGGATTGCAGAAACTTAGAAACGATTGGCGCATGAGACAGATTGGGAAAACTCGATGCGAATTGGGAGGATCCTATTAGGATTTGGGAAGTCGTTGATGAGAGGGCTTATCAATTAAAAAGTTCGATGAAACAATCATTCCTCGTGCATGAAACTCCGAGAACTTAAAGCGTTATTTTTATTGATCTTTTTGATGTTATAAAGCATTTCCATTTGTTTTGTAGGGCAATAGCCTAGTTGTTTTGAAATGCAAACATGTTATAAGTTCCAATTTTGACTTGTTTTCCTTTTTGATCTTTTTATGATCAATAGATCATCATCTAAGTTCAAACTACACAGTAAATGAACTAATACATTTTTTTTTTTTAAGTTTAGACCAATCATGGTTAGCAAACTTTATATTTTAACTAAAAAGCCGAATAAAGAATGTGATTGTTAGGTGATCTTAATGCATAAATAAGGTAACTAGTCTATGTCTCAAATGACTAATGGATAGCCTTTAGGAAGGCACCTAGCATACTACATGTGAAATAAAACATGCCAAAAATTAAGTATGTGAAACAAAACATGATGAAAGATATAGGTGTATGAAATAACTAGGTGTATGAAATAAAACACGCCAAAAATTATGTGTATGAAACAAAACATGTTATGAAACAAAGCACGTGAAATAAAATGTGTTAAAATTATTAAATAGCACACTATAGGAAATGTGGATAATATGAATACAATATAAAATGTTTGACCACTTGGCTAAACCTTATCCATACAACAAAATATAAATAAATAAATAAAATAATACAACAATGCTAAGACAATGAGTTCTTTGATTATACGAAGGCATTTCTTTGGTTAGAAGATGGGACCTTACTAGAGCTTATCTCTTTCTTGGTGCTTGGGGTTTTGGAATAGGTAGATTTCTATTTTTGGATGTAGGGGATCTCCTTAGATAATCAGTCCTCATCATTGCTAAGGCTCTCAGCGCAAACTTTATTGACATGACCTTACATATGATGTCAACACTTGTATTTTTGTTGGCTTCTTCATCACTACTAACATTATCACCTACAACGGCAAAATCCAGGCATGAAAGATCGTATTCAGGGTGAAATTTTAAAATTTCTTCTCTTACCGCTTGGACCCCTTCCAATAACTTCTTTCCCAATAATCCCTTGTAGTGCTAACTTGGAGACACAATCTCCAATCCTTCCTTAATAGAGGGAACTTTCATCGTTGCCTCTTTTAATTTAGCAACACGACTTTGTAGTTTGGAGTTATTGGTCTCTAACTCTTTTATTTGCATCCTGAGCTTATCTTCCTCATCACTTATTGAATTCAGCATTTGGCTTAACCTCCAGTACTCTTCCCTGTTCTTACAAAGCTCTTCTTTTAGGTCTTCAACCTCCTTATATTGCTCTTCGCACTTAGCTTTAAGGCTCGAGACTTCATTAGCAACTAATGGATGTTTCAATTTCTTGGCAACGAGCTCTCCTAATATTTTCTAGCCTCCATCTCAACCTTGATTCTTGTACTCTCAACTGCCATAGTCTAAGCCTTAGAAGAGTTGTATGCATCATCGATTTTCTACAATAAGTTAACGCTTAAAATGACAATTTCACCAGATCACCAGTAAAATAATAAATTTTTATTACTTTTTTCATCTCTTTATTAGCTTCATCTAATGTTATCAGAACATGGCTGTCGATTCACATACAAGTAGGATTATGTTAGTAATAAAGCATGTGCTATGAGTGAAAGGATTCAACTAACACTAACATCATACAATTTAGCTACAATATGTACCTTGTTACCGTTACTAACCCTATCGACGTCCTTCTTTGCAATCTCCTTGTCCTTGGGAAGAATGATGCCTTCCATTAAAGCTAAGGACTTAATCCTGTTACCCAAAGCTGAATTGGTGTAGAGGATATTGTAGCTCCAGTACATAATAAAGTACTTGCCAATCTTAGTATTAGGGATGAATTTAACACTATTGATGCCGAGAGCTTTGTTCCTTATGGCCTCCTTCGTCTTTTCATCTAATGTCTTATATCTCTTAGAAGGAGGTTGGCAGACAAGCTCTTTCCTACCTCTTTTGTTAGTACTTGGCACAATATCCACTCGAAGGGATAACCCTTTAGCAACCTCATGTGAACATTGATTTCTCAGCCAAAATCTCTTGATTCTATAGACGAAGGAATACTTTTAGCTAGAGGGATTACTTCAACTTGTGTAGCCTCGACGACCTTAGCCTTTTCGCTCCCTTATCCTTTGTCAGATAGACGAGATGCCTTTTTTAGGGTTACTACTTGCTTTACTGCTTTTTCTTGTACGACTTTCCTCAGAGCAACAAACTGATTCACAGTTAGCTTAGCATATGCTCATTTGTCCGCTTTAGATTTTTTTACTTTTGGTTAGGCCAATAGCTTAGCAGGATTTACGTTGCATATGCCCATGTCTGCAATAAAAGGTAAATGTATTATAAATAACAGCAAAGAAACTAACGACTTACATGTTCTGTATCGAACGAAGCTCAAAGGCTAAGTTATCCTTCCCTCAAGTCATGAGAACGGCTTTCCTCTTGTAGCTCTGCTTGATATGGAAACTATTCAGTAGCATACCTTCTTTTTTAGAGAAAATTAGCTCCCCATTTTCATATTGCCTTATTCTTCTCTCGGTGTCCTAGAAAAACATTTTGTTTTTTCTTCTCTCTTGAATCTTTTTCGCAGTGAAAGCATCATTCAACATCAACTCAATGTCTTTTGTATGGATAGGTTCGATCCATTGGGTCCAAAAGTCTAATTCTTTGTTCGATATAGTCGACACAAACTTATTGTGCCACTTATAGATCTTGGACTCCAATCCATCTATGAATTTTTGCCTATGCCTAATGGCTGTTAAGTACTAACCATCGAGCTACCTCTTTATTGTAAAGAAGTACCTAAATATTTTTATGCATAGTCCTAACCTTAACCTCTTCATAAACTATCTTGAAAGTCATAAGAAGCTAAAAAGTATTTGGTGAGAACATACTTGGCGCAACTTAGAAATAGTTGAAGAATTGGTTAATAAAAGTTGAAAATGGGCGCAATCCAAAATTGAGATATTTCAGATAGATGTGAAACTTACGCTCCCTTAGAAAGCATACCTTTTCCTCCTTTCTCGATCGCTGAAGATTCCATATTTTAGGAAGATCTTGTTAGTACTTATTATATTTCAAGACAAGAATTTGTCAACAGGATTGGCCACTCTGTTTGGTGAATCGCTAAAGTAAATCACATTATTATACAAATACCTTACCATAGACCTTCCTTCTTTGTTATCTGAATAGGTGTCTACTGCAAGAGAGTTGATTCGAGCAAGTTTGTCATACTACTCTACTGCACTGTTGGCTAAGCTATTCGAAGAACATGCCGTCTAACTTCTTTTTTGGAGGGAAGAAGTAACCTCGGTCTTAGTCACTTTGGAATCTGAAAGAACAAGTCGACGAATTATGTTTTGAACCATACCTAATTTTAATGTTATAACGAACGCTACAAAACTTTTGGGAATTTCAAAAGTGAAGACGAAATGTTAAAAGCAAGCAAAAGCTTATGGATGCAGATGAAGATGAAATGAAATATGTTTTTAACTTTGAAAAATTCCTTATATATGAATGATTTACCTTTGTAACTATTGTTGGTAAATTTTGGAGATTAGAAATATCTTGCAAAGATAAGAAAAGTACTTAGTATTAGGGCCAGTCCGATGTGGCCAGTCTGATGCCTAAGTTAGTAAGCAAGAATGTGAAAGACAAAGTAAAGAGGTTAAGAGTTATCAATGCATCATTACAATTAGAAACAAATTTGCAGTTACGAAGATAAGTTGTTTGTATTTAAAGGACTCTTCAAAATAAAAGTTCATTTATATTTAATGTTATAAACAAATTTTCTTGCTTTCTCATCTTCACTCTCAAGTTCTTCAACTTCTGTGATACCATTCTTCATTAACATTCGAGTATGTTTTGCAACATCATTCATCAACTTGTTCTCTCTGATTCCAAAGCAACGGAAACTGAAGTTACTTCTTCCCCCTAAATAAGGAGTGAGGCGGCGTGTTCTTCTAGTAGCTCGGCCGATAGTATTGAGGAAAGGTAGGATAAACTCACCCGAATAAATGCTCTTGCTGTGAATAATTATCTTAAGGACAAAGAAAGGAGATCCCTAGCGAGATATCTGTATAATAATATAGCATACTTTCGCGACTCTCCAAATGGAACTACTAGTTCTGCTGATAGAGTTCTTATCACAAAATACAATCAGTATTGGCAAGATCTTCTTGGAACGTGGAATTTGAGGAGGCGGAGAGATGAAGAGAGGGTATGTTTCCTAAGGGAGCGCGAGTTCCATATATACTTGAAATATTTAGATTTTAGGTTGCGCTTCCTTTTCTCGGCTTTTGTGAATGGCTTTATTAACTACTTTAGAGTTGTGCCGAGTATGTTCTTACCTAATACATACTAGCTTCCATTGGCTTTCAAAATAATTTTTGAAGAAGTTAAAGTTAAGGGTATGCCTCAATTGTTTCGATACTTCTTTATGATTAGAAGGCGACTTGACGATTGGTATTTTACCATTACAAGGCATGGGTGGAAGTTTATGGATGGTTAGAGTCTAAGATCCATAATTGGCATGATAAATTTGTATCTATTGTTTCAGATGAGGAGTTAGATTTCTAGACTTAATGGACAAAGCTAATTCGCATTAGAAAGGAGGAAGAACAAAATGTTCTTTTAGGACACTGAAAGAATTATATGGAGTTATGAAAGTAGAGACCTAATCTTTTCTATAAAAGATGGTACACTAATGAGTTACTACCCTGTTGAGTATAGCCACAAGAGGAAAGCTGTTCTCATAACTTAGGGGGAGAATTATTGCCTTTGAGCCTTGCTTAGCACGGAGAATGTAAGTCTATTTTTTTCCCCTGTACTAATATTAACTAGGTTACTCATGTTGTATATATGGGTATTAGCGAGATAAATCTTGCCAAGCTACTGGCTTAGGCTAAGGCCAAAAAATCAAAAGCGAACAATAGGGCAACTACAGCAACATCTACCACTTGGTCTGTTGTCATGAAGAAATCAACAAAAAAGGGCACATCAAAGCAGGCGACAGTACAGAAGAAGACCTTGCGGCCATCTAATAGGTAGAAGGAAGGTAAGAGAATAGTATCAATCAAGGTCCCACATTATGTGGAGCCTCTAGTCGAGTAGAGAAAGGTACGCTAAGAGAGCCAAACTTGTAGTGAGGCTAAGGATGCCACCATTCTCAAGGGGTCGTTGTTGATGTTGGAGGTAAGGCCTAGTGTTGATAGGAGACCAAGAAAGGAATTCGCCAGCCAACCACCTGTTAAAAGGTCCAAAAGTTTTAGATGAGAGGATGAAGGAAGCCATGCGGTCCAAGGCTATTGGCATCAGCAGTGTCGAATTTGTCCCCAACAAGGAGTTTAGCGAGCACTTCATCCCGTGTTGGAGCCAAAATGTTTTAGATACCGACTCGGCTTTGGGTGATAAGGTAAAATCTTTAGCCTTGATGGGAGGAATTATTCTTCTAAAGAACAAAGAGATTGCCAAGAAGGATGCCGATAAGGTCAGTAGTTGGTAAGGCCCATATAATGGCCAAGTTATATGACGTGAGTATTTATATCCATCTTTATAACTATTGAATTTATTCAATTGTTGATATTCAATTTCCTTTTCAGATGAGCAGCCACATTTTGATGGCTTTGGATAAGGCTGATAAAGAGACTAAAAAGTTAAGATCCATAGTAGTCTTTATGTATTTTATCGAGTCATTTTGAGTACTCATCATATTAAATGAAATTGTTGCAGAAAATTGAGGATGTATATAATGCATCCAAAGCTTAGACTGCTACTGTTAAGAATGTAAGGATAAGAGCCAATATGGAGGTCAGAAAGCTCCAAGAAAACCTAGCTGCTAAAAAGTTAGCACATACCCTTACTGCCGATGAAGTTTCGAGTTTGAAGGCCAAAAAGGAAGAGTAATACAAGGAGTTTGAATGCCTAAAAGAGGAGCTGCAGAAGAAGAAAGAAGAGTACTGGGAGTTAGGCTGAACTCTTTTCATGATGAGCAACGAGGAAGATAAGCTCAAAATGCAAATTAAAGAGTTAGAGAACAACAACTTGAACTTATAAAGCTGTATTGTTGAATTAGAGGAGACTGTAAGGAGAGGACCATAAGTCGAAGAGGCTCTTGATATAGTCACTTCTAGTTGGTAGTATAAGAGACTTCTATGAAAGAACTTATTAGAGAGGGTCTCGACTTCATCGACGTCGACAATAGAGTCAGCTGTGCTGACAAAGACAATGATGATGAGGTAGGTATCGAGATTGTTAATAAGGACAATGATGAAGCTCATGTCGAGGATCCAGGGGAAGATGAAGAACGCTTATCAAAATTAATCCCTTATGAGCGAAAAGAGAAATCTGCTAGCTCTGAGACCTTAGGTGTTGAAAAAGAAGCTTACTCAGTGAAAGTCCCTACCTCCAATCTAAAAATTACTTCTGTTGATTCCGAGAGTAAGCCATAGGATTTTCTTTGTATTCTTTGTACCTTGTGTTCTCTCATGTAATTGTTTGAACGAAATATCTTTCATATAATAGGTCATACATTTGTAACTGCATCTTTCATAGAACTGTTTTCAGTACGTTTTATTTGATGCACCATGAGTTACCCGTGTTCTATTTTACACTTTCTAATTCGTTCGCATGTTTCATTTCACATGCTAAGGGTCTTTTGACATGTTTTATTCCACACACTCAACTAATTCTTAGCATGTTTTATTTCACATGCCCAATTATTTCTTTAGCATGTTTTATTTTATTCACCCAATTTGTGCGTCTTTATAGACATTGTCTTTAGCCATTTGAGGCATAGATTAGCTACATTACTTAGTTATAAGATTAATTTATGCAATTTGTTAATCGCGATAGGCTAGAACTTAAGTGAATTCGTTTGCTATGCAGCCTAGAACTCATTAACTCGGCAATTATAAAAAGAATAAGAAACATAATGAGACTTTAAAAATAATTCTCATAAAAAAGTACTGTAGTCTTACAAGCATGTAGGCTATCGCCTGACAAATAAGTAGAGATGAACATCAACCGAATAATCAATTGAAATATAATTTCAAATTCTTGGGCGTTCCATGCTCGAGGGATGATAGATCCATCCAACCTTTTTAGTCGATAGGCCCTTTTGCCAACAACTTCCCAACATGTCTGAAGGAGACCAATCAAACATGTTAGCGTTGGCTTGCAAGAAGTTAATTAAACTTTGTTGAATATTTGCTGATAAGGGTTTCCCAATCCTCGTTGTTTTCCTAGGGTCATCTCCCAAAAAAATTTCCTTAGTATCACTCTCGACATTCTCTATGCTGATTGACTTGCCTTCTAGATAGGTTTCCACCTTAAATACTTTTTCTCATCTTAAAGCCTTCATATATAAGGACCTCACCAATTGCTGATCCCCTTTGCACATGTGAATGCCCATGGAGGTAGGGAACTTAGCTTTAAGATGTATAATTGAAGGGATAATGCTGAATAGATGTTGACACGATCATCCCATTATCATGTTGTATGGAGACTAACAATTGACGATGAGGAAGTCTATTTTATCCTTTACGACATGCTCATCATCGTCAATCTGTATTGGTAAAGAAATTACTACTGCTACTTGAACTTGTTGGTTGTTGAAGGCATACAGATCATACTTGTAAGATCTTAGCTGTGCCTTGATCTTGGGTCTCATTTAGTTGAATGTATGCTGAAATGTGATGTCAGCCGAACTTCTTGTGTCAACAAGAATCTTCTTGACTTCGAAGTTTGTGACTCTTGCACTAATAACTAGCGCATCATCATGTAGTCTCTGGATGTCCTCAAATTCATCCTCCATAAAATAAATTGTGTTGTCGATCTTGACCTTCTTACCTTGGATGTTGCAAATGTAATTTTTGGCATTCGTTAACCTCGAAGAGCTTGACTGGCTGATAGTAGGTCCGCCGATAATGGTGTTGATTACTCTATTGGGTGCTCTGTTGGGATTTGCATCTCTTGTATCTCTTCTGGCCACAGTTAGCCGAGTGTCATTCTCTTGTTCCTCATGTCTCCTTTGCGACGGCCTCTCAATATTTTCAGCATCATATTCAATTGTATTCTTAAGTTACATGCACTCATCTATGTTGTAACCCTTGTCGTAATGGAAGTCACTGTACTTATTGGAATTTCTCCTCAAGGGATTTCCTCTCATTCTTTCCAGCCATTGCAAAACACCTCTCTACCCACATACCTCCATCAATATGTCTGAAATTAGATGATTGATGGGTGTATGGGATGAAAATGTCGGAATTTTTGGTCTCTTTCTCTCGACATTCGAACTTTGATCATCATTTGAGTTGAGTCTATCCTTCGCACTTTTTCTCTTATCATTTTTTCTATCTCCCATGTTCTGATTAACCTCTAACTAGGCCTTCATGTTATCTTCCCGACGGATGTATGAGGTGGCTTTAGCTTTAAACTCAGTGAAAGTTTTTGGCTTGCTCTTTATGAGAGACTTGAAAAAGTCTCTATGGGGCTTAACTCCATTGATTACGGCATTAAAGGCCACACTCATATCTAATTCTGGGATTTAAACAATCTCGACCGCAAACTTGGCTAGTTAATCTCTAATTAATTCATTTGATTTTTGTTTGATTGTGTTAATGATTGAGAAATCCTTAACAAGAAGTTTGCTTGCAATGAAGTGTTGAAGAAACACTTTTGCTAATTCATCAAAATAAGAAATGGAGTTTGTTTTTAAGTGTTTGAACCATGTATTGGTTGCATTCCTCAAGGTTGAAGGAAAAGCTCAGCAAGCCATTGCATCACTCAAACCATGTAATTTGGCTAACGTATGGTAGTATTCCAGGTGGTCTTCAGGGTCCTTTATTCTGTCATAGGTTTCAAACTATGGTAACTTGATGTGCCGAGGTATCACTTCCTCCAAAATCTCTAGTGCAAAGAAACTCTTCTTGATTTAGAATTGCTTGCTTAATGTAGCAGAGGTGCTGATATGCGAGGGGTTCACATGGTGCACCTGCTATATGCTTGCCTTTATCATTCTTTTTGAAAGTAGGAGCCGAGGGTTTCATCATGACCTCGACTTGCTTTTTCTACAACTTAGGTGAATAAATTGAATCATCGTTATTATCAACATTGTGATCGCCATTCTCGTTATTCTAATTTCATTGAAAACTATTATGAAGGAGGTTAAGGATCTGTTCATGTTTTTTATTTAACTCTAAGTTTTCCTTAGCTAAATCAAGGCATAATTGCTCAAGTCTAGCTGATCGTTGCTCATCAATATGCCGACTCCTCCCTTCATGCTATTTGGAGGAAGTGCTAGCACCTATACTTTTGGTCATTCAAGTTTTAGCCATGTGGGTATGTTTAGGAAAAATAGACGACACCAAATGTTGTTAGTGAATTTTGGGGATTGGAAATATCCTGCAAAGATAAGAAAAGTACTTAGTACAAAGGCCAGTCCGATACAACCACCCCAAAGCCTAAGTTAGTAAGCAAGAATGTGAAAGGTAAAGTAAAGAAGTTAGGAGTTATCAGATGGCTCTTATAGAGTTTCTTTTTCATATTTATAGGAGATTATCATGTCTAAAGGGGCAATTATTGGAATAACTGTTGAGATATGTAAAAGCTTATTAATTATACTCCTTCCCTAAAATATAGAAAGAGCAAGCAGTTATGTAATATAATTATGTTTGTGATAATTATTTGTGCCATAAACTTGAATTTAAATTAGCAACAGATCTATGTTACTCAAAGCAGTGCCAAGAATGTTGATTACTCGGTGAAGTGTTGAGAATATAGATTGTACGTCCTGTCGACAATTGAATGGACGAGTAAGATGGGTAGATGAAAACTGACTACTAACAGTAACCACAATACGTTTTTAACAATGGAGGTACAAATTATTGACATGTGTTTCGAGACAGAAATTCAATGGTTATTGAGGCTCTGACAATTATTAGTGCTAGTGGTGTAATTATGGCTGAGGTGACAATTATTGTACGTACTACTACTTAGTCTTTTGATAGGCGGGAAAATTGAAAAGTTGCGACCCTTTGGATAAGATACAATCTGTTGTTCTAAATGAAAATTAGGAACTTCCCATATTACTCAACATTTGGGAAACATTTTTTCACTCAACCCTATAAATAGAATATTAAACTATCTGTTCCTTTAGTCGAACCCTTAACCATGGGAGTTAGGGGGGAAAATGTTGATAGTTGGATTTCATCCGTTACATTCACTCATCAACTCAGTTGACAGGAAGTTGAGTAATTTGCCTCTCGATAGATGTCGACTAAGACAGCCATCTGTTGTTTAAATTTAAGGAAAGTGGCATAAATGATTATTGCCTGGTACAGTTCCATTACATAATTGCTTACTATTCTTACATTTCAAGAATGTGCTTAATCGTAAGGTCTGTACGTATTCCAATAATCATGTGATTAAGTGTTGTTTCAGATACCCAACATTTACCTATAAATACAAAAAAGAAGCACCATAAGAACCATTGAATAGCCCAAACTATTCACTTTATTTTCTTTTAAATATATATTTACTAACTTAAACATTAAAGTGATCACATTGGGCTAGCCTCAGTACCATTTAGTTCTTTGTATTTTATAGGAAAGATTTTATCTGAAAACCTTACAACAACAGTTAGTAGTTATACTCCATCAAAATCACAAAAATTATATTATACTTAGAAAATAATAGTGGTTATATTTTGGTCATTAAAAACACTAAAATAGTATATTATACAATACTTATTTTAGCTCCATGTTATCAATAAATAGCTAAAAATAGGCAACTAATTATAATTTTGACCAAAATCAGAGTATAACATATATTTTGATATTACTAAATTGTAGAATTTGTATCGAGTTGGTTTTGTTCATAAATTATTTTGAAATTTTCTTATTTAGCATAATTAGTAAAACTACCAACAAATACTAAATAAATTATAATAAATAGCAAACATAATAAGGTTTAAAAATTCTTGCTACCACAATTTAGTATATATTATAAGAGTGTTATACAATTTTTTTCAACATCGTTAAATATTTTGAAAAATTCTTTTAGAATTTGTTATAATAGAGAACTTTGTTAAGCAAAATCTTAAATCAATGTTATTTCAATAAAATAAAATCATGACATGAAAGTAATGTAAAATAATGCAAGAAAACAAATTTTCATATTTTTCTAGATAGTTTTGATATTTCCAGAAAATAAAATAAAATCGGATGCAAAATTTATCCTTATCACCACATGGCCATTTGCTTACCTTTTGGCCATTAGGGATTGTTGGCTAGACTCCTCTCACCACTAGGATGTTAAGTTCCAACCTAAGGGTCATAAGGTCTTGTTTTGCTATTGGAACTTGAATTCCCTTACTATTTGCTTTATTTTTCCTATTTTTTGTAAATTTTATGTTCTTAGTTTTTAAGAGAGAATTTTTATGTACTTGATTTGCTAAAATGATGCAAGAAGGTTCTTCTTTATACTAGACTGGGTCAACTAGAGAAGGAAAACACAAGATACAAGTGCTAATTTATATTAGTTAAGCAATATTTTGGCGTATTTTGCAATTTCCCTCACTTGACAACTCACAATCGTATATTTTTAGCATCAAGGTTTTATGCAACACTAGTTCCAAATGTGTAAAAGTGAGTTTGACTTTTTTTTAATTTTTATTAATTTAATATGATTTTAGGCTAATTAATTAGTATATTCAGTATTATATTTATATATCGGGAATATAACGTACATCCATCATGACTATACAATCACATTACACGTCATTTGACCTCTAAATATTATTTTTGTAAGTTAGATAATTTTTCTTTAAGAGCTTGTTACGTTTCAGGGCTTAAATGTTGAGCTCCTAATTATTATGGATGATCTCGATAAAAACACTTTTTATTGAAATTAAATATTCTATATATTTTATTTTGAGAAATTTATCTTACTAAAACTCTCCATTTAACTTTGACTTTATATTGAAATTTGACTCAATTTGGACAAAATTGTCCAAAAACCCTAAATCATTCCAAACACCTTAATCCGTATCAATAGTTAAGCAACTAGGGTCTCACAATTGCCTGTCTCAATCTTTATTGATTTGATTGCCCCCTTATCTCTTCTTTCGGCACCCATATGCAGGGGGTGTCTTTCTCTTTTTTTTTTTTTTTGTCATCAATACAACAATTTTAAAATATTGAGACAGCATATTATGTCCTTACATAAGGGTTATAGGGACACAAAAGCTACTAGGACTTAAAATACTTACATCATCATTGCATCCCTTAAGTAGCTGTAGCAATGGACATTGGGACATAATATGTGTCTTGAATTCCAATAGACTTGATATGTATTAAGATGGATTAAAATGTCTCCATAGGTTTGATAATACAACCGCATGTCTCTTAATCGTACTTAATTGCTTTTATTTATAATTCAATGCACAAATTTAAGGCCATATGTTGCGTCTCAAAAGATTATAGGGACATAATATATCACCTCCATATGACTTATAAGGATACATACAAATATTATAAAATATGTAGGTACACTTTTAATTGATATATTGTGATGTGTTTTGTGTCCTAAAAAAGTTAAAAAGAGCGACATATTGTCATTAAATTAGTTTTAAAGACGCTGGATTGCATCTTAATAAAATAGTAAAAAATATTAATTTGAAATCGATTATTATGATGCTAATAGCACCATAGTAGCTCATATTTTTATGTGTTGTTTTTCCTTTTCTAGTCATTTTGTGTATCTTTTTTATTAATAATTCATGAAATTACAAGCATTTAAAAAATCTATAGTATTTATACCATATATAAATAAAAATAAAAAATAAAAGCAATGCATTCATAAAATGAGGTGATGCATCAAATGTCTATATCAAATGAATCCTTAATAAAAACTTCTATACAAGTAATGCCATTCATGTACACTATAACAATATCATAAAACATCTATAAAACAAAATCCAAATAATATTATTCTAGAATAGTAACTAAGACACACATTGAATGACTATATAAATATATATGCATGTAATAATTTAATATCAATAAAATCTAAAAGAATAAGCATACCCCATTTGAAGGCCATGTAATGTTTACACTAGAAGCGTCTCTTATGAACTTCAAAATGCTAAATAGCCTTATCAGGCACTCATCTCATTTTATTGCTACCTGAACATTTACTTAGTACCAATTTCATCCCAATCCTTCTCTTCCCATATTTGTTGATAGGTCCATATTAACAATATTCCCAATAGCAACTTTTTCTTCCTTATCAAACAAGCATGATAAGAAAAACAAAATCTCCAATTTACAAATAAAATTTTAGAACTAATAATTAACAACATAAACAATAAAAGCTTGATCATAATCAATGTAATTTTAGATGAATACAAACACAAGATAAATCATGAAAGTTTATGATGATGCAAAAATAACATATATTTTCTATAGTTCTTTCATGCTATTTTAGACTTTAATGAAGTTAATTTTATCTTATTTTGTGCTTAATTTGATTAAATTTCATTTTCATGGACTTTTAGAGCACTTTATGAAGTTTTAAAAGTCTTAAAGCATTTTTGGAGTACTTTGAAGTAAAAGCATCGATCCCAAAATGAAGTAAGGGAAGTCTGGATGAGAATTAAGGTGAGAAAAGAAGTCTAAGAAGAACAACGATTAGGGTCCATAGCCGTAGTCCTCGCGCATGTTCCTCTTGTTAAGCTAATTTCTTTAGATTTCAAGATTTTGCATGAAGAATAAGCTTACGGCCAGCCACCACGATTGTGTACCTAGGGCGTGGACGTCCCTTGACAAGCAAGTATTTTATTTTTGAAGTAAATATTCTATTTCAGGACATGCAATATTTAGTATATCTTTTATTTTGTCGAGCCTCTCTTTGTAAACCTAGTCCCATATCTTTATAAATAGATACTTAAGTTAGAGTTTCTAGAGATAGCCCTTTGGTAAGTTATTGTCTAGAATATTGTGGGGGTCTCTCAATTTATTTTTTCTTTTTCTTTTATCATGTTGTTACTCTTTTAATTTGTTGTTAGCGAATCATTATTGAAATCTAACTTCTTCTTGCAACAATTATTCTTTCTTTCTACAATTTTATTCAGTGATGATTTGATTACGCTGAACAATTTGTCTTTCTTTAGTATTTACGCAGTTATTGATTAGATGTTTAAGTATATGGTAAAGTTGTAAGCCAACAATAAATAAACAAGCGTAATTAGAAGAGTTTCAATGTAATAAGAGATTAGGTGTAGAATTTCTCCAGAGTAGGGAAACCTAATAGCATCATCTATATACTTCATGTGATTTTGAGATGCTTTATTCAATAATGATGTAGGTAGAGAGGGTCTCAAGATCAGAAATTAATTAGAGATGCCAGTTCAACTAAGTTAAAATTTGATTTTCATAGGAATAAGATTAGGAATCTCTATAGTTAAGAACATAATTGAGATTGAAAGGTTGCAAGGAACCAGAGAGTAAATAATAAAGGGTTCACTAAAGATCATGTTATTTTTATTTTAATTAATGTTTGTTTGTTTATTTTAATTTGCTTAGTTTTAATTAGCTTTATTATTTTATTTGTTCTTGTTTACTTTATTGCTTTTATGTTATCAATTCTTATTCTCCTTACCTAATTAATCATAATTTATTCTATATTGATAAGTTAGGTAATTGGATATTTTAGGAAATTACTAGAAATTAGGTTCTCAACATATTGGTTCCCTATAAGATCGACACTTAGATGTCTATTCATTTTAACTATATTATGACTTGTCTAAGGGCACTTACCTATTAGCGGTCAAGTTTGTGGTGCCATTGCTAAAGAATTAGAATGAGTAAACTTAGTAAGAACCGGTAAGAACTAGCAAGAACTCGAATTTCTGATTATTTTAAGACTTCTATAATAATTTTTCTTGTTATTCTTTTGGTATTTTCTTTATCAGTATACTTTTAATCAATTAAGTATATAGGTATTAATCGGGCAATTACATTAAGGATGGATTCAACAATTGAGCCAATAATGTAAAACAACAACGCACTTTAGAAGACAACTTAAATTGGAAATAAAATCAAGGAATTAAAATTGCAAGAATTGAAGACCAAAAGAAGAACATGGCCAAGGACCTAGCTCGTGTTCCTGTCATAAATTATTTTGAGACAAAAAATTGTAAGGAATTTGGGGGCTAGAATTCCACAAGCAAGGACCATGCTTATGGTTGCACCTAAGTATGCAAATATATATATATATATATTATTCTAATGTATACGCACGCTCTCTCTAAATTTCTATTTTCTTTTATTTCTCTCTCCATATACCCCTACCTACCCCTACCATACCCCCTCCTTCTTGCACCCCCCCCCCCCCCCCCCCCTTAAACTCCCTCTCTAAGGGGAAATCTTTATGAAACTTCACAATTCAACACCTTATACTACAAATTCAAGATACGTACATCATTCTTCTTTAGTTATTTTTGTAAATTCATGGTTAGATTGAATAAAAATTTGATTTTTAGTGAGGGTTTCATACAGATCATCTTTACATGTATGTGTAGAAATCTTGATTTCTAGAAGTGATTTAGGAAAGCTATAATGATAAAAAGTTTTGTATATCTGTTATCTACTAGAAATTACATGAAAAATGCATGTTTGTTGAGATTTGTAAGTGAAAGTGATTTTTGATGATGATGGAAAGTGAATGAATGAAAAAGAAAGTGAAAGAAGTGATGGAAATTGATGTTAATACCATTTTTGCAATATGATATTAAACACAATTCATATTGAAATTTAGAAAACTGGTTGAGATTAAAATTTTTGTGCAAATAGAAAATTCAATGAATTCCTTAACATTAATTGGAATTGCTAATATGAAATTATGTCCTAATTAGTAGAGTTGCTATGAATAATTGCACATGAATGGGATTGTGAAAAAAAAAAGAAAAAAAAATTAGTCAGTTATATATTTAATTGTTAATAACCATGACCAACAAGACCATGAAATTATAGGATTGTTATTATTATTACCTATAATATCATTAATCCATGTATTCAAACATTAGCATTTTAATATACACAACTTTTCTACTTCAAGAATTTTCTATATTGCTAATCTATTTGATTATGAACAATAAGTTTAATGAATTGTATATTGAATACTAATACTCACATCAATAGAGATTATGTATGAAAATAGGATTTAATCTTTAATTAATCTTATAATTGCATTAATCCATCATTTAAGCAAAAATGAGCATTCTATAATATAATCTTTTCCTATGATGCTTATGTAATACTCTTAGGTTCTAAAACCCCAAAATTAGTGTGTCAATTAATACTAATCAAATCAAGTGAGATTTTATAACTAAGCTACAAAATTTAGAAGAAATTATTTTGTGAAGTTGAATTACTAAAATAATGCATATATGTGAAGTAATTAAATAATGTCTCGTATTATTCGGTACCAAAACTCATTTAAAAGGTGAAGCTCATGACTATGCTCGAAATATTATTTAAAGTGATAAAGACTTAGCAAATATAATTTATATATTAAAAACATATAAAAATAAAAGGATTGTAATATGGAATGGAACCTTGTAGAAGGTTAAGAAAATCCTCATTGAAGCTTACAATTATAACATAATGCATACAAAATATCTAAAGAATAAATAAATTAATCAATCAAAAGGAAGTTTTGGGAAAAAGTAGGTTACAAATGGTTTTTTGGCTCCTAAACAAGAGGCAGCCCATGATTTGGGAAATTAAAACAAAGATGATACAAGGTTTTGAACTACAAAACAAGAGGAGACCATGGTTCCATTACATGGTTTTCAAAAACCACTTAACACTTGGCAATCTTACCCTCCACTAAACCTACTAAAAAAACCCTAACCTTCTTTATTTTACAATCTTTGGCCAAATTTCATTTTAGGAAAATTTAAGAAGCTCATTTAGGTTATTTAGAAATTAGAGGAAATTAATTGAAAAATAGCACGAAATTTAAGCGTATGTGGAACTTAAGACAAATGACCACTTGGGAACGAGTAGCTACCACCACTAGGCTCTAAAAGCAATGCCTAAGTGGACCAACAAGGCCTTAGTGGCGTACAGTAGTCAAAGCTTATGAAGGTAGCGAGTTTTGATTTTTACTTGATTTTTAATAATTTGTTAAAAATACTAAATTTACTTACAAAATTATGAAAATTTGTATCCTTAGGTTATTTTTAGTATACTTTCATGGAAAAATGTCAATTTTTCAAAATATGCATGGCTCATACATCGCTCGTAAGAAACTGGTTGTTTTGATTGAATATTTTATCAGATTTTCAAAAAGGTAAATAATATCGTTTCAAGCTAAAACTCTTTCTATAGACTCATAATATTCATTTAAAGTTATGTCAAAATTTCTCTCAAATTTTCTTGGTAGATTTTTGTAAATTTTGATTTACCAAAAATTGTTAAATTTGGAAATTTTGGAAAAATGGTTGATCTTTAAGTATCATTGGCCAAATCTGATTTCTTTTCACATTTTCGGTGTTGAAATAATGTTTCATGAAGTTGCATGTGATTTTAAGGCTGAAAGTGGTCAAATAGGTGTTTTATTACGATTTTTACAAAGATAAAAGTGTTTTTTCATAAAATCGGAATGGCCATGTGTTGGAAAGTGAGCTTGTACGGGCTTTTTGAAAAATTGTCTAAATCTAGAATATGATCTTTGGGTAGTTTTACTACTAGTTCTATCTAAAACTTGGTGAGCCTTAATGGTTACATTTAGTCTTAACAAGTTTAGGCATCATTTGGCCATATAGAAGCTTTTGTAGAAGGTTGCCCATGAAGTTCTTAATGTGATGGTTAGGGAAGCTTCTGTAGAAGGTCTCTAATGAGATACCAAATTAAGTAGACTAAAATGTATTCAAGTGAAAGCTTGAGTAAAAGGTTCTTTAGTGAAACATAAAGTAGAAACTAAAAGTAAATATGAGCAGAAGCTTAAGTGGAAGCATTCTTGACTATGAATCCTAGGACTAACCTTAAGTAGAAGGTTGAATAGAAAGTACAAGTAATGAAGTTAATAAGGATCTTTCCTTAGTAGAAGGTTATATAGAAGATTCTAAGTACTAATGAAACGCTCTTACCTAAAAAGCTAAGGTATGCACCCTTAACTTACAAACATTATTAAGCTTTAATGAATCATTTATGTAACTTGAATACATACTAAGTGTTGTTGGTGGATTTTAATAATTGGAATTATCCTGTAAAGAAAGGAAAAGCTCTTGGTACTAACGTCAGTATGGTGCAACCACTCCGATGCCTAAATTAGTAAAGTGAGAGTAGGGAAAGTTAAGTGAATGGTAAAGAGTTATCAAATGTCTCTTACAGTGTTTCTTTCCGATATTTATAGGCAAGTGTTATATCTGAAACAACAGCTATTGGAATGATTATCGAGATACATGGAGGCCTCTTGATCAGATATGTTTTGGAAATGTAGGGAGAGTGGGCAGTTATGTAATATAACTATACCGATGATAACTGTTCGTGCTACTCCCCTTAAATTCAAATTATGAACAGATCTGAGTTATTCGGTAAGATGCTGACAATGTGGATAACTTAGCTTGCCAGTAACCAAATATATGAGTTAACAAAGCGTTCACTATCAACATCTAACAAGCCGAGTGAACAAAACTTAACTATTAACATTTGCCCCCCAACTCCTGTATTTGAGGATTCGACAAAGGGAGTAATCATTCAATAAACTGGAGGTTAAGTAGGGTGTAGTTCCTTAGATGGTAAGTAAGGTAGGAAGGATGACGGATCACATCCCAATTGAAAAGTTACAATTTTCAATTTTTCGCTTGTCAAATGACCAAAAGGTAGAAAGTATGACATTTGTTACCTTAGTCATCATTACGTTGCAAGCTTAATAACTGTTAGAGACTTGATAATCGTTGGATTTCTATCTCAAAACACAAGTCAACAATCCATGCCATCTTCTAAATAGTATGTCATTTCGATCAGAGTATTTAAGAGTTTTGCGATAGCAGGATTAGACTTTATAGTTGTATTCATAAGCTTTTTTCTTACTTTCAATATTTCATCCTCAACTTCAAACTCTTCAAGCTTTGTGAATCTATAATAAATCAGGTATGGTTTGTAATGTAATTCATTGACTTATCATTTTGAATTCCGAAGCAATGGAGATTGAGGCTACTTCTCCCCCTCCCCCCTTTTCCTATACCCCCCAAAAGGAGCAAGAGGGCATGTTCCTTAAATTGTTTGGTTGATAGCATGGTGGAGTGGTAAGACAAACTCGCTTGAATCAATTCCCTCACAATAGATGCCAACCCAAATGATAAGGAGAGAAAATCTGTGGCTAGGTATCTGTACAATAATATAGTCTACTTTCATGATTCGCTAGACAGAGTAGTCAGTGCCACTGATAGGTTTCTTATTTCAAAATATAACAAGTATTGGCAAGACCTTCTCGGGGCATGGAATCTTAGGAGGCTGAGAGAAGAGGAAAGAGTATGTTTTCTGAGGGAATGTGAGTTCCACATCTATCTTAAGTATCTTGATTTTGGACTTTGCTTCCCTTTTCGCATTCATCAAGTAGTTCTTCAATTATTTACGAGTTACGCTGAGTATGTTTTGACCAAATACATATTGACTTCTAGCGGCTTTTAAAATAATTTGTGAAGAGGTTGAAGTTAGGGTTATGCCTCAACTGTTTCAATACTTCTTTATGATTATAAGTCAACCTAACGGTTTGTATTTTATCGTTGTGAAGCAAGGGCGGAAGTTCATGGATGGGTTAGAGTCCAAAATCCATAAATGGCATAATAAATTCATGTCTATTATTTTAGACAAGGAGTTGGATTTTTGGACTCAATAAACCGAGCCAATTTGCACTAAGGACATAAAGTTGATGCTAAATGATGCCATCGTAGCAAAGAAGATCCAAGAAAGGAGGAAGAACAAAATATTCTTTTGGGATGCCGAGAGAATAATAAGGCGTTATGAGAGTATAGAGCCAATTTTTTCTAAGAAGGAAGGTACACTAATGAGTAATCACCATACTGAGTATAACTATTAAAGGAAAGCTATTTTCATGACTTACAAGAGGAATTGTTGCCTTCAAACCTTACTTGGCATGAAGAATGTAAGTTCTTATTCCTTACATTAATGTTAATATGTCTACTTTATATTACAGACATGGGCATTGGTGAGGTGAATCCTACTAAGTTAATGGCCTAAGCCAAGGCCAAGAAGTGAAAGGTTGACAAGTGTACAGCCACCATCGTCACTACCACTTGGCCAACTGCTATCAAGAAAGCAGTAAAGGAGGGTGCAATGAAGCAGGTGGCAATCCAAAAGAAGACCTCCTAGTTAGTTGAGAAGTGGAAAGGAAGCGAGAAGTTTGGGTTGGCCCAGGCTGTACAAATTGAGGTACTTCTAGTTGAGAATGTTCCATCTATTGTAAAGTCGAGAGAAGGTGGCTAAGCAACCCAACCACATAATGAGGCGGAAAGCACTACTATCACTAAGGGGTTGCTAATCATGGTGGAGGCTACACCGAATACTAATAAGAGGAGTGGGAAGGAACTTATTGGCCAACCCTCTGCCAAAAGGTCCAAAGAGTTGGATGAGAGGATGAAGGAGGCCATGCGCAACAAAGCTCTCGACATCAACCGTGCCGAATTTGTCCCTAATACGGATGTTGATGAATACTTCATCCCATGTTGGAGCCCTAAGGTCCTACATATTGACTTGGCCCTAGGTAACAGGACAAAATCTTTGGCTTTAATGGAAGGCATTATTCTTCCTAAGGACAAAGAGATCATGAAAAAAGACGTCAACAGGGTTGACAATTGTAATAAGGCCATATCATGGCCAAGCTATATGATGTAAGCATCTTATTGAATCCTTTGAACTGTTAGGTATGTTTAGTTGCTAATGCTCTTGCTTATTTTCAAATTAGTAGTCACATTTTGACAGCCTTTGACAAAGCAGAGAAAGAAACGAAGAAGGTAATAACAAAAACATTTCATATATTCTGCTAGGTGATATGGAGTATTTATCATGCTATATTGACTTATTGTAGAAAATTGAGGATGCATACAATTCCTCGAAAACCCAAATTGCTGTTGTAAAAAATGCGAGAATAAAGGCCGATTTGAAGGCCAAAAAGTATCAAGATGAATTGGCTGCCGAGAAGTTGGTACATTCTTTACCTACCAATGAAGTCTTGAGCCTTAAGGCCAAAGTTGAGGAGCAGTGCAAGGAAGTTGAAGGCTTGAAAGGGGAGTTGTAGAAGAAGAAAGAAGAGTGTTGGGGTTTGGGCTAAACACTCAGTTCTATGACTGATGAGGAAGATAGGCTCTGGATGTAGATTAAGGAAATGGAGACCAACAATGCTAGGTTATAAAGCCATGTTGCCAACTTAAGGGAGGCTGTGAGGAAAGGACCCTCTATTGAAGAGGCACTCAAAATCATCACTCTTAGCCGGCAATCTGAGAGACTATTGTAGAAGAAGTTGTTGTAGGGGGTTTAGGCAGTAAGAGAAGAGATACGTAAACTTTACCCTAACTATGATCTCTCATGCTTGGATTTAGATGATGTTGATGACAAAGTCAGTAGCTGTGACAAGGGAGATGGTGAGGATCCAAGTACCGAGATCATTATATAAGACGAAGATAAAACTCATGCTAAGGATCTTAGAGATGACAAGGATCATCTATCCAAAGAAACCTCCTATGAGCGTAAAGAAAAATCCACCTATTCCCAGACTCTAAGTACTGGCAAGGAAGTATGCTTTTGGAAGGCCCTTACTTCTAATCAACAAAATACTTTTGCTCAATTCAAAAATAGGTCATAGGATTGTTTCGTAATTTTATCTTTTGTATTAACTGTAATGGGCTGAAAGGCCAAAATTTGTAATTGTAATTGTTTTGTGATGAACAAGAATTATCTTTTAGCATAGCTTTTGAGTGTTTCTAGTACGTTTTATTTCATGCACTATTGTCACTCAGCATGTTGTATTTCACATGGCTAAATCCTTTGACATGTTTTGTTTCACATGCCTAACTCTTTCGGCATGTTTTATTTTACACACCTAATTTAAGTGTCTTATTGATATTATCCGTTAGTCAATGAGATATGGACTAGTCGTTTTACTCGGTTGTAAGATTGATCGATGAAGTTCGTTAACCATAATAGGCTTGAACTTACTATCATGAATAGATCTAGAAGGAAAATAAAAATTCATATATAATTGTCTCACAAACAAGCAGGCTATCGCCTTACAAATAAGTAGATTGTTGCCTTACAAAACAAACAAAAATGTACATCATCCAAGAATCAATTGAAATAAAGTTTTAAATTCTTGACATTCCATGTACGAAGGATGATTGATCCATCCAATCTTTCTAGTCAATAAGCCCCATCACTAATGACTTCTTGAAACCTTGATAGGATCCTCCCAATTTATGTTAAGCTTTCCCTGACTTTCTCACACGCCAGTTACTTCCATCTTTTGACAAACCAAGTTCATAGGTTGAAAAACCTTATGCTTTACTTTTTGATTGTAATGTCTAGTTATTTTATGTTGGTATGCTGTAACCCTTGCTTTTGCAATATCTCTAATTTCTTCAATTGTGTCCAAATTTTCTATTAATCCAACTTAATTAACCATTACATCAAAATTTTGCATTCATAGATTAGGTAGATCCAACTTAATTAGCGAAATTGCTTCTATGTTGAATGCTAACCTAAAGGGGTTTCCCCAATTGCTGTTCTATAGGTGGTTTGGTACCTCCATAAGACATCCGATAGTTCATCAACCCATCTCCCCTTAACTTGATTAACTTTCCTTCTTAAACCGTACAAGATGATCTTGTTGACAGCTTCAACTTGTCTATTCGTCTAAGGGTGTATTATAGACGTGTAGTTCAGTTAAATGTCATATTTCTCATAAAACTTGTTGTTGTCAAACTACAAGCTATTATCCGTGATTATCATAAAAGGAACTCCAAATCTCGATATTATGGAGTTGAAAATAAATGCCTCTACTTTCTATTTGGTGATCGTTGGCACTACCTTGCCCTCTGTCCATTTTGTAAAATAATCTACAACAATAATGACAAATTGTTGCTAGGCGGTAGACTTCAGGAAGAGTCCAAGAATATCTAACCCCCAGCAAGCAAAGGGCCAGGGCTGGATAGGTAGCATAACTCAGTTGAAGGTGCATGATTTAGTGCCTTATGCTTTTGGCACTATGGATAATGCCAAATAGCTATCGTTGCATCTTCTTTCATGGTTGGCCAATAATAACTGAGTCATAATGCACTGACATACAATGTTTGTACTTTCACATGGTTATTGCATATACCATCATATAGTTCAGATAATACCCGTTGCGTATCTCTCGGAGGAAGGCGTCGTAGATAGGGTTGTGATATGTTGCATTTGTATAGTTGACCATCTATCAGCGTGTAATTCATAGCTTAATAAACCAATCTTCGTACTTCTTTCTTGTCATTAAGAAGGGTGTCATCTCTTAAATAATCTATAAGGGGATCCATCCAGGACTCCTCTCTTAGCTAAGGAGCCAATTTCTAATTCTGCAGGATAGTGGATAAACTTTTTTATGGGAGAAATTTAACAAAAAGTTTGTCGCTTAGGTCTGGGAATGCCATATTAGCCAACTTGGACAACTTATGGGTAGTAACATTCTTACTTCTCGAAATCTTGTAGATTGAGAAAGATTGAAATTCTTTTACAGTGTTCGTATCACTAATAGATACTTGCTCATTTCTTCTTCCCTTGCCACATAACTTCCTGTGACTTGATTCACTACTAGTTGTGAATTAGAGAACAATTCAAGTTTTCCAGCTTTGATATCTTTTGCTAGTTTAAGTTCAACAATCAAAGCTTCATATTCGGCTTTGTTGTTACTGCATGGGAATCCTAATATCAAAGCATAATTAACCTTGACATTTTGGGGGCCTTGAAGAACAAGGCCTGTACCATTTCCTTCTCTAGTGGAAGAACCATCTACATAAAGGTACCATATAGGTTTCTCAGCAATCTTTATACTATCTTCTTCACCAGTGAACTCAACCAAAAAATCTATCAACACTTAAGCTTTTAATGTCATTCTAGGTTTATACAGTTCACCATATGCACTTAGCTCTAAATCATCCTCCTGGAGGAGTTTAGCTATTACAATGCTTGCTGTAATGGCTAATCAACGAGGACTACGATCTGGTGAGCCTCGAAATACGGTTTCAATTTCCTTACTAAGAGAATCATTACTAAAAAAAACCTCTCAATTTTCGTATACCAATGCTTTAGCCCTTGCAAAACATAACTCATGTAATGAATGGGTCGATACTCTTTATCATCAATTCAAACTAATGCAGAAGAAAGAGGTTAGTAGTTGACCAATAAGTACAAATATAAATTCTCTCCAGAGATGGGTGTTAAGAGTATTAGGGGTGACACAAGGAATTCTTTGAGATTATTGCAATTCCTTTTACAATCATTAGACCATTTGAATTCTTTAAAATTTTAAAGAATTTTGTACACCTATCGGCACTTCTGGAAACCTGTCCAGAAGGAAAGTCAGTTAGCATTGCTAAGAATGATACAGAGGAAATCTCTTTAGGAGATGAGCCTAAGAAAACAATTAAGATAGGGAAACCTTTGTTGACAAACATTCGTCAAAGTTTGATCAACTTCTTGCAAGTTAATACCGATGTCTTTGCATAGTCCCCTTTGGACATGCCGGGTATCCCTAGAGACATTATGATGCACAAGCTATTGATTGATCCAAGTGTGAGGGTGATCCAACAAAAGAAAAGGCATTTTTCCCTTGGGAGAAAAGTAGCCATAAAAGAAGAAGTTTAGAAGCTATTGAAGGTAGGATTTATTCAGGAAAAGCCTTATCTAACTTGGCTAACTAATTGTGTGCTAGTCAAGAAGTCTAATGGTAAGTGGTGCATGTGCATAGACTTCACAGATCTTAATAAGGCCTGTCCCAAGGATTGCTTTCCACTACCGAAAATCAATTGGATGGTAGATTTAATCATTCGATACAAGTTACTTTCTTTTATAGATGCTTTCTCGAGTTACAACCAAATTAAGATGGATAAGGAGGACAAAGTTCACATGTCATTTGTTACCAATTTAACTTTGAGATGTACAGTGAAAGGGACAATGCCAAATAAATGTTGACACAACCATCCCATGATCATATTATATGGGGACTAACATTTGATGATGAGGAAGTCCACTTTATCTTCTACAACATTGTCGCCATCTCCAATCTAGATTGGTAGAGAGATCACTTTGGCTACTCGAATGGGCTAATTACTGAGGCATGCAAATCATATTTATAAGATCTTAGCTGTGCTTTGATCTTTGGTCTCATCTGGTCAAAAGTGTATTAGAAAATGATGTCTATCAAAATTCTTGTATCAATAAGAATTTTCTTGACCTTGAAGTTGGCAACTCTCACATTGATAACAAGTGCATCATCATGAGGCCTCCAAATGCCCTCAAAGTCTTCTTTTGCAAAAGAGATTGTATTGTCGATCTTGACCTTCTCGCCTTAGATGTTGCAAACATAATTTTTGGCATTAGTTAGACTTAAAGAGCTTAATTGGCCTATAGTAAGTCCATCGGCTATAGTGTTGATTACTCCATCAAGTGCTATACTGGAACTCCCATCCCTTGCATCTCTCCTAGCAATAGCTGGTCGAATGTCATTCTTTTGTTCCTTATGTCTCCTCTGAGACAGTCTCTCAATATTCTTAGCATCATATGGCAAGAACTTATGCAAATGTTCATGTTGAATTGCATCCTTGATTGCATTATTGAGTTAACGTACGGTAGTACTTCAAATGATCTTCAGGATCTTTTATCCCGTCATAAGTTTTAAACTGTAGCAGCTTGGTGTGCTATGGTATTACTTCCTCCAAAATCTTAGGGATAAAAGGGGCTCTTCTTGATTTAAAACTGCTTACTTATTGCAGCAAGTGTGCCAACATGCAAGGGCTTGACATAATGCACTTGCTGTAATTACTTACCCTTGTCAATTTTCTTAAGAGCAAGAGTCGAAGGTCTCATAGTAACCATAGCTTGCTTTTTCAGCAATTCAGGTGAATATATTGAATCATCACTATTCTTGGCATCATTATCGTCATGCTCCTTGTTTTCATTTGGGTAGACACTATTATGAAGGAGATTAAGGATCTCTTCATGATTTTTGTTTAGTTCTTGGTTTTCTTTAGCTAAGTTGAGGCAAAGTTTCTCTAACTTAGCCAAGCGTTGCTCATCAACAAGCCTACTTCCCACTTGGAGGTGTTGGGAGGAAGTACCAGCATCTGCACTCTTGGTCATTTTAGTTTTCACCATGGTCATATATTCAAGAAAAAACAGACGGTGCCAAATGTTGTTGGTTGATTTGGGTAATTGGAATTATCTAGCAAATAAAGGAAAAGCTTTTGGTACCGGCCAGTCCGGTACGGCCACTTTGATGCCTAAGTTAGTAAAGTGAGAGTAGGGAAAGTTAAGTGAATGGTGAAGAGTTATCAAATGTCTCTTATAATGTTTCTTTCCCCTTTTCATAGGTAAGTGTTGTGTCTGAAACAATAGTTATTGGAGTGATTATCAAGAAACGTAGGGAGAGTAGGCAGTTATGTAATATAACCATGCCAATGATAACTATTTGTGCCACTCCCCTTGAATTTAAATGAGTTATTCGATGAGAAGTTGACAATGTGGATAACTCAGCTTGTCGGTAGCCAGATGTACGTGTCAATGAAGCTTTCACTATTAACATCTAACAAGCTAAGTGAACGAAACTTAACTATCAACACTAAGTATAAATTTTAATCATAGGTTACCTAAATAACAAGAAGCTCGAAGATGCTACTAAAGGTGAAGGATGCTAGTACTAGGTAAGTAGATATCGTATGTTTAAGAGTAGACTTATGTTTACTCATTAGGTTGCAAGTTACATAGTTTGTGTAATATGTACTTGATTGACTGAGCTTGATTTTGAATCTTGAAATGATGTTTGCTAATTATGTAATGGATTGACTATGCTTAGTTTTGAATCTTGAGAATCGGTTTCCATGAATGTATTGATTAGATGATATCTGTTGTGTTACGTACAAAATATGGAAAACATTAGGAAATGGTTCAACCATCAAGGTGTTTGCTTAAGCGAACGCGACACTAGGTTAAAGATTGAGACGATTAGACTCTAAATGAGAATAAAGTAAATTAAATTTGTAGTTGATATGAAGCTTGGACATTTTACTAGATGTGGTGTTTAACTCATCATTGGTGCAGTCATGGCATGGTACAAAAAGGACTTACAGGTCAGATATTTGAAAGGAAACTATTTTTTTGAACAAGTATTCGATTTTGAAAAAGCTTTGCTCTCATGGTTTTGAAAAGTTGGAATTTTGAAGCATATAGGCTTACATGTGCTCGAACATTTCACTTTGATCATGATCATCACTGGTTTGGCAATGTTGTTCCTCTTTTGTAGCATAAGTTAGGGTTCCTACTTATAGGCAGCTCTTTTTGGCTCACTTAGTTCCTAGACATTGTATCTAGATGCCTAATTAAGTTGACCAATTGGATGAAAACAAGGCTCGGAAGCTCAGATATTGATATCGATCCATTAGCTTATGTGCATAAGCATGGAACACATTTCTACATTATCTAACTCAGCTTGGTACTATCTGTTATGTGACTAAAGTATCCATGTACTGGCTTGATTATCATTTCTTGAATGTGTTTCATGTTATGCTATGCTCATTATCCACTCTCACTCGGTTCACAGTAAATTGAGCGGATATGCATTATATTTATAGGTTAAGGCAAAGAGTAGGAAAGGTACCATTACCACTGAAGAGAAAGATTTTAAGAGTACCCCAATTGGAGTTAGTCACTTTGAAGGACTTTAGTTTTTGATGATACACTTAGATAGTTGTTATGTATAGATGTTGTAAAAAGAGTTTGAAAGACTATGATAGCTAATTATACAAAATTGTAAATATGTAAAGTATGATTTGTAAGGCTGAACTTCATTAAAACCCTTTAATTATGTAAGTAAGTTGTTGTGTATATATATATATGTGCATAGCCTTATCCTCTAGTTTATTGTAAGTTAGTTATGGTTGTTACATTTAAGGCAAAATTGAGATATGATACCTACCTAGGTGGTATTAGAGCATAAGTTAGGGACCATAGAACTAGATGTGTGTGAGATGTGTAAAATAGCTTAGAATTGGGTTGTTTTGGCTTTGATTGGGAGAAATTGTTGTGTAGAAGCTAGCTAACATTACTATCTCTAAAGATGGATCAAGAATGATCAAAAGAGACTTTATTTGTTATCTACTAATAAGGATGAATGAATGTAAAGAATAAGCAACTATGACCCGAATCATGTGATTAAGAAATCCCTATGGATCTCATCGATTGAAATATGGATGAAGTGAATCTTTGAGGTACTCTTAGAGATCTATAGACCATAAATATGAGTTAAGGATCATTATCATAGCATATCTAAGGGATTTAATCTTGTATAGTTAAATGAAATGATTACAACATGATTGAGAAATATCATGGGTTTAGGTTAACTTTGAAGAGTATTCAAGAAATACGTGAGAATTCGATGGATTGTGGTCATTTTGAGAAGAGAATTGGGATAAGCTTAGGAAAATCAAAATCTATGGATTCAAAGTGTTACATAAATCGTAGGATTAAGGAATTCTTAGGAATCATGTAGACTAGAGTATAGATAGAGTGGATCATTAAGGTATTTGTGGAGGTTTGAGGATCATTAAAATAGGCCAAGAATGATCAGGAAGCATGTCTTGTTGAAAAGATTTTGTATACTTAAGTGAAAAAGTGCAAAATCTTGGTTTCATATTTGATAGTAAATGAAAGAAATAACGGTGATGTGATAGTAAGCATGAGAGTAGAATTTTGGAAAAATGTGGTACCTCCTTTTCTTTAACAAGTAAGAGTAATGTATTATAGGAGGTATAGTAGAAGTTCTTATGAGAATAAATCCTTAATTGAGTTGTTGTAAAAAGTGTAGTAGAACATTTTCTTAAAGTACAACTTCCAACTAAGACCTGTAGAAAGTTTAGTAGAAGGTTACTTAGACATGATACTTATCCTGTAGAAACTCTAGTAGAAGGTTACTTGGATATGATGTGTATTCTATATATGTTTGTTGTGTTTAGTAGCTAAGTATAGTGATATGACTATAATCATTTATGTTAGGATTGGAGATAGATATGTTCCCCCATTGTGTGGTATGGGAACCACTCATTCTTTTGAATCCAAGGAATGTGCTGATAGAAATAGGCTCGTGTTGGTGACTATTATAGATCTCTTCAAGAAGTTAACAAGTTGAATACTGAAGTAGAAAAGAGGAAATATGCACCAAGGGTTTGATGACTAGTCTACAAAATTAGTGATATTGTATATGAAAAGACTCTAAATAACTCATGTGGATAAGGAAAGAGGAAAAAAAAAAGCGTAAAGAATGCTAGGGAATAAGTGAATATGATATGGAGTTAGTAAATTAATCAAAATAAAATGTGAATGGCTCTAGTATTGGGTGAAGAAGGACAAGGGAAAGGAAGAAATACTATAAAGTAAGGCTTTAAGTGTAACGAGTAACAAAAGTTCACACAAAAAGTTAATGGAGATGCAAAATGAAAATGTCAAACCTTGGTTATGATGTAGATGATAACTAAAAGAGACGTTAACATTACAAGAAGAATAATTAAACATGTTATACGGGAGGGAAAAAGAAATAGCAATAACTATAATCATTATAAAATTCAACCAATATGTATATTAGAACTTGTTAGAGAAATGAAGTAATGAATAGAAAATTGCACAAGAAAACAAAGATAAGAGGTTCTATGTCATGGTGATAAGAAGGGAATTGAGGATCACTAAATCTTAATATGCGAAAAGATTAATGGATGATGAGAATTGAAGGAAAAGTAAAGTTAAACACTTACTTATTACAGTTTAGAATGATAACTAGATGATAAAGTATGAAAGATTGACTAGAGTTCGAGAATAATAGATCTTATAGTTTAATGAGAGTTGTTTGAAGTAGCACTATGGATATATACAAAATGGGAGTTGTTGTATTTAGGACACTCTAAATTTGAGTTATGAAATCTTTAAAGTTCAAAGTTACCCTTCTCTTAAGAATAGACTTAGTCTCGGGATTATGATAGATATAAACAAGTTAAGGTCTAGTCATCTTGATTTCTAAACTTAATTTTAGAGTATAGTTATTTATCTTTCTTTTTCAAAATTTTAGATTGGGTGAATAAAAGAGATTTGTCCTTTGAAAGCCCTATGAAAAATCAAAGTAGTTGGAGGTGTAACGTAAATTAAATAATTGAATTGAATTGATAAAAGTAAATTGCTAAAGATTGGTATGAATTGATCTTGGTACCTCAGAAAAATAAGTCTTTTTCCTACTAATAGTTAGAAAAAGTAGAAAATAATTAAGGTTGTTAAGAATTGACCTTGGTCTATTAGAAGAGCAAGGTGCTTTCCCACTGGCAACTATTAATTTTAAAAGGAGTTGAATTAGTAAGGATCATTCTTGATCCCTTAAAAGAGCGAGATACTTTCCCAATGCTAAACAAGCCTTACTAAAGGAAATTAAATTGAATTAACAAGCCTTGAAAGAAATAAAGGGATAATCGAAGGATGGATTGACGTAACATACACCTAATCTAATTTTTCAAGTTAAAAATACTTAAGGAAAATCTTGCTCCTTTTAAGTTAGAGAGAAAGAAATCTTTATGACTTTTTCTTGATTAGTTTATGTCTGTTGTCATCTCTAGTTTAGTTTTTGCTTAAGTGTTGTGATTAACTCCAAATTCTTTAGATTAATCACTAAAATTCAATAAGTTTCAATTTGATATTATCTAAGTGTTTTGAATTCATTATAAAGTTAAAGAATAAAAGTAGTTCTGGAAAGAATTTTTGCTAAACAATTATGATTTTGAGGGTATACTTTTTTAAAATTAAAATTATTCATCTTGTCCTTTAAATATTTTCTTTGTTTTGCTCGAAAACAAGCAAAAGCTTAAGTATAGGGGTATTTGATGATGCAAAAAGAGCATGTATTTTTCACGGTTCTTTTTGTGCTATTTTACACTTCAATCAAGTTAATTTTGTCTTATTTTATACTTAATTTGTTTAAATTCATTTTTAGAGTACTTTATGAAGGTTTCAAAGTTTTTAAGCATTTTTTGAAATAATTTAAAGCAAAAGCATTGATTCCAGAATGAAGCGAAGGAAGTTTGGAAGAGAATTGAATGAGGAAACAAGTTCAGGAAGGACTACAGCTAAGCTCTATGGTCATGCTCCTCACATGTGTTCCTCTTGTCAAACTAATTTCTCCACATTTTGAGATTTTGCATGAAGAATAAGGACATGGCCAGCTACTATAGCTGTGTACCTAAGGTGTGGTAGTCTCCTGATGATCGAATATTTTATTTTTAAAGCAAATATTCTATTTTAGGACATGCAATATTTGGTGTATCTTTTATTTTTTTTAAGCCTCTCTTTGTAAATCTATTAGAAATAGATCCTTAAGCTAGAGTTTTCAGAGAGAGCCCCTTTTGGGTAAGTTGTAGTCTAGAATATTGTGAAGATCTCTCAATTTAATTTTCTTGTCTCTTTTATTATGTTGTTATTCTTTTATTTTGTTCTTAATGAATCATTGTGAAATTTAGTTCTTTCTTGCAACAATTATTGTTTCTTTTTATGATTTTATTATTTAATGATTTAATTATGCCAAAAACCTTATCTTTTTTTAGTATTTACTGTGGTTACTAATTGGATGTCTAAGTTTATTATAGAGTTACACGGCTTATAGTAAATAGACAAGCATAATTAGGAGAGTTTTAATGCGCTAAGAGATTAGGTATCCATCTCTCTAGATAAGGTAACCTAATAATGAGATCCGTGAAATTCATGCAATTTTAAGATGCTTTATTCAGTAGTGATGTAGGTGGAGAGGATCTTAAGATTAGAAATTAGTCAAAGATACGAGTCCAGCTAATTTAGAATCTAATTTTTATGGGAATAGGATTAGTAATCTCCATGGTCTAAAGAATAATTGAAAATAAAAGGTTGCACCAAATTGGAGAGTAAACAATAAATGGTTAATTAAGTATCATGTTCTTTTTATTTTAATTAATTAATGCTTGTTTACTTTAATTAGCCTTATTGTTTTATTTGTTCTTATTTACTTTATTGCTTTTATGCTATCAATTCTTATTCTTCTTTCCTAATCAATCACAATTTATTCTATATTGATAAGTTAGGTAATTGGATATTTTAAGAAATTGTTAGAAATTAGGTTCTCAACACACTGGTTTTCTATGGGATCGACAGTCGGACTTCTATTCATTTTAATTATACTATAACTTAACTAGGTGCATTTGCTTACCAATGATCATTTTACAACCATAACAATAACATGACATGCTAAATCAACCCAAATCCAAGATTTATAAGCCATCAATATTTAACAATATCCCATCATATTTTGCATCATTTTATAATGCTGCCAAAAGATGCCAAGATCCTTATCAACCATTACATTGATGGGAGTTATTATGACAATTGATAGTAAAGAAACAAAACTTATACAATTATTAAAAATGATCTTAGCATAGAACTTAGTTGTAACATTAATTAACTAAAAAGTAACAGTTAAGTGAATCCATATACTCATTAAAGGAAAAGAAAAAAAAGATCATATAATAACATGGTATCAATAATAAATAAAAATAAAACAAATTGACTTTTCAAACCTTAAGAGGCATAGGTACTGAATGAAGGACTCGGGTATGGCGTTCAATGGTAGGTGTTAAGGACCTTTCATCATGACTTGATATAGAATCACTAGTTGGTAACTTTTCTAATAATGATGTGTTTCCATTTGAACCTTTACGTTGCATGACAAAAGCTGTTAAATGACTAAGGTGTTGTCAACTTGTTGTTCTAACAATGTTACTTTGCTTTTTTCTTGCATAGCAATCCTATAGCTTCCAGCTTAACTAGGTATTATACCTTTCACATCAACAAGTTTGACATTTAAACCATATAAGTAAGCATGCTCGCTTTTATCTTTTCCCATTATTTTTTAGTAGGCATCTTTTTCCATATCCTTTTTATTTTCTTCTAGAACATCATCAACCATTGCTTTAATTTTATCCTATCATATGATGATAAACAATTACAAAATTTCATGTGATAAATAAAAAGAAAAGCTTATATATATCGCTTATGTATAACTTACAATTGCATCTCTTGAAACTTGATTTATAGGTTGATAGTTTGCTCTTGTATAGCAAGCATTGAACATCTCATAATGTGATGAAGAATATCTTAATATTTCTTTCCATAGAAAACAAATAGCTTGTATTATATTATTTATCCTTAAAGTATAATTAAAAGGAGAAAATGCAAACCCCCCCTTCCCCCCAAAACTTTAACTTAGATACAGATTGACCCCGTAAACTTTTAAACTAAACTTTTAAAGTGAAGTCTTTGACCCTTTAAACTTTGATAAATTAACAAAATAACCCCGATAATAGTTAAACTTTAATTTTGGTGTATAAATACCCCATAAACTTTGATTTTGGCATGTAAACACCCCCTCCCTAAACTATTAGAGGGGGGAGGGGGTGGTTTAGGGAGTATTTACACATTAAAATTAAAGTTTAAGGGGTATTTATACACTAAAATCAAAGTTTAAGGGATGATTAAGCACAAAAATTAAAGTTTAAAGAGATCATGGGAGTTATTTGTTAATTTATAAAAGTATAGAGGGTCAAAAACCTTGTTTTGAAAGTTCAAGAGGTCAATTTGCACCTAAGTCAAAGTTTTGGGGTTTTTTTTTTAACAATTTCTCCTAATTAAAAAGCAAAGTACTTAAGGTAATAGATAAAACTATGCAACTCTATATTAAACGACTTATTTTCTTACCTCTTACTCCCTTACAATTACATAACTTGTTTATACATGTACAACGAACCATTTTTTGTTGAGCCTTATTGTTGCTATTACAAATGCTCACTTCCTACAATTATTTAAATAATACCATATTAATAATTAGAACATATAAAAGAGAAAAGAGTATAAGACTTTAATAATAAGTGCTCATACATTGTCCTTTCTTTTAACTAATGTCGAATAATAGATTTCCACTTGTAATCCTTTATTCTTGTATCATTTGGTAGTTTCTCTAACTCCTCTAGTATACTTTTTCTTCAATTTATTCTTCCAAGACTTCCATTTATTGTTAATGTAATCTAAAATATACTTTCTTCACTAGGTGGATGTTAGATCTTGCTTACATAAAGTCATGGTCAATAAACATTAATATAGTATTATGCTTTCAAGTTATGAAGTAATCGAATCCTAGTAAAGTCATGTAAGAGAATTTGGCTAAAATAGAGAAAAGAATATGAGAATAAATATACAATACATTTCTAGATAAAATATTAACCTTTATTTCTACAAACATTATCTTTTTATCAATTTTACAGACATCCCCCAAAGTTTTGTATTATAAAGAGGCATACTTGCCACTTTGCTCTATGGTTCCCAAAAAATGAGCAAGTGTCTTTGTAGTTTGTTTATTGTTTGGTTGCCCATATTCATTGAATAACATAATAATGAGCTTGCCATCTTTTTCTCCCTCATGTAAGTAGGGCCTCGTTTATTTTTCTTAATCACCTCATAACTTATAATCATTAATAGTAAATGGAAAAGTTAATTAAAAAAAACTAACAAGTTTACTAAGGATAATAATATATATAAGTTTTGGCATTACTTGGATCATTTTTGCTACCATGTTAAGTGAATTCATTAGACCTTGTTAGATATTGCATTAGATTGAGTAGTGTGAGTTGTTTTTGTTGCTTCTTTTTGGATAAGCCTATGCTTAGCAAAAAGCCAATTACTTCTTCTTTGTTTTCAGAAATTTTACAAGTTGAAAAAAATAAAAAATGTTAACCATTGAATCACATTTTTCTTTTTCTTTTCTTTTTGCTTTTAACCATATTTGTGATGAGGGAGTTATTAGCAAATAACAAAGAAATTTTTAGAGTAAAACAATCATATTTGGTAAGGGAAATAACAAGAAAGAAATTAAAAAAAAAAAGAAAAAAACTTATTGACATTTGACAAAACATGAGCATAATATAGTTAGCCATATGTTTACTATTATTTACATTCCATATATTATCTGTAAAGTGTTTAAAAATTATTATAGCAATTTTTGGTATGCATTAATACAGCATTGAGGGGACAAAATTTTGTTCATGGAACTATTTCCTTCCTATTAACAAACGATAGGAAACCAGAAACATGAAGAACATGAAACTTAGCTGATCTATGAATAGGTCCAACCTTGAAATCCATGTTAATGAACCCAACATTCTTGTGGGGACATTGTTAAAGCTAAAGGTGTGTAAATGGGTTTTGTCCCATGGACCAATTTGTTTAACCTACTTAAAAAGCGAGTGAAGGCCAAATGTTTTTGGCTTATTTAAAAAGTAGACCAAATGAACCTGACCAGTTTAACCTGTAAGCTAAAGTAGGTTAGTTTGGGTTAGGTCGTTTAGTCCATTTATGTAGGCCCATAAGCTAGCCCATTTAACTTGGTTAAAAGTAGGTTAGGTTGAGTATTTTTAGCATATTTAAAAAGCATGCTAAATGAGCTCATTTAACCTGTAAGCTAAAGTGAGTTAGGTTAGGTTAGCTCATTTAACTCAATTAGACACCTTAAGTTAAAGCCATGAATATCAATTGATTACTCTATTAACCTACTCATGTCAAGCTTTGTAGCTTAAAAAATCGCTAGTGATATGATATCTTGTGAAGACCCATTGTCAATGAAAGTTTGTCCTATAAGATGACCATTGAGTTCACTTTCCACATATAATGGGCAATTAGGGTTTAGGTTGCTTACATACACGTCATCACTAGTGAAGATGATTGTATTCTTGTACACCTTTGCCATCTTATGAGTCGGTTTTATTGTGTTGGATTGCTCATATTGATGTCTTGAAATCTTTGCTAGAGCATTTGCCACTGCAACCCTAGACTTCTCATCAAATCTAAGGAGATTGAAGGAGCTCCTCACATTAGTTATCTTAGGTAAGGCCACCACCACATGATTACTCAGGATCACATTGCCTTCTTTCCATCCATCAACAAGAGTATCCTACCACAACACATTATTTGGCACATTGGCTCAAGGTTGATAAACTTTTTAAGAAACTGTTGGGTCGTACAAGATTGCTATCAAACCTTATTTTGATTTTTTTTTAATTTAACCTATATTAAGTCTAGACTGCTTAATATAAATACTAAACATAGAATTAAGGAAAAAAAATTTCGTTAAAACATGTTTAAAATATTTTTGAAAAAATAAATTCAAAGTCACCCACCAGTAAAAGCTGGTTAAAAAGTAAAATTAGTATTTTTGGGTAGAAAAATCTTAATTTAGCCACTAGTCGATGAATATTCTAAAAAATAATTTTTTAGAAAATTAATCAGAAACTCCAATTTTGATGAGCTAATCTATTAAAACCAAAGTCACCATGTAGGAATTAAAAAAAAAGGGAGTGGGGGAGGGAAACTATACTTTTAGTTCTCAAATTTTCATAACTTTTCTAATTGAATCCTCATGCTTTTTTTTCTTTTTTTTTTTCTATATGAGTCATTTCTCTTTCCAAGTTTTGATAAACGTGGATGTTTGTTACTTTTGTCATTTTTTTGTCCAAGAAGATGACGTGTCTTTTTTTTTTTTTTGGCTACACATGTAGCCACATAATCAAATACATCACCGTTAAATGGGTAAAATGCAACTCGACTTGACCCTAATGCTATTTCAATATAACATTAAAAACATAAATGAGGATAGCAAGAAGAACCTTAATTGTACTCCTCATTCCAAACTTAATTGAAGATGGCTAGTAACCTTTCTTAACCTTAATCACACTCCTCCTCATCTAAAAAAAACCAAGAAGAATCCTTAATGAAATATGGGAAAGAGGAACCAACAACCATAAGAAAAAAAAAAAAAAGAGGAAGGGCAATTGAAAAATGACATCACTTACTAGATCGAGCCATGAAATGCTTGGATAGAAGAAGATGAAGGGGAGAGCTTGAATAAGTCCTCAAGTGCAGTTAGTGGCATAAAATGTTATTATGGTATGGAGGCAATTGAGTCAACATCATGTACATGATTGGATCTAGGTAGAAGGTTCATGACTTACTGACTATAAAAGGATGGAGAAGGCAATTTTCACAAAAGGGTAGATCGAAAATATTCAAAATGCACAAATGAAGTTGTCATCAGTTTACTTGATGGGGATGATATTGTAGAATTGGAAGAGCTGAGGCATGAAGTGAGAGTTTTGAATGCAAAAATTCGTGCCGAGAAAAGATTAAATGTAATGTTGAAATGTAGACTTCAAATTTCATGGTTTATAATCTGTTTGATGATATTCATTTGGTTTGTAAACGGAAATGAGTCAAGAAAGAATATGGAATGATGGTATAGTGTTAGCAATAGATTTGTTAGGACTTGAAGTAGTTGTTGGGTTGATTGGTTTGTGTAGTCGTGTAGATATTGTATGAAAATTTTATTTTTATTGGAATGAAATTTTTGTTTGACTAGAATTTTCATTTCGTAATGATTAAAACTCATCCAAATAGCAAAAGAAAACTTGCTAATATTTGTTTCATTGAAATTTTTCACTCTTCATGGTGAGTTCTAACACTCAATCTATAGCCTTAAGGTGAAACCAATCCTCTTTGTAAAAAATTGCAAATTTGCAAGTAGAGATAAATCCATAGAATAATATTACCTCCAATTGATATAAATGGAGATATAATCAAAGTGCTAAAAAGCAATAGATAAAGTTTTCAAATGTATATTTCACGGCACAGTTTAGTTTTTTTTTTTTTTTTTTTTTTTTAAGACTCGGCTCAACTTTTTAAATTAAAAACTTGCAATAACAAGAGAATCAATCGGTAGTTTGCTGCATAGTTCAAAATACCATAAGTCTAAAGAGCTCTGGCATACCTTAATTCCAATTATTTGTGCCTTCTTCACCTTATCAAGCTAATTCCACTCATTTAGATTCTTCTAAAATGAGAATGGATTTTTCTCTGAGATAGCATATACATCTTTGGTCCCAAAAGTCCTAAAATGGAATTAAAAAAGCTGAGAAGGTTCTCATATCGAGGCATGCATAATTGCACTAATAGAGAAGGTTTTTCAGTTTTTTTTCATTCACATAACATTTTTTTTTTCCCTTAAAAGATATTTCCTCCAAGCCAATGGCCTATTGACTGCATAATAGTTGATTGTTATCATTCACTATTGACACTTACTAACTTCTTATGGATTGCGTTCCATTTACAAAGAGGAAAGAGTACTAAAGAACAAACTTGGTTTAGAAAGATGGCTAAACTCTGCAAGAAGTTCCAATAACATGTGTAATAATTGCAACTAGATTTACTTACTGTTTGCGAAGGATTTTTAAGCTTAAAGAATTGTTTTCCTTGAAAAGTACTTTCCTAAAAGTATATGAAAGCAGTGGATCTCTATATTCTCCATTTTTAGATGCCAGAAAACATGTAGAGTAATTGTCAGTAAGCTAACATGAATGAAAATCTTTATTCCCTATCTTCATAATTAAAATGGAGGCTTTTGTAATTGTATTTGGCCTTCACCTTTCACATCAATTGTACAGGCCAAAATAGAGAATATCTTTATTTTTTATCTGGTATTGACAATTAAAATGGAAAAAGAAACTTCTAATTACAGGGTATATAGGGGAATAACAACACAAATTACAGGTCACATCAAGCCCTTAAGAGTCAAAGAAATTGATGAACATTTTCTTGGTTTCCAAACATACAAGGGGCTGTCAACTTTCCAAGACCTGCAAAGCAAAACGACTACAAATACTCACAGATGAACTTTTCTCCATATCCATTATCAAGAAATTTCTAGTACCTAAGATCAAAACTACCACAAATCCATTAGAGTAAACCTGCAAACTTGATAGAATATAAGCGCTATATTTTGAAACCCAAACAAAAGCAACTGTCATGCAATAAACTCCTGCCATATGTTCCTGATATAAGCGCTACTTTACAAAACAAAACCTGTTCGCTCCAGTTGTCTTAACAGTGTTGTTTCTAACCACATGTACACAAAATAAGTGCCCATGGAAGCAGGTTGTTATTGACAACAGTGCATTACTCATATGCTTGGCAACTTTTGAGAAGTCTTGGCTCAAAGGCCCAAAAAAAAAAAAAAAGGAAAACAGCTTATCACTTAATCAATCCAATATCACAGGATCTTCCTTGTTTGATGGCATATTTTTTCCCATACCGAAACAGACAATCTGTGCACTTCGCCTTGGATAAAAGGAAAGACTTTGTTGTGCCATTGATGCGGATGCATTTTGGTTGGTTGTTGATTGCTCTTTCTATGGTGAATTGAAACCTCTACCATATATCTTCTTGTAAGACAACGGTAGAGTGCTCCTCTTGCATGCACGATACAAGCTTGTGGACACACTTTTCTGTTTTGTTGGTGCAAGTGGTGTGCACGTTTGACTTTCTCCACTGAATCCCATTTCCTCAAGTCCAACCGGAGACAGAAAAAAATAAAATAAAAGATGCCATTCAAATTATAACTAGCTGTCATCAATATCCAAGTATTCTCTAGCCCTAGTAGATATAAGAGTTCGATTGAAGTAGTCACATACGTGCTGTATGAATGATGTGTTGAATGAATGATGTACTACGTGAGTGACGCATTATATATGGTTTTAAAGAAGTGAAGTGAGACTATCATCTAAAGGGATAATTATGCGAGAATAAGGTAGGAATGAAGAATAAGCAATTTCAATATTTCAAATATATAAGTGATAAACAAAATAGCTTTAGGGGACCTCAGGCGTTCACCTTGTAGTTTGAGCAATTGAGATCAGTTCCAGCAATTGAGATCAATTTCTTACCTAAATCAATTGTTTAATCTTAGAGAGCAAAGGTTTTGTAGAGCAATATTGTTCCTCTATTCTCTTCAAAAGTTTTAAATGAGCAGGAAAAGTTAGGTATTTATAAGCTCTTAGATAAGAGAGCAACTGTCAGATCATTTTGACGATCAACAGATAGGATGAAGCTTACTCAATTCATGGTTATTCAGAACGAGTTAGTTAATGGACCCAAGGCCAGTAAAAATTCTCACGAACGCATGAGCCTACTTAAGAAAGGTTGAATGTAGAGAACCGGTCTAACGATCCCTGTTTCGAACCTACTAAGCTAATTCTCTCCAAATCATTTTAAATAAATAATAAATTTTAGCCCTTTATAGGCCTTATATATGTTTCCATAAAAAACTCGAGGGCAATACCGAGTGTAGTTGTTGCAAATTTATACTTCTAATATACTGTTAACAAGTAATATCACTAAGATAGAATCTCTCGTTAATCTACAATTTCATTCAATAGCAAACTTCATTTAATTATATTAGCCCCCAGCATACATAATTATATTAGCTCATGCCTACAAATTGCTAAATGATCTTTCTAATAAGGGAAGAAGTCTCAATCATAAATTCTAAATATAATAACAGAAACATATATATACATACATACCTGTGGAGGTAGAGTTTAGGGATGGTTTTGACTTGTTCCTACAGTATAGGATGACTTCCCATGCTTTATGCTATTCTGCACACAGAAATAGGATAATTATTAGAAATGGATCAAATAAAATCATTTGTAAAAGGAATGCACTTAGTCGAGGACCAACTTTGGCTTTTGAATTTTTTTCTTGACATTTGTGAGGTCAAGACATGTTTGTATATCATGGCCAGCTTGCTTACATTGATGACAATGTATGGTTACACCTACTCTTGTCATGTGATGTCTTGTTGGTGTATCTTTGAGCTCGTGATTCTTCTTTTTCTTAGGCTACCTGGGCATTTTATGGGGAGGTGAAGGTTATGGAGCTTCTTTGACATGCCTTTAGAGTCATACATACAAAAAGGCACCATAACGAACTAAAACAAAGGAAAAATAAAAGGGTTTTAACATAATCTAAGCAGTTATCTTGCTAAATGGAATAGACAAAAGTTAAGGAAAGAGAAGATGCCTATAGGTGCTCTCAAAAGGAAAATTACTATATTTAATAATTGGAATACGATTGATTGTTTATGTACAAAATAAATGAGGTTTTTATACTAGCTCCTCTAAGGTTATACATATAAGAAAAGACCAAAATGGGTAAAATACTAAAAGAATTCTATTACATTCTAAAAGGGGTAAAAATGACAAAATATGGTATAATGTATGGAAAAAGAATCCTTTTGGAATATCATGTTAGTAGACACGTGTCTAATAGTGGTTAGCGAGTCGAATGTGCATATGTTTGATTACTCCTGCAATTGTAATATCTCTACTGGTTTGATATTAGTTGAGCTTAGCTCAAAGGGGGTTGGAAAGAGAATAGAAGAATGAGCCAACCTAATCTAGGTCAGGTCGGAGCTTGGACATTAGGTGTTGCCAAAGGCCTCTTCAGGTTAAATGATTAGATAGCTCCGCTTGAAAGGAAGTCTAGTGTTCGTCATTTTGGGAATTGCCTTGATTACAATTAGAGCTCAGCACTTAGGTTGGGTAAGACGAAGTCATCCTAAGTTGGTGATGGAATCCTTGCCCTTGAAGGGTACTCAAGCAAATATAAGCTAGGTAAGTCTTTGCAGTCCTCTAGCTTAACTTTAGGTAATGGGTTCAAGGGCTTAATTCCTATCATCTTCTTAGGGATTGAAAAGATTTGGCCTCAAATCTACGGGGGCCTTCTCTAGTTGAGCCTGCTTCGGTGTCATTTGGATAGTAGGGAATCAAGTTGGATATGTTGAATGTGGAAGAGACACCATAGTCTTTAGGTAGCTCGATTTAGTAGGCGTTATAGTTGATTTTGTTCCGGACCTTAAATGGACTATTAGCTTTGGGTGACAACTTGTTTTTCCTAAGATGGGAAAATCTTTTTCAGTTGAGGTAGATTAAAACTAGGTTGCTTGGATTGAAAGAAATAGCTCGGTGGCCTCAACTTCTAATCTCATGTTGTTATTCATTGAACTGGGCAATCTTCTTAGTCACTTGCTAATGCAGTTTGTATAGTTTATAAGCTTGGTCAACTCTAGACTAGCTTTCTTTGAAAGCTACATAGGTACTGATCATGTCTAGTAGGATGGTTAGGTTAAGGCTATAGATTACCTTAAAGGGAGTCTTTCCAGTGGTACTGTAGACAGTTCAATTCTAAGTGGACTCTACAATAAGTAAACACAGATCTTAATCTTTTAGATTCTTTCTTACTATAGCTCGGAGCAAAGTACCTAATGTCTTGTTCACCACTTTAGTTTGGCCATTAGTTTGAGGGTGGCTACTTAAACTGAATGCAAGTAAGTCTCTTCTATAAGTTCTTCTAAAAGTAGCTTAGAAATTTAGTATCTCAATCTAAAAATGGACTTCGGAACTCCATGTAAGCGAACGATTTCTTACAAAAATAAATTAGCAACATATAAAGTATCGTTAGCTTGGAGGTACGAAATGAAATGTGTTATTTTGCTGAATCAATCCATAACTACAAGGATTAAGTCCTTCTCTTTGGTTGTCTAGGGCAAGCTTAAGATAAAGTTTACGCTAAGGTTAACCTAACATGAGGTCGGTGTGAGTAAAGGCATGTATTCTTCATGTAGCTCCTTTCTCCCTTTTGTCCTTTTATACACATTACAACTACTGACAACCTTGTAGACATCCTTAGCTAGGCAGGCCAATAAAAGTTTTCTCTCTACAGTTTAGCAATTTTTGGTCTCACCAAAATGCTTGGATAAACCACCATTATGAGCTTCCTTAACCAATAGCTTGCATATGGAACAATTAAGTATATATAGTCTCCTCTCCTTAAACAGATATTTGTCCTTTAAGTCGTATTCTCCAATATCGATTCCATCTTAACATTTCTCAAGCATAGGATTGAAGTCCGAGTCTTGAGCATACTACTCAGTACTAGGGGAAAATCCAAACAACTTTTTCTATAAGGTGGTTAGTAAAACATGATAACATAATAAGGCGTCAGCGGCTACATTAGCATTACCCCTTTTGTAATTGATCACATAGAAGAATCCTTCCATGAACTCCAACTATTTAGCTTGCCTTTTGAAAGTTTTTCTAATTCACAAATGTTTCAAGGACTCATGATCTGTATAAATGAAAAACTCTTACGGTAGTAAATAATGCTACCACACTATTAGAGCTAATAAAAGAGAATATAACTCCTTCTCATACCCATAATAATTCAGGGTGACACCACTAAGCTTATCGCTATGGTAAGCAACAGGTTAGCATTCTTGCATCAGAATTACCTCAATGCCAATACCTAATGCATCACATTCTAACTTAAATGGCTTCTTAAAGTCAGGCAGAGTTAAGACAGGTATGGTGGTAAGTTTCTCTTTGATCTCCTTATAACTCTTCCTGGCTTAGTCTATCCACTAGAATCCATTACTCTTCTTTTTTAGCTCAGTCAAAGGGGTCGTAATGGTACAAAAGTTCTTGATAAATCTCCCATAAAAAGAAGCAAAAAACTTCTAACTTCAATAATGTTATTAGGTGTAGGCTACTTTAAAATAGCTCAGACCTTTTCTTCATTAGCTCGGATTCCTTCTCTAGATACCAAATATCCTAAAAAGACAACTTCGTTTTGGTAAATTGTACATTTCTTCATGTTTTCGAAAAGTTTCTCGACACGAAGTATGTAAAAAACGGCTTAGAGGTGTTTTAAGTGATTAGCTAGGTAGGTACCATACACTAGGATATCATAAAAGTATATGACCACATATCTTCTAATTAAGGGGCACATCACATGGTTCATGAGCCTCTTAAATGTGCTGGGCATGTTAGTGTAAACCTTAGAATCAAATGTTCAAGGTTTTATACGTAAAATTTAAAGCGATTGGATAAATTGTTCGATTGAGCATAAATTTTACAATAAAGTTAGAAATACTCATAAAAGTGATTTCATGAGTTTGAATTTAAGAAAATAAATAATAAAATATTATAATATTAAGTTATATATGTTATTGGTGAATTTTAGGATTAAGGAAAATCCTGTAAAAGAGAATGAAATGCTTAGTATTGGGGCCAGTCCAGTATGGCTACTCCAATACTTAAGTTAGTTGGGTAACTTTGTATAAAAAGAATGTAAATGAAGTGTCAGAGAGATCTTACAGAGTTTTCTTTCCCATATTTATCGTTAGCTATAATGTCTAAGGCAATTGTCGGAATACTGTTAAGACATGTGGAAGCTTCTTGATTTGACATTTTTCCTGATATATAGGAAAAGTAGGTGGTTATGTAATATAACCGTACTTATGATAACTATTCACGTCATGGGCTTGAATTCAAACTAGGAACGGATTTAAGATACTCAACATAAATGTCGTGTATCATCTTTCTAGAGGTATACTGAGAGATTCAAAATATTCGACTTATTGGCAGCCAAATTAACAAGTATACTAGATGAGCGAAAACTAACTATCAACAATATACATAGTATCTGTTATTTATGAGAAATACGTAAAATGAGTTTCGATAATTAACTAAAAATCATAAAATAACATAAATAATAACTAAGAGTATTTATTTATACTCTATATGTATTTACATGAAAGTAAAAATACCCGAAATTATTTGAAATATCTAAAATATGTTCAAATAATGCTAATTAATCAAGGAAAATTAATTAAAAAATCGAGAAAATACTAGAAATTGTAGAATTTTTAAGATTTAGGGTGTAGCAAGTTGGAAATGGAAGATAGAAACTCGACTAATAAAATTAACCCAAATAGAAAGTGAAAAAGAGAGAGGATAAGAGACATTTAGCATAAGTAAAATTGAAGAAAAACCTAACCACCTCTATAAATTTAGAGCAACTCTTCTAAAATTCATTTTGGTCAATTTAGAGTCTAGAAAAATTTAGGGAGAGGTGAGAAGAGGAAAGAAAATAATTTTACCAAAAATAGAAAAAATAGTGTATAATTAGAGTTATAAAGAGCACGTACATCCAACGATCACTTGGAACACAACAACCACCACTACTTGATAGTAGACCCATTGCTGGGGGCTGTCGAGATAGTGGGAGCTATTGCTAGTGGTTAGAAGCCAATCATTCAGGTAAGTCTAATTTTGTACCCAATTTTATTTAATTTATAAAAAATATCAAATATATATGAAAAATTATAAAATTTGGTATTTTAAGGTATTTTTGTATATAGATTTAGGAAAAAATGTCAATTTGATAAAATTAGTATGTAAGATATATTGTTCTTAAGAAATCACTAAACCTGAACAGATTTTCTCTTTAGATTTAAATTACCTTAATGATATAGTTTTGACCCCAAAATTTTTGTGTATACTATTTAGGATATATATTGTAGTGCTATAAAGAGATTTTATTAAAATTAATTTTCTAAATTTTTACCTAATTTTTTAGGCCTTAAAATCATAAGTAAAAGGATATATTTTAAGTTTACTTTATGATTTAGGGATAATTTGATGAAAATACTGACCTAAAGTGTAATTAGATATTTTAGAATGTTAATTGCTAATGGGAGATGATAATTGTAGTATTTGAGATGTTAGATGTATGTATTATGTATACTATGTGTTAGATAAGTGTAAATGAATAATATGTGAAGATGGAAATTAAACGAGTAGAGTAATTAGGTTAAAATTGATGATGATGATGATGATGATAATAATAATAATAATAATAATAATAATAGTTAGGAACATAAATTTCAGAATTAATGTGAAAAAATATAGGTGATTTTTACATTGAGAGTAAATTCGATAATTAAATTAGAAGTAAAATGTACTATATAAACCAAAATACTGGTTAGCACCTAAATAGAAAATTTAGGATACTTAAATATAGTTAGATGAATTTCGTATATTGATTCGGAAGGAGTTCTTAAGATTTACGAATAAAAAACTATAAACAAAAGTTAAATTAGAAACTAATTTAAGAACCGATTCAAAAACTAAATAAAAAATTAATCTAGATTGAATTCAGTTATAAGTAACATAAAACTTTGATAACTGGGTAAAATTATAATTTAAAAACTTATATGTAATAAGAGTATAAATACTAAAAGAGTATTTGTTTATAGGAGTAAGCGGCGATAAGTTGACTCTGCAACAAGTTTAAGTGAGCAAATTAAGGATTTCGAGTAAGTTAGGATCGGTATGTTACCGTGTTTTAAGATGCTATATTATGGTTCTTAGAGACTCAAGATTGTAATTGGTTGTACTTGTAGATAAATGTTTATGTGTACACTCATGTATCTTTGATTATCTGGCTGTTTACCGATGCTTTGTTGTGGTGATTGGTTGTGATTTGTGTAAAGTAAAATTCATTGATTACCCTAAACCAGACCTCATTGTATTTGATTTAGACACCTTAATTAGACATGCATTGTAACCCTTTGAGGAACAACTAGGATTCTTCAACCAAATATTGATATCTTCCAAAGGGGTAGTGCTGTAGCATAATGGTCATTTCTTCATCCTTAGTCGAACTAAATGACAGAAAAGAAGATCGTAGTAAAGGTGAGGGTAGTGGTTCCAAGGATAGTCATGGGAGGAGCGATGCCTCTATTGCATAAATCTGGGTTTGGTCGTGAGCTCTTGCATATACATTGAAACTCCTCAAACCTAGATTAGAGAAAGTGAAATTTCTCTAATTTGATAACAGATCAGACAACATTGTGTGATATCATTTGCATGTTGTATTGCATTTAATTAATTGTTTGAGAACCTTGCTTATGTTTGTTATACAGTCTTATGTCTCCGTCTCTATTTATTGGGCTATTGGCTGCTCTTACCTATATAGATTTTCTTACCAGTAATAATTAATATGTTGCATCATAACTACCCATAGGTTAGTACCCTTTTGAAGAACTTTTGGGAGAGTAAGGATCAAACTGGCTGGTTAACAAAGTCTTAAAGAGTTTTGCTAAAGAATCTTAGATTCATTAAAGTAATGGTCTACTATTCTACATATTTTAGACTGTTATGTTATGTAAATATCTTCTCGGATCATAAGACAATATAAATACATAAATATAACTTAAAGTTTTGTATATAATTTTATCCTTAATTTTATATAAATTGTTTGCTTCAAAATGGATAGTCGTAGACACCCTATGTAAATCACATCTATGATAATGACTGTGAGGTTAGTTACTCTCTTAAGTTAGTTTACATGGTAAGACTATTGCTACTCCGTCGCTTCGGAGCATAACGGTTCTTGGTTGGTATCAGAACAATGTTCGAGTGAACTCACTTTAAAGTGTCGTAATTAAAAGAAGTAGACAACATGGGAATATAGTGAGAGTGGGTAGTATTATGTGGGCAATAAAAGATTATATTGTGCATTCTATAGTAAAAGTAAGTAGATTTAGTATGTTAAATGTTAATTGATCCTAAGTCTAATTATAAGGTCATAGGGGTGAGTTGATAGTCAACTGGATATAGTTTAAATGAAATAGAGAGGAGTCTCAAATCGATTATAGGGTTAAGATGCAATGGCTATTGTTAGAGCCAGCTGATTAGGATATGTTTAGAACAATGGATGAGATCATTGATAAGTATATTGATAGAATGAGTTATACTTGGCAAGATCAATGCGCATTAATGGAGATGAATCTAGGACCTTAGTACATTAGGTATACTACAATAGCAACTTTCAAGCAGAGATGGTTGGATAGAGAAGGAATCGTAGCTTTGATGATGCCAATGAGATATTTTTCAGCTAGAATAGAAGAAGGGAGACTCTATCTTGCTAGTATCACCCATATTCCTACTGGTATACTATATATCTTTGGCATTATCCTTTAAGGATTATCAATTGGTTTTCATATTTCCCTAAGCCCACTAGAGCGAGTATAAAGATACCATTAGCGCCTAATGAACTAAATCCTAAGCCTATGATGCTTGGACCACTGTAGGAAAACCAATAACCATAAAACCATAAGCTATAGCCTAGTCAAATACATAGAGTAATCATTAGGAAAATGGGGCTAATGTTGAGGAGGATCTAAAATAAGAGGATCCTAAAGAGGAAGAAGCCTAAGAAGCAGAACCTAAGGAGGAGGAACATGAGATAGATACTGGGGATGAATCTAATGAGGACATGTATGCCATAGTCATGTAAGCTATAGCTAGTGCTGAGATAAATAGAGTAGGAAAAGGTTGTGTTGATGAGTTTGAGGATGATGAAGTATATGGGATGATTCTAATTCTTGAAAGTCTTGAGATAATATCAATAAGTTTTGAATCTACAAAGTAAAGAGGAAGATAATATAATAGGTGAACATATGGAGTGGGTTCCTTTCATTCAGATGGCTGTTACAGGTAGTTTTGATGAGGATTAGTTACAGTTGATTGACTTTGTTTAGCTAGATCCTTAGGTGTGATCCAATAGCATTTTTGGTTGAATCTGATGTATATTTTGATCTTTTGATGTATCTTTTTTACCTTTTAATATTTTTTGACCTTTTGATGTATTTTGTAGCTCTTAGATCATGTATATATGATGTAAATAGTCTATGTAATCAAATCAAATGTAATCTTAGTGATAAGTAATGTAAATCTTTTATCATATACAGTTGTAAATATCGAATCTATACAAGTTAATGTAAATAGTGATGTACTCAAGCTGTAAATCTTATGTATGTATTCAAAGATCTATTGAGCTGTATATTTTATTTTTTGGAATTGTAATCACCTATGATTATGTGAAGCAAGAATCAAGCCAATAATGAAAGTTAAGCGTATTATACAGATTGATTGAAATAAAGTTAATATTATTATTTTATATAAATATAAATCATAGGAGTTCAACAATTCATGAAATATTTATAGAAATAAGGAATTGGATGACTTATGAATAGATATGCATGTGGGTTTTGTAAGTCATAAATACTAAATGAGTAATGGTTGAAACTAGAGGTAGAAGTCGTAATGGAAGGACTGGGAGAAATTAGAACCTTGCATTACAAGTACCATCACCCCTAAAGGAACAGCCTAGGCAAGATATACCCTACTACCATAAGAAGCTATTCCTATTGGACAATTACTTGCTAGTATGTATATAATGATGAGGCAGTAAGGAATGTTGATTTAGTATCTTGTTATTGGTGGTAATACGGGCAATAGGAAGCTAAATAAAAAGTAGAGCAACCTTAGGATGTAAATAAGCTTCTTGAGTTCTTAAAAGAAAATTGTTACTTTAAAGGAGAAATGGGTAAGCTAGCCTTAGGTAATGATCGGTTAGCTTAATTTGAAAGAAGTTTTGAGGCTTTTAGAATCCCAAAGTCTAAAAAGCTGGCATATGGTACTTTTATGTTAAAATTTGTTGCTTGAGTTTGGTAGGACCTAAGAGTGAGACAATTAAGAGATAATATTACCTTATAGAAGTTTGAAGAGGAGTTTAAAAAGGAGTACTTACCTCATAGCATTTAGAACAAGATGGTATGATGTTTATTTGAACATAAGAAGGGAAGTATGAGTGTAACTCAGTATGAAATTGAGTTTAATAAATTGTTGTAGCATATACCTACTTCCTATCAAGGTAATCTTGAGCTAAAGAAAGATTTGTTTCTCATTAGATTTGATCCTACTATGTGTTGTAAGTTAGAGGATTATGATTTCACTACTTATAATGAAGTGATGGATAAGGCAAGGAAATTGGAAAATAATCTTGTAAGGATGCAGGCAATGTGGAGTCAAAAGGTCAACAAATCTTGTCAACCCAATTCGTCATTCAGGAGATCATATCCAGGTGCTACTAGTAGTTTCAGGTAGAAAAGGAAGAAACTAGCAACTTTAGCTAGTAGCCTTACATAGTTGATGCCTAATTAGGATTTTTATAATAAGGATGGTAATGTTAAGTGTTAGAAATATGGAGCAAATCATTTTCCTAGACAAATGTTCTCAGCTTAAGGGAAAGTATTTTTATATGTAGTGATTAGAACCATTTATTGTAAGCGCACTCCAAAATGAAATTAATGAGATGTAACAAATGTGGTAAGAATGGGCATTTCTCCAAGTATTGTCTACAGTGTAGACAAGGAACTAAAAAGACTAGAGGTTCTGGTAACACGATTGTACTTGCTCGTGTTTTTCCTATGGAGGATATAGAAAATGAGGAGGATAAAGATTTTTCTAATTAGATGGAGGACTATTATCATGACGATATTGAAGAAATTATAGGAGTTGAAGAAGAAACTGATGAAGGACTTGTGACAGGTACATACCTAAATTATTTATTTTGATGATAATTTAAGTGTAAGTTAAATTTAAATACTTACATCTTGAGATTTGTGAATGCAAGTCTAGTTAGTAATCATAGTATTAGTATATTCTAAGAAGTGTGCTTATAAATGGAGAACCTACTTTTGCATTATTTAATACAAGTGCATCTCATTCTTTTGTAAGTCAGAAGTTCGTAAATGAGAAGGGGATTAGTATAATAAAAATTAATATGACTTATAGAGTTAAAACATCTACTAGGGAGAAAGTAACAATTTGAGAAGTGGTGGATAATGGTCGAATTGAAATTCAGGAGAAGTACCCTATAAGTCTGGTAATATTACCTTTACAGGATTATGATGTAATTATGTGAATAGATTGTTTATCTAAGCATAAAGCAAACATAGAATGTAGTAGTAAAACTATTATTTAAATAATGGAGAAATGGTGTTTCAAGGGAAAGCAGGTAGAAGTAAATTAAAGTTAGTTATTGTTGAGATATGTGATGAAATGCGTGGAACAAAGGTAGAAGAGAATAATTGGAAGTTTGGTTAGGTATTTACAACCGAAGCAAAGAAAGAGGTACCTAAAGTAGTGGATATGCCGGTAGTATGTGAGCTTCCAAATATGTGTCTAGAGGATCTATCGAGTATAGCTTTGCATCGAGAGTTGGACTTCACCATTGAGTTAGTCCCTTAAACTGAGCCTATTTCTAAAGCTCCATATCAGATGCTGCACATAGAACTTCAAGAGCTAAAGAAGCAACTTCAAGAGTTATTATATGAAGGATTTATTCATTCGAGTGCTTCACCATAGAGCACCCGTATTATTTATGAAGAAGAAAGATAGTACTATGAGATTGTATATAGACTACCGGGAAATAAATAAGGTTATTGTTAAGAATAAGTATCTACTACCTTGCATTAATGATTTATTTGACTAATTACAAGGTGCAACTATGTTTTCTAAAATTGATTTGAGATCAAGGTATCGTCAACTACGAGTTAAGCTGGAGGATGTACTTAAAACTACATTTAGGACACAATATTGGTTATTATGAATTTTTGGTGATGCCTTTTGATTTGACAAATACCTCAGCTATATTCATGGACTTAATGAATTGTATATATCAATCATATTTGGACAAATTTGTTGTGGTGTTTGTTGAAGTTATTTTGATTTATTCAAAAACTAAGGAAGAGAATGTAAAGCATTTATAGTTGGCGTTGCAGAAGTTAAGAGAAAATAAGCTATATGCTAAATTGAGTAAATGTGATTTTTAGTTGGATAAGATTTCTTTTCTAGGTCATATTGTATCTGGTGAAGGAATTGTTGTAGACCCTAAAAAAGTAGAACTAGTAATGGAATGGAATGGAATGGAAGTAGCTAACCACTATCTTAGAAGTGAGAAGCTTTCTAAGTATGGTTGGATACCATCAACAGTTTATAAAAGATTTCTCTAAGATTGTAAGACTGTTGACTTGATTGACCTAGAAGGATATCAAATTTAAGTGGAGTAAGGAATGTGAGTAGAGTTTCCAAGAATTGAAGAAACAATTGGTTACAGCACCAGTATTAACCCTACCTAATTTGAATAAGCCATATAGTATATATAGTGATGTTTCTTGAAATGGATTGGGTTGTGTACTAATGTAAGGTGGGCAAGTTGTAGCGTATGCATCGAGACAGTTGAGGCCACATTAAAGAAATTATCCAACTCATGATTTAGAACTAATAGTTGTGGTGTTTGCTATTTAGAGACATTACTTATATGGATAAAGGTGTGAAATATATACTGATCACAAGAGTCTAAAGTATTTCTTTACTTAGAAGGAGTTAAACTTAAAACAAAGGTGATGGTTAAAGTTAATCAAGTATGAACATAAATTATCATGCTAGAAAAGCTAATCTTGTAGTAGATGCTTTGAGTTGAAAGAATTATGAGCATATTGCATTATTGTTAACTTCCCAACGTAAATTAGTACAAGAATTTGAAAAGTTGGAAATTAGGTTGGATTAATGTGAACCTAATAGTTAGATAATAAATTTGGTGTTGCAGTTTACTTTATTGGAAAGAATTATGCAAAGGCAAGAGGAGGACAAGGATAAGATGGAAATGAGAGAAAATTTAAGCAAAGGGAATGATTTTGATTTTAAAGTAAATGAAAGAGGTATATTGAGATTTAAAGGAAGGGCATGTGTGTTACAAGATCCCAACATAAAGAAAGAAATTTTAGATGAAGCACACATTATGGGTCATACAATGCATCCTAAAGGAAATAAAATATACCAAGATTTAAAATCGATGTTTTAGTGGAATGAAATGAAAAGACATGTAGCAAAGTATGTGGCAGAATGTATTACATGCCAACAAATTAAAGTGGAACATCAAAGACCAGTTGGACCATTGCAACCTTTGGAGATACTAAAATAGAAATGGGATCATATTATAATGGATTTCGTAGGGGCACTTCCTAAGATGCAAGCTAGTTATGATTTGATTTGGGTGATTATAGACAAATTAACGAAGAGTGCACATTTCTTATCCTCCTAAATAAGAGATTCAGTGGAAAAAATGGCTATATTGTATAATCGAGAGATTATTTAAGAGATAGTAAGATTACATGGTATGCCAAAAAATATTGTTTCTAATCGAGATGGTCGATTTATATTCAAATTTTGGGAAAGTTCACATAGAGCTTTGGTACAAAGTTGCAATTCGATATAGCTTATCATCTATAGACAGATGGATAATTTGAGCGAACAATTTAAACTTTAGAAGATATATTACGCATTTGTGTTTTAGATTTTAGTAGTGAATGAGATAAATATTTGCTATTGATAGATTTTACCTATAACAAAAGTTATTAGGAAACTATATAGATGGTACCTTATGAAGCGTTTATGGAAGAAAGTGTAAATCGCCATTGTATTAGGATCATGAAGACTATGCAATGATTGGACTTGATATGATTAATCAAATGAATGAAAAGGTTAAGATTATACAACAATGAATGAAGGAAGCTTAAGATCATTATAAAAGTTAGGCATATTTGAAGAGAAGACCATTGGAATTTGAGGTCGAAGATTATGTTTATGTTAAGATAAGTCCATTCAAGAGACTTATATGATTTGGCTCAAAAGGAAAGTTGAGTCTATGATATATTGGTCCATTTGAAATACTAGAGAAAGTAAGTAATGTATCCTATAGAATATGCTTACCCCTAAGTCTATTAAGCTACCATAATATATTTCATGTTCTAATGTTAAGGAAGCTTGTTAAGAATCCAAATGCAATTATGGAGATCAAGCCAATAGAATTGAAGAGGAATTTTCAAATTATGAAGAAACCTATAAAGATACTAGATAATCAAGTTCAGAAGTTAAGGAATTAAGATATGGAATATGTGAAGGTATAGTAGGGTAAAAGTCTAGATTTAGAAGCTACTTAAGAAATGAAAGCAACAATGATGAAGCAATACCTAGGGCTATTTTAATTTTTAGGTTAGTACAATAATTTAAGCTGACATTTTTTATTAATTGAGTATGACGTAGATGTACAAAAGTTTTGAAGACAAAAATTTTTCAAAGGGGAGTGGAAATGTAAACTTTATAATTAAGTGTTCGGGGTTCAAAACGTAAAATTTAAGGTGATTGCGTAAGTTACCCAAATTTTATGACGAAATTAAGAATATTAGTAAAAATAATCTCATGAGTTTGAATTTAGGAAAATAAATAATCAAATATTATAATATCAAGTTATATGCACACTTTTCCTTGATAGTACACTTATTATGGTATAAATTCTCTCTTTGGTCTTCCTCATTGCTCGATATTGAATTCAACACTCAACTTAACACTAAAGTCATCACTTCTCTTTTGTCGGCATAGACATAAGTCTCCTCCTCATTCTTTACTTTAGCTTCTCTAACAATCTTATCTTCTTTCTCAAGCTTACTATCATCTATACTAGCCATGTCACCACCTTGGATAACCATAACACGTCAGTTAGGACACTCAGTAGCCATATATCCATAAACTAAGCAAATTGAAGTGTATGATCTCACTTGCCTTACAACCTGAAGTTTATCCTCTTTCATATGTCTTCTAAGCTGCTCTATCATTATCTCAACTCTTTAGGTTATCTTAGCTATCATCAGGTTGGTCATTCTTCTCTTTTGCTTGGAAAGGTCTCCTCAACTCATTGTAGGTAGGTAAGCACTAAACAAGAGTTTGCGAAGAGCTCAGTCCAGGTCAGATCGAGGTATTTCTCCCTTGCTTCTTAACCCTTTATGCTATTTTAATGGCTTCCTTCAGTATATAAAACCTTTGAACTTCTAGATCTCATATCGGAGCCCTAAAATAAACCTTGATATAGTGCAGGCTTTAGGTTCATCTACATCAACGCAGATCATTAGCATCTGGAATTCCTTGACATAGTATCAACAACTCAGCTTTCTTGGCAAAGTTCTTGCAACTTAATGAAGGTTTCTTGCAAATAGGTCTTAGGTATAAACCTTCCTCTCAATAGCCTCTTCATATCATCCTATGTGCGTACTCCTCATCATCTATCCCTTGCTTTGGTTGCATTTAAAATTTTCACCACATTATGGCATATCTAAAGAACTTAAGGGCTGCGAGTCGGACTTTATCAGCTTCATCATACCCATAACAATCAATCACTCTTTTAACTTTCTCCTCCCATTCCAAGTATTCATTTGCATTACCACTTCTGGTAAAGGTTAGAATTTAGACCTTAAGATTTTCAAGTCCTTAAGGAGGTTAACATTTTTATTCCTCTGCTTCATCATATCCTCCATCCTCTTCTTCCTCTACATCAACTTCTTCTTCAACTTCTTCGTCTTCTTCTTTAATCTCCTTCACCTCAACTTTTTGTTAAGCACGTTAGTTTACCTCTCCTCTAGCTCTATAGGATTAGGCTAGGTAATGAGCTCAACCAACATGGCCATATCTCCTCTCTCACATTTCTTCTACTCGGCCATGATTAAGCACTCCTTGAGGTTATTGCTTATTTTCTTGCATAGTTGTGTCTAGGCTCTCAACAAGATCGGTAAGTTTATCAAACTTATCATATACCGATCTTGGTATGTTACTGCCGTATTAGCCGTGGCCAACATGAGCGCCACTATCTTAGTCACCAATAGTGCCTTGTACACATAAATCTGACATTGTGCAACACTACTTGTTACTACTTTCTTCAACAAGAACAACGTCAATAGCATAAACTCAACAAAACCCTATTACCCATAGTTACTTAGCAACACTTTAAAAACACCACTCTCGTAACCGATTACTACTCATTGCCTAGAATCACATTAATACACTCTAACCACTTCAATGCTTAACACAATACAACATAGTATAGAAATCAAACTTGCTTTGTTTTCATAGTATGAAAATAAAGTAGAATAGAACACACAAGTTACTACACTTACCTCTTACAAACCACTAATCCATAGCTCACAACTTCAAAACCCACTTCTATAACTTGACTACAAGTCAAACAAACTCACGAGTAACATTGTAGTAACTATGAAACAACACAACAACTACTAATAACAATACAAACATAACTGCACTGCAACTTCAAATACTCTCTCTTGGAACCGTGCTCTAATACTAACAAAGTTGATGTACCTTTGGGATTGTACATATGGAGAGACACTATAACGAACCAAAACAAAGGAAAAACAAAAGTGTTTTAACAGAACTCGAGTAGCTACTAGTTGGATATGACACACCAACTAATCCTACTGAACCTAACCTCTACTTGATATAACATACAAGTAAAGATTAAGTTTACTCATCATTACTCCTTACTAATGAGAATAGATAAGAGTTAAGGAAAGAGAAAACACGACTAAGTGCTCTTAGAAGGGAAATTATTGTTTTCAATATTTAAGATATGATTGATTGTCTATGTACAAAATAAATGGGATCTTTATACTAACTCTCTAGGGTTACACATACAAGTAAAGACCAAAATGGGTAAAATATGTAATATCCCATAAATTAACAATCTAGACATGAACATCCAAGTATTAGGACAAAGCCTTATTCTTATATGATTAGGGTCAATAATTAATTTAGGACATCTAGGAAAGTAAACCAATTAGGTTAGAAACTTACAAAAAACATGATAACCCTAATCGAGGAATTCTCGTATGTTTGGAAATCCATCATATAATAAAAATATCAAGAATGCAATCAAAATAGTGAGAATTTACTCTATATGAGACCCTAGAGTCAAATTTAGGGCAATCGTACTTAAATTTAAGGCTTATGGAAAAAGTCATCCAATTGAGCCCAAATTTTACAACTAAAATAGAAAAGTTAGTTGAAATGATCCAGTGAAATTATATTTTGAAAATAATTACCTAAAATTTTAATTTTTTTCCCTGAAAGTATGATTACTTAATATAGTAAAAAATTACTCAGAATCCTTAAAATCGAGTTTAGAATGTAACGAAAACTTAAAGATAAGTCAATTAAGCTATAAAATCACATAATATAGTGTAATTTACTATATAAGTTTACATATATTTTTATGAGTATACCTAGTATAAATAATAATTATACTCATAAATTAATCTAAAAGTCTAAAACTATATAATATGTAGTGCTACACAACTCTGACTTGCTAGCTTTCGAATTTTTTATATGGACACCTAATTTTTGCTCCCCTTTTATTTTTCAAAATAGGTTATAAGGTCCTAAATTAGAAAAAAAATAAAAAAATAGAAAATTAAAGAAAACCCTAAAAATAAGAGATTTAGGAAAATATAAAAAAATAGGAAAATAAGAAAACCCAAAAATATATAGTTTAGGAAAATACCAAAAGTAAGAAAATAGGAAAAAGCACAAAAAATAAATAAAAAAATAGGGGATTTAGAAAATAATCTTTTAGGTATTTTGAATAGAATAGATTTTTAATTTAAATAAACTTCAAATAAAGAATCGTTGGATTTAGGCTTAGATTTAAATATAGCCCAGATCGACTTAGTCCATATGTGCAATTTAATTCCACATATGAATAAGACAAAGGGCAATGGCCTAAAGGTAAAGCAATTAGACTAAGTGTACGGATTAAGTTAAAGGTCAAGGGTTCAAAACTCACTGGAGACATGAGGGTCGTCACATGTAAAGGCCTCATTGGGTCACGCGTCTAATTACGATACGTGACGCTTTATGATTGACCGTAATAATATACTTTCTTTCCCTCCATTTTTTTTCTCCCCTCTCCTTATTCTTTCCTTCTCTTTCTTTCTTTCATTTTTTTTTATAAAAAAAAAACATAGTGGGTAGGGGAGAGCTCGATTGTCATTTCCGTAGGGAGGGAATTCTTTTTTGAAAAAATACACACATACATAGCAAAAGAAAACATACGTATACGAGACCCACACACACTCTCTCTCCACTGACCTCTCTTTCTCTCTCTAAACTAAACCTCTTTATCTCTTTGAACCGTAGCACATCTCTCTCTTTTTCTATGGATTTTTTAGCCGAACACATACCTACACAAGGGACCTACTCTTACCCTCTCGGTCGTCTCCCTCTCTCGGACTCTTTCTCTCTTGATTAGATTGCATCCTCTCACCCCCAACCTTTCTCTTTCTTAACCAGTTACCCTAACTGCATCAACCAAACTCCCCATTAACTTGAATCACCCTTACCACCATTAAACCTATACCAACCTAATCCTCTCTCTAGACCACCACAACCTACGACCCATTGTCCTCCACCAAAGACTGAACTACCGCCTGATGCTAACTCCCTTGTACAGCCGACTTCCTCACCACATACCAACCTCAATCTTTCTCTCACATCCAATACACTCTCTCTCTAACTGAACACCCTACAACACAATACATAACCACTACAACTTACCCTCTCTCTTGAAAACCCACGCGCACACCACTCTCTTGGGCACTACCATCTATGACCAGTAACCATGAACCACCTTACACATACACATAGGACTGAACCACAAACTGAACCCATCATCCTCACCGACTGCCACTCAAATTGGCATAGAAACCCATTGCGCTTCTCCAAGCCCCCTTAAGCCTAATCCAATTCACATAAAATTGTTGTCTACTGCTCAAAATATACCTCGCAGTGGCCTTCGACGTGCTACTTTAGCCATTAGATGCAATTCAAATTCAACCCGGTTCATACTGACCCAGCTCGAACTCAAACTGGATCCAAGCTATACCCACTGACCTGTATGCAACTTGGTCCATTTCTCTATTTCCTAGTTTGGTTTTGGTGTTGTATTATTTTATTTATTTATTTCTTAATCATTTTATTTGTTTGTAAGTGAATCTAATTGTAATTAACAAAAAAAAAACGAAGAAGTATTTAGTTTAGTTTTATTTATTTATTTTCACATTTTATCAAAAAAACCAAATAATAAAAAAAATGAAAATAAAAAGTAGAGGAATAAATAATAAATAAATAATAATAATAAAATTGTTTTATCACTTAGAAAATTGATTTTCCAAAAATAAATCAACCATTTTTCATATTAGGGCATTTTATAATTTATAGAAATAAAATCTAATTTAGGACTATTTAGAAAATTTCTTCAAATAAATAAAAATGGTTAAAAATATAAACTCAATTGTTTTTCCAAAATAAAAATCAATTAACCTACTATGTTTTCTGTAAACGAACTATAGAAGATTGATCTCAAATAGTAGGTATATAAGCATTCGTATGTAAGTATGGAGTAACTTAAAATATATAAATTTTTATTTTTTTCCATTTTTGTAGATATTTGTATAAGTTAATTAATTTAGTAACGTGTAATATGATTAGTTGTTTAGAAATTAAAAATAATATATTTGAAAAGTGAAGTTAAATTCAAAAGTTAAAAAGTGGTAGCCGTTTAGGGTTTAATAAATTAGTCCCTAGATCTAGATATTTTTTTTTAAAAAAAAAAAAACTATTTTATAAAATGGTTTAATTGATAGATTGGTAGCTATCCAATTGGTTTTGGTTATAACTTAATTCTTTTTCTTGACTCTAGTCGGTTGACAACTCTAAAGCACTTTCAAAATATAAAAAGAATCGGTTTTTTTAAACCCTAGTCGAGGTTGATATTAAACGAGTAGAGTTTAGTATTGATCGATTTAAAGAAGATATAATTTCAAAAAAACTGAGAGGGTGAAGAACCAGGCTCGACAGCTTGGCGACTTTACTAGGGATGTCAAGAGAGTTAACCACTTAAAAACATTTCAAAATTAAAATTACTTTTCAAAATACCTATTTATTTAGTTGTTTGTTTGTTTATTTATTTAATTGTATATTTATTTGTTTTTATTATCATATTTTATTTTGTAAATAGCATACATCATGACATGGAGGGTTTACTTATTGCATCAAAGATGCAAGTTAGATGCGGTCATATCTAGGCCATCTTAGGACCCTAAGAGGGGGGCCATTGTATAAGTTCCAGCATAATGGGGTAACCACCGTTTGAGACTGATTAGGCTACGCCACTTAAGCTTATTATGACCAATGAAAGTGTTTTCTAAAAAGTAAGTAACGTCATGGAGCTTAAGGACCTTTTAGAACCCACCTTAATTGCATATACTTCTCTCTAAGCTTAATTTAATACATAACCCTTAAGAAATTGCAAGCCTACTGATCATTCAAGAGTTATAATGCAAGCAAGATTTTGAAAATTATAGTAGGGTTGCAACTTAAGGAGTAATGTATTAACCCAAAACGACCCTAACATCTACATATTTCCACTTTTTTTTTTTCTCTCTTTTGTTACATTGATGATTGATTCTTGTCCATAAAATGTGTAGATTTAGGATGGTAGACAACCAAGCAAATGATTATGTGAAAAATGGGCCACTAGACATCTCTAGGATTCGTAAGCAGATGCTGAGAGATGAAATTGCCTATTTGAAGGAAAAGTTCGAGTGTTCTAAGGCTCACAACCGAGCCTTAAGGTCCCTTTGATATAGGTCATTAGAGATACTTATGAGATGATAGAAGACCTTAAGGCCTATATACGGGACTTAATGTAGGGTTTTTCCAATTTAGATCTAAAGAGCTTAGAATAAAGTTTCAAAACAAATGCTAGGTTCTTTGTCTTTATTTTTGTATTTTGATTTTTTTTTTCAAAATAATAAAGTTCTCTTTAGTTCATCATTCTTCATTCTTTAACACTCCTGTCTTTGTAAATAGTCTTTCAATAAAAAGTTATCTAACCACTATTTGATCTCATTTAGGGAAATATAAATAAAATCAATAGACTTGTAAATAGAAACCCAAAAATCACCGTCCTTATTTGTAAATTATTTTCCAAAAATAAAACTTTACTTTTCTCTCTCTAAAAAAGAAAAGAAAAAAATTGAGAAAACAAAAAAATATATAAAAAATGAAAAGAAAAGTTGCCAACGGCTATAAATCCTTATGGGCTTAAGGAGCCAACACAAGCTCAAGTCATTAGCCCGCTTAAGTAACCAACCTAAATACTTGGCTTCTAAACCATACGAAGTCCCTTAACCTATTAAGAAAGCCAAATACGAGCCCCTTAGCCCATTCAACCTTGACACAAGCTCTTGGCCCATTCAACAAACATGAGCCCCTTGTCCCATTCAACCCCAACACAAGCTCTTGGCCCATCTAAACACAAGCTACTTAGCCAACACCAACCTTAGGCCCATTAAGGCAACTTACCCAAATACAGGCTACTTAGCTAAGCATTTAACCTAAACACCAACCTTGGGTTCATTCAAGCAACCTATCGAAACATAAGCCACTAAGCTAGGGAGCCAATCCAAACATGAACTACGACCCATTAAGGTAACCGACTTGAGCACAATCTTCAACCCCTAAAAGTGACTTAGCCAAGCTAGAACCCCTAATCTATTTAGAAAGCCAAGCTTAGTCATGAACCAAACCAAAACACAAAATTAACTACTAGGGCATGATTGAAGAAACTGGGAGGCAAAACCAGTCCTCATCTTGGGCAAATAAAAAAATAGACTCCTCCTTAAGAAACCGACAACTCACTTTTTGAAAAGTTTAAGATGAGAAGAAGCAAGCTATATCCTATACACTAACTTGAAACACTTTGAAAGTTAAGCAACATAATGGTGAAGATACTTTAGACTCATTCCTTAAAAGAGGTCCACTTTGAATGTGATACGTAGATTAAAATGAAATTAGGCATTCATTTCTAAATCTTAAACACAATCATTTATTATTCACCCCATTGGATCTATTGGAAGAACTTTCAAATTTAAACCCTATCAAGAACTACCCCACAATGGGGCAATTCGGAAGTTAGGTTCATTGATCAAAATATAAGGGTAAGATTGGTTTATGCTTGTTTAAGTAACATTAATTAAAAAACGACTTTTATTTTTGCTTTGAAATGAAGAAGAGCCAATTTCCTTTTCAAGCACCTCAGGCCCATACACTAGAAATCCATGAATTTAGGGCCCTGAATCACTTAAAAAGCAAAAAACTTGGCAATAATCACTCTTGGAGTCAAAAGGAAAGAAAAGAATAATAAGAGATAGTGGGGCAAAATAAAGGGAAGGTGAGAAAAAGGAGGTCAAAGAATTAGGCCTAAGTGTAAGACAAAAGCCTTAAGAGATATGTCATATCTTAATAGGGCAGCAAACTAAATCAAAAGGTAGGAACTCGAGCCCAAAAAGTCCTAAGAAACACAAGGCCTTCAATCACACTCTAAAGCCTAGAAACACAAATGTCCATATCTACTCTGATACTCTGAAGCCTCCCTTACCTATACTGAATTACATAAGGCCTCCTCACCCATAATACCACCCTTACACAAGTAAAAGCTCTTCTGATCTTAAAAAGACAATTTATCTTTAATAAAAATTATTTTCGAAACTGAGGCAAGCATACTCCTAATTTTTTCCCTAAGGTTCTTGACTTATACACTTTAGATAAATAAAACATTTCTTTCGAAATAGGCCTCCAAAATAGTCCTTTCTGAAACCCTTAGACCAAAAAGCCTAAATTCATAAGGTTGAATTGAAAAAGACCTAACGGATTGATCAAGGGGGATCATTTGCAAAATGGACTGTAATTTTTTGGAATTGCAGTTGAGAGCAAAATCTAAATTGAAAGCTAACAAGAAAGACCTCTTTAACTAAACTAATCTTGAGTTACCTTTTTCTTAAAAAAGGAATGCTTTGAAATCACAAAAGCCTTATGAAAAGCCCTAGGGTTAGGGGCATTGAGAAACTCCACATGATTACCAAGAGTAAGGGTGGTTATAAGATTGTTTCTTAAATAAGAATTGATACCTGTTGGCAAAATTTTCAAAAAAGAAAGAGAGAGAGAGAAGACAGAGAAAGTAAAGACTTATCATAAATTTTTTGCCCAATCCATGTCAACTCGAATAGCCAAACTTCCAATCCATGTCATCCATTTCCTTTCTAAGGTGGTCTTTTTTTTTTTTTAACCTTAGTAGTTTAGATCTTTTTTCTTGTTGCAATTTCTTAACTCTTTTTCAAATCAGAGGGCCTATTCCTAATGCTTTTTTTCTTAAATGGTTTTTTAACAATCTTCTTGTAAATACTTTTCCAAGTCAAGAAGTCTTTTAAAACTAGTTGCTTTTCTTCCTTTAATTCTTCAATCCTTCATCAATTTCCTCTTAACGTTCAAGCTAGCTCTTAGAGCATTATCCCCTTTTCTATTCCTTTTAGGGTTCTAGTTAGCCTTTAGGGCGCTGTCCTATCTTTTTAGGGTGTTAGTTAGCTCTTAGAGCACTGACCCCTCTTTTATTCTTTTCAGGGTTCTAGCCAACCCTTAGGGCGTTGTCCCATCTTCTAGGGTTTTAGTCAACTCTTAGAGTACTGTCCACTATTCAATCCTATTCTTTTTAAGGTTCTAACTAACCTTTAGGGCATTGTTCTGTCTTTCCAGGGTGTTAGGAAGCTCTTAAAGCATTAAATCTTATTTTTCTTTTTAGGGATTTAGTTAGCCTTTAAGGCGCTATCTCGTCTTTCATTTTAAGGATCCCGTTAGCCTTTAGGGCATTGTTTCATCTTTCTTTTTAGGCTATGAGCCAGCTTTCAACCCCTTTTTGTCATCTTCCCTTAGGGTCTTTAGTGAGCCTATAGGGCAATTCCCTCACCAACTTTCTCTTAGAAGAGCCCACAGGGCACAGCTCCTCATCAACTTTCTCTTAGCGAGCTCATTGGGTGCTTTCTCTCATCAAATCCTCTCAGCGAGCCTATATGGTGCGTCTCTGCATCAGCTTTCTTTTAGTGAGCCCATAAGGCGCTTCTATTCCTTTAGCAAGCCCATAAGGTACATTCTTTCACCAATCCTCTCAAGCGAGTCCACAGGGCGCTTCTCTTTCACCAATCCCATAGCAAGCCCATTGGGCGCTTCTCTTCATTAGGTTTCAATTTAGGGTCTTAGCTAACTTTAGGAGTGCTTCACCCATTTCACCTAGGTCAGTAAGCTCAAAGGAGTATTACTAAGTTTTCCAGATTGATCCAATTTTAGGGTTTCTAGTCTTCGAAAGACACCCCCGCTTAGGTTAGTAAGCTTAGTGAGGCACTATATAGTTTTCTAAATCGATCCAATTTTAAGGTTGTTAGTCCCCAAGAGATGCTCCTGCTTAGGTTAATTAGCTCAAAGGAGCATTATCAGGTTTTAGATCAATCTCAATTTAAGGTTGCTAGTCCCTGAGAGATACTCTTGCCTAGGTTAGTGAGTCTATTGAGATACAACAAGGTTTTAGATTGATCCTAACTTAAGGTTACTAGTCCCCGAAAGATGCTCCCGCCTAGGTTAGTGAGCTTAGTAAGGTACGACCAAGTTTTTCAAATCGATCCAATTTTAGGGTTGCTAGTCCTTGAGAGACGTTCCCGCCTAGGTTGGTCAGCTCAAAGGAGTACTACCAAGTTTTCTAGATCAATCCAATTTTAAAGTTGCTAGTCCCCGAAAGACACTCTCGCCTAGATTAGTGAGCCCGAAAAGGCATATCCAGGTTCTTCAAATCGATCCAAAAGTTAAGGTTGCTAATTCTCGAGAGACGCTCCCACCTAAGTTAGTGAGCCTAGTAAGTTACGACTAGGTTTTCCATATCAATCCAATTTTAAGGTTACTAATCCTTAAGAAACGCTTTCGCTTAGGTTGGTTAGCTTAAAAGAGCAATACTAGGTTTTCCACATTGATCCAGTTTTAGGGTTGCTTGTCTCTGAGAGATACTCCTACCTAAGTTAGTGAGCTTAGAAAAGCACGACCAAGTTCTTCAAATCGATCCAAAAGTTAAGGTTTCTAGTTCTCAAGAGACGCTCTCACTTAGGTTAGTAAGCATGGAGGGGCACGACCAGGTTCTTCATATCGATCCAAAAGTTAGGGTTGCTAGTCCTCGAGACGCTCCCACCTAAGTTAGTTTGCCTGGAGAGGCATGGCCAAGTTCTTCAGATCGATCTAAAATTTAGGTTGCTAATCCTCGAAAGACATTCTCGCCTAGGTTAGTGAGCCTAGTGAATCACTACGGGTTTTCTATATCGATCCAATTTTAGGGTTGTTAGTTCTCGAGAGACCCTCCCGCTTAGGTTAGTTAGCTCAAAGGAGCACTACTAGGTATTAAATTGATCCCAACTTAGGGTTGCTAATCCTTGAGAGACGTTTTCGCCTAGGTTAGTCAACCTATCGTAGCATAACCAGGTTTTAGATCGATCCTAACTTAAAGTTGCTAGTCCCCGAGAGATACTCCCGTCTAGGTTAGTTTGCTTAGAGGGGTACAACCAAGTTCTTCAAATCGATCCAAAAGTTAGGGTTACTAGTTTACCAAAGACGTTCCTACCTTGGTTAGTTAGCTCATTGGAGTATGACCAAGTTTAGGGTCTTAACCAGCTCTAAGAGCACTTACCTAGTTCATCCAATTTAGGACCTTAGCTAGCTTAAGGAGTGCTTTACCCAGCTTAAGAAGTGCTTTACCCACCTTGGTTTATCAGCTCCATGAGGCACGACCAAGTTTCTTCATTCAATTCAGGATCTTAGCTAGCTCTAGGAGTGCTTTACCCATTTCACTTCGATTCATCAGCTCATAAAAGCATAACCAGACTTCATTTCTTCTTTCAATCTTTCGATCAGCTTTTAAAGCACTACCCCTCTCTTCACTAAATTCTTAGTGGATTGTACCTAAGATAGTTAGCTAGCTGTAGCGATTCTTAGGATAAAATCTACCATTAGGGCAAAACTAATGTCTTTTTTGTCTTTGTGACAAAATTTTACTCAAATTTCACCACAAAGAGGGGCAGTTCTAGATACTTAATTTTTTCTCCCCTTTTATTTTTCAAAATAGGTTATAGGGTCCTAAATTAGAAAAAATACAAAAAAAAAAGAAAATTAAGGAAAACCCCAAAACTAAGAGATTTAGGAAAATATAAAGATATAGGAAAATAAGAAAACCCAAAAATATGAAGTTTCAGAAAATACCAAAAGATAGGAAAATAGGAAATAGCACAAAAAATAAGAAATTTAGAAAAAATACAAAAAATGGAAAATTTAGAAAAATATATAAGTCACAGAAAGTAAAATAAAAATAAAAAATAAGGGATTTAGAAAATAATCTTTTAAGTAATTTGAATAAAATAAATTTTTAATTTAAATAAACTTAAAATAAAGGACTATTGGATTTGAACTTAGATTTAAATCTAGTTTAGGCTAACCTAATCAATATGTACAATGGATAAAGCACAGGCCAATGGTTTAGTGGTAAAGCAATTAGACTAAGCACATGAATTAAGCTAGAGGTCAAGGGTTTAAAACTCACTAAAGGATGAGGGTAGCTTTTTATCTTCTTTTTTTTTCAAGCTCCCGGTGTCGTCATATGTCAAGGCTTCATTGGGCTATGTGTCTGATTGTGATACGTGGTGCTTTGTGATTGGTTATGACAACACACTTTCTTTCCCCCCATTTTTTTCTCCCCTTTCCTTATTCCTTCCTCTTTTTTTTATAAAAAAAAAAAAAAAAACATAGCACACAGATGGGGGGAATAGAAGGGGAATTCCTTTTGTAGAAAAAAAAAAACAACACATACAAGGTAGGGGAAGGAGGCTCGATTCTCATTTTCGCAAGGGGGAATTCTTTTTTTGAAAAAATACATACACATACAGCAAAAGAAAACATACGCATAAGGGACCCATACTCTCTCTCTCTCGACGTCTCTCTCTCCGCTGACCTCTCTTTCTTTATGAACTGCAGCACAACTCTTTCTCTCGTATGCAGTTTGGTCCATTTCTCCAATTTGGTTTTAGAGTTGTATTATTTTATTTATTTATTTATTTATCATTTTATTTGTTTGTAAAGTGAATGTAATTGTAATTAACAAAAAAAAGGAGAAGAAATAAAAAGGGAAGAAGTATTTAGTTTAGTTTTATTTATTTATTTTCATGTTTTAACCAAAAAATCAAAATATAACAAAAAAATAAAAATAAAAGCAGAGGAATAAATAATAAATAAATAAAAATAATAATAAAATTGTTTTATCACTTAGAAAATTGATTTTTTAAAAATAAAATAAAAATAAATCAACCATTTTCCATACTAAGGCGTTTTATAATTTCTAAAAATAAAATCTAATTTAGGACCCTTTAGGAAATTTCTTCAAATAAATCAAAATGGGTAAAAATGTAAACTCGATTGTTATTCTAAAATTAAAATCAATCCACCCACTATGTTTTTAGTAAACGAACTACGAAAGTTTAATTCCGAATAGCAAGTTCATAGGCATTTGTATATAAGTATAGAGCGACTTAAAATATGAAAATTTTTATTTTTTCCATCTTTGTATATATTTTTATTAGTTAATTAATTTAGTCATGTATAATATAATTAGCCGTTTAAAAATTAAAAAGTGTATATTTCAAAAGCAAAGTTAAAAAGTATTACCTGTTTAGGATTTAATAAATTAGCCCCCGGACCTAAATCTTTGATTTTCAAAAAAGAATTGTTTTATAAAATGGTTTAATTGATAGATCGGTAGCTAAATTATAATCAATCTACCCAATTGATTATAGCTTAATTCTTTTTTCCGACTTCAGTCGGATGGCGATTCTAAAGTACTTTCAAAATATCAAAAGAATCAGTTTTCTTCAAACCTTAGTCAAGGATCGATATTAAACAAATAGGGTTTAGTACTAATTAGTTTAAAAAAGATATAATTTCAAAAGAATCGAAAAAGTAAAAAACCAAACTTGACAGTTTATATCTTTTATAGAAAAATATATTTATAAGTTAGATCAATAGGTATAAAATAGTTTATACTAATGTTATAAGTAATCACAAGAACATAGATATTGATAATAGAATAGTGATCATAATAATATTACTAACAACATGAGATAATATGTAAAAGTAATTGATTTAGTATAAACCTAATTAGCCAATTATCCCTTCTTCATTAGATTTATTGAAAGTATTCATAGGTAGGGGAATGTTTGAATATATTTAGACATAGATATATAATCATATAAATTAATAAGAAATTAATTGAAAAATTTAATGTTTAAGAGATACTCTAAAAATTATGATAACATTTGTAGAATTAAGTTGAACTCTCATGACTAGGAGAAAATTTAAACAAAGTAACTGTATAACTAAATATTTCACTTTAAGCTCATTTATATGAGACTTTCTTAAAAATATTAAGCTTATTATATCTAATCGCTATAATGTAGAGTTTCGTAATTTTAGATATAATTTAGGATAAATTTTTTAGAATCAACTACTTGATCTTTAATACTTATAGAAAGGAGATGTCTGACATTTCATTATTTTTCTAAATAGAGTATTTTATCTGTACCATTTCATTCTTTTTTGAATTATAAACTTAGAATATTGATAGCTATAAGACTTGTATATTATTAGCATTGACTCTCAAAATAAGTGAATCCGTCATAATAATCATTTATCAGAACTATTAAAAATCAAACTTTATATTCTTATAAATTTAACATCGTTACTTTTATAAAATTTGAGTACATATGATTTATTATATTTTGTTGCAAAATTGTGTAAAAATATATTTTTCATTACGTAATATGATATCAATACGATATTGGTTGTTGTACAATTTTATCTATGTACTAGAATTAAAAATTCCCTTTAGAGATAATCTTTTAAACAAAACATGTAACACGTAAGTTGAATTCATGCAAACTCTAGGATACTAATCTTACTAAAACCGAATCACTTTAGGTAATAAAATTGATATTTTCTATAATATTACAGAAAATATCATCCTATGATGATCTTTCCGTAATTAAATTGTAATATAAACAATAGTAAATATGTTTCGATATAATTGAAACGAATATAATATAAGTATTAGTAAAACTGCGTATGTTAGATATTATTAAGTAAATTTCCATAACCTATATCTCTATAATATTATGAATTTACATGCTATGATAACCTTACCATAATCAAAACTTGGCTTAACGAATTAAAAATATGTTTTGATACGATCGAAATGATATATTATACGTAATAGTATAATTACGTATATTATTAATAATTAATAATTTGACTTGTATAATAAAACTATATATTATTATATAAGAAAAATGATAATATACTTCATATATATACATATATATATATGTATAACCATTTTAGATAAAATCCTAATGTTTTCGTAACTATTATAAAAACTAAATTTAGGTTTTATGTATATAGGATTCCTCAGTGATCAGATCATTGATGACTCGAGTCTTTCGTGGTGAGCATCTAAGCAGGTAAGTAGGATCAATGCTTTACAGTATTTTGGGATATTGTTTTAGAATATCTAAGGACTTTAGTATGTATTGGCTTGTAATTGTAGATAGCTATTTGTGTTTATGCAATGTTTGTGGTTGGGTTCGATTTGCTATGATGGGAGTTGAGTTCTATGATATGGCTATTTTGTGAATATTATTATGCTTCAATTATTTAAGCTTGGTTGATCTTAGTTGATCGCCCTAAAAATAAACTAACTCAAACTCGGCTTAACATCTAACCTGGTATGCATCGCAACCCACTAGGGGTAACAGCTAAGATTCTTGGGCCATACACAGACTCCCTTTGATGAGGATAGCTGAAATGGTTCTTTCCTCACCCTTAATCCAACTAAGTGACAAGAGAAGAGATCGCGGCAAAATGGGGAGTCGTAGTTCAAAGGTGGTCACAAGAGGAGAGAGTTCTCCATTGTATAAGCCTCAGTTTGGTCTCAATTTGTGAAGTGTGCAACATCAATCTCTTCAACCTGGATTAAAGCGGGCACAATTTCTCTAATTTCATGATGGACCGAATAACGTCATGCAATGGCATTTGCTTATACATGCATTGCATTTAACCAATTTGGTTGAGAACCTTGCTTGTAATGTACTGAATGCAAACTTCTATCTCCACCTCACTTATTGAGCAAGTTGTTGCTCATTCCTCTATAGTTTGCTTTATAGGTTTCAAATAGATTACAAGTGCCTAACCAACACCAGAACACTAGTAAATTAAGACAGGGAATAAGATACAACAAGAAATGGCTAGTTATTGCCCTTAGTATTAACTTTTTATCTTTTAAGGAAAACTACAGAAAACTCCTTAAAGGGCTTAATAGTTTTTAATATTTTGGTCTATATGTGAAATGAGAGGTACCTGTAGGATTTACTAATACTCTTTTATAAGGTCAAATTACAAGTTTATTTTTAATAAATTATTTTGAAGGATTACTTTGTAGGTTCATATCAAACAAGTATCAAATGGGACACTTTAAAGGGATAGAGTTGAGTATGTTTGATGTGAACTAAGTTTAGGATAGTAACTATAAGGATAATTTCTATTTTCGGATGGTTCACAAGGTAGGATTATTACGACTCCACCTTTTTGAGGCGTGACAAAATACTAAAAGATTCCCAATACATGATAAAAGGTGTAAAAAAGACAACATATAGTACAATATACATAAAAAGAATCCTTTTAAAATGTCATGTTAGTGGATATGTGTCAAATAGTGGTTGGTGAGTTGAGTGTGCATATGTTTGGTTGCTCTTGCAATTGTAAGATCTCTAATGGTTCAGTACTAGTCAAGGTTAGCTTAAAGGGGGTTGGAAAGAGAATAGAAGAATGAGCTAACCTAATCTGGATTAGGTCGGAGCTTAGATACTAGGTATTATTAGAGGCATCTTTAGGTCAGATGATTGGATAGCTCAGCTTGGAAGGAAGTCTGGTGCTCATTAGTTTAAGAACTGCCTTGATCATAGTTAGAGCTTAGCACTCAAGTCAAGTAGGATGAACTAATCCCTAGTTAGTGATGAAATCCTTACCCTTAAAGTGTACTTGGGCTTGTATATGCCGAGTAAGTCCTTGCAATCCTCTAGCTTAGCTTCAGGTAATGAGTTTGAGGGGTTGATTTCTATCATTCTGTGATCCTTTTCCAAAAATTTTTACCACCTACAGGCTACATCACATGTTCATAGGGCTTTAAATAGTTCTTCTTGTTGTAACATACATTTACATACTTGATTGGAACATGATGCCTATTCAAGATTGCTGAAAAAGCACGTATGCAAGGAATGCCACTCAATTGCCATGCTTTACAAGAACATTCTCTTTTCTTTAACACAACATACAGTACTTCATAGTATCATGCAAGATGTCATATTCGCCATTTCCATTCTAGATAATATGGCAATATTGTACAATCCCTTTATTGATCTTAATCTTCTTGACAATCTTAAGACTTATGTTCTTCATCTACTTAGAAGCTTTCTCATGATTCTTTCGCATGCATTGCATGACCTTCTTAGGAATCCCTTCCAGTAGCAATATAATAACTATGTTTCTTTTAGTCACTATAATACCGTTGAATGCTTCAAATAGGTTGTTATCAATAATGTCACATTTCACGTGTAATCGAATGTGGCTCCTACATTAATGTTCAAGTTCCAATGACTACAAACTATCATATCCCTTAGGGCTTATGTCTTTCAACTCCTTAAAGTATGCAATTGTATTAATTGCATTCATACTCTTCGCTATCTTCCAAAATTGTGCTTGTAATCCCTTTCCTTTATACTTCATTAACTAGTTGCATATATGTGATAAGCACACATGCAATGCTTGGATTCACCAAGAGCCTCCTTTATGGCCTTCACTAACCCTTACAAACAAGAAAAGGAAAACAAATGAAAATCTAATACTAATGTATACATATTAGCAAAAATAATACGTAAATAAATACACAATACATGGAAATACCTTTTGCTTATCACTTATAATGGTCCAACCTAGTCTAAGGCCCATGCCCAAATCATTGTATAATAATCTAAGGAGCTAAGCCCATGTATCCTCCTTCTCTATGATTACAACTGCCCATGCAATAGGGAACATTTGGTTGTTTGCATCCCATCCAATAGCAGACAATAACTCCCCCTTATATATGGTCTTTAGAAAACATCCATCCAAACCTATAACTTCATGACAACTAGCTAGAAACCCCCTTTTACACACGTCCATACACATATAAAATCAATAAACTTGTAGGGGTGCATTGAAGTTTGGATTGTACACATTTAATCTTACTGTGGTGTTAAGATTGGTATTACGCAACTTATATGCATAATCCTATAGTCTTTCATATTCCTTGGTGTGCTTTCCCATCACTTTCATCTTAGCTCTCCTTAGCTTTGTAAGAGACACCTATACCCTTATTTAGTTTTTCACTAACTCCTTCTATTCTACAAGCTTAGTGTTGGGCATTATCGTCAATGTGGCAGCAAACTCTTATACTAACCATTTATTGCTAACCCTGATATTATTGGAAATGATACCACACACATTTCAGTCATTATATGTGTGAATATGAAACAACTCAGTAGTAATTTTCCTAATACATGAGATGAACCAAGTGCAACCACCCTCCCCCTCACATCAGGCCTTAACAATTGTTGGACAACTTTTGATAAACTTGATTTGCTTGTGCTCTATAATAGAAAACCTCACAATCGCCACTTTAAATTGCCTCAACGATTTGAAAATCATCCTAAACACAAAAAATAAGCGTCATTGTATTGTCTTCATACATAGGATAAAATCCTCCTCAAATTTCCTAAATCACCATTTTCATCCCCTTCAAACCACTGGTAGTTACATTCATCCTTTGAATCAGAGTAGTCCATCACTATTCTTAAGGTCTCCATTATTCCTATTGTCACCTTTAGACACTTATTTAGTTTAACCATCCCCTTCTAAATTGGTTGTCACATCTTTGTTCAACTAAGGATTCACTTTATTCCTAGCCTGCATAAGCTTCTCATCATCATTGTCGGTCAAAAACTCAAGATCATCCATAGGATCAAAATTCTCATGGCTATATGATGTGTACTATAACTAAGGATAAACAAGACCAGTCATAGGGATGGGTCTAAGCTTACCGAAAGCTTACTGAAAGCTTTAAAAAGGCAAGATGGGAAAGTGTTCGAGTGAACGGAAAATGAAAATGAAAGGTAAGCAAAACCTACGAATAGTCCTAAAGGATATCACGCACTAGGAGAACTTCCGAGAACTCATGGCATAGCTCGATATGACATACGAGTTGGTCCGATGAGCTTACTTGCCACCTAGCCTTACTTATGGGTTAGGATAAAAGTGAAGTGAGAGTAAACAAACAATGTTTACAAAGAGGGAAATATCAGGTGTATCAATAATATTCTAATGATGTACGACTACATGTAAATAGGGTATTTATACCTGAGAATTTAAGGAGACCTGGTTAAAAAGGAAAAAGACAAAAAGGGTATTATCCTAAAAAAGTAATGTACAAAGTATACAAAGGGTAAAAAGGAATATTCACAAAAAAGTAATGATTAGAGTAGTAGATTCTACAAGTGGTCCTGGACATGTAGCAATAGTGTATTAAGGGTGCTATTAGAGGATGTAGACAAAACAGTATGAGCTGGTTAGGTGGTTAAGGGGGAATGTTGAGTAGGTATAGGTTCGTTTGAATCGGAGTGGCCACAGATTAGTACAGGGCAGCTCTCTCGGCCTCTCAACAAGAATCATGCCAAGCAAGTAGTTAACTCAGACGTGACTAAGTAGGTGTATGAGGTTTGGTTACTGTCAAGGCCTTATTCAAGTCGGCATATAATTTCTAAGAGATGGGTAATCATTCGACGTGCTATAGCGAGTTGATCATCAACAAGGAGTAAATTAGCCTCAATAGGAGTCAGATGGAGCAAGAGGATTCACCTTGCCAATCTCTCTAGTCTTTAGGCTCGCCTGCAAGTTAAAGGCCTAATAGCTTAATTCCTATCATACCCTCTGAGTTGATTTAGATTTAGGATCAAATTCGAGCGGTCTTCATCTAGTTCTTTGTTAAGATGATATGGACTAAGGTTGACAATGTTGAAGGTGTCTAAAACCCCATAATCTTCGAGCAGCTTTAATTTGTAAGTGTCGTCATTGATTTTCTAGAAGATTTTGAAGGGTCCTTCAACCCGTATAGATAGCTTATTCCTCCCCTTGCTTGGAAACCTTTCCTTACTTAGGTACAATCATACCAAATGTCCAAGCTAAAACTATTTTGTCGTCCTGCCCTTGGCCTTCTTTCGCACCTATCTGGTAGCTTAGTTAATTTGCTCAGGAACTTTGTTATAGATTTGTTGTAGGGATTGTACTTTGGCTTTCGCGTCAAGGTCTTCTTACTTGAATATAGGTACAAGGGTATGATCGAAGGGTAACTTGGGGTTAAAACCAAATACACTTCGAAGGGGGGTCTGCTTAGTAATGCCATGTATTGTTTGGTTATAATTGAATTCAACCGCAAATAAACAAATGTCCCAATCAACTAAGTTCTTGCTTACTGTAGCTTGAAAAAGTGATCCCAATGTACGATTGATTACCTCTGTTTAGCCATTAGTTTGGGGGTGATAAGAAGTACTGAATAGTAGTTTAGTCCCTATCCAACGCTACAAGGTTCTCTAGAAATGGCTAAAAAACTTTGGGTCTCTATCTAATACTACACTTCTCGATACGTTGTGTAATCAAACAATCTCCTACAAGAAAAGAGAAGCAATAGTCAAAGCCTCAATAATCTTAGAGTAAGGTACAAAGTGCATCATCTTACTGAATCTATCCATGACGACGATTATGGAATCTTTGCTTTAGGTTATTCTTGGTAATCTGAGGACAAAGTCTATACTCAATTTAGCCTATGATCTTGTTTGGATAGGCAAAGGCATTACTTTCCCATATTTAACCTAGCTCTTAGCCCTCTTACATATGGCATAGCCCTCAATAATCCTGTACATGTCTCGCCTCATTCTTAGCCAAAATAATCATCCATTCAACAACTTATATGTTCTTCTCTCTCTAAAATGTCTGGATAGTCCTCCACTATAGGCTTCTCTGATTAGTAACTCTCTCAATGAACAGGTCGGCACATACAATTTCTCTCATCGAAATAAGTATCCATCCTCTATATGATACTTGCCAACTGTCCTTCCATACGTACAACACCCAAGTATAGGTCCAAAGTGTAGATCCTCAGAGTATTATTCCTCGATATTCATAAACCTAAATAATCTAGTCTGCAATTTTATCAGGAGCGCATGTCTCCTTGAAAAAGCATTTGCAACTATGTTGCTCTTTCCCTGCTTGTACTTAATGAAAAAATCGAATCCTTCAAGGAATTTAACTTACCTTGCTTACCGCTTCGACAACTTGGTCTGATTTTGGAGATACCTTAAAGACTCATGGTCGACATAGATAACAAATTCTCTCGGCAATAGATAATTCTGCCATACTTAAAGTACTCGAATAAGTGCTAAGAGTTCTTTGTCATACACAAAGTAGTTCAGTTGAGTTACATTGAGCTTCTCATTGTGGTAAATGATTGGTTGGCTTCCTAAATTAGGACAGTGCTTATCCCAATGCCTAGCTTGTCACATTCTAGCTCAAATATCTTTTTGAAGTGGGCAAAGCTAGTATAAGAGTAAAGGTTAGTTTTTCCTTCACTTCTGCAAAACTTCTCTCCTCCTTTTCTCCCTATCTGAATTAGATGTTCTTCTTTGTCAAGTCGATAAGGGGTATGGCTAGGGTGTTGAAATTCTTGATAAATCTCCTATAAAACGATGCCAGTCCATGGAAACTTCTTACTTTGACATAAGTGGTCAGAGTTGGCCACTCTATAGTTGCTCTAATCTTATCTTTATCCATTCGCAAGCCTCCTCTACCAATTACATAGCCTAGGAACACTACTTCCTCCTGGAAAAAGCAATATTTTTTAAATTGCCGACTCAACAGCATTAGGTTTAACATAATCTTACTCCCATCCTTTTTGAACACGTACATGTTTCTGTATCCATCATCAATGACTCTTCTATCATAAAGCCAAGGTCAACCTAGTAACATATGTGATGCATACATGGGCAGCACATCACAAAGAATCTTGTTGGAGTAATTTCTAATTGTGATCGGTAGTAGTACTTGCCAATGACATGTAGTACTCCCTTCTCATTCAACCAATGTAATTTGTATGACTTAAGATGCGTGAGAGTTGACAACTTGAACTTCGTGACTAAGTTGACTGATGCCGTATTGGTATAACTACCACTATCCATAATGAGAGTACACAACTGGTCATTCACCTTGCAAGTGATATGGAACAAGTTCTCCCTCTACTCTTCCTCGTATGAGGGCTCCAGACTCATTGTACGTCAGACGAATAAGATCAATTGATCTAAGTCCTTGGCAAACACATCCTCTTCAATCAACTCATTCTCCTGGGTACTTTCTTTCTTGGCAAGAGTCTCTTCCTTGGGCTCCTCATCAGTATTATCTACTTCAAGCTTCACGGTGTCTCCTTAGATGACCATATTCCTTTGATTAGGACATTGAGTAGCCATATGTCCAAAGCCTTGGCATTTGAAACATTTGATTTAGCTCATTTTCCTTCTAAATCCTTCTCCTTTCTCATACGTCCGTGTTGGCACATTACCGTCAGGTCAGCCCTTCTACTTGACTTGGACATCCACCTTTCGAATTAGCTCGGTACTTGATTAGCCTCAATAACTTCCTCGACCAGGTCGCTCAGATGACTAATTCGACTTGTTAGAGGTTGAGTCGGCATTCTGTTCCTTCTCTACCTCTCTACTCATTGGGCTATTTGTATAGCCTCATCCATTGCAATGAATTGTTGGAGTTCCATGATGTCTTGGATATCACTTCTTAACCTAGTAAGGAATCTGGAGACTGTTCGCAATGATGGTTCCTCCACTTTGCAGCAAATCATAAGCATTTAGAACTCTTGAATATACTCATCAACAGTTCAGCCTCCTTATCTCAGCTCTTGAAACTATGAGAAAGTGTCTTATAGGTATGTACTGCGAACTGTGACCAAGATTAGACAAGGCCGGTCACTGGATGAGTCCGAGCTTGTAGAAAGCTCGAAAAAGCAAGTGATAAGGAATGTGTGAAAGGACAAAATGCAAATGAAAAGATTAAGCAAAAACCCATAAATAACTCTAAATGATATGATGCACTAATGGAACTTCTGAGGGCTTATAGTACAATTCGATATAACTCATAAATCAGTCCAGTGAAGTTATTCACCACCTAGCCTTGCTCAAGGGTTAGGATAAGAGTGATGTCGAGAGGAAACTGATAGTATTAACGTAAGGAAGAAAATGCTCAAAGTGTATTAATGTTTAATCTCCCTCTGATACAAGTACAAGGGGTATTTATACCCATTAATTAGGGTAACTTACCTAAAAGGGAAAAAACAAAAAAGGTATTTCCTAAGAAAGTAATGTACTAGATACAAAAGGATAAAAATAAATATATAAGGAAATCAATTATTAGTGGAATGAATTCTACAAATGATTCTACATACGTGGCGATGCTGTATTGGTAATGCCATTGGAAGATGTTGACAAAAAGTACAGCCAGCTTGCTTATCCAAGTAAAGGTGGATAAGTCAGTCTAGAGTTTCGCTATCTCGACTTCTTGACAAGGGAGGTGCAGAATCATTGGTCGGCTTTAACGCGAGTCAGTAATATGCAACTTAATGCATTATAGAAAGATGGGCAGTTAGTCAGCTTAGCATAAAGAGTGACTTGGTAAAGAAGTAGTTAGCTTCAGTAGGAGTCAACTGGAGTATAAGAATCAGCCTTACTAGGCCTTCCAACCCTTAAGTTTGGTTGTGAATCAAATGCCCAATAGTCTAATTCCTATCATTCCCTTCAAGTTGATTTGGATTTAGGATCAAATCGAATAGTTCTCAATCAGCTCATCGTCGGGGTGATATAAACTAAGGTTGGCAACGTTAAAGGTGTAAAAAAACCCCATAATCCTCGAGCAACTCCAATCCATAGGCATTATCATTGATCTTCTAAAGCATTCTAAACTGTCCTTCAGCTTTGACAAATAATTTGCTCCTACTCTTGCTCGAAAACCACTCCTTACTGAAGTGTAGCCATACCAAGTCTCCTTACGGGAATTGTTTAGCTATCTTATCCTTGGTCTTCTCTTGCATTCTTTTAGCAACTTAGCTGATATGCCGAGTGACTTTATCATAGATGTGCTAAAGGGATTGTGCTCTAACCAAGGTGTTAAGGTCCTTTTGTACGAGTATAGGTGTAAGGGTGTGATTAAGGGGGCAACTCAGGATTGAAACCATAGACCACATCAAAGCGAGTCTACTTAGTGATGCCATGTATGTCTAATTGTAAGTGAACTCAACCACTGGTAAGCAAACATCCCAATCACCCAAATTTTTTCCCATTGTAGCATGGGAGAGTGATCCCAAAATGCAATTAACCACTTTTGTTTGGCCGTCAGTTTGAGGGTGATAGGAAGTAGTGAATAGTAGTTTGGTCCCCATCCAATGCCACAAGGTCCTCTAAAGATGGCTTAAGAACTTCATGTCTCTATCATAGACTACACTTCTCGGTACGCCATGTATCTATATAATCTCCTATAAGAAAAGAGAAGCAATAGCCAAAGTATCATTAGTTTTAGAGCAAGGCACAAAGTGTATCATTTTGATGAACTGATCAACGACAATCATTATAGAATCTTTGCCTCAGTAGTTCATGGTAGTTCGAGAACAAAATCCATGCTTAATTCAATCTATGGTTTCATCGGGACAGACAAAGGCATTGCTTTCCCTTGCTCAGCTTAGCACCTAGCCTTCTTACACACAATAAAGCTTTCGACAACTCAATGTACATCTCTTTTCGTTTTTAACCAAAAGAATCGACCATTCAATAATTCATATGTTCTTTTCTCCATAAAATGTCCGAACAATCCACCACTGTAGGCTTCCCTAATTAGCAACTCCCTTAGGGAATAAGTCGGCACGCATAATCTTCTACCTCGGAACAAGTAGCCATCCTCCACATGATACTCGTCCACTATCCTTCCATTGGTGCATTGCAAAATTATGGGTCTAAAGTGTGGATCCTCAGAATATTATTCTTTAATACTTATAAACCCAAATAGCTTAGCCTACAGTTTAGTTAAAAGCACATGTCTTCTTAAAAGAACATCTATAGCTATGTTACTCTTTCCCTGCTTACATTTAATCATGAAATTAAATTCTTTAAGGAATTCAACCCATTTCACCTGCTACTTCGATAGTCTAGTTTGACTTCGAAGGTACCTCATTGACTCATGGTCGGTATATATGATGAACTCTCTTGGCAATAGATAGTGTTGCCATACTTATAGTTCTAGGATCAGCGTTAAGAGTTTTTTGTCATATACAGAGTAATTTAACTATGGTCCTCTAAGCTTCTTACTATAGAAGACAATTGGTTAACCTTCTTGCATTAGGATAACGCCTATTCTAATGCCTGATGTGTCATATTCTAACTTAAATATTTTCTGGAAATCAGGTAAGACTAATACTGGGGTAGAGGTCAATCTTTTTTTTACCTTAGCAAAGCTCTTCTCCTCCCTTTCTCCTCATCAAAAGTCGGCGTTCTTTTTTGTGAGCTCAATAAGTGGCACGGCGAGGTTGCTAAAATTCTTAATGAATCGTCTATAGAATGAAGCCAGTCTGATGCGTCTTTTGGGTCGAACACATGGAGAGGCACCACAACGAAGCAAACCAAACAAATAAGGAAAAGGTTAGTAGAGTCCAGGCAGCTGCCGAATGAATATGATGCACCACTCAATCCTACTCGGCTAATAATTCACCGGATATGACCTATCGATCTGAACGGAAAGGTCACTTGCCATTACTCCATGCTAAAAGGAATAGATAAGAGTTGAACGATAACGAAAACACTAAGATTGCTCAAAGTGAATAATTTCTATATTGATTAGATGATTGCTCGCATACAAAAAAGTGAGGGTTTATATAACTATCTACTAAAGTTACTTTACATATATGAAAAGATAAAAGGGTATTTTACAACTAGATTACATAAATAATACCAAAAGGGGTAAAAGGGGCAAAGAATATTTAGTGCAGAAGAGAAAAGAATCATTCTAAAATATTGTGTCAAAAGATATGTGTTGCTTGGCGGCTGAACATTAGGAATATGATATAAAGTAGACGGAAATAGGAAAGCATTGCAATCAGGGGCCAACCTGATCTGGATCAGGTCAAGGACCGATTAGTTCTTCTAAAGAGAAGTCAGCTTCATTTGGGGTCAGATACTTATGGTCGGATTAGAAGCTTACCCTGGCTACTCTTAGGCTGTCTCTTAGGATAAAGCGTTACCACTGAATAGGGGTGGATCTGATGCATGTAAGGATTTAATAGTCAGGTCAGCAGGAGATCAGCTTGGGATAGGAATCCTTTTCTCAGCTATGGCCTAGAGTTAATACCCTTTGAGCAAGTCCTTGGAGTCTTCTAGCTCGGCTCCACGTAATTGGTTAGAAAGGTTAATTCCTATCATCTACTTGAGGGTTAAAAAGATTTGTCCCAAAATCTAGAGTGGTCTTTACTCTTTCTTCTAGGTAACTTGTAGGGTCTTCTTCTACTGGTTGGTGAAGGATCAGATCGGACACATTAAAGGTAAAAGAAACACCATAGTCATCAAGCATACTAAAATAACTCAGATTTTTTCCTCGTTTACAAAAATTCCTTCCCCTGATACTACAAACCCTAAGAATATCACCTCCTTTTGGCAGAACATACACTTCTTCATGTTTCCATACAACTTCTCAGTTTGTAAAATGTTAAATACCTGCAAAGATGTTAAACATGGTTGTTCAAGTTGATGCTGTATATCAAGATGTCATCAAAGTACATGGCCACATATCATCCAATCAGAGGTCGCATTACATGGTTCATTAACCTCATGAGTGTACTTAGTGTATTAGTAAGTCCAAACGGCATAACCAACTATTCATATTGCATGGTTAGTTAAGTTCTTTTTTTAAAGTTTAGGAAAATTAGATTTCTTAGGTTTTTTTTTTCTTAAAATAATAAATTGATAAAAAATATTAACATAGCTTAGTTTTAAATATAAAAACAACCCATCTACTAAATATTTTATTCAAAAAAAGAACTACGATCGGTTTTGTCCTGACTAGTGGGTATGTAGGGACCTTCGAAACAACCGTTTAAAAATAAAAATAAAAAAAAAATTTCCTTTTTTTTTTATAAATTTGTAATGAAAAAATAAATAAATAATCACTTTAGTCGTCTTTTGCTTATTCAGGTATATTTTTAGCATTTTTAGAAAATTATAAAAATAAAAGCCCATCAATTTTTTCTTTAATTCTCACATAGTAACTTAATCTTAATAAGTTAACCTCCGAACCTGATTTTCTAGTTCAATTTTCTAAAAATTGATTTTTTTACAATATCTGTAGACTAGTAGTTAAATTAAGGTTTTCCAACCCAAAAACCTTAATTTTATTTTTTACTGGTTAAACTAATTAGAGACTATTTTTTTTTAAAAAAAAAAAATTCCTTTTCTTAATTTAATGTTGAGTAAGTTATATTAAACGGGCTGAGCTTGATATAAATTAAATTAAGGAAATTGAAATAGAGTTCAACACATGCCATTTTATGGAAAAGATGCAGTTATTATAGAAAACATGCAATTTTTGGAAAAGGTCCAATTATTATGGAAAAGGTAAACTTTATTGAAAATATGGAATTATTATAGAAAGAAGCAATTGTTATTAAACATATGCAATTATTATGAAAAATTCTTAAAGAACTAATATTGTAGGTCATGACTTTTTTTCTAAAAAAAAATCCTAATAATCCTGATTTTGCAAAAATGCCAATTAAAGATTTTTTTATTTTATGAAAACCCACTAAGTGACCAAAAAATATCTTTACTTTCTACCAAAAACCCTAAAATGAATAATTTGTTAAAAATGAAAATTTAATGAAAAACATGAAATTTCTATCTATAATATCCAAATTTTTGTGAAAAGATTCAATTTCAACAAAAAAGACATGAACTTTAATCAAAAGATGTAATTTTCCTTAAAAAAAATACAAATTTTTAATTGCAAAATATGCAAAAAAAAAATGTAATTTTACAAGAAATGCATTAAAACATGTAACAAATACCTAACCAATAAAAATTTACATAAAAAGACATGAAAGAAACTCGTGTTAGTAATTATTATACATCAAAATTCTAATCATGTAAATTCTATGCAAACACTAATATTACATTAATAGAATAATTAAAAAAAAACTAAAAGTATCACAAAAACTAAAGACCTGCATGAAAAAAAAATTAAAGTCGATACAACTAATTATTAATAAATTTCAAAAAAGTTACAAAAACTAAAAGAACTATAATAATAATAATAATAATAATAATAATAATAATAATAATAATAATAATAATAATAATAATAATAATAATAATAATAATAATAATAATAATAATAATAATAAACACAAAACTACATCTACCTACTGCAAGTGCAGGTTAGATATGGTTTAGGGGATGTTCGCAAGTCAGGTTCAAATCGAGTCATAGAGCTCCAGATAAGTTACGGGTCAAATCCTTCACAAACCAATAACAACGGTCAAACCAACTTCACATAATGTTTTCTAATCAGTATTTTGACAAGGAAAAAGAAGATTTATGAGGATGTTATTGATGAAACTTCTATTGGTGTAGCTGCCTCAAGTTTTGTAGTAGTTTTTAGGAGTTTGAAGAGTAAGCAGTAACAGTAGTGTTTGGGTCGTGACAATTAGAAGTGATTCTCATTGGATGAAGGGTGATTTTGGTGTTTTTAGGTGTAAAGAGCTCAATGGTGAGGTTATTCTGGTATTAATGTAATGTTCCAAAGGGAGGCCGATGATAGGTGCTTAGGTTTGAATATAGATTCTACTAGGGACTACAGCGGCTTACATGTGAGGTTGGGTTTGGAAGGTCTGGTGGTGGTGAGTCTTGGAGGTGGTAGTTAGCATCAGTGTTGTATGTAGAGTTGGTACATGAAGAGAGAGAAAGCTCAACTATATTGGCTATGGAGGTCTAGAGAAGGAAAATCTAGTTTCAAATTATTTTGGGCTAACTCAAACGGAAATGATTATATTATTGAACTTCTTGACTTTGATTCATTATATAAATGCACTTAGATTGGGATTTAATCTTCAAGATTAATTAAAATTGGATTTGAGTTCGTTATTGATATAAACCTTAAAGTTTTATTTTTAGATCCGTTATTATTAGTTTTTAACGTGAATATTTTATATTAAATGGATGTAAATGAGATTTTGGGAAGATTTGCATAAAAAATTTGATAAAAACATATCAATTCAACCCCAATTTGAAGAGAAAATTTCTATGTATTTCTTACTCCTCTATTTCTCTCTCTCTTGCATCTATTTGGCTGAGGAAGAAAGAAAACCACTTGACTAGTACATGACCTTGGCTAGGGGAAAAATATGAAGTGCGACTTTTGTAACCTATTCATCCAATACGCGTATTCGTACCACTAAGCCAGTAGCTTTTTCCTCAACATTTTGTGTCATTAAATTTATTTAACCATGATCCCTAGGCCGAATATGTATTGGGTTGTCTAACCTAAACCAAATCGATCCAATTGTTTCATGAATTAATTGAAGCGACCCTAAAACAATTGAATAACTAAAAATATACATACATAAGGTATTTTTCACGTGTAACTTATTTTTATAAATCTTGAGTTCTAATTTAATCTGTCTAGTTTATTCAAAAGTTCAATTTAAATTCAATGAAGATTGAATGAAATCCCCATTTGAAACTTTCAACAATTTTAGCTGAATAAACTTTATGGCTCCAAACATTCCATTGGACTTCACTTAAAAATCTTCATTTCAAATAAGATGCAATTTTTCAAGGACTCAAAATTTATCAAATTACATATATATCTTTGATTACAAATTATCTTTCTCAACATTAAACAACCCATTGACTTAACTCATACACTTTTAGACACTTTTCCTTTTTAATTTTTCCATTTTTTCAAATTTTTATATTTTTTTCTAGTTTTCAACTTTTACATATTTTTTTAGAAAACTTGGCTAAAAATAAAAATAAAGATAAGAGGGTGACAAAAATGAGGTGTCTACAATTACATTAACAATCCCTTAATTGTTGTGCACTGAAAATGGGTTTATATGTACATGATTGTTATTATCTAACTCAAGCTCACCACTTTAAACCTTCTCATTGAAGATCATTCTTAGAATTCTTGTTAGAGTCACCTTTCTGCTTGGTGAGGAATTAATTCCTTTACACATTTTCCACCAGTACGAAGAAGGAGTTGAGAGACAAATTCTCAATATATACAACATATTTTGTAAACATCCCTTGCATACATATCTTAACTAGTTCTTTCTCATTATAAATGTCCTGAATGTCTAATGGGTGTTCCATGAAATGCTTGATGTAATCTATGAAGTACCCTTCTAAACACTGTCAAATGCATCCTATGTCAATAATGGTTATTTGTTATTGAGTCTTAAAGAATTTTTGGACAAACACCTTGCACATCATTCCTTAGAAATGTACAGATTTTGGAGGTACGTTAACATACCATGTGCATGCCTTCTCAATTAATGATTTCAAGAACCCCTTTAACTTAAGGTCATCATCAAAGCCATAGACATCTAATGTCTCGACAAATTTATGGAGATGATCCATTGCTCCCTTACTTTCTGTTAAACTCAATGAACTTAGAATTGGTGTAGTCCTTAGGGTAGGACTTACCAATAGCCTCCTAAGGGTACAGGAATTTCATATGAGGATGTTAATAGAAGACCTTGCTTATATCTATTTAATGTCCTTCGTTATGTCTTCCGTCGTCACATAGGACAAAATAGCAAACGTATGATTGACTACTACTTGGAGCATTGGTGTAAGCCTATGGGGTGCAATTATGCCAAACATTAGAGGTTATACGTTGCACCTATAAGAGGAAAACCCTCCAGGGTAGGCCCTTACTTCCTTAATTGTAGGTGTATTGTAAGCTAAGGTCGAATTCTACCATGCTTAGTAGGAACTACATGAAAGTGACTGAGGACTACTTAACAATACAGGTATTCTCCTATATGGCATGTTGATATAGATCTACGGATGAACACACGAATCCGATATCACACAAAAACCAAGGGGTGAGTCTGGGCTTACAAAAAACTCAAAGAAGTTGATGGTTTAACAAATCCTACGTACTAACTAAACGAACATAACGCACCATAGAACCACATATAGACCTAAGACTTGTCGAATGTGACGTACTGGTCCGAGTGATAGGATTGCTCACCACAATCCTTGCTAAAAGGATTGACAAGAACCAATAGAGGGGAGTTTTCCAATAGAAAAGTCTCAAGGGTTTTTTATTAAAATGTCAAGTCTGCTTAAAACCCTATATAAGTGTTCTATTTATACAACAAGGGTAAAGCTATAAATATAAGAAAAAGGGAAATTCAAATAACATAAGTAAAATAGGTAGTTACACAAGATTTTCGAGTGAGAGGCTGATGTTGGATTCCAAGGAACTATTGGAGACCTTAAAGCCTTAATCTGGGTAGATTTGAGATTTTATATGGTCTATCTTGTTTAGGGCTACTCTGATATGTCCGTGGCTGATCTGATGTTGCCAAGGCCAACCTCCGAATGGCTAAACCGAATTGGTATGGCAATGACCGACCCAAGGCCGACCTAATAATAGTAACTAACCTTACATGATCGTACCAATCTAACATAGGCATGGCTAACTCGTTTGGAGCTAACCAACTAACCCGAGTAGAACTGGCCAAGCCAAGCTAAAAAGGCAGGATAGACTTAGTATAATAAGGAAGGCCTAATGAAACAGGGCACTAGTTAGCCAAGACAGAACTTTCCAAGTAAGGTAAGTCTTCTTGTATGGATGAAGCTCATAGACAAATCTCTCTAGGGGCTTGATTAGTGTAGAGCAAGGCGCATTCAACATTACAAGGTAGACCCAACAGAGTAAGGCAGGCCATTCGTTACTAATAGAACTCATAAATAAGTCAACAATTCGAGTAGAGCTCGTGAACAGCCTCCTATATAATCTAAAACAAGGCATGTCATCCAATCGGTACTTGGAATCCTATCACATGTATTACTGGTGAATTGTTAGCAACAAGTGCTTGCATGGTCCTAAGTGCTAGCACATCCCCTAGATGCTTGCATGGTCTCAAGTGCTTGCACAAACTTAGGTGCTTATACAGTTGCTGGTGTAATAGTGGCCTCCATTACTTAGATTTGGTTAACCCCTTCATGTTGGATCTCATGCTCTTGATGTTCCCATTGTATGCGATCTTCTTACGTATAGGAACCATTTCGTTAAGTTTCTTTACCCTAGTAGAGTTACCAAATAATTTATGGTAAGGTAACTATAGCTTATCAATTACGTGCAACAGGCATACCAATTAATCTAAGAGATGTCTTAAATTGATGGCATATAGAAGAATGTTATTAGGAAGAGAAAAAATAGGCAAACTTAGTATCTCAGATGTATATGTGTAACATTGAATCAAATTTGATGTTCTTCATCATTCTTGAATTAATCTTGATAAATTGCTTATTTTATCTTCTATGAAGTGATTCTGGTAGAGTTTTGATGTTTATTGTAAATTAGTCAATGCTCTAAAGTATCAAACGAAAGAAGGAGCCTTCTATTTATAGAGTTGGAGGTTGATATTGTTCATTAGATAACTTCGAGGATAGATGGTAGAGATTGAGCACTATCATTAAAGCCTTTTCCTTTTCTTTAGCCTTCATGATTTAAATATGACCTTGGATGTATTTAAGGCTTATGGCTATTAAAGGAAGCCCATTATTGCCATAAATAATTCTAAACCACAATTAAGTCTTCTTAAGGCCCATTATATAAAGCTAAATGAAACTCAAATGTGATAGGAATCAACCCCTTGGGGCCAATCAGAAGAAGCCAAGCTCAAGGCCTTTAAGGGCTCACACGGAAAATACTGACTCCAAGCCATAGCCGAAACGAGGACTCCTATCTTGATCTGACTCCTAACCGGCTTGTCTGCCAGATCCTCACGTGTGTTTAACATGTTCTTGCCCAACAGTAAAGTCCTATCCAGAAAACAGCTCAGAACTAGCCGAGCTGAGCTCCCAACCTGATCTACTAACATTTGACTTCAAGACAACTGACCTTTTGTTAGGCTAATTGGCTCTCGACCTGATCTAGATCAGGTCGGCCCTTGACCATAACGCATTCGTAATTCCACCTATGTTGTATCATATTCCTAATGTCCAGCCACCAAGCGGCATGTGTCTTTTGACATAATGTTCTAGAATGATTCTTTCTTTTCTATACTAAATATTCTTTATCTCTTTTACCTCTTTTAGTATGTTTTATATAACCTAGCGTAGAATATCTTTTTGTCTTTTCATACTTGTAAAGCAACCCTAGTAAACAGGTATATAAACCCCACTTTCTTATCAACAATTCCATTGAGCAAGGAATTGTAGTGAATGACCCTTTAATTCGAACCGGTATGTTATATCCGGCAAATTATTGGCCAAGTAGGATCGGATGGTTTGTCATATCCATTTGGTAACTATTTAGACTTTGCTAACTTTTTCTTTGTTTCTTTCCAATTCACTCCATTGTGGTATCTCTTTATGTGTCTGACCTTGGAGACACATAAAAATGAGCTCAAAAAGACCACTTTTGAGTCCATTTTTTGCACACAAGGCAATCAAGTAAGATCGAGAGTGAAAAATCTAGCAACCCTTTTCTAAGCTTATCAAGTGAAGTCTCCTAAAGATACCTTAATTGGGTCCAATTTCCTATGCTATATCACTACCCCAACAAATCAGTCCATGATATTAAATTGGGTAAAAATTCAATTACCAAAATACCCCTTTTATAGATGGTATGCTCTATTATTTAATTAAATAAATAAAGAGAAAGAGAAGAGATAAAGGGAAGGGGGGAAGGGAGAGAGAAATAAATAAATATAAGAGATAAAGCAGAAAGAAACGATTTGATGGCATGCTAACGTTAAAGAGAGAAAGAAAGCAATCATATATCATTAAGGGAGTAGACGATTTAATGGGCACAGCATAAGAAAAATGATTCTGTAGCATTGCATTTGATTTATGATAACACTGGAAAAATGGTATAGTGAACACACTATTATAAGTGTTCACAACACGATCTTATGTATTGTATTTTTTGGATTATTTTTTGTGTAACTATATTTGTAGGATTAGTTTTAAAAATTATAATATTTTTTTCCTTTTTTGATAACAATTTTCAAAAGTTAGCAAAACCTTAAGTAGTAATTATAACATTTCTAATTGGATGGATGAAGTAATAAATGAGTTTAAGTAGTGGGGTACTTGTCCTACTTGTACTTTTGTCATACCCATTTTTCATTTTGATGAATGGAAATCAAAATGTACTCATATCTTACTTTCAAAAGTATGTAGAATAATACCTTTAACCTTATTAATGTAAATGACAATGAAAGTTAACAAATTTGATAAAACAATGGATAAATGCTATGAAGCATTTAAACTTCGCATTTTTTACACTATATCTGGAATGAAAGAAAGAATTAGGAAGGAAAGAAAGTGAGATGAAAGAAAATGGAAGGAAGGTTTTATGAGGTATTTGATTCCCTCTAAAGTGTTTGGATAATGGAAAGAATATTAATGATTAGTAAAGACAAAAAAAAAAGAAGATGAAACATCCCAATTAGTTTAGTGATTTAATTAAATCATAAAATCCTTTTAATTAGTATCATTAGAAATCACTTATTAATAGTTAAGTACTCATTTTAGTAATCTTCATTACAATTCCAGCTTTAGTCTAAGTGTTTTCTTTAGTATGGAAGTCTAAACTAAGGTTTCAATTTGATTATTCTAAAATCCCTATTTTACATGCTTATTAAGTATACTAAATTTTACTTTACGTATAAAATGTAAAGATTTTATTAATACTTTACCTTATAATATTTTTATATAAGAGTTATTATCCTAAATATTGTATATGTTCTTATTTTAATTGATTCTTTATTTTCTTTTTTATATAAACACCATCCTATATCCTAGAAAGTTCTAAAAGGTTCCAGAACGATTTATCCTAAAACCCTACCCTAAACCTTATTTCTTATTTTCCCCCCAACCATAATTGTCATTCTCTCTCTCGACTCTCATTATCTTGCTCTTACAACTCATCATTACTTGTCTCACTCATGACATTTTTTTTTTCAGACCCCCCAATCCCCTTTTCCCTTCCTCCTTCTCTCGGCAAATGGAACCCCCCAAACACAAGCCCCCCCTCCCTCCTTCTTCGTTTTTCCTTGATTCTTCCCTAACCCTAACCTCAATTCCCATGTATTGGATTCCTTCCCTACTGTCTAATCCCGTTGACCCTAATTCCCTTTCGCCATCTATTCTTTTCTTCAGACCTCCACTCCATCCCCTTAATCTCTCTTGCCGACATTGTCAATTAGACTCCAACGACCCAATCTCCCTTTTGCTATCTTAATTCCTCAATTAGCCCATACCCTAAATTCTACTTGAAATTCTCTTGCTAATTTCATTTCATTTCATTGGACAACTTACCCTATTTAAATTCCTCACATTTCAAGCTTTTTTCGATAATTAGCATTGGTTAATTATTTTACAGACTATAATTTTTGTATTGTTGTTTATGATAGGTTCTCATTTGACGTCAAATTGTGCCCATCCGGTGATTTCATCTCAATTTAAATTTGCAAGCCATTTTGATTTAAATTTTCGATACCATTTACACAATGTATTGTTTTTATTAATTATTTTCCATTATTAGTGTGAAAATAAGTATTCGTTAGTATTCAATTACTGCTATTCAATTATTCGATTATCTTGTTTTATAGTATTTTTTTTTTATATAAAAGTTACTGTTATATATAATATATCATAATTCAGAATATTGGTTATAGATATATAGATGTTAGGGTCAAATTTTTATTTTCTATTGTATATAAGTTGGGTTACTCTTTTCTATTTTATTATAGAGTTATATTAATGTTCGTATCCTCTACTAAGTCCCAATTGTAGATTTGGTATACTATGATACTACTCTCTTATTAGTATGTCTTATTTTTTATATCAATGGTATTACGATCTAAGTATTTTTATCACATTAGTATTATGAATGTATAGCATATTATATTATGTATAGTATGTCCGTTTTATTTGTTGATTAGTATTATATCATTCCTTATGAAATTCTATGAATCATACTATTTTTTGAATAAGTAAGTATTATTTTATTACCATATCAATTCGATAGTCTATATATTTTGATACTCTAATTATGTTTTCACTTTATATTTCCTTTTATATATACATATATATCATACCTTACGATTACTATAAATAATTGATCTTATATAGTTATATCAACTTTTTGGCTTAATTGTATTACGTTCTATTTCTATTCTAGAATTATTATTGGATTTAAGGATTTTCTTACAAGACCTTAATTGGATAGATTATAGGTTCATAAATAACTTCTAGATAAGACTTAGTCTTAGAATGCTTAAAAGTTAATGTGTTGCTTGTTTTTCATTTAGATTTATGGTGTTTGGTTTCCTTTATTGAGGTCTAAGCTTTTGTTCAGATTGTGAGATTGGAGTCCTGTTTTTACTTATGGAGCGATTCTAAGTACATGGTGCTAGTTGTTTGCTTATGCTTGCTAAGTTAGAAGTAATCTAATCGGACTAACCTATATTAGACCTAATTGATCTCAATTGCTAATTGTGCTTGACTTGCTTATTCTGAAGGCCCGTAGTGGCAGATCTTTAGAGAGGCAACTACTGATTATGTGCGAGGTTTCTCTAGTAGACTTTCATATGGGATGACGCAGCTAGAATATTAAGTCTCTATACTTTAGACTCTAGGCGTAAATGACTTAAAGGAAAATGTATATTTATATTCACCTATGTATGTGGATAAAGATTAAGTGTGACGGGGTTATGAATACCCCTTTGCTGTTTGTTGGCCTAATGTAAGATAATTAAACTGCTATTTGTATTCTTTTGTTATATCTGCATTTCTACATGTGAACGATCAAGCTTAGCATTCATATGTGTTTTGTGCATTCATACTGGGCTTCAGTTCATTCTTTTCTTTTTTACATATTAGATTTGAGAATTACCTTATTTATGAGGAAATATATGTTGGTGATGTCTAAGAGAAGGATGGAGTCGAGTACCTTTATTACTATGATTACTAGGATAGGATTTATTTTCGTTTTATTGGAGATTTATGTTATGTTGAGAGTTATGTTCTCTAAGGAGATGGACTCCTTTTCTGATACTTGATGATTTAGTTACTTGACTTATCTTATGCTTTTGGTTATGAGTCAATACACTTTTGAATTTTGTTGGATATTTCAAATTTTTATGAGGTTATGAGTGGATGTGGTTACCTACTCTTTGGTGGTTTATATCTTATTAATTTGTGGACTTAGAGGCCTCGACATATCTTGGACTAGCTAGAATATGTGGCGGGTTATAGCTCTCATTTAGGGTCATAAGGTGTTACAGTTTTAGGTGACATTAGAGCTAAAGGTCAAGGATCCTTAAAAGAGTAATTCTATTATAATATATTGGATGATAAGTCAAGAACTAAGATACTTCAAAATATTATTAGATTAGAGTTAGTAAATAAGAAAGGAGAAGACAAACAAAATAAGATAGTAAAAGAAGACAAAGGTTTTTATCAAAAGAAGAAGAAGAAGAAGTGAAAGGGAGTACATAGTAAACACAAACTATGTATATTCATGGGGTTTTATTATGAGTTAAGTTTTTATTGTTATTTTTTTTATGATTAAAAAAGGGTAATAGTATTAATTATTTATTTATTAATACTATTTAATTATTGTTATAAGATAGGTATAAGGTGTCATAAAACCCAACCTTATATACTTTAGAGTATAGGTCTTAAAATAGAATATGATACCCTAACTTCATACTTATATCTCATTTGTGAGAGTAGGTTTTGAAAAATTATTACTCTAGTAACTTTCATTACCCACCTAGAACCTACTAAGTAAAGTAAGATCTAGTTTGGTACCCTATATAATAAGATTACCTACTCATTCCTAGTTAATATAAGTCCTAGAGGAGGACATGATACCTTAACTTCATACTCATATCTCACTTAATGAGAATAGGTTTCGAGAAATTATTATTTGAAACTTACTTTGTAACTTTCATTACTCACCTAAAACTTATTTAATAAAGCAACATTTGGATGGTTATCTTATATGACCAAGTTACCTATTCCCCCTTAATTTCCTCCCCTCTCTAATCTATCCTTCCAAATTCCTTCGTCCTAAATGTAGTGTTAGTGTTTAAATATTCAATTGCACATAACATTGCACATTGAATTCGAATTTCATGAATTTATCTATAAAAAAAGCTTACAAAAGATACTTTAATTTAATAACATGGTTTGTTTGATTAATCTTTTTCTTATATTTTTTGTGTCTTTTCAACATATATTTCAATCTTATATTTGATAAAAATAAAATATAAAAAAGATTGAAATATATAATTATATATACACCTCCATTTTAAAAATTAAGTACCTAACTAATCATTATAAACTTGAATTTATCAACCCTATATTTTATTTATTTTATATCAATACCAATTCAAATATTCTTTTCCAATGCATGATATATATATATATACAAATACATATTTTTAAAATCTTTTCTTTAAGATTATTTGAATTTTTACTTTCTAATTCTCATGCTCCAATAACTACTTTCATAATGATTATGAAATATAAATAGACAAAATATAGATAAGATAACTTTCCAAAAGTTAGATTTCAAATTGATATAGATAAATATAAATTTTTTTAAAAAAAAGATAATCCAGGTAAGACTATAAAATCATAATATTTTAAAATTTAACTGTATGTTCCAACATTTGTTCACACTTACTTTTTATCATCTTTACGATATATTAATTAATAAGCGACAATATAAAATAATCACTATTAATAAACATGGCTGAAAGGATTTTAAAAAAAGCTCGATTAAAATTTAACATGAAAAGAATTTAGATTATTTTTCTGTAAATTTGACTAAAAACATTAAATATGTAATACAATAAATGTAATTAAAATTAGTATTATCAATCCAAATTGATTGATACAGTTCAGCCCAATAAACCCACTAATGTTATAAAAATGGTTCGATTTAACCTCTACTAAAACATTAGTCGAATTTTGGCCTTACCCCTTTCACATCAGCCTTCAAATCTAAGATTGAAACACTAGTTAAAATCCTTAACAAAAATGTATTAAAATAAAAAATGAACACCGTGTTTAAATGGCTAAATATCAATAGAAAGCTAAAGAAATTAGTGGAAACTAAAGGAACTTATGTGGTTGGTTGTTACATAAATTTGATGAAATGCATGAAAGTGGGTTTGTTTTCTTTCTTTTTAAATTTGGAGAGAAACTTATGAAAATAAGTGGAAAGTTGATAAAATTATAAAATAAGGCCTATGATGAGGGAGAAGTAAAAAAAAAAAAAAGGAAATTTTCATAGAGAAAAATTTAGTCTTGTTAACATATAAAAAAAAAAAATTCATGAATTTCCCTTCATTTTCAATTTTTTATATCCAAACAAGAATAAATATTATATTTCTTTTTTTTTTCTTTTCCTTTCCACAAGTTTTTCTCTATTTTCACTTTCCTTGTTAGTTTGCTAAATAAGATTATAAAAAAAGAAGAGAGAAAAAAAAAGGAAAAAACCTTAATTTGAATTTAAAAAATAAATAAATAATTTTTCATTTGATATACGAATATCATTAGACAGTTCATTATAAAGTTTTGAATCTGTCTGACTCATTAAAAACACTATAAGGTTTAGGTTGAATTCCGGAAGTAGTTTTTAAACTCTATAAAGTTTTGCCGGGTGTTAGGATATAGAAAAAACTCGACAGAAAACCTAAATTTGATTAAATATAATGATATGATATTAGTAATTTAGTAATAGTTGTAAATAATAAAACATAATAATTAATAAAAAATATTTTACCTCTTTCATATTTTATCTCTTGAAAAAACCTTAGTCTTATCTTTTTTTTCTCTCTTATATTTTTTTGACTCTTCTCTCTTGCTTTTACTCTCTCTCTTAATAGGAGGACACATTTTTCATTAATCGTATATTAATTTAAAATAAAAAAAAGTTAGTTTAGTTTTAAATAATTATGTATTGTTTGTTTTATTATTTAAAATAATTCATATGTTATTTACTTTAATTTTTATGTACATCTATAAATCAAATGGTTGGATTAAGTTTTTAATGAATTTTATAAAAGCCTATAATAGTAAATTCTGAAAACAAGATAAAAATTTTATAGAATATCTGATAAGGATTTAAAAAGCATTATAAGGCAGCAGCTTATGTTTGAGTTTTACAAAATTCGTTTCCTTCCCGCATGCCGTATCGATAGCATTCTTAATTAGATAACTAAAATTATAAAAAGGAAAATCTTAAGTTTTTCTTAACTAATAAGAACATCTGGATCCTGCGGTCGTGTCGCTCACCTGTTGGCAGCTTTGCCAAGCAACCGGAGAGAAGCTGCTAAAATATTACATGTTGTCGTCGCCTTTCTTGTAAAGAAAACGGAACCTAACTCTCGTGACCTTTCTCCTATCGTGGAGAGAGCAAGAGAGAGAGAGAGAATGGGAGACGTGGAGAGGGTGAAGGGCGAGGCACTACGAATAATTGGAGAAAACCAGAATCTACCTCGTCTTGTCGTTTTTGATCTCGATTACACTCTCTGGCCATTCTACTGGTACTCTTCTTCTCTCTCTTAAACCTTCATATACTCTCTCACTCTCTCTTTTAATATATGTATATGCAAGTCCATGGAGATTACAATACAACCTGCTTGCACAATATGGAAATCGATGATAGGCTCCTTTGACATAGAAGCAGTTAAAGAAATGTTCAATTAGGAATTTGCGTTGTTCAATACCTTCAGAGATGGATTTTTGGGGATAAATGTACTCTGCTTTAATTTTATGCCAATTTTACAATTGATTCTACGGTTGAACTTTGCTGTGTTTTAGTGCTTATCAGGGAACGTGATGGTGGGAGGAAGAGTTAGTGGCTTGCTACGGGTTGCCTTGGTTAATTATGGCATATTGACTTCCACCACCCGTACCATTCCCTACTCATTGGTGCAATTACTTTCGATTAGTTCTATACTCGAGAATTATAGAAATCAGATGTTGAGAAAAGTTTGGAAAAACAATTTTTATGAATTAAATGCACCCTTGACATTTTTCGCTGATGTTCTTTTCATGCTGTTAGAGTTTTGGAATGATTGCAAATCTAAAATAGCTTTTAGGGTCATGTTTCAGTTGTTCCTTTAATGTTAAACGGTTCATGTCCGTCATACAAACATAAGTACTGGGCTTCATACATGGTGTGGCATTTCCTTGAGCTTGAAAATTGGAAGTTAGTTGTAAACAAGATTATGAGATATTTTCTTCACATTAGGGCAATGTTAATTGGCATTTTTCTATGCATTATCAGTAACATTATGTGATCGATGCTCCATTTCCCAATTATCAGTTGATATCTCTAATCTAGCTCATTGTAGAGCTAGTATATGATCCTGTGCCCTGCGCTGCTTGCCTTTTAGAAGGCCATATAAAACAAGCATTGACGTTACTAGTATGGAGTGTAATTAGTTGATGGATGTCTTTGTAAATTAATAGATGTAAACAACTTACCTTAATCTGAGTACTTTTTCTATGTCTATATATCGGGTGCACAAAACTTAGTAACTTAGTTTAGCCTGTTATTTGAAACTTGATGTCTCTCTAGAGTAGATTTGCTCAAAAGCAATGCTGTACTGTCATTTGTAAACTTATGATGCCACATTGATCTGTGTTAAAATTGTGTGATTCAAACTCATATCTATCAGAATTCAAACGGGGATCCTCTACTATTTATTTAGCTTCCACTTAGCTATCCATCTGAATTGATGCATGTATTCCTAAAGCTAAATATGTTATATCCTAAATACAAATAGCACATGAAAATTAACAGCACATATGGGGGAGAAACTTGTTCTGGACTGGAGGAAGAACTAAAAGAATACTGCAGTCATTGTGTTTTACCATTTTAAATTTATGCTTTACGGATATTGTCCTCAATTCAAGAAGTTTCAAATTTAGGACTTTAGTACTTCTACTTTATCAAAGTATAAAAGAGCACAGATAGAATTCTAGTCATTGTAGGTCAAAATATGTCACTTCACCCTTTCCCTTTAAAGAAGGGACATGATAATGATCAGATTGGTACCTTCTGCCATGTTTCAAGACCCATTGCTTTGGTTGTTTTTATAACATCACTATCTTAGTGAGTTCAGCATATCATGCCTCTAGTGTATGTGCTAATTGCTACATTGCACCAAAAGAAAAGCGATGATGCAAAAAGAAAAATGCATCCATATGCGTACAGGTGATGGTGACACTGTCCTTTGGTGATTGATTTTCTTTGGGATGCAGGGCTGTACCATCCAATGTGGAGGCTTGAGGTCCTGGCTATACTGTTATATTTTTATTAAAGTGCAAAATTCATCTTATTGAAAAGAATCAGGATGAAGTAATCAAAATATAATCATCTCATTCCCTTGCACAAATTAATCATTCAAATTTATTGTCAGTGAATTCGGCTATGAGGATGAAACTCCATATCTCTATGCAGAGGCCATGGGCATATTGCATGCACTTAAGGAGAGTGGAATCAATGTGGCTGTTGCTTCTAGAACACCGACACCTGATATTGCAAAAATATTTCTTGCTAAATTAGGAATCCAGTCAATGTTTGTTGCCCAAGTAAGTCAAATTGCCCCTTTTCATGTTGTCTTTATTTACCAATATTTTTCTTTCTTTTCCAAATAAGCTGTGTGTTTTACTTGCCAATACTTTGTGTTTCTCTGTTGAATTGATTTATAGGAAAATTATGTTTGTAGCCTCCTATATATGGGGTCAAACTAAATATTACTTTACTTTTCTAGCAAGCTAAATGAGTATTTGTCATGTACAAAAATATACTTCAGCTATGGATTTAAGTGATCTCTTTGCATCACTTTTGATAACATTTAGGACTTATTTCGACCTACTTAAAGCCCTCATTTTGTAGCAATTTCATAAGTTTGTTGATCTATTTAACTCAAAAAAGCATATTTGAATTCGACTCCAAATATATGGACTCAGGTTATACTTATTCTGATTAGATACTCTATACTATGGGAAACAATCTAATGTAGTAGTAGTATATTCAATCCACTTTGAAGAAACATAGGCTCAAATATTTTTAAGCAAGGAAATGTATCTATCATGGCCGTTGAGTTCTTTTTTATTTGGATGCACTATATTCTTTGTAATTTATGTTTTTTGCATGAAAGAAACAACAGGACTCTTGATGGTCTAAAAAGAAGCTGTCGTAATGCTAAAGTAGGTCTGTAACTCTTACTTCAATGGCACATAGGGCAGTTTTTTGTTATTTTTTCATCCATCCTTTATCCTAACGAGTTTAGATGGAGCTGGAAGTAGTCTTGTTTATGGGTTTGTGTAATAGTACCTTTGTATGGAATTTCATGTTTATATGTAGAAAGAAAAAAAAAGCAGAATTTCAGCTACTATTGATATAATGGATGAGCAGTTGCATATATTAAGCCGATAGCATTTTGCAAGTCAGTTTAGGTTTATCTATCTTGGACCTCTGTTTGATTAATGATGACTTCATTGTTAAATGTAGGAAATATATCCCAGCTGGACACATAAAACTGAGCATTTCAGTAGAATTCACAATATCACAGGGGCACCATATGACTCAATGCTCTTCTTTGATGACGAGGACAGGAACATTCAATCGGTTAGTGTCTTTATTCACCTCAAAAGCTCCACTCCAGTTGTGGGGAGTATGCTTGATTGCCAAATCTTTATATCAGCTCACATAAGTACTATTATGTGATAAATATTAAAAGCTCCTACCATATTTGAATGTTTAACATTTTACATCAATTTTGTTAGTGCTAAACTCAACAAACTTCCATCAAAATCCTAGCTTACAAGTAAGGAAGAGTAATGAGTAATAAACGTCAAGAGCCCACACCATATCTGTAAACTAAACTGTTTGATAAGTTGGTTATGACACTAAACTCAACATGGTATCAATGAGAGAGGTTTTAAGTTTGAATCCCTGCATTTAAGAGGTTGTGCTTTTTATTGATAGGTTTCTAAAATGGGAGTGACAAGCATTTTGGTCGATAGGGGAGTAAACCTCAGTGCTCTAAGGCAGGGATTAGCGGAATTTACTCAGCGGAACTCAAGCAGGCAGAATTAAATCAAACTCAACTCCATGGTGCCTCATCTTTCATTCAGATTGGGTGGATATCGGGAGTCTTCCAGGAGTTATGTGTCTGACATCATTTTTTTTGAAGCTTAAAAGTTTTAGAGCTCTTGATTAGACAATGAAATGATTTGTAAAAGTTGTATCTCCATGTTAGAATCTGGGCTTCTTTATTTCCACCAAGAGATCTCAGAAGCACAGGGGTGGGATCTGCCATTCTCTTGAGAAATTACTTACAGCATCCATTATTTATACGAAATGATTATTTGTACAAGTCATTTCATATGAAAGTCGACTTTCTACCCATATGTAGTTCATATCGCACCACTATTTATACCAAATGAAAGCAATCTTTGTGCGGTTAGATATTCGTTAAAAGAAGTCTTTTGGTTATTGGATTATGGCAAGAATTACCACTTAATTTCTCCAATTGATCCATGTCGGAAGAAGGTGGATTGTTTGGAGTAAATATGGTATGGACTGATATTTTACAAAATAGTGGAAATACTGATTATGCTCTAACCGTTAAAGTCCATATTATATTGACTTTTATAACCTTTTTCACTGTTTATAGACCAACAGGTAATTTGTATATTTGGTAATACTTGCAGCCTGTATTAATTGTGTCGAAGATCAGGCTATGCGTATGGGTTTCTGCAGCAATGTGTTCATATCCTTATATTCTGCTTATTGTTGCTGAAAACTATTTCATGTATAGCCCGGAAACGTGTGAGAGCCACAGGTCTATCTTACCCAGAATGTATGTTCTGACCGTCCTTATCCTTAGGCCCAAGCTTCTAGAGAGACTTGTATTGTACGTTTGTTAAAAAACGTATCTCGGCTTATGCTTCGTGCGTACCTATGGAATGAATTAAATACGTATCATAATTTTTGTTTTCTCGTTTTCTTTCTCATACATCATGCGATGGAAATATGAAATCATGATCAGGAAAATTTTATCTTTAATTCCCTTCTATCAAATATTCTGGGCAGAATGGAATAAGGGATTATCGAGATAGACTTTTCAATATGGTTCGAGAAGGGAAAGGAAAAATCATTTAGAACTCTTTTTTTATTTTTATTTTTTTTGGTGTTCAAAAGTGCATGAAGGCATATTTGAACAAACAAAGCGTTCGGCACGAAAGGGGAAATTATGCTTAGAGAAAGAAATTCAGAGAAAGATAGTGTGGGTGGTAAGTGCACCTGCTTTCTCAGATAAAGTGGATTTATATTGACAGAATCTTGGACTTTCTTTCGTATAATGATTTTTGACTTTAGTAAGCATTTAGTTTATTGTAAGAATCCAATCTGGAATAAAGAAAGAGGAAGAAAGAAAAAAAAAAAGTATAATAAAAAAGAAGGATGGAGCGGCGCCGGGAAGATGATATAAAAGAGAAAAGGACCAATTGCATTTCTATCTATCTTTTGGCCAATGACTAAGAGGTTCTTGAAGCACAGGACTTTAAGCCTTCCACTAGGTAAAGTAGTATTACTTAAAAATTATTGTCAAGATACTTGTAACTAAATTGCATTAATACTAATTTTAGGATAAGACAGGTTTGAATCTCTCTTTATCTGGACAAGATATATTATATAGTAGTTGGTAAAAGACAATAATTTATTTTATGAAAAAAGAAGAAACTCTTTTTCCTTAATTTTTTTTTTATTCTTTCCCTACCTATCCTTTTTTTTAAAAAAAAAAAATCGTATATGGAATATTTAAATAAAGAAATAAATATTATTTTTAACTTTAATCCAGACCTATCCCATTATTTTCCTTTTGACCTTAATCTAATTGCATACATAAGACAAAACTTACGAAATAGATATCCTTTTCACTCAAATTATTTACATATCACATACAAAAATAAAACTTCATTCAAGTTAGATCATATTTGAATTTTTTATATCAAGCTCAACTCAAAGTGTTATGAGATAATTTCCAACTCAACTTGATTAATCTTGTTTATTTCAAAACATTACACCATTTCAATTATAATTACACCAAATCATGAACTTAGTTTGGAATCGACTTATGTTGAAGTTTCATTGGAGCTAAATTAGGCTCATAAACTCATTGAATCAACCGGTTTGAAGCTTGACTCAATAAGCCACTTATGCAGTTAGGGTTTAATCTTAAAACAATTGTAGTTGAATTGAATTTGACTACTTATCTAGTTGAACTTTGTAGTTTGAAAGCAAGTTTGGCTTAGTTATGCTTCTCTTATAGAGATGTTTTCATGTAATACTTAGTAAAACAAGAAAAAAGGAAGAGGGAGTCATTAAATAATAAAAGTTTTAATGAAATCAAAAGGGTAAATAAGTTTTGGGGGAAAGGGTGGTCTTAAGTCATGGATTAATGAAGGGTGATATCGAAAATTCAAGAAAAGAGTTAAAATGAAACTATAACCTAATTAATGCACAATTGGACTCTTTGTATGCTATAGATTTAGACTTCTCTTCTACAATTCTCGGAAGGCCTCAAGAGTAAGAATAGTTTATGTGAGGAACACAACCGTAGAGAACCCTGGTAAGCGAAGATTGATTTACAGTTTGGAGTTTTCTTTCCTTTAGAAACTAAGATTTTATTTTAATGGTTTAAGGTTACGAGTAATTGGTTAAGGAAAAGAGAAAAACTTTGAAGTACTGTTGAGATTAAAGTAATTGTTGTGTATTCCTTATGATCCCTAAAATTCCTAATTTCTTGACGAGTTTCGGCTTTGCCTTCTTAATTGAAAACATTATAGAAATAGATTTTAGGAGGATTTTATTGATTTGAATCAAGAGTTTATGATGCAGAGTTATGGAGTGTTGTTGGGTTTAGAAAGGAGTTTGGGTAGAGGGAAAAAAAAATTTTTGACTAGAAAGTTACATGACCAAAAGATATAACCATGTTCTTGGTTGTGTCCCTTGCAGTAGTAAAGTATAACTTAGTAAGATATATGGTTGAAAAGATACGATCGTATCCCTAACTGTATTATAGGCTTTACTCTTTTAAGTTGACTTTTTTCTTTTCTTTTTGCTTTATTCTGTTGTTACCTCTAAAATAAACCCCTTTAATGTATCATTAAGTGAATTAAGGAGATTTAAATGGTCTAAAAGTGAGTTTTAGCTAAGAGACAATGTTTATTTAATATTTAAAGAAGTTTAATGAGTATTTGTTGTTTCCAAGATTTAAAGCTAGGCTTGATTCATTGGTAACGAATTCCAAATATCAAAGTACGTAGCACTTGCTTGTTGTATGTGAGTGTTAGAAAAATAAAAATTAAAACGAATTAAATTTATATCTGGTTTATGTATTGTTTTATTGCTTGTGCTTGGTTCGTTTTAGGGGCTCGTAGTTGCAAATCACTAAGGGAAAACCCCAATGATCTATGTGATGCATTGTCTCTTGTAGAGTCTTATATGTAAATGATCTAAGGTAGATCTAAGTTACTGTAGAGGGACCTGAAGAGGTATACTTAACATTAAGTTATAAAGGGGCCTGAAGAGACATGTGCAAATGCTAGGTTATGATTGTAATACGATTATGATGCAAACATGTCATAAGGACCACTATAATGTGTTGTGTGTTTGACTTAAAAACAAAGGTAATTAAATAAACTGTGTGATTTACTTGTTTTGCATTTCTAACAATATGAATATGTATCATTTGATCACGTATATATGGTTGTATGTTACGTACTAGGCTTTGGATCACCATATAATTTCTTTTTCCCAACAACAAGTTAGAATGATGTTTATGAAGATTATAGTTATGGAGAATATGTTGGTTATAAGAATGCTAAAATTGAAGATTGGAATGATAGTTATTATTACCTGGATATCGGTTTTAGAGACTATTATCATGAGGATAGCCAATAGTTTTAGGAGTAGTGATAAGGATTAAAATGAAAATTGTGGTTGAAATTTGTTTTATCTTTTAATTTCTATTTGTACTAGTTGTTTGATCTCATTTACATTATTTCTGTTGTGAAAGACAAAAATGTTCTTTAATTTTGTTAGTACTTGTTGAGTATGAACTATGAAGTTTGAATTTTATGAAATGGGAGTTTTTTTTTTTATACTGATGTTGGTGGTTATAAATGTCAAGTTTGAAGTATTTATTGTGGTTTTAAAGCCTGATATGTTATTAGAAGACTAGAGACATGTGGGGGTCTATGGCGTTCCAAATTTTGAGGCATTACAGATTAAGTGGTATCGAAACCTAGATTAAATGATCTATACAATATATAAGTGATAGATCTATAGAAGGGTGAAAGAATCTTGGGAATGAGTAGAATTTTGGACCAAAATAGTAGTTTTTCTACTTAAGTTCTTTTGCTTCATTTAGTACTTGTGTTATATTAAGTATTTGCTTTACTTTCTGTTTGATAAGCTTTTCTCTAGTTCTTTTCTTAAAATTTAATTGTTTATCTCCTTTTATTCTTATACCTCTCGTAAAATGCCACCTAGGAGAATCTCTGTACTTAACAACAATGCTAGAAACCAGCAAGATGCTCCGGTGGAGAGAAACATAAGAGGGTAGCAGCAAAGTGGCCAGTTTTCACCAATTGATGTTACCATGCAAGGTGGTTAAATACCACAAAATGAACAGTTGCCCCAAAGAAGTTAAGGTCAAGATATAGTGGATAGTGGTCGGCTGCTCCATACTATGAATAACATGTTAAGGGTAATTACAGGGTGATAACAAGAACAATTCACTTTGGATAAGTTTGCAAGACAAATCAATCCTTTCAACCCTAAGAAGGAGGATTCAATTGAAGCGTACCATTAGATAGAAAAAGCAAAGAAGGTCTTTGTTGCTTTTAGAGTGCTGGAAGAGAAAGGTTAATTATACTACTTATATATTGAAGGGTACAACAACTTTGTAATGGACTAGTAAGAGCAAATTGGTTCAAGGACCGATTAATTGAAAAAGATTCAAAGACCTATTATATGAGAAGTACTTTCCAAACAACATAAGGGATGCTATGGAGAATGCATATTACAATTGCCAGTAGAGAAACAAGTTCATCGTTAAGTATGAGGCGGAGTTAAACAACTTAAGCCAGTTCTTGCTAGAAGTTATTCAAGCTGATGATTGATCACGAGCTCATCATTTCTTAAGAAGTTTAGAGGTAGACTTATAATATGAAGTAAGTTTTTTTCAATGGACAGCTTATGTAGACATTGTGGAGAGAGCTAAATGGTTAGAGTAGTGCATGAGAAGAAGAGAAGAGCAAAAGTTTCGTATGGTAAGCATGGTTCTTAGTAAGAGATTAGGGTTAAGTGTTACTCATTTGAATCAAAATAAGAAACTTATGTACCTAATGTCGCCAGTTAGACCTATGGCCATTCTAATTAGACCTTTCCAACCAAGGCTAGCTTATCCATTCTTGCCTCTACTTTTACCCCCAATGATAGCCACAGTGTAGAGGTGTTCATGATGTATGGGGCCTCATGAGTTAAGCCAATGTAGTTGGCCTAAAGGGGCTTGTTTCTCTTGTGGTAAGGTTGGGCATTTAAGTAGAACATGTAATGAGAAATTCATCTTATAGATCTTTTGCAACATTTGTAAGCAGAGAGGCCATAAAGCAGTTGATTGTAGGATAGTAGGGGGATAAGCAACTATAGTTCCGTAGCAGACTTAAGTGTTACACCTAATAAGGGCACAAGTAAGGGCACTAGCTATTAGACCTCGATGGTCGAGACAAAGAAATCCAATCTGAGTGTTTGCCCTTTAACAACAATAGCACTAAGAGTATATTGAACAAGACACCATGGCAAGTATGCTCTTTGTATACTCTGTTGGTGCTTTTGTGTTGTTTGACAAGGGTGCCATACATTCATGCATATATGATGTATTTATACGTACATGTAACTTAAAACCCAAATTGTTTTGTGAACCCTTAAGTATTAGTACTCCTTTAAGAGTGGGGGTAGTATTAGATTGACTTTGTAGAGAATTGCGTATAGAAGTTCAAGGTCGAGTGTTACCTATACATTTATAGGTTTTAGACATGACGGATTTTGATGTAATACTTATAGTGAATTGGCTATCTAAGTATCATACCATCATAGTTTGCCATAAAATGGTGGTGTATTTTGATCCCCTAAGAGAAGAGCGGTTCTTCTTAAAGTTAGAAGTTTAAAGAATGATAAGTATCCCTACATATGAATTATGGGGTAAGGGTAAGTTGGTTGCCATGATTGTAGAGGCAAGGGATGATAAGAAAATCGAAGAAGTTCTAATAGTAAATAAGTTTATAGAGATGTTTCTGGATGACTTACTTGATTTACCACCAGCTAAAGAGATTGAGCTTAATATTGATTTAGTATCAGGTACAAAGCTAATTTCATAGTCTACATATAGAATGGCATCAACGGAATTGGTGGAATTAAAAACTCATTTAGAAGAATTATAGGAGAAAGGTTTCATTAGGCCTAACATATCGCCATAGGGAGCACCGATGCTTTTCGTTAAGAAAAAGGACGGAAGCATGAGATTGTGTATAGATTATAAGAAGCTAAATAAAGCAACTGTAAAGAATAAGTATCCTCTTCCTAGAATTGATGACTTGTTTAACTAGTTGCAAGCAGCTCAAGTATTCTCTAAAATTGATCTTAGATTAGGATACCATCAATTGAGGATTAAAGAAGAGGATATTCAGAAGACAGCATTCCAAACTTACTATGGTCTATACGAACTTTTAGTGATGCTGTTTGGCCTCAAGAATGCAGTAGCGGCATTCATGGATCTAATGAAGAGGGTCTTTTGAGATTACCTAGACAAGTTTATAGTTATCTTTATAAATGACATCTTAATATATTCAAAAAGTCGAGAAGAGCAAGAAGAGCATTTGAGGATTGTGTTGAACAAGTTGTGGATGGAGAAAGTATATGTTAATTTCAACAAGTGTGAGTTTTGGCTTAAGCAAGTATCTTTTCTCAGACATATTGTAAATAAAGAGGGTATTTCTGTTGACCCGTAAAAAGTTAAAGCAATGGAGGATTGGCAAAGGCCTCATATGGTGACTGAAATTAGAAGCTTTCTTAGGTTGGTAAGTTATTACAGACGATTTGTTGAAGGTCTTTCTAAGATAGCAGCACCTCTTACTAGATTGACTCAAAAGGGAGTAAAGTTTGTTTAAGATGATAAGTATGAGGTAAGTTTCGTGAAATTGAAAGAGAAATCAGTGACAACCCTTATTTTGGCATTGCTTAAAGCGGTAAGGAGTATGTTATTTATAGCGATGCTTCTAGTAAAGGATTGGGGTGTGTTTTAATGCAAGAAGGGAGAGTAATTACTTATGCATCTTGGCAACAAAAACCTTATAAAAAAAATTATCCTACTCACAACTTGGAGTTAGTAGCAGTTGTCTTAGCTTTAAAACTTTAGAGATATTACTTACATGGGGAAAGGTGCTAAGTGTTTATAGATCATAAAAGTTTGAAGTACATTTTCATGCAAAAGGAGCTAAATTTAAGATAGAGAAGGTGGTTAGAGTAAATTAAAGACTGTGACATACATATTTAGTATCACCTAAGTAAAGCTAATGTGGTGGCATATGTTCTTAGTAGGAAGAAACAAGGTAACATAGCAACATTGATCAGATTGCAGAAACCTTTACTAGAAGACATGCGCAAACTAGAGTTGGAAATAGTGATGCAACAAGTAGGGGCTAGAATGGAAAATTTTTGTATTTAACCGACTCTTATGGATAGAATAAAAGCTACACAATTTGAGTAAGTAGGTATTTAGGAAACCAAGTGTAAAGTAAAACAAGGTAAAACAACTAAATTTAACATTGATCTTAAAGGTATCTCAAGGTATGAGAATAGATTATGTGTGCCAAACTAGGAAGAGTTGAAGCAAAAAAAGTTTACGAGAAGCTCACTACTCTGGGTACTCTAATCATCCTAAGCGTACCAAAATGTATAAAGACTTAAAGAAGCACTATTTGTAGAACAACATGAAGTTAGAAATTGCAAAGTATGTCTCCAAGTGCGCTACATGCCAGATGGTAAAGATTGAACATAAGAGGTTAGCCGGTGAATTACAACCCTTGCCTACATTAGAATGGAAGTGGGAACATATGACTATGGATTTTATCACGCATCTACGTAGGACTAAGGAAAAGCATCATACGGTTTGAGCAATAATGGACTGGCTAATGAAAATAGCTCACTTTATTCTTATAAGGTTGGATTACAAATTAGAGAGGCAAGCTAAGTTGTATGTATAAGCGATAGTGAGACTATATGAGATTTTGGTCACAATGACTTTTGATAGACATACGCAATTTGTAAGCAAGTTCTGGAAAAGTTTGCAAAAGTCTCTAGGTACTAAAGTATAATTTAGTGTGGCAATCCATCCTCAAACTGATGGACAATTTGAGCAAATAATACAGATATTAGAGGATATGCTATGAGCCTATGCTTTAGAATTTGGTAGTAGTTGGAGAGAACATCTTCCATTAGTTGAGCTTGCTTACAACAACAATTATCAGGCAACTATACAAATGGCTCCATATGAAGTTCTATATAGAAGAAAGTGTAGATTGCCCATCCATTAGGATGGGGCAAGAGAAAGGTAACTTTTGGGGCCTAAGTTGGTGTAAGAGGTAGCAAAGAAGGTCAGATTTATTAGGAAAAGAATGCAAGTAACTCAGAGTTGCCAAAAAAAGTTATGTAGACAAGTGGTGATGTTTCTCAAGCTAAAGAAATTAGCAAGTTCGGATTGAAAGGGAAGTTAATCCCAAGATATGTAGGACCATATGTAGTACGAGAAAGAATTGGAAAGATAGATTATAGGTTGATTCTACCCCCAAGTCTAGAAGGAGTTCATGATGTCTTCCATGTTTCGATATTGAGAAAGTTTATAGAAAATCCCAAGCAAAAGTCAAAACAGCCACCTATGCAAATTGTTAGGTTAGAGTCGTTGGAGTTACAACCTAATCTAACCTCAAAGGAACAACCCGTAAAAATCGTGGATACCGAGAATCAAGTATTGAGAAGAAGGACAATCCCTTATGTCAAGGTACAATGCTTAAACCAGTCTGAACGAGAAGCCACTTAGGAGTAAGAGGAAAAGATAAGAAAGAAGTACCTTGAACTATTCCTAGAATTAGACAACTTTCGAAGATGAAAATGTTGTAAGGGGGGAATAATGTAATACCTAGAAAAAAAAAAGGAAAAGGGACTCATTAAATAAAAGTTTTAATAAAATCAAAAGGGTAATTAAGTTTTGTGGAAAAGGGTATTAAGGTTTTAAGCTGTGAATTAATGAAGGGTGATATTGAAAATTGAAAAAAAGAGTTAAAATAAAACCTTAACCTAACTTGTGTACAATTGGAATTTTTGTATATTACAAGTTTAGACTTTTCTCTTACAACTCTCGGAAGCCCTTAAGAGCAAAAGTAGTCTGTGTGAGGAACATAACTCTAGAGGACCTTCGTAAGAGAAGATTGATTTGTAGTTTTGAGTTTTATTTCTTTTAGAAACTAAGATTTTATTTTAATTGTTTAAGGTTGTGAGTAATTGATTAAGGAAAAATGAGAAATTTTAAAGAACCATCGAGATTAAAGTAATTGTTATGTATTCCTTAGAATCCCCAAAATTCCTGATTTCTTGACAAGTTTTGGTTTTGCCTTTTTAATTAAAAACATTATGGAAATGGATTTTAGGAGGGTTTCGTTAATTTGAATAAAGGGTTTGTGATGTAGAGTTGTAGAGTGTTGTTGTTAGGTTTAGAAAGGAGTTTGGGTAAAAGCGAAAAAAAAAAAATCGATCAAAAAGTTACATGACCAAATGACACAATCATATCCCTAGTTGTATCCTTTACGGTAGGTGACACGAGTTGGTAAACTAAAAAGTTACATGACCAAAAAGACATAATCGTATCCCTTGTAGTAGTGAAGTGTAACTCAATAAGTTACACGACTGAAAAGACATGATCATATCATTGACCGTACCATAGGCTTTGCTCCTGTAAGTTGAGTATTTCCTCTTCTTTTTGCTTTATTCTTTTGTTACCTCTAAAGTAAACCTCTTTAATGTATCATTAAGTGAATTTAAGGATATTTAAATGGTCTAAAAGCAAGTTTTAGCTAAGAGACAATGTTTATTTAAAATTTAAGAAGTTTCTAGCAGACAATATACTTATTAAAAGTATGTTTTAGCTAATAGACAACGTTTTCTAAGGAGATTTAAATGAGTATTTATCGTTTTTAAGATTTAAAGCTAGGCTTGATTCATTGGTAACAGATTCCAAATATTAAGATATGTGACACTTGCTTGTTGTATGTGAGTGTTAGGATAACAACAATTAAAATGAATTAAATATATATATGGTTTATGTATTGTTTTGTTGCTTGTGTTTGGCCTGTCTTAAGAGCTCATAATGACAGATCCTTAAGGAAAAACCCTAGTGATCTGTGTGACGCATTGCCCCTTGTAAAGTCTCACATAGAAACAATTTAGGGTAGATTTAGGTTGTTGTAGAGGGCCCCTGAAGAGGCATATCCAACGTTAAGTTATAAAGGGGCCTAAAGAGGTACACTTAAACACTAGGTTGTGATATGATTATGATGTCATTGTGATGTGAACGAGTCATGAGGACCACTATCATGTGTTGTGCATTTGACTTAAAAACAAAGATAATTAAATGAATTATGTGATTTACTTGTTTTGCAGTTCTACGTATGTGAATATGTATCGATTCATCACGCGCATGTAGTTGTGTGTTACGTACTAGACTTTAGCTCATCATATTACTTCTTTTTCCCAACTACAAGTTAGAATAATGTTTATGAAGATTATAATTATGGAGAATATGCTGGTTATGAGAATGTTAAAGTTAAAGATTGAGATGATAGTTATTATTACCTGGATATCGATTTTGGAAACTATTGTCATGAGGATAGCCAATAGTTTTAGGAGTAGTAACAATAATTGAAATGAAAACTGTGGTTAACACTTGTTTTATCTTTTAATTTCTATTCGTACTAGTTGTTTGATTTCATTTATGTTATTTTCGTTGTAAAAGATAAAAAAGTTCTTTAATTTTGTTGGTACTTATGGAGTTTAAATTTTATAAAATGAGAGTTTTTTTTTATACCAATATTGGTGGTTATAAATGTCAAGTTTAAAATATTTATTATGGTTTTAGAGCCTAATATGTCATTAGAGGACTAAGGATATGTGGCAGTTTGTAGCGTTCTAGATTCCGAGGTATTACATTTTAAGATGCTTTATGCTATTGGTAGAAGTTGAAAATAACTTCTACTGAAAATTGAAAAATGAAAGGAAAAAAAGTACTTTATAACTCTCTATATTACATTAATAGCCAATCAAATCCATTATTTTAATTATTTGAGTTTTCTATGTATACCTAACTTATCGAATAAGCCTAATTATTATTTCTTTTCCTAAAAAAACAAAAGAGAAGCTCATATGATACCTTTAACCTTGACCTATCACTTTAACATAACAAACACTTTATGACAAATACATTAAATGTTAAGCTCAGCATAATTGGTTTAAAATTTAAACATCTAAAACGTTTATTATCACCTTTTTTTTTTTTTAATTTGTTAAGGTCAATTTATTGGGATAGAGTTAATAACACCACATGGGTTAAATTATGAATGAAAATAGTAGTAGAGGATCTTATTTGATATGAGTCTACGTACTGTAGATGACCATTTCGGTAATTGGATATTTGCTTCAATTTAATATCAAAGACTAGTTTCTTGGGCTAATGGTAGGGTATATAAAACTGAGTTCAATTTTAGAGATGCCTTAGTAAAATCTAACTTATAGGCTTAGAATAGGAATCACTGGACTAACTTGTTCACTCATATCCTTGATTAGTTTTCTTGCACATGAAAGCTTAAAAGAGGTCATTTGAGCCTTGTTAGGCTTCTTATAAGCCTTATGATGTTCATATGAGCCTTCGATTATTCTTTTAAAGTAGATGAGCTTCTTTTAAAATAGATGGGTTTTCTTCCTTAATAAGTCTTATGAAGACTTGAGCGTAGCTTGAATCAAGCCTAACTAAAAGTCCATAGATTCTAAGAAAAGAGGGCTTGAATCTCATTAGTTGAATCATGAGAAGATGATCTAATGTTCATAATTAACTATTCGTCTTAGCCATCCATTTCAATATCATCTAATGATTGAGATTGGTATTGAAATCCTATGAGTAAGAGGTCCCTCTTCTCATATGTATCATTTACAATGTTTGAAAGTTTTAAATAAGTATTAAGGTTTTGTTTGAATCATTCTATAGAGTATCAAAGCAACCAATTGATTAAAAGCGGATCAAGAATGATGAAGAACTTCATATTCGATTTGTTATTACATGTGCACTTTAAGAAACTCGGTTTGCCTATTCCTCCTCCAACACCTTTGAGTAATAACATCCCTTTATGTACATTACCTCGAAGCTTCTCTAAGTCGACCATTAGGTAACTAGCACATGATCAGACTACCTATAGCAATCCTACTGCAGATAAACATAAAGAATTTGAAGCCTATGTAAAACATACAAGGACAAATTACAACTGAAAAAAATATATACAGAAGCTCTATTGTTACCTTGCTTATCCTAATAGAAGCCAACAAAAAATATACATGGTTGGATACTCTTAGCAAGAATTTCTTAACTTATTCTTCCTATTGAAAAGAAAATTGACAAGATCTTAAATTACTAAACCAACTAATGGCTTATGTGTTGGCTGATACAAGCATTGTAATATTGTATGTAGAAAAGGGATATATAAAAAGATTTCCCTCTTCATCCTTTATACTATGTGGTTATCCAAAAAAGAAAAAAAAAACTACAAAGTGCAACCTTATTGCTAATCTTTTTTAGTTACACTTTTGATTCTCATGAAAAATTGAAATAGTTTGGAGCATATGAAAGATCAAACACTCAAATGAAAAGTTGTAAAAGATTGCAATTTTTGTTGGTATGCTGTTAGATAAGCCTTAACAACTATTCGAGAAAATTACACAAAACTTACTTGCATTGTAGTGCTTTTACAAATAGTTAATCAATGCTATTCTTTTAACAAACAACTCATTCTTGTCTTTACTCCACTATGTAACATTTACTTCATTGTTAAGTTTATGATGTGAAGTGTACATGTGAAAACCCTAAAAAAACAATTTAACCTCCGTTCTCTTCCCTTTAATGCATGAAAAAATTCTTCTTCCTCACCTTTTGATAAATTGAAAAATACAATCCTAAACCTCTTATGAAGCTTGCCTCATTAAACATACGAACCTATCTCTTCTCTTTTTATTAGTAGTGTAAGAGAAGAAAATAAATTAGAATGATATACGATAACACCAGAATCCAATAACTCTCCTCACTTGTTTCTAATATTCAGTTTATAGAAATGATGGGATAATATTCATATAGCTTAATATTGACTAGTGATACGGTAAGCTTCAAATGTATTTAATGTTGAACCTCACTAAATGGTGGTAATACAATAGGAATTTCAAGAACTTTCTTATACAATGTATGGCAGGATTGCTGCAGATAGTTAATCATATGTGAGTTGCATGACGATTGACCCCAAAGAAATCTCAAGCAAATAACCTGTAAAGGGATGTCCTTGGGAAGAGACATCGGAGGAAAAATAGATGAATTAGGATTTTCAATAATAGGTGTGATAGTGGATCAAAATGAATGCTCTTGGTCATTCTTGATCGATTGTATGTTTTGATATTTTGTGAAATGATTCCCAAAGTGCCGACATTTCTTTGAATCTTGCTATAACTTTGAATGATGCAAATGAAGAGTAGAAAGTACTTATAAATATTCAATCCTTGACCTTAACCATTAGATGAACCTCAGATAGATGAATTAGATGAATTATTGATGAGAGTTGTTAGATCATTTATTTATTTATTTATTTATTTTGAAAATTGACAATTGACACTAAAGCCTACTTTTATTTATGAATCCTTGGGCTTTGGATCGGTCCAACTCTTCACAAGTCTTATAAGAAAATAAGAGCGAAGTCCTTTATAAATATAAGCCTAAGGCTTATAAGTAAGGCCATGAATGGATGAATAAATTTAGTGATCTTTATTCTTAATTTGCCAAATTTAATCTCTTTAACATATCCTTGAAATTGGGCCAGGTGTGGAATTGGGCTAAAAAAACCTAATTACTGAAAAATGCTCTCAACGCGCGATTATAACACTAATGAACATACAATATGGAACTTGAGAAAGAAAAACAGTCCAAATCTTAGGTTCAAGGACTCCCATATCGTATGATGGTATCGTGCATTTTCTTTTGCATAGAACATGCGCTTAAACTGATTACAAGCCATTTGCTTAATTCGTCTCATTGTTCAACTTAATCCCTTGGTAACAAGCGCCGTAGACGATTAAGCATTGCCAATAAGGATTGGTTCCAGAACAGGAAGAGAATGGAGGTGAAATCTTGAATCGGCAAGTTTAATGTACTGGTACCCAAATTCAGGCCATTGAGTTAATCATGACATTTTACAAAAAAAAAAAAAAAAAAAAAAAGCAAGTAAGAAACAATTCTTTTTAAGAAATATAATTGATTAATGTTGAATTGTATCACAAGTACGAAAAATTATATTATAATATAGTTTTAGAAACTCCTACCTTTTTTATATGTTATTTTTTATTATATCATATATCATTTACATAATTTTTTGTCGTATTTAATATAATTTCAAAAACTCTGGCCTTTTATATTCTATTGTAGCAAATCATTATATGGTAATTCATTTTAAGTTATTGTTTATATGAAAATGGTATGTTATATCATAATATGTTATAATATCCATTAGCGAATCAATTAAGTATTTTAACAGATAATTTTTTTTATAATACTTAATACATAAAACAATGAATTATTATTACATTAGTTATTTTCAAAATTAAGAAATTTATAATGTAATCCAAAGTTTTATCCACGCATAACACGTGCCCTTAACTAGTTTAATAGAATTCACAAAATAATGTGTTTATATTATAATTATGTTTTTATGTATTCTAATCATATTTGACATTGTGTCTCATATCAAACCCTTGCTTGTATCTTTAACCACGTTCCTATTGGCATTGCGTTCGTATATGTTGCGCATTCTAAAATGCGTCTTTTGATCATTGCCTTTCGACGTATCAAAGCTACAAATTATCCAAACCCAATAATGAAAACACCCAATACGACAATATATATTGCGGCAATGAAGTCCACCCATCCTTATTCCGTCTGATACGATACAATCATTCGTTATGAAATCAGATATGACTGGGACAGTGAAAGTGCATAAAAAATGGATGACAACAAATCCAATCTCCATCTTTATATTATACCACACAAAGGAAGGTTTTATGCGAACCACACAATATTCTCTACTCATAAGCTTACATGGGATATTATGATTTTTATTTTTCTTTCAGTCGGATTTGACCCTTTCATGAAGTGTCTTTTAAACATAAACCACAGCCACAATCTTGGGTTTACTGTCTTTCAGCCTCTATACCGATAGATAGCTCAGTCGTCTAGGACAAAGCTTTGCTTTTACTTTGATGTAATCCTCGGCTGTGAAAGAGAAGACTACCGTAAGAAATCTGCTCTCCTACCATTTTTTTTTTTTTGTTATCCTTCATTTTATATGTAATCCTTGATTTTGAAAGAGAAGCATATATATATATATATATAGAGAAATATTTTCATTATCCTTCATTTTATATTCTAGTGGTAGCTTCCTTCTACTATCATAAACATTTGTTAAAATGACTCTCTGTCTTCACCTTTTTACTCCCATCTATACTCACACGCGGAAATAATTTCTCCCCGCTCCCCACCCCACCGCGCCACCAACCCCCCCTTAACTACTATAATTAACCAATTATTATATTTGTCTTTCTACACACATGGCAAAGGTGCGTTTTCCTCTAATATTTACTATTTATGATAAGAAGAATCGGAAAAGTAGGATGGGAAACTTTTTTTTCTATGCACTATAAAACAATAAAATATTCTATATTTTGTTTTATATTTTTTAAAGTACTTTAACTTTACGTCAAAATTTAATTAGGTACTATACATTTTAGGTAAGTTATTTATTTAAGTGTTTTATATTGGGTAAATTCCACTATATGCCATTGCACTTTCAAAAAATATCATACTAATTATTGAACATTTATTTTGACAGTTAAAACTATTAAACTTTTTAAAAAAGTACAATTGTGCCACTTTATTGATTCTTCAATCATATGACAATCGAAAATCCTACACAGCATATGTGATATATCTTTGTGTCATTTTACATGCAAAGATACTAAAAGAGTACTTTCCTTTCCCTCCAAAAACTTAAATTATTATAGAAAGGAAACATTTTTATCTACTAAAAATCCTATAGTTCATTTACCAAAATAAAAAGAAAGAAAGAAAGAAAGAAAATAACTCTACAATTCTCACAAGTATCCATGCCTTCTCATTAGAAAAGCTTTTACCATTGCTACCAATAAGTCTCCTCCTCCACATTATTTGAAAGAGTCTATGATTATTTCTTGCTTGTCAATATTATTATGCTAGAATTCTATCTTCAAAAGTATCAAACCCTACAGTTTTCTAATGAACCTATTTTTCTTTTTAGAGTAATGAACTTATTTATATGATTTTGGTGAGGATTTTTCTAAGCTACTCTTTTTAGATTTCTTTTTTTCCTTTACTTTTTTTTCTTGTCTCTTTTAGGTTTGGGGTTGTCATAGGTCATAAGTTTTCTTTATTTCAGGTCTACATGAACTGTTAGAGAGAACATTGCCATTTTTGTGCTACACATCTTTCAAAATATGATTTTAGTCATAATATTGGAATTGTCAAAAGTAATCCTCTTATAAAATAGAGATATTGTTTTGAAAGTATAATTGACAATTACATTTATGACCCATCTATTTAGGAATTTTTTATAGTTTCATCCTCATTTTTAAGGAGACTAGTGCAGCTTTTCATCCCATACTTGATTTACAATCTTATAAATTTAAACTATTGAACTAATTATAAATTCAACGGTTCAGATTTAAAAGAATTTAAATTGATTGTAAGATAGAAGGCTGGACCATTCCATTAAAATAAGGGATGGAACCATAAAAGCTTTCATATATTTGAATGTTGTGGATGCTTCTTTTAATTTACAATAGAGGGTCACGCTGTCGACATATTGTTATTATATACGATGAAAATGTTAAAAAAAAAAGAAATAAAAGGAAAAGCAAATAATATATGGACAATGGCAAAGAAAAAAAAAGTTTTAAAAATAATTTGGCTGTTAGAGGGAAATAAATAAATATTTAATAGATGAAAATGTTTGCTTTCTATAATAATAATGGGTTTTTGGAGGGAAATGAACGGGCTCTTGTAGTACCTTTGCATATAGGATGACACATAGACAAGTAGCAAATGCTATTTAGGATTTTTGATTGCCATATGATTGGAAAGTTATCAAGAGTGGGTGTTTTGAGAAGTTGGATGATTTTAATGATTAAAATAAAAAATTTAGGGGTTAATATATAATGGCCTCGATAGATTTTACCCCTCGCATATTTTTATCGCAATACCAGTTGAATTCTTCTTTTAATGCTTCCTAAGATGTATTATTACATATAGAGTATATACATCATGTGATAAACTTTAAACACTTACACAACTCGTTTAAAATATGAGAAGATTAGTTCCCACACGCTTAAGCATAAGAAAACCGTGAGCGTGCTTAGTCGAAGAATGAATTCACGAGAAAAACATACTAAAAAACTTGTTCAAAGTCCAACATAGGATTTAATCAATTTGCCAATGCTAATATTATTAAACTAATTATTTTGATCAAATGGATCCCTTGCAAGTTCCGCGACCATGTACTGCAGGCAACTACGTGGCTGTAAACCATTTGAAAAACAGACCCTTTTTATACCAAAATAATAGTTGAGTGATGGATTTGACCTTTTATTGTTTTTACATTTCTTTTAATTTTTTATCTTACCGCGAGGCCATCCATCTGTATTAAATACTTTCCGTTCTTTCTCTCTCTCTCTCTCTTTTTTTTTTTTTTTTTAAGTCGGTTCTTCTATAATGCTAATAATGAGCATTCAAAAAGCGACCATTTTCTCATATCGTCATGTGATTCATTCACAACTAGCATTTGTCGAGTTGTGTCGTATATGCTGCATGCACACGTAAAGTCACGTGCTAACAACCCAATGTATATGTAGAAGGTACAGACAACTTTCTTTATAGTTTGGCATATAACTATTCCATTAGTGTCTTCCAGTGAGGTGCTGTGAGTTATATATGGCCGAAAAGTCAACAAAGGAGGAGGAGGAGGAAGAAGAAAAGTCCAAATTTACTCCATGATCTCATAAACGTACAAGTGGGCTCTACGATCACTCACCGCTTATTGCCCTGTCAAGAAATATCTGCTATCGCCTTTGCCTTAAAACATTGACCACAGTGCACTCCTATCGTAAGAATTACAGGATACGCTAGACGAAGTAAATTTGCCTTGGAAGTGAATTAAAATCGAGACGGGCCTCGCTTCTGTCTAAACCGACAAGCATAGCCGGTTATTGGGTTACCAAATGTTGGAATAAGACCGGCATGCTCTAGGCTCTAGGCTGGTTCTATATCTGGTTCTTAGACTTACCGGTTCTCTTGCTTTCAATTTGTAAGTTCTGGACTGATGGCTCCATCAAACCCACCAACCCTTTTTTTTTTTTTAATTTTTAAATAAAGATTATGTCATAATCTAACTTTTGAGTATAAAAACCATATTATTTTAGCCCATTGTTAAAATAAGATGAAAAATTATTGTACTTATTTATATTTATATTTAAGTTGAATTGTAACATTAGCAATACCAGATAAAAATCTTAAAATAAATCACGATATTAAGAAATGAGAAGGTCCTCTTGGTGATTTTATTTATTTATTTTTATTTTGCCAAACCTCTTGATGAAAGTTTATACACACCAAATCAAGCATAGTTCAAATACTGCAAATAAGAAAGAATTCTTAATTCACATGAAAATAATTTAAATTTCACTATTTTTCGATTATGTGTTTTATTTTATTTTATTTTTCAATTATTGATATTTTAAAGTTTTTATGGGGAACCTATCATGTATACTTCAAGCCTATGGGTTTTGGAGAGCAAACCATCTAAAACCAATGGAGTTGGTGTATCCATGGTGATATTCCTATCTAGGTGGTACTCAACCCCTATACCACCTTGCTTGGTTGAATTTATGGGTCAAAAATAGCTTGTGTCTCAGTCTCTTATAGTTATAGTGCATATAAACAATGTCTTTGCCCCAAAAGTGCTCCTCTTAAATGAGAGAGAAAATCCTCTATGTAAGATAAACCCTCACACTTGAGTGTGTATAAGTTTGTTAGAATATTCCCTTACTTTTTCACACCCATCATCACTGTTGAAACTACTCATTCACTGCATCAAAATCCTTTCTATTGCATTATAGAGGAAAGTTCTATTTACAACATACTTTTACAAAAAAATTCCCACATAAATAAAGAATTTTAATAGATCTAAGTTGATTTCTTCCTCTGTGCTACTAGTTGAATCTATATCAATTCACTGAGTGATTGCATGGATTCAGGTATGTATGCATTGGTCCATTTGTGATCTTCTGTATGCTTGTTATTTAGTCATATCTTTTCTCTCTTCGTAACCTAATCCTCTTTTCAAAGCTTGTATATACAGTAGTTTAATCGATCTCTTATTCTAGTACATTATTAGGAAAAAAGAGTGAGAAAAGCTTAGAAAAATGAAGGAAAAAAGAGTGTCTACTTAGTTTAGAGTATCGTATTCGCAGTTTGGGTATTTGGTTTTGTTTATCTTCTTAGATTTGTCTTGTCACTATTTAGTTCATTACTAATTGAGCTTTGATATCACAAAATCATAACGGAAAACTTGAACAATGGTAAGAAGCCTATTGTGTCCCATGATGAAGGTAGTGATTGAGAAAATGATCTCATTCTCGAGATCTAGTTAGATGCAGTCCAAAGCTAGGGTTTCATGATGGTTGGAAGAGTGGTTGTAGATAAGGTATTCAACAAGCCAGTTGTTATGAGTATATTATACAAGGCATAGGAAGATTTTAGGGAATTTATTTTCACCCTAGTTGGTCTAAACAAATTTCTTATTGCTTTTAATAATCCAAAGTCCATGAGATTAGTTTTGAAGGAGGAGGGTCCTTGGGCAGTTTTGGGACATATTTTAGTGTTGGAAGAATGGAAAAGTAATTTAACCATAAAGGAGCTGAAGTTAGATGAAGTGGCATTTTGGGTTCAAGTTCATAGATTAAAATTAGACCAGATGATAGAAACAAATGCTAGAATCATTGGAGTGTTGTTGGGTAATTGAAGTGGAGCCTATGAACCATGGATTTGGTATAAGGAGAAGCTTCTTAAGAGCAAGGGTGCTAATAAATGTGAATAAACCACTCAAAGCTAAAACGTAGATTAACATATCAGTAAAGGAAAAGTACAGAATATTGTTTAGGTATGAAAGGTTATTAGATTTTTGCTTTATGTATGGGAAACTTAGCTATCTTGCTAAACGGTGCTCTTCAAAAGTAAGTTCAATTAATGTATATGGACCAAGAATGAGGGTAGCTTTGATGAGGGATGGATTCTAGTTAGGTATTAGGGGTTTAGAGGATGGTAGAGGGGTAAGTTAGAGGAAGTTAGGATTGTAAAATAAAAAGGAGGAGGGTAGGTTTTGTCTAGAAAATCAAAATCATCAAGCCACACTTTATCAATCTTAAAATACATTAATCCTACCCCCAAATCGAAAAGAGCTCAACCCTTTAAACCATAATAGAACCATCATTAGTTCCCTTAATTGAATTATAATAGAAAAACAAATCTAACCAAATATAAAGCAAATTATTTTGTCATGAGAAAAGAGCTAAACCAAGTTACATTACCATAACTACTAGACAGCCAAATTTTCAACAAATGTGCTCAAATCAAAAACCCACCTAAATTTTGATAATCCATAACTTTTGGAACAAAATTTGGAAGCATTACCTTATAAAAGTCCTCCTAATACACCTATAGTTAAGCCAGTGGAAGTTCAATCACCATCAATTTATTTTTTGAACTGCCTCCTAATGAAGCAAAATTTGATCCTATAGAGAAAAAATTGGCAGTAGTTAAAGAAGGTCTTGGTTTATTTGATCGGAATGCAAAGCTAAGGAAATTGTTAGAGAGGAATGTGGGATCTAAAATTGTACCAGTTAAAGAGTTTTAGAGACTAAAAATTAAGAGGAGTAGAGTAGAGGATGGGGAGGAAAGAAGAAAAAGACTATGTATTAAGAATTATGTGTTTCAACCTAAGATAGATATGATGTTTTGCAAGGGAAGTAGCAGGGAGAACAAGAACAACGTAGAGTAAGAGAAGGAAAATTCAAAATAAAGAAATAAATAAACAAGGGAAATGAGTAGAGGTTGAGGTGAAGGAGGCTGATCTTGATTTCATGAAAAGCGATGGTGGCTAGCTTAGAACAGCTACATAGTGGCCATGAAGCTACTAAGTTGAAATTGTTAAGGACTTAGTCCTTCCTTGACAATTCAAGAACTCCCTAGACTCATCAATAAGTACAATCCACACATGATCTTTTTAATGGAAACAAAAAATCAAAATGAATATGTTGATAGAATTAGGAGGAGGCAAAGATACCCATAAGCAATCTGTGACCCTCTAATTGGTCAGGCTGGAGGTTTATCTTTATGGTGAATTAATGAGCTTAGAATAGCGATGATTCAGGCTACAAAACATTGGATAGTTATTGAAGTTAAACTCCAAGATAGAACTTTAGTAGCTTATATTTTGTGGATCTATTCACCTACTGATATTGAGGGTAAGAGGAAGTTGTGGAAAGACATTGTGCAATTAGCAAGAGTTATTGATAGCCCATGGCTATACATAGGTGATTTTAATGAGATAATGGAGGAACATGAAAAAAATAAGAGGAAGAAGGAGGAGCTGAAGACACATGGAGGAGTTTCGTAGCATGGCCAAAGAAGTAAAACTAATGGATCTTGGATGCTAAGGTCAAAACTACATATGGCTTAATAAAAGATTTAGTGGTATACTTGTCAAGGAAAGGATTGATTGAGGGTTTGGGGTTAGTGGATTGGATTAAAGCATTCCTAAAAACTCAAATAAAGCACTGTATAGTTATGAGATTGGACCATACAGTTCTTATACTAGACAGAGAAGCTAAGGAGATAAAAGGTAGGAGAAGATTCAAGTTTGAGAATGTATAGAGAAGTATGGAGGAGTATGCAAATGTTGTGTCAAAAAGTTAGAAAATAGAAACAGGTGACTCACTTAAAAGCTTAATGTTCAATCTTAATAAGTGTAGTAAAGAACTTATGTTGTGGAGTAGAAAAGCCATACCAAATAACAAGGAAAAGCTAGATAAATTGAATAAAAAGTTGGTTAAAATGCAGTATGGAGACGATGAGTATGACCCAACAGAGGAGGAAGAAGTTTTGGTTGAAATCAACGAAATGTAGGTTAAGGAGGAAGTTTTTTGGCATCAAAGGTCACAAATAAATTAGTTAAACTATGGAGATCAAAACACTACCTTCTTTTACTAAATGACTTTAAGCAGAAGACAAAGAAATAAAGTGTTCAAAATTAAAAGTGATGATGGAAGCTAGTTAGAAAACGAAGGTGAAATTGTAGACACTTTTCTAAGATTCTTCAAAAGATTATATGAGAGTACGGGAATAAGTGAATTTGGTCAATGTCTTAAGTGGGTGGAAGAGGAAATTAAAGTGACAGTGTTTTAATTAGAAGCACTCAAGGTACCAGGAACAAAAGGGTTCCCTAGTATTTTTCGCCAAACCTATTAGGACACCATAGGCCCTACAATTGTACAAGCGATGCTTCACTTCTTCCAAATAGGTAAGTTTCCTTACTCCTTTATTCATACTAATATAGTCCTTATTCCTAAAGTCCCCAAATCTATGTCTTTTAATCAATTCTGACCCATAAGCTTGTGTAATTTTAGCCACAAGATAATTGCTAGGATCTTAGTTAACTAACTAAAGCTTGTCCTAAGTGAGTCCATTACTGAAAATCAAAGTGCATTTATCTTAGGAAGATTCATCCAAGATAACATATTGGTAGTACATGAGATGTTTCATTTCCTTAGGATAAGGTCAAATAGCAAGATTATAGTTGTGCCTTAAAAGTGGACATAAACAAAGCTTATGATAGGGTTGAATGGAACTTTTTGAGAGCTATTTTGGAAAAAAACGGGACTGAATGGAAAGTGGACTAATTAGATTATGGAATGTGTTACATTAGTAGAATATAATTTATTAATCAATGGAAGATCTATAGGACACAATAAGCCTACTAGAGGGTTAAGAGAAGGTGATCCTTTATTACCTTATCTTTTCATAATAGTAATTGATGTGTTATCTAAAGGGGGTGATTAGAATGGTGAATCTAAATTAGATTAACGGCATAAGACCAAAGAGAGGTTATCCTATAGTATCTCATTTATTGTTTAAAGATGATTAACTATTTTTTCTTAATGCAAAAAGAACTTACAAAGGCTAAGGAGAACGCTGGAGGTGTATTGTAGAGCTTTTGGGTATTAGGTGAACTTTGCTAAATCAAGTGTTTATTTTAGTAAGAACATACCCCCAAAGATTAAGAAATAGTTAATAAAGTTGCTAGGTATCAAACATACAACTAATCTTAGATAGTACCTTAGATTACCAGCTATTTTGGGGAGATCTAAAGTGGAAGCATTGAAATTTGTCAAAGAAAAGATGGAGGTTAAGCTAAAAGGGTGGAAGCAAAACATCTTAAGTAAGGCTGAAAGAGAGGTTTTGATAAAAGCAGTAGCTTGTGCAATGTTAACATATCTCATAAGGTGTTTCCATTTCCCTAGAACATGATGTAAGTAAGTGGAGAGAATGATTTTGAAGTTCTTTTGAGGACAGCAAAAAATAAAGGGGAAGGTACACTGGGTAGGGTAGAGGAAATTAGCTTTACAAAGACAAAGGGTAGGCTTGGATTTAAGGATTTGCACTCTCATAACAAAGCATTGTTAACAAAACTAGCATAGAGAGTGCAAAACAACCCTATAGCATTTTGGGTACAAGTATTGAAAGGTATATATTTTCCAAATTCAGAGTTCAAGGATGTAGATAAGGGGAGGAAGAGCATCATGGGCTTGGACAAGCATGTTAGAAGGACACGATGTACCTTTTAAAGGAGCTATTTGGAGAATAAGTAAGGGAAAAACATCAATTTATGGAACACTAAATGGGTACCTAATTTGCTAAATTGTTGTATCCAGAGAGGTGAAAGCGAAGAATTGCCTGCAATAAAAGTAAAAGAGTTGATTAGTACTGAAGGAAGGTTCCGAGACCTAACTCGCATTAACCATCTGTTGAACTATGAAGAGAAGCAAGCAATAGAAAACATGTCCTTATTATGGAGGGAGTCTAAAGATAGTATTGTGTGGCCTTTTGACAGATCTAGAACAGCTACAGCCAAATCAATGTATAAGTTTCTCATGTCAAACACAAAAAGATTGGACATTTCCATAACATCTACATTGCATCAAATACCTTGCAGTGATTGGAACAGGATTTAGGGACTTGATGTGTAACCTAAAGTCCGTCGTTTCCAATGGGAGGTGATAACACATTCACTTCCAGTGATGGAAAATTTAAAATGAAGGAGGAATCACACAGGAGGCCAAGTGCCCATTCTATCAAGCAAACGAGAGTGAAGAACATGCACTGATCTAGTGTCAATGGGTATGGTTTGGAGCCGTTGGGTAGAGAATCAAGAGGATTAGGGTACGAAATATATGGGATGGATTGAAGTAAAAGTTTGACCTTTGAAAGGAAGTGAATGATCGGAGACTGAAGCCAGGATTGTAGTGATCTATTGGTTAATCTGGAAGTAAAGATGTAGGGGTTACTATGAGAAGACAGATTGTGATGCCAAGGCTTGTGTGAAGTGGGAAGCATGGTAGGAGGAGTGGTCAAGGCTAAAGGTGAAAAGAGAGAGAACAAGTCAAGGTGGAAATAAGTTGTCAAGCAGTATTGAAAGACATAAAGTTTGGGGGCCCCTATCGAGAAATGTGATTAAAATTAATGTAAATGGCTCTTAGGTGAGCAAAAAGAATACTAAAGGAATTAGGGGTGCTACTAGAGACGTCACTGGTAAAGTTATTGAAGGATTTGTGGAGCAACTGAAGGGTGTTGATGATGAGACGTTGGAATACTGGGTGGTACTAAAGGGTTTGGATTTGGCCATAAAAGAGGATGGGCCAATATTATCCTTAAGTCCGATGCCAAAGTTGTGATAAATTCAATTAATGGACTAGAAGTTTTGGTACATTAGCACAATAGAAGGCTGCTTGAGGAAATCAAGGAAGTAAGAGCTAATATCCGTAGTATTTGCCATCATTATTTATAAGTAAATTTTATTTTCAATTTGCATAACTTTAAAACATTCACCTTCTATTTTTACTTCACAATATATCGTCTCCATTGCAATTGTGCCCAAGAATTACTAGTTTCAATTGTGTTTTTAATATTAAAATGAGCATTGACATATTCATCTAATGCATGTTTTTAAAGGTTGAATTACCATTAAGGAAAATTAATTTCTTTCTAAAATGGCAGGCTAAATGTTTACTTTATCGATTAGAAAACTCTATGGACATCCAAACTATGAAAGCATGATTTGTGCTATTTAACCCTATTAGGTTATGAACCATTCAAATAAACCAGGTCACAAGGACCTAAATTGGTTCAAACCTATTAGAAGTGATCGTTCCCAATTTGTACCATTGTAGTTCTCATAGTGGTTCTTAGGAACAACTAGGGTTAATGGTTTAGGATCGCAATTCCATAATTTGTAAACAGGTTCTCACAATTTTTTTCCCTTAATTTCCATTTTTCCCCTATGCTGATCCTAGAATTGACTACAAGCATTTTTTTTTTTGGCATTTTTTCCTTCTTCTTTCCTTCATTCTCTTCATTTTTTAGTCCTTTAACCCCTATCCTTACTTTGTGGCCTAAAATAAAGATATATTTATCTTGTAAGATATTGAATTATCTTATCACAATGCAATGAATTTTTTTTTTATATTGTTACCTAAATACCATATCTATTAAGGGACACGATTCCCTTTACAACATCATAATACAATAATAATTACATAAAAAGATAAAACAAGAATGGAAGAAAGTCAATAAGATATATGATAACTGTATTACTAATATCAAACATTTTCTATATATTATAAAGTTTTACAAATAACTTTACAACTCCTACTACAATAATTATGCTGTCTCCTTCTTTGAAATCATGAGATTTTGAAGCATACAATTAAAATGAAGAGAAACATAAAATTCAAGAATTAGACAAAAATAGACAGTGGGTGCTTTAATGTTCCATTGATTCCAATACCAATGTCATAAAATACTTTCAATTTAGAAAATAATAATAAAATTTTTTTAAGAATATTATGTACTTCAATCCTTTTTCATATTACTTTAAGATGACAATTCAAGCATTTGCTCAAACTTTGACACTGGTTAAGTCTTTCTTAATTGATACAAGTATTTAAGAAAGTCGTAGCATCAAAGGTTGACTAAGCAATTATAGTACACTGTTGGGGGTCATCGAGAACTCAATCTCATACATAACTAATATTAACCACTCATCTCAAAGTAATAAAAAAAGGATTGAAGTACATATTCTTATTAGAAAAATGTTCCATGTTCCACTAAAGGAGAGACAAAAGAAACATTATAGTAGTTTTTGCCATCTTCTCATTATAATTCTTTAACTTTATATTCCCCCCATTCCAATTACTCGATTTATTAGTCGAGATTTCAAAATAAAGCGGTGATACAAATAGCACAATACAAAAACAAAATAATATTTATCATAATATATAATTGTAAAGAGTTAAGCAATTTAATAATATAAAGAAAATATTAATATGAAAGACATTTTAAAGGGACATTAAAGAAATATAACGAAACCAGTCTAAGTATAAGAGAAGCTGTATAGCATAAACCTTATGTGATGGGTTATGTGATGTGTTTGAGTGAAATAGGATTGTTGGTTTGTGAAATTATTGTCTGAATGCTTGTGTTAATGTTTATCTATTCCAGTGCGAGAGTATGTGAAATTGCAAATAGCATGTGAAATGCTAGGGTGATGTTTTAGTGTTTATATGTTATCTTTTGGCAAGGTCTAAAGTAGTGAAAGTGTTTATGTGTGTTGAACTGTATTTCATCATTTCCCTTCTTTTTTTCTTTCCATAGAAATTGTTGTTGGTAGGATTAGTGGGTTATAAGTCAATTCCAAAACTAACCTTATAGGTTGTAACAACCCAACCAGAACTCTTTCTATCGAGGTATTGTCTACTTTGGTGTGGAACTCTACACAGTTTTGTCTCCTAGTGTAGTAACTTTCCAAGAGGTCATCATCCTAGTATTGCTCCAACCTAAGCATGCTTAACTTTGAAGTTTCGACATACTTTGAGTTGTTACATCAAAAGGCATCTCAATGCTTAGAGTTAAGTCACCTAGCATTTAAGGGGTATCACAATCTACCCCTCTTTTAGAATTGATGTCCTCATTAGTTTCGTTACACAAATCTAAGACCACTACAAAGTAAGGATCTGCCTTTCAGGCTGGTAGATTGCTCTAAAACCACTTGTAATAACCCAATCAGAACTTTTCCCATTGAGATATTGTTCGCTTTAGCATAACATGCCATACGGTTTTATCCCATAGTATAGCAGTTTTCCAAGAGGTCACCTATCCTAAGATTGACCTAACCCAAGCACTTTTAACTTCAGAGTTTTAACATGCTCCGAGCCGCTATCCTAAAAGGCGCTTTGATGATTAGAGTTTCTCTACCTAATATTTAAGTGGTATTATAATCAACCCCCTTACAAAACTGATGTCCTCTTCAGTTTCGTTATACAGGTCTACGACCACCACATGGTAGGGACTCTACCTTTCTGACTGGTTAATTACTTTGATATCACCTATAATGACCTCACTGGAACTCCTCTCCCTGAGATATTGCCTACTTTTACATAGAAAGCCATTTGATTTTGTCCCCTAGCGCAATAACTTCATAGGAAGTCACCCATCCTAGTACTGCTCTAACCTAAGTACGCTTAACTTTAGAGTTTCGATGTATTCCAAGTTGTCATACCAAAAGGCTCCTCAATGATTAGAGTTCAATCATCTAGCATATAAGAGGTATCACATAGGTTAGGTCTAATCTCCAATTCATTGAATTGTATCCAAAACTGACCCATGGCTAGGTATCATTTAAGGTATACTATATAAAAATTATGACATTTTCATATGAGATTATAAACTACTTAGCTATTATGATTAAAAACAAGAGAAATTATTAAAGAAAAAGGAAAATATATAAGTTTTAGCCACATTAATTTTTTTTTAGATTTTCTTAATTTTCAACCAAGTTCAAGCACCAAACTATTAGTTAAATTCTGCGCATATATATATATATATATATTTATACACACACATGCACTAATGAGCAGTGCACCCACATTTTGGATTCCTAAATATAAAAATTTTTTATATAACATTTACTCAAACTAAAGATTATGGATTAGTTTTGACATTTTGATATAAAATTTATATAATGAAAATAAAATATTAATATTGGTATGCAATTTATTGCAGTACTCAAATGAATGATAAAAAAACAACTAAAGAAAAAAGGCAAGTAAATATGTGCTGTTGAAGTAACTCCTTTTTTGATGTAAAACTTGCCTTAAAAAAGAGAAGAGAGGAGAGAGAGACTAATGAGGGAAAAAATTAAGGAGTATCATAAATACTTTATAGATAATATTAGTATTGGTATTTTTTTTAATAATATTAAATTGGAGTTACATAGGTAATTTGCCCCTAAAAAGAAAATAAGATAGAGAGATTAATGGAGAAGAAAAATTAAGGAGTTGCTACATTGACCCATAAATGCTTCATTGATAATATTAGTGTTAGTATTTTTGTCGAACAATATTAAATTGTAGCTAAATAGGTAATTTCAAAAGAGATAGTTATAGAAGTCTACTCTAGCTTAAATAATATATAAATGCATATATATATACACATATACTCATATTGTTGAAGAAAGGAAAGCCATTCATGAGATGAAAATAAATTTCCATGTTAAAAAAAATAAGAGGAAAGGTTATACATAATAATATTTTCGAACATCACCTAATGTTGAATTGGTGCACATCCTTTCTTTCCTTTTACTCATTTCTGGTCTAATTTTCATTTTGGATCTCAATATTTGGTGCTATTGTTGCATTTTGAGTCTCAAGATTTGATGAATTTATAATAATTAATAAGATAGATAAGGAGTTCTAATATTAGTTAGCTCTTTAATTTTTAGTAATATTTATATCAAATATAATTGAAAATCTCATACAATTATTTTGATCATTTATAAGAATTTTTATTTTTTCAAATTAGAAAGACCTTTTGTTTTTTGACTAAGAGATTATGGAAGGATTTGCTAAATAATTAAAATATTTGTTTGAAATCACGGATGACAAGAAATAAGAAGACACTGATATAATTATGACTTTAATATGGCTAAAGGTGGAATTAGTGAGTTATCATCTTAATTGTAGCAAGTTAGGGTTTCTAAGGTTTGCAAAAGCAACGTTAAAAAGGAAAGAAAACAAGAAGTTTTAGAAAAAAAAAAAAAAAAACAAAGGCACATGTATTGAAGGGGATAATTGATAAGGTCCAAAGACTCAAATGCAAGATAGTTAAGATAATTGGGCTAGGCCATAGGCCTCAAGTAATTGGGCTTTGCCCAAAACAGATTCAACATGAGAGAATTCTGATTATGTAGATAGCCTTACATTACCCATAAAAATAGATAAAATATAAACATACAAAAAATTACCAAATATCAATAGATAATGTGGCATTTTGCACATGCAAAAGAATCTTATTTGTTATTCAATTGGGCTTAGGGGAGGGCTAACATATTCTATACAGTTATATATACGCATGACACTACTCAATGAAAAATCATCCAAAAAATATTTTTCCTAAATTGCTTGTGCCATGAATGTTGTGTATGAATTTGTGAGTGTTAAATTGTGATAATTTTCTTGCAACATTTGGTATTAGAGCCTTTGCTTCTAATTATTATCATGATCGACATAACTTGTGACTTTAAATGAATGGAAGATGCCCTGTAGAATATAACGGTGGAGTAGATTGAAGGATGGGCCAAAATATTTAAAGAGATGTTACAACAATGGTATGGTATAATTGATAAACACATTAGCACCTTATCTAGGATCCAACAGCAACTTAAGGATTCAATTAAAGTTTCTTCTTCAAAGTCAACGGATATGGGTAGTAGTGGAAGAAGTAAGGAGCATATTGTAGATCTAGTTAAGAGGTTGGGAAGCCAACCGGTAATGGGGATAGCTACACTTGCAAGAACAACACATTTAGATTTTCCATTTTTTTAGGTGATAATCTCAAATCATGGATTTATAACGAAAAATTATATTTCTATTTGAAGATACTCCTTTACATCTTAAAATCCAAATTGCACCATTACATTTTGAGGACAGAGCATTAGAATGGTTTTAAACCTATGTTAATGGATGAAATTTACGAGATCTCATTACTTGGGAAGAATTGGTTGCTAGATTAACTCATAGGTTTGGTGATAAAGGGTATTCTAACACATTAGGGGAATGGATTGAGCTACGATAAGAAGGAACTTTACAAGAGCCTATGGATACCTTTGAGAAAATGATTACCTAAGCTTAACTATTTGAAGCCTATCAAATTAGTTTCTTTTTATGTGGACTAAACCCTAAGATTTAATATCCAATTTCAATGTTTCAACCTAGTATCCTTTACTAAGCTTATACTCTTACCAAGTTACGAGATGCAACTAAAACTGTACTTAAGTCTACCCTATCCAACACTAAACCAACTTCTTCCATTTTACCTTCAACTAAACCAACTTCTTCCATTTCACCTTCAATTGCTACGTTTATAACCCTAAGAACATACACATCAACAATTCAAGCTTTTCACCCACCCCATAATACCTTTACTCTAGACAGTAGCACCTAAAATCAATCCATGAATCATAATTCCTTCTACCACACTTCATCCAATAACTTGCTTTTACCCAAAACCTAGTTTAAAAAAAAAAAAAACCTCAAAACACCCCAACTTAGCCTTTTTAAAGGATAACTCTTGCTGAATTAGATGATAAAAGAAGTAAGCTACTTTGCTTTTAGTGCAATGAGGTATATACACCAAGACATAGATGTTGACAAAAAAGCTTAGTGTTATTGTTCTAACTCCTGAAGAAATAGATGATCAAGAAGTAGTAGAGGAAGTTGAGGGTGAGTCCCGTAAGCAAGAATTAGCTAAGTTTACCTTATGTTCTATCAATGAGGATGATAATGGTAGTAATAACTCTCACATAAGATTGATTGGATATCACAAGAAGTGAAGGATTGGCAACTGATAGATTGGAGGAGTTCCCTAAACTTTATCGATTCTAAATTAGCTAAGGGCTTACATTGTAAGACAAAGGCTATTAAACCTATTACGGTTATTGTTACTGATGGCACACAACTAGTAAGCATACATTTGGTACTAGATTTTTCTTGGATCATGCAAGGACACTAGTACAAAGCTGACATACATGTGTTGACATTAGGTAGTAGGGAACTCATTTTGGGTTTGCCTTGGTTGAGTAGTTTAGGCATAATAAGTTAGAATTTAAAGACATTTAACTATGTAATTCTCTTTGAATGGACAGTATTGTGAATTGACAGGGCAAATGAGGTTAGAAATGAAGTGTATGGAAGGTAAACAACTCTCTAAAATTCTAAAAACTAAAGCTACTGACCAAATTCTATAGTATTAGCTTATTATAGCAAAATGTTGGAAGAAAATGAGAATAGTGACTTACTTGTTTTGTACCCTGACTTATTGGATTTACTAAAGGAATTCCACAAATCGTTTGATGATCTACATGGCATGCCCTCTAAACGGACCATGATCACCAAATTATCTTAGAACTAGGTCCATGTCCAGTCAATCTTCAGCCCTATATATATTCTACACAACAAAAAAAAAAGTGCTTGAGGATACCATTACGGAAATGCTTTTACAAGGTATTATAAGGCCAAGCAAGAGCCCATTTGCTTCTTTAGAAATATTAGTGAAAAGAGTGATAACACTTAGCGTATGTGTGCTGATTATCATGAGTTGAATAGTTAAACCATAAAAGATAGGTTTCCTATACCTATTGTTGAGGACTTACTAGACAAAATAAGGGGTGCAAGTGTATTTAGCAAGCTGGAATTGCAATTTGGTTATCACCAAATTTGCATACATATGGAAAATGTGTATAAATGGCCTTTTGGACTCATGATGGCCACTATAAATTTCTTGTTATGACCTTTAGGCTAACAAATACACCATCGACTTTTAAAAGTTTGATGAACGACATATTTAGGTAATTTTTGAGAAAATTTTGGTTGGTATGTTTTGATGACATTTTAATTTACAATGCTGACATGGACACTTACATTCAATATTTGTGCCAAGTTTTTCTTATTTTGTAGAAACAACAATAGTTCTTAAAGAAAAGTAAATGTATTTTTGGGAGTGTTAGTGTAGAATGTTTAGGATGCATCATTTCTAAAGGATTAACCATAGACCCAAAAAAGATTGAAGCTATATTTACTTAGAGTAACAAAGACTTTACAACAACTTAGAGGTTTCCTTGGGTTGGCAAGCTACTATCGATGCTTTGTAAGAGAGTATAATGAAATATGAAAGCCCTTGACTAATCTTTTCAAGAAAGACTAGTTTAAATGTGTTGTGAATCGTAACCAAGAGCAGATAAGGTCAATCATTGAATCGGTTTAAGCTTACCGAAAACTTGAAAAAGAAAGTGATAGAGAATGTGTGAAAGAACAAATGTGAATGGACAATAAGAAAAAACTCACAAATAACTCCAATGGATATAATGCACCAATAGAACTTCCGAAGACTTACGACACAACTTGATATGACGCACGAGATAATCTGATGAGGTTATTCGCCACCTAACCTTACTCAAGGGTTAGGATAAGAGTGATGTTAAGAGTAAACAGCTAGTGTTTACGCAGGGAAGGAAAAATATTCAAAAGCATATTAATGATAATCTGATCTGTTGTTTACAGCTACAATTACAAGGTATTTATACTCATAAGTTAGGACAACTTGCCTAAAAGGGAAAGAACAAAAAGAGTATTTCTTAAAGAAGTAATTTACAAGATACAAAAGGGTAAAAATGAATATTTAAGGAAAACAATCATTAGTGTAATGGATTTTACATATGATTCTGTATACGTGGCAATGCTGTATTGATGATGCTGTTGGAAGATGTGAACAAAAAGTACAGTCAACTTGCTTGTCCAAGCAGGAGTAGCTTAGTTAGTCTAGAGTCTCTCTATCTTAGCTTCTCAGTAAGGGAGATGCCGAGTCATAGGTCAATTTGAGCACAAATGAGTACTTTACAACTAGGTGTACTATAGAGAGATGAGCAGTCATTCGGCTCGACATAATGAGCGGCTTGGCAAAGAAGTACTAGCCTCAGTAGGAGTCGGCTGGAGTAAGAGAATTCGTCTTGCCAAGCCCTCTAATCATCGGGCTCAATTGTAGGTCAAAGGTCTAATAGCCTGATTCTTATCAAAATGGGGACCCAAAGTAGAGGTTGCCTTAAATAAACTTAAGGAAGCACTTATCAATCCTCCTGTATTGAGTCTCCCAGATTATTCTTGTCCCTTTATCATTGAAATTGATGCTATAGTATGGCTGTGGGTGTTGTGCTCCTTCAAGATCAATATCCCATTGCCTTCATGAGTAAGTCCTCATTTGCGAAGTAGTAGTCCTTATTTGTGTATGAAAAAGAACTATTAGCATTAGTTATTGTTGTTGAAAAATGGAAACGTTACATTATGGGGAAACATTTTGTAATAAGGATAGATCCTCAAAGTCTTAAGTATTTGCTTGAGCAGCAAGTGTCTAATCACTATGAACATAAGCAATTAACTAAATTAATGGGGCTAAACTTTGAGATACAATACAAGCAAGGCTTTACTAATGTCATCGTAGATGCTCTCTCTAGCAAGGATGATGTTGAATTGAATCATCTAGCTTCTCTTACCCTTTCAAATGACTTATTAAGTAACATTCAAAACAGTTGGTTTTCCGACCAGCATTGTATAGGTGTTTTAAGTCATTTTTAGGAGGGACTGGACATGGGTGCTTTTCACCTTGACAATAGTGATCTAAGGCGCAAATGTAAACTTATAGTCGAACTAGATCAAGAGTTGAAATGGAAGATACTCAAGTTTTACTATGATGGAACCATGGGAGGTCATTCGAGAGTACTTATAAAAGAATGGTTGCAATATTCTAATGGAAAGGTATGTAGAAGGATGTCTACTAATATTTTTGGGAGTGTGAAGTGTGTCAACATTGTAAGTATGAAAATATAGCCACTCTTAGGTTTTTACATCCACTTCTCATGCCTAAGGGAGCATGGGAAGATGTTAGCATGGATTTCATTGAAGGATTACCTAATTCAGAGGGTAAGGGTGTCATAATTGTTGTTATTGATCAATTTCCTAAATATACTCATTTTATTGGGTTGACCCATCCATTTATTGCTACTATGGTAGCTTAGGCCTATCTAGATCATGTTTACAAATTACATGGGTTTCCTCACTTTATTATTTGTGACCGAGATCTAGTCTTCATGAGTTCTTTCTAGAGAGAACTTTTTTTATTGCAAGGAGTTGAACTTAAGGAGTCTACTACCTATCACCCCTCAACAGATGGGTAGATTGAAATAGTGAATCTTTATTTAGAGATGTATTTTTGGAATATGATAGCAGATCATCCTATATGCCAAATTCACTTTCTCTTTCTTGTTGAATCATGGTATAACACAAGTTATCATATTACCATAAGCATGACACCATTTGAAGCTATTTACGATTTCACTACCCCTTTACATCTTCCTTATATTATAGGGGATTTGACCAATGCAACTGTTGATATGATTCTAATTGATAGAGAAAATATGATTTGGACACTAAGATTTCATTTGAACAGAGCTATGTAGACCAAACGAAGAAATTGGCTGACAAAAGTAAGTCGGATTGTATTTTCCAGTTAGTGACTAGTTAGGTTTACGTTAAGCTTCAACCCTATTGACAAAGCAATGTTAGACAAAACACTTATACTAAGTTTTTGACTAAATTTTTGGACCTTTTAAAGTCATAAATCGAATAGGAGCGATAACATATACCTTGGATCTTCTTGCTGATATTACCATATCGCTGTTCAACACATTTCTTTACCATGGGACACTTTTCTTATAGAGCCCGTGGCCATCCTTAATTGATAACTTTCGAAGCTTAAGCCTATAGTGAACACAAAAGTATTAGTTCAATAGAGTGGATTAGATGTTATAAATGCAACTTGGGAATACCTTTTGGACTTGTGATTGCACTTTCCATCTTTGCCCTTATGGTCAAGGGCTTTTAAGGAGAGGGTACTGATGCGGCTAAAGATGGAATCAGTGTATTGTCATAACAACTGTAGTAGGTTAAGGTCCTTAAAAACAACATTAAAAAGGGAAGAAAAGAAGAAGAAGGCTAAAAAAAAATAAAATAATAAAGGCACGTGTATTGAAGGGGACAAGTTGATAGGGTGTAAAGGCTCAAATGCAAGACAGTTGAATGCAAGACAGTTGAATGCAACATCATCTTTGGAGATTGAGAAAGTAAGACAACTAAGCCATGTTATGGGTTAGGCCATCGGCCTTAAGTAATTGGGCTTTGTTTAAACCAAATACAATATAAAAACACTTTTGATTACATAGATAGCCTTATATTACCCATAAAAATAGACAAATATAAAAATACAAAAAATAAAAAATATCAATAGATAATACGACATTTTGCAAATGCAAAGAAATCTTGTTTGTTATTCAATTCAGCATAGGAGAGGGCCAACATTCTATATAGTTATATATACACACGACACTACTCAATGAAAAATCATCTAAAAATATTTCCCCCAAATTGCTTGTGTCGTTAATGTTGTGTTGATGTTGTATACGAATGTGTATGAATGTGTGAGTGTTGAATTGTGATAGTTTCGTTGCAACAAACTCTAGTGAATCTGTAACATGATAAAGCTTTACTAATTTGAATAATGTGTAAGGCATCCATTTATTTCCTATGGAGGTATGTTAATGAGTTTAAATATTTGGAGTTAAATGAGTTTCAAAAGAAAAAGAAAAAGGTAAAAAATATGCTTTTAATTTTCATTTTATCACCTTGAATCATCCTAATTAGATTTTCATGATTAACATCAATGTTTATGGAACATCTATATTGTAGGTATCTAAATAAAAAGTTATTATAGTTTATAATTATAAAAGAAAATTTATATAATAGTTTTTTTTTATGAGGTAATTATTAAAAATATAATAGATATGTATTCTATAATAACTTTCCTTAGTCCACTTGTACTTCATCATAAATCCCCTTTCATTTTTCAACTTATTTATGCTGGTCCTATTTAAAAATCAAGAAGAGATGGATTGATTGCTGTAAATTTAAAATTTTTGAAAATTGAAAAACTTAAACCTTTTAGATATTTTACAACCCTCGAGTTTTGTTAATGATAAATGGCTTAAAGTAATTGGAATGATAAAAATAAATAATGCAAATATTAAAAATAATAGGAAGAAGAAGATCCTTTATAGAGGTTTCATCTTATGCATCAATCCTTTTTTTTTCTAACTCTACTATTAGGGATTTGGTGGACTTCATCGATTGTTTCATTATATCAACTCAATTAAACTTTAAGAAATTGTAACTCTTAGTCGTCAAGACCTATAATTATATTACCCTATCTCACTAGCTTTTACATAAGCAAAACATAGACAATATTACCTAACCGACTCTCTTGAAGTTACAACAAATGATCACACAAATAAGTGAACAGACAAAATAGAATTAATTTTGATCCTCAACAATTAAGCTTGAAATAAAAAGACAATATAGAAAAATGATTAAAGTTTTAGAGCTTGGTGGATTTTTAAATGTAGTTGTCCTGTCATGAAAAGATAATAGCTGATCTCTCTTAGTTATATTTTTGAAATGCTACCAATTAAATAAATTGTAGTCCAACGTTTAATTTGAATATTTTTCTCTTTAAATCTCGATTGATTTGGATTTACTTTTATCTACTTAACAGTTGGAAGATAGATTCAAATTGATTTAAATTCAAATATGGAAAATATCTTACTAAACTTTATCTCGAAATCACTTCAAAATTCATTCAAAAAATATTCCTTTATTTTACTCTTGATATTCTCCACCAAATCCTTAAGGGAATATCCTTAAACCTTATCATTAGATATGTATATATGAATCTTACTTTATTTGAAGATGAAATCTCGTAAAAATCTCTTGAAACCTTATCCTTATCTCATTATTCAAAAAAAAAAAAAAAAATCTTTGCAACTTAACCAATATTCTTATCCCTCATCTTTGATTTAAATTTGAAGAAAAAAGAAATATCCCACAACTAAATCTACACCAAATCCTCAACTCCAGATTTAAATTTGAATTTTGAAAAATCTCTCCTATAACAAATATTCTTTACTTATCCAATAACAAATTGATATTAAGTTTAAATCCATTGTAGCTACGGAACCATAAAATAACTTTTTTTTCTCCATGAAGATATTATTTTAGTAGTTGCCACATGCCACTTTAGACATATCAAGCTCGTGCTTTCTATATGCTTTAATAATTAAAAAATTGAACTGACTACTACTTCAATAATAGTCATCACATGCCGACATGCTTAACTGCCACTTGTTCAAGATTAAATTTCTTTTCTCATTGAAATTATGAGCACATAGTAATACTTAATGAAAAATTACTCGTATTGCCATGTGTGGAAAAGAATCTAAGACTTGAACATATATAATACATTGATGAAATTGCTTGATGATTGATTAAACACATAATCAATATGTTCATTCCACTTCCACAAATTAATCCCCATGATATTAATCCAACTTTAATGGAACGAGTTGATCATATTACCTAAATATGCTTGATTAGTGGAACTAGGCCTTCCAAATAAGATAATCTAACCTAAATTTTCGAAATAGAATTTCTATTGTCAATATCGGTTTAGTCTAGACTAAAGCTTTTACTTAACCTTCTATAGCTTTTACAATTAATAATGTTATGTCTCATACTAATTGAACTTTCTGCTATAGTTTCTACAAATGCTGAATATATTTTTTAGATCAAAGCTTCTACTCAAGCTTCTGCCATGCTTCTCGGTTGCATGTCATCCTTAAGCTTCTATTGAAGTTTCTAGAAGAGCTTAATACATTATTTAACCCAAAGCTTCTAGTTGAGCTTCCACTTTGCTTTTCTACTATATGATATTCTCAACCTTGTACTTGACCTTCTACATTGTTCTGCATGCTTAATAAATTCATTAGTATTCACTTAATATAAGTTTTGTTATCATAAAAATTGATTAGGAGACCTTAACAATTTAAAAGAAAATTATATAGTAGTTTTTCATTGCAACTTAGTGGATTTGGGTTTTCAAGGATTGCAATTTCACCTAGTTCAATGAGAGATATAATGAAGGAGCTTTAGTTAAGGAAAGATTGGAGAGGGATTTAGCAAATACAAAATAGATTAAGGTCTTTCCTAATATTGAAATCACTCATCTTATCACTAGCCATCAAGACCATCTGGTGTTGCTATTAAGGCTCTTTAAGAAAGATAAGAAAGGTAAGGAATTCTTCCAATGTGAATTGAAATGGCTATTGGAGGAAGGTTATAAGGAGTTCAATAAAACAAAATGGATGGAGTTTATACAACTAGTGAATTTGGGAAGGGATAATGTCAAAGTTATGGTTTTGCAAAATGGAGCTCGATGAATGGGGTAAAAGGCAAAGCAATAAGGGCTTGCATATATAGAGGAGTTGAGAAGATGATTAGGATTATTCAAGATAGTCCTATTGACATTACTAATTGCTAAGTAGAATTGAGGTTAGACAAGTGCTTGATGTTGTCATGAACCAAGAGGAGATGTGGCATTAGAGATCAAGAATTAATTGGTTGAACTTTGAGGACAAGAAAACAAAAATATTTTCATCAAAGTGCCCTTTAAGGAAGAGAAAGAAGTAAAATTTTTAAAATCATGGAAGAGAATGGAAGTTAGCTAACTAATGAAAATGATATTGCTAAGGACAACATTATGTGGTCCTTAATTATATCATCCCCATTATCTCAAATGAATAGGATTTTAAATTAGCACAAGAGTTGTCTTATGATGAAGTGAAGATGGCAATTTTTCAATTGGATCAACCAAAGCTCTAAGCTCCAATGGTTTTAATGGCTTTTTTATTAGACTCATTGGGAGAAAATTGGATCTTTCACTATAGAGTTGTTAAGAAAAATTCTTTGGTACATGTGCCTTTCCTTGTCATTTCCATAACTCTAATATTGTCTTGATTCTAGAAGTTTCTTATCTCGAGTTGGTTTTTGAATTTAGATTTATTAGTTTGTGTAATTTTTTTTTACATAATTACCTCCACAATCCCTACTAAGAGAGTCTAACCACTGCTTAGCTTTGTAATTTTCCCTTTTTTCAAAGTATTTTCACACTTGATCATCTCATTCGAGATTATAATTATTGCCCATGAAGTTTTCCACTATCTTAAGATAAAAAAATTGTCTAAGTACCGTTGTTGTGTAGTGAAAATTGATATGTCTAAAGCTGATGATATAGTAAAGTAAAACTTTTAGGAAAAAAATCTTGACAAAAATGGGGTTCCATGATGAATGGGTTAATTGGGTGATGCCTTGTATTAAGTCCATTATTTATATCTTATGGTTAATGACAAAAGAGTTAAATATTTTAATCTTACTAAAGGAATGAAGCAAGGAGATCCAGTTTTGCCTTATCTAATGATTACGAAAGGGAAAGAATTAGGGAGTTTAAAGAGTAATAAAATAAAATAAAAAATTGAGAGCCCTAAATTAGAACACTTATTTTTTATTGGTTACTCCTTATTTCTTATGGGGGTCAACTCGATTAATCTTTTAGCTCTCAAATGGATCTCAGACTCTTACCATCAAGCTTTTGGGCAAAAAGTTGGTTTTTGAAAATCTTCCATTTTCTGGGCCAAAACTCCTTAATAAGATTGTTTGTGTGGAAATTTTAAGTATTGGGTTGCAAAAAAAAAAAAAAAAAAAAAAGAAAAAGAAAAAAAAGAAAAGAAAGGTTAGGAAATATCTAGGCTTTCCTTTTAATTAGGGTTAGTATTAAAAAAAAAAAAGAAAAGAAAAAGAAAGAAGACTCTCCTCTATTAGATCTAGAATTGCCTCTAGTTGGAAAAGTTTTTTGCTCTATTAAGGAGGTAAGGAAGTCTTGATTGAATTAGTTGCTTTTGCCATTTTGACCTATGTTGTGAGTATTTTATGCTTCTACCTTAGGCTAGTATAAAGAAGCGACTAGTATGATTGGTAATTTTTTGTTGGAAGGGGGGAGGGGTGGTGGAGGAAGGGTTCAATGTTAAAAGGAAAAAAGCATATTGGAAGAAGTGGTTTACTTTAGCCAAAGAAAAATCATTAGGTGGTTTGGGATTTTAAGATTTGGTGGCTTTTAATAAATCTCTATTAAGAAAATTAGCTAAGAGGATTTTAATAGGCCTAATGATCTTCGGGCTAAGGTATTGAAGAGTTATACTTTCCTAATTCAAAGTTTTTTTATGCTTAAAATGGAAGTAAGAAATCTAAATGTTGGCAAAGCAAAGAAAGAAGGGCCATCGAGGATATCTATTTTGTAAGTTCTGATTTAAATGATAGGATTATCTTGCCCTTATAATAGAAATGATTGTATTTTGCATGATCGAGCTATTTACTATTGTGTAATATGCAAAGGAGAGAATGATGACAAAACATCTTCTTCATTTGGAATGAACTATAAAGGTTGGAAACCAATTTGGAATTTAAATGTCTTTCCAAAGATCAACATTTTCTATGGCATACTTTTACTAACTTCAAGGGATAAAACCACTAAAAATATTCGAACTTTCATATTTCTTTTTTTTTTTTCATTTTAGTATATAAACTTTAAATTTGTTTATTTTAGTACCCCAAAATTTTTAAAAGAAACAAATTAGTTTCTCTATTATAATAATTGTTATAAATAATACTTATTTGTTTTATTTTGAAAAGTTGAAATACCAAAATGATATAAAAAATAGGGAAAATTGCACGGGATCCTCTTAAACTTTAACTTTGATATGGATTATCCTTCTAAACTTCTAAAATGTAGTTTTTAGTCCTTAAACTTTCATAAATTGGCAAATGACCTCGCTAGGTTAAGAATAACCTCTTAAACTTTAATTTTGGTATGTAAACACCCTCCTAAATTATGGGGTGCTTAAGAAGGTATTTATATACTAAAATCAAAACTGAAAAGGATTATAAAGGTTATTTGCTAATTTATGAAAGTTTGAGGACTAAAAACTATACTTTGAAAGTGTAGAGGGATAATTCGCACTAAAGTTAAAGTTTAGGGGAGGTGATTTGCATTTTCCACTAAAAAATAAAGTTTAGGTATTTATATTGACTTTATTTCTCTCCCACCCCCACCCCCTAAAAGTCATTGCAATTGATAATAATATTGGTAAGAGGAAAGTTAAGAATAATTCACTCTATTGCTTTTGTAATCAAGTTGAGTATACTGGATATCTTATCTTATTTTGTGATCCGACTCATTTGACATGGTTTGATATATTTGGATATCGTGTCAATGTTGCTTCTATATGGAGAATAGAAGTAGGTTCTTATTTGTGGTTGAACACTACTGTGTTTGGGGTAAAGATGGAAAAGCTTTTACCTTAAAGCTGTTGGAAAGAAAAGTGTAACAGTGTGTTCACTCATTCTAACTCAAATTCACAAGCAATGGTAAACAAAGTGTTAAAAGGCATTTGAAGAACTAAAACTCTTGAATTAGATCAGGTTGCTACTGATTGGGAGTTTGTTCTTTAGCACATTCAACGCGGTACTCTTAATCGATGTGACGGAGCCCACCTACAATCGGCCAAATTAAAGTGAATTGCAATGCATTTGTTAACCAAGTATCTAAACGTACCAGTATTGGTTTGGTTGCGAGAGATGACAATGGAGTTTTGTTGGTAGTAGAAACAAAGCAAGTAACGTGTATGAGTGCTCTAGAATAACGTTGTTGTCAAATCCAATTTGGTTATGGTTATTTCTATTTTTCAACAGTCAAGTAAGTATAGTTGGAAGTTGCATGCTTTGGTCCATCCTATACCGAGTCTTTGTTCTCTTTTTGAGGCTATTTATTTTTCTTTTATCAAGTGTGATGCTAATGCATATACCGATTGGGTAGCATCCCATAGCAAAAAGGGGAAGAATATCTCATTTCATGTGTCATGACCCTCATTTCTTTGATTTTGTTCCTAGGCCTTTGGATTGATTGTTTGATTCATTAATAAAAGTTGTTTTTTAGGCTAAAAAAAAAAAAAAATTAATAGGCTTTTTGAGATGTAAAAACTAGGAATACTTTTTACTTAGATAATATAAATAAGAAAAATTATAAAAAAGATTCTTAAATTGCAAGTGCTTATATCTCTCCATAGGTTGGATTCTATGGAAGGTCAATTTGGTTTGGGCTTCAACTAAACATATTTTGCACAACTTAGAGAACAAGGAATTTCTTATAGGGATTCGACTAGGCAGACTTAAACAAGGTCATTACTCTTTCGGCCTTTAGCAACAAGTTTGTGCACTTAGCAACTTTTAAAGTACATAAATATGTCTACTTCGGTTACTTAACTTGTTCTTTTGTCATTGAGGTCTTTACTGTGTGTGTGTGTGTGTGTTTTTTTTTTTTTTTTTTTTTTTTACTTCTAAAATATAAATTTGTTATTCATACTTCATAATTCATAACTACGAATTTTATTAACAATTCTGTTTTATCATTGGTTTCTTATTATTTGTTGTTTTCCTCTTTTAGTTATAAATCTGGGTTGATGACTGGCTCGTTTAGCCAATCAATTTATGGTGAGTTAAGCAGAATGCTATGATATCAGCCCATTTATTGGCAGATTAAGACAGATCTAATTTTAGTCAATCACAAAATTAAACCATATAGCTCATTTAACCCTTGAACAACTCCAGATGTCGACTTTTATGCAAAGAAAGCAGCTTGTATGTTTGGGTGGGGAAGAGGAAACGAAAATCTATATACTTCTTTTACAGTGTGGCAAAAGGAAATTTGGATGTTCCGTGTCTTGTAAAATATATACTATCATCCTAATTCCTAAACAAAGGTTCGTGCATAGCAAAGGCGGTTTAGATATTATAAATTTTAAAATTGCACCATTTTTTGGTGCATGGCATATGGCATTTTAAATTTCAGTCCACAACATGTAGTTGTGAAACGGATGGAAGAGCGGATCGTCCTCGATGGGGACGGACTTAGGTGGGGACGAAAGAGCCTCCACCCCCATGTTTGGAAAAAAATAATTCAACAGTGAGATATATTTTATTAAATAAATCTTAACATGTCAAATTGTAAAGTTCTACTCCTAGGTTTCCCGTGCAGCTTCATTCATTCTTATTTCTGGTACTAGTAATTTTGCTGCTTTGGAATTCTGATATGGAGACAGGGTGTTGCTTAGTCCTGAAATGAACGTTAACTATGATTTCATCGTCATTAGTCGACAATTCACTACGTTGAGTCCAATTGTTGATTTTGTAAATTTCCGATCAATTTCATGGAAGTAACGCTGATGAGGATGTTGATTTACTTGTTCAATTACTTCAAAACCTGGCCGGCCGGCCGACCTCCAAAACTATTTTTGTTTGTATATATTTTACTCTACAACTAGATCCAACCCTCTTACACTTGACAAACGAATTACATGTGCGGAAACCACATCTAGGAGTATGTTTAAGTAAATAAATTATGAGAATGATATGAGAGAGAAAATTTTTCTCGAAAATAACAATCTGACGAATATAATATTTATCTAAAACTGTTTTATTATACTTATCGGTACACACAAGATGCTGCTACGGGCTCCATATAATTCGCGGTATATTCATTTTCGGAAATTCTTTTGGCCTCTTCTGCATATTTTTTCCATTTGTTATTAGTGGTATATTATAGTAAATTACATCATATATTATCTAGATGATTTAAAACATTAAGGACTCTCTTACAATTTAATATTATATTTTTCTATTATATAAAATAAAGTTCCGTGCTATACATGTCTTTAGTTTAAATTATATGTTATATTAACTAAAATAATAGATATGCACGAACGTTTATCACAATTAACGTTTTAAAAATATATATTGGTAAATTGTTATAAATACAGTATGCTACTAATTACTATTGTTTAATTATATAAATATATATTATGTTAATCTTATAGGACCATTGATGGATTTTCTTTTAATATTTTATGGAATGACATGCTAATTTACAATCATTCAAGTTATAGAACTGAAATATCGTCCTATAAGAAATAAGAATCGTGCTAGTTTGTCTTTTGGCTAAACAACAAATAAGTGGGTAAGGGAATCAAGGGGGAATCTAAACAAAAAAATAGACAAAACAGTTATTATTTGATATCAAATCATGCTGAAGTTGTAACTCGCCATGCAAAGGTTACTGTCCCTCTATTATTTCTTTCTTTGTTTTATATAAATGAAATGTTTCTTGAATACATAATTGTAAGAAAACTAACTCTTAATAGCAAAAAGGTCTTAAGTGATTAATGAAAAACTACAAAAGGTTGAAACGTATCGCTTAAGGGTGAGATAACCTTTTTGAAATTCGAACTGTTAATGGGGAAAATTCTAAATTGAGTATTGAATGTTATAAAATATGTTTTAATTATGGTATATTAAAATCTACTTTGCTAAAACATCGCCTTATCCTGTACTTAGCCTACAATATCTTCTTTAAGGTGTACATGAGGTTTCACGTACCTTATCCCCTCACCTTGCAAAAACTATTAACTAATAATATTAAATATAACATAAGTCCATATTTTCACCTAAAGAGCTTGCTACCTTTTCTTTTCTTTCTTTTTTTTTCAGTTACATATTATAATTAGAGAAGAAGAATTTAAACCTGATCCATACTATTAAAAATCGGTATTTACACCAATAAACTATAATAACCTTAATTCTATTATTGCTACCTTGACAAGGAAAATGAAAAAATATAGCTCTAAGTCATTGTCCATTTGAAACACCAATATTATTATAAAGTTCCTAATTCTTGCTTGATTCCCTCTGTGCTACGTTGAATCTGCTTCAATCATTGAAGTTGGTATTATTTTACCAAATCCACATATAAAATAGAGGATAAACTTATTATTATAAATAATTCTTCTCTATTGTGTGATTGCGTTATGCATCTCCTTTTGTTTGTGTGGAGAAGACGTTTTAAAATATATAGATCCCCTAAGTGACTTAATTTTACAAGAATTTACCTACTCTCCGTTACATATATGTTCATATTAAAGAAAAATATTTATGATAGATTGTAATTTTGTAATAGTATGACATATTAAATTGATAAATATACTAGCAATAAATTGTAGAAAATTTGGCAAGTTATTGAAAAATTTTACTGAAAACTTTAATATAAAAAAATATATAGAAAATTTTATAAATTTTATAAGGCACTCTATATTTACAACTTTATAGGGTACACGTTCCAACTTAAAAACCGATACTTACAAGCTAAGATACGGATTCATATCATATCCTTCTCATACTTGCCTAATCTTAGTTTCACTAGTTAAGAGTTGCAAATCAAGCTTTTCAAATCTTTTATATATATATATATATATATATAACTTCAAAAGCTTTTATTTGCTCTTAACTTTTAATCATTTATAAATCTTCATTTTTGTTACTTGTGCCTTTTTGTTACTACTACCTTTTGTGGTCATCAATAAATTATTTTCTTTTAATCATGTGATAAAAAAACATGTTGTTTATGCAAATAACAGTCTTTACAAAAGAGTTGCAACATGTACATAACTTAATATAAAATGACACAACTCATAATAAAGAATATCGTACTCCCACAATTCAAAGAGTTACTATCATTTCTTATAATTACAGTGAATCCATAAGTGCTCCTCGTATAATATTACAATATGTAATTTATATTTATATAATTAAATAATAAATATTAGCAACATATCAAAAATGGTTTGTGAATATATATTATCAATATGTGAACCATTAATAAGTGGAATCTCATAGTGTGAAACTTTAACTAGTTACATGTAAAAGAAGTAATCTTATACCCTCACATGTAAACCATATGAGGGACTAGAAAAGTGAATTATGGCTATATTAAGTCATGTGATTCATATTAGGAAGAAATAGGTCATATTATACTGAGATAATATTAAAATCACTACCTAAATGCTGTGGGCTTTCAAAATTCAAACTTCAAAATGGTTCCGGTCATATGAAATAGAACATCAACCCCCAAACCAAACAACATTTTGCGGTTCAATTTGATCAAGTTAACACCTGTGATTAAGGGTAAGTTAATTGAGCATGAATTTAAATGCTAACCAAAGAAGAAGAGGAGAGGAAGTTTAAATGTTTCTGGCGAGCAAGATTAATTTCTCAAAGGGATGGCTTGATACGAATTGCTTCAGAGATTACCATACTAGCACCATTTGATTATTATAAATGTTTGTTTTATTTCATTTGTAAGTATAGCGTTACCGTTTTCAAGAGAAAATTGGTATTTGATTTTGATAATTTATATGACAAACTTTTGAAATCACTCACCCTATCCTGAGCCAAAATCCATAAGTTTTGTTATTATGGACTATAGTATAACTACGCATATTTAAACTTTTGAAGACGCCAGCTTATGAATAATTTTTTTTAACATTGACTTTTGCAGTTTGGTACAGACTTATATATACCAGATTAATCATGATTTTTTTTCCCCTTATGACCTTGTGGAGCGTTCTTAATTACGTCTCAAGATTAATTGTTGTATCATTGTACATGATTGCAAAAGTATGGGATCCCAAGCTTTCCTTTTTTTCTCTTTCTCTCTCTCTTTTTCATGGTTTTCAAGGAGTTGAATAATAAAAAAGGAAATTATTATGAGAGATCTAAATTTTTCTGAGTTCTAGAGATCTAATCTCTTTACTTGAAATGAAGATAACAATTTATAACAAAGAGTTGATGAGGCCTTTTCGACATAGGTTTTTTAGGCCATATCGACCTTATTGGTTTTATGATTTAGGTTGTGCCTATCTGGATTCAACCTTTCCACCCTTAGAGCTGACCTTAGTTGAAGCCCATAACATAGGTTGCCTATAGATAAGGCTAAATGACTAGGTCAATAACTATTTTCTATATTTGTGGAACACATCGAATATTGTAACTTCACTACCCTACACTTGCAGATGTGGCTTCTACCCACTAACTCCCCTCTAACCACTAGCTTTACTCCTCTATAAATACAAGGCTATCACTTAACGGTAAGCCACTTGATACTTCGCATAGTAAAGCCTACTTTCTACTTTGTAATGCTCTTACTCTCCTTACACATCAATCTTACTTAACATTGAAATGATTACGCCGAACAATATCTCAATGCCCCTCACTATTCCTTATTTTGCAAGCTCACATGGTTGTGTGAAGACCTATGATAACTAAATCTCTATCAACTAATATCTAGAGATGATATTTGGTGTTGTCTGTGGGAATCCAATCCGATTTTCTACCTAAATACACACTAAACACTTACCTAAGCATCTCCATTGATTCACAATGTCTTTTGTTGACAATCTTCAAAACAATTAGTTGGTGAATAACCAACCTACTAACAATCAACCCTTAACAAGGAGGGAGATGCTTAAAGCATACTTGGAGTGTGTAGAGTACCTTGAGGAATTTACAATCCAAAATAGGGAGTTATATAATCACTTAGAAGATGCCAAGAGGCATAGTAAGCATACTTACCCATCGAAAGCATCCAATGGCCATAGTGGGCACAACCAACAACAATAATAGCAAAGCAATAGGGATCAACAACCCAATCCCCTAGTGTAAGAATAGTAGGCACAGTCTGTGGTTACTCGCAACTACGACTACACCTTTACTGGTAACAAGTAGATGGACGACTCCTGTAGATCACCAATACATTCTGTAGCTTACTAAGCTCATTCGACAGATAATACCGACCTTAACAAGCTTTGTGCTATTATAAGAAGGCTCTCCGAGTAGTAAAAGAGTAAGGTAATTGACGATGCTGAGCTAGTAGCCATTACCAAATCCCCCTTCATTAGGGGTGTCAGGATGAAGTGCTGCCTCCAAACAATAAGCTTCCTACCCTAGACCATTATGATGGCACTGGTGATCCTAATGATCACCTCCTCCACTTCCGCACTCTCATGAACCTTCATGGTCATAGGGATGCCATTTTGTGTAAGACTTTCCTAGGTATGCTAAGGAAAGCAACTTGAACGTAGGTTAACCACTTGTGCAAGAACTTCATCAACTCCTTTGACAAGCTGGCACAAAGGTTTAGCCTATAATTCAAGGTTAGTAAGCCCCCATCCAAGGATACGTTGTTCTTGTATTTGATTAAGTAGAGTGAAGGGGAGACTCTATACGAATACATAGCTTGGTTCAACAATATTGTGGTTGAGATCCCTCAGTTGGATGAGGGAGTAGAGACTTCTTCTATTTTCTTGTAAAGAGCAAGCCAAAGACTCTAATTAAATTCTAGAATAAGGCCTAGAAATACATGGACTAGAAGGATAATATTTACGCTAGGCACAATGTCGACTAAGAAAGGTAGAGCAACAAAAATGATGCGTCTTTGAGGTTAGACACATGGAGAAGCACCATAATGAAGAGAATTAAAAGGATATAAAGAAAAGTTGGCAAAGTTTGAGTAGTAATCAATTGGATATGACACACCAGTCGATCGTACTTAGCCTATAATCTACCAGATATGACTCACCAATCTGAACTATAGGGTCACTCGTCATTATTCCTTACTATAAGGAATAGATAAGAGTTAAAGGTAAACAAAAACATTAACGTTACTCAAAAGGGAAACTTATATATTCTGATAATCAAAGAGTGTGTTGTTTACATACAACAAATTGGGTTTATATACTAACCTTGCTAGGGCTACAAACATACATGGAAAATACAAAAGGGTAATTTATAATTGGGATACATGAATGATACTAAAAAGGGTAAAAGATAAAAAGAATATTCTATACAAAAAAGTAAAGAATCCTTTTAGAATGTTGTGTCGAAAGATATATGTCACATGATGGCTGGTCACTTTGAAATATAGTATAATTCAAATGAAATGAGGGAAAGGATGGTATGCAGTCAAAGCCGACTTGATTTGGATCAGGTTAGTCCTCATCTAATCAATCACTATTGAATATTCGCCTTGAACTAAGGTCTGATCCTAGTCAGTTCAAGAGCTCGACTTCAAATAGTTGTTAAGGCTGGTATTCATAAATGTTGTCAAGGTTATGGTACAGTTGCTTAGTAGGTAGGCATGCCTGTTCAGAGGGTCGACACATCTGATTGGCAACTCCGGAGATAATGTTGGCATATAAGAGAGCTTGGTACTCAAGTTGATAGTAGAATAAATCAGGAGGTAAGTATAGGAATTCTTATCCTAGATGGGGCTACAATTTATTATTCTCCTTGTGAGTCCTAGGAGCCCTTTAGCTCGGCTATACATGATCGATCTAAAGGGTTAGTTCCTATTAAAAAAGGATAAGGAAAGATTGTTTGTAAAAGATCACCTTGGTGGTAGGGCACCAAGTAAAGCCAAGGGGGAAGGCTTAGGTAGTAAGAAGCACTGAACCAAGAAGAACCCACTTCCCCTTCCTATCTACATTCAACATATCCCTCTGAACCAACCAATCGCGTAAGTCTTTGTTGAGGTGTGGAATAGGGGTTTATTGAGACAAGTATTGTCAGTTCTACGATGACCATAGCCACATTACAAAATAGTGCTTCCAACTGAAGAATGCAATTGAATATGTTATTCAATGAGGCTTCTTTGGAAAATATGTGGTCCGTTGGAGGAACAACGACTATTCTGACGATGATGAAGATAAGGTGCCTTAAAGGTAACGAACTAAGGTTACTTGAGTAAATAAAAACAAAGATCGCCGCAATGATTGAGCCTCTAATGATCAAGCTCCCAATAGCATCATCAACATAATCATTAGGGGGTTACACCCAAGGAGTTGGCTAAGAACCAATAGCTTGGTAAATGCACCATTCAAGGTGTTGGATATTAGGGAGAAGAGGTAGAAGGTTGATACTTTGATCTCTTTCTCCAACGAAGATCTGGAGGGGGTCGACACCCCTCATCAAGATGCCCTTATAATAAGGGTAAGGACCACCAATTTTGAGGTCCTCAAGATTGTAGTGGACATTAACAGTTCCACTGACATCCTCTTCTTGCATACCTATGAGAGGATGCAGAGCAACTTGCCTATCAAAATGAAGCTTTACCACCATAATCTCATTAGCTTCAATGGGAGCACTGTTTGAGCCAAAGGGATCATCACCTTCAACATAGAACTTAGCGATGACAACAACGTCATGTAACAACTAGTGGAGTTCGTCATGGTTAATTGTTTGTCTCCTTATAATGCTCTCTTAGGATGATCAAGCTTGAACACATTTAGGGTCATCACCTCATCCTTTCAACTAAAGGCCAAGTTCCCAACCCTTACTTGGGCAGGAATTTGCCAATGTGACTAGAAGCTCTCTTAAGAGCTTTATGTTAGGGCCACTAGAGCAGTAGGTGCCTTTACTCTAGAGACTAGCCCATAAGAAAAGTTGGCTAAAAGAGGCAAATCGGGTGAAAAGACAAAAGAGGTGCAGATCGACGCCTCACCTGATAAAACCACGAAAGTCAGGATCGATACCTTGTAAATGAGACTAGAAGCTCTCTCAAGAGCTTTATGTTAGGGCTACCAAAGTAGTAGGTGCCTTTGCTTTAGAGACTAGCCCATAAGAGAAGCCGGTTGATAGAAGTGAACCAAGTGAAAAGATAGAAGAGGTGTAGATCAATACCTTACCTGACCAAACCAAAGGTTGGGATCAAGACCCCTTTTGAGCTAAAGGAATAGATAGTTGCTTTCTTACGGGCCAATTCAAATAAGTTCACCTAGTTAACATCAGATATGAATCTCCCCCGATTCAGCAACCCACAGCCTCAACATTGACTCTAGAACATGGCTTATCAAACAAAAGAAGAGACATTTTATGCTAAAAAGACAAGCCACAATAGAGGAAGAAGTATAGAAGTTACTTAAGGTCGACTTTGTTAGAGAGGAGAAGTGTCTAAATTGGTTAGCAAATGTAGTGTTGGTCAAGAAGAAGTTTGGAAAGTGATAAATATGTGTCAATTACACCGACTTAACAAAGCCTACCCAAAAGATTGCTTCCTTCTCTCCAGGATTGACTAACTGGTCCACTCCACTTCAGGATATGCCGTGCTCAACTTTATGGGTGCCTTATCTGGCTATAATCAAATTAAGATGGGCCCGAAGGATGAAATCCATACCTCTTTTATCACCAGCTTTAGCATGTATTACTACATGGTCATTCCTTTCAACCTAAAAAATGTCGAGGCAACACATCAGCATATGGTGACAAAGTTGTTCAAGCCCTAACTTGAGCAGAATATGGAGGTGTACGTTGATGACATGATAGTCAAGAGTAAACAACTCGGTAAACATGTCAAGGACCTACAAGAAGCTTTTGACCAAATGAGAAAACATGACATGAAGCTAAACCCCCAAAAGTATGTGTTTGGGGTTGGCTCCAATAAATTCCTAGGTTTCTTGATTACCTAAAGAGGAGTTGAAGCTAACCCTAAAAAGATACAAGCAATTAGGGAAATGAAGCCCCCTTCCACGATTCGAGATGTACAGAAGCTCATCGGTATGGTGTCTACACTAAGTAGATTCATCTCTAAGAGCACAGACAGATGTGTTGAGTTATTCAAAATCCTTAAGAATCCTAAGGGTTTAGAATGGACTCTTCAGTATATGGCAGCTAAGTACTTATAGGACTTCCTTACACACCCTCTGATCCTCTCCACACCTATTCTAAGGGAAGACTTATATTTGTACTTAGTTGTTAGTAACTAGGCACTCTTTTTTATACTAGTTAAAATAAAAGGGAGAGTATATAAACCCATCTACTATGTCATCCACATACTCCAGCAGCTTGAGGTTAGGTATACTAGAGTAGAGACATTCGCTGTAGCCGTCATCATCTCAGCATATCAGCTCAGGGCTTACTTCTGGGCACACCAAATTATAGTACTTATAGATGAGCCATTACGTACATTGTTATAAAAGCCAGATACGTCTAAGCAGATGGTGAAGTATGCAATGGAGCGGAACGTATACGGAATCCAATATCAACAATAGATGGCCTACAAAGCATAGGCACAGGTTGACTTCTTAGTTCAATATAAGGGAGAGGAGGAAGCACCATTAAGGGATGACAAACAATGTGAAGTCTCCACGTTGATGGATCATCCACCTTGAAGGGCGGATGTGCAGGTTTGGTGTTGACTGAACCGCACAAAATTACTGTTTACTATGACCTTAAGTTCAAATTTGACATCAACAACCACGAATCTGAATGAGGTACTAATAACCAATCTCAAGCCAATTAAGGAGATTGACACTAAGTACCTACAAATCTTCTTAGACTCCATACCTATCGTCTAGCAAGTTCATGTTAAGTATGAGGCTAGGGATGATACTATGGTAAGATGCTTGGAGAAAGTGAGAAGTTTCCTAACTGAGTTTCCTTTGTAAACTATCACGAAGACCCTTTGAATCGAAAACTCAATAACAAATTAGTTGTCCAAGCTCACTTCCATAGGGATACAAAAGTTCAAGGTGAAGGATAAGAAGATCTTTATAGAATACTCGCTGGATTACTCTAAGCTTGGTAAAGGTCTTAGAGCTTACGGTAACACCGTCAAAGTTGAGCTGGATGGACCCCATCTAGAGTTATTTAAAGTAAGGCAACCTCTTAGAAGATAGAAGGGAAGCAAAGAAGTTGAGATACCATGCTTCTAACTACATGTTGGTTGATGGCATATTGTACTTCAAGAGAGTTCGCCTAGAGTGTATTTTAGGCCTCCCCTTGCTTAGATGCCTCCAAACAGACGAGGGCCTATACGTCATGGAAGAGCTAAACGCTAAAGTATGCAACAATCAAATCCAATCCCAAGCCCTCTACATCTGAGCTCTATGGCTCGGATATTATTGGCCTACCGTGAGGCAAGTTGCTAAGGTTGTAGCTTAGAAATGCCCCTTCTACTAGAAATACATACCAATTAGTCATACCCCCTAACAACAATCTCTACCCCCTAACCAGTCCATGGTTGTTTGCCTAGTGGGGCATCAACTTTCTCAATGCCTTCCCTAAGGCATCGGGAGGTTGGCAATTCACAATCGTAACTGTTGACAACTTTACCAAGTAGGTCAAAGCCAAGGCTATAGTTAAGATTACTAAGAGGAGTATTGAATCGTTTGTTTGAAACAATATCCTCTTGAGATTTTGGGTTCCCTATGCCTTCATCATGGACAACTGGAATCAATTTAACAAATCCAAGTTTAGAGAATTCTATGCCAAGCACCATACCACACCATATTTCAAGTCATTCACCCACCCTTAATCGAATGGTTAAGTTAAAGCAGCTAATTAAGTCATCCTTGAGAGCTTGAAGAAGAGAGTGGACTTAACTTAAAGTACCTGGGTAAACGAGTTACCCAACATATTATGGGGATACAAGACTCTTCAATGCACCTCTACAGGCGAAACCTCCTTTCGCTTCATGTTCGGGTCGAATGTAGTCTTCCCCTTTATGCTAGAGTTTCCAATATTGGGACTCAAGGTTTCAATGGATGCTTAACAAGTCCCTATTACAAGCCAACATCGATACTATAGAAGAGATTAGAGACCTTGATGCAGCTTAGATAACTACTTAACAGCATTGAGTAAGCAAATATTATAATAAGAAGGTCAAACGTAAAGAGTTCAAGATCAATAATTTGGTTTGTTGGAAGCTAAAAGCTATAGGCTCACGAGAAGGACAAGGTAAGTTAGTCCCCAACTGGTAAGACTCAATTAGTGTAAGAGAAAGCTTAGAGTGTAGAGAATATAGATTGGAAAGATTAGATGGTGAGTTCATCCCATGTACTTAGAACGTCAACAATCTTCAACCATATTTTGACTAATGTATAACTTCTTTGTAAATCTTCTCATAAAGTATCAATAAAATTTTTATTTCTTAAGTGTACTTCCTTTAGTTGCTTTTTTTATTCTCTCACTCTCATACTATGTCCCAGCCTTCAAAAGGAGTGAACAAACCTACTATCTAAGCAGGTCGAAACATTACTGACCTGAACTCCCTTAGATAATCTTAGTAAGGGGAAGTACCCCTTACACAACTAAGGAATTCTTACTATTCGAGCAAGACGAAACGTTACTAACAGGTACCCCTTTCCCCAACCCCACCCCCTTTCTAAGTAACCTTAGTAAAGGGAAACACTCCTTACACAACCGAAGAACTCCCACTATCCAAGAAAGTTAGAACACCATTAACCTGACCCCCTAGGTTAACCTTAGTAAAGGGAAACACCCCTTGCACTATTGAGAAACTCTCACTATTCGAATAGGTCAGAACACCACCAATGTAATCCCTCTAAGCAAAACCCCTGTACCAATGAGGAACCTCCCTGCAAATATGTATCAAACTTTATCCCCAAATTAGCTCTATGCTACCAAACAAGTGCAACAAATTGAACAAAAAGGAAAATAATATTGATAGGAGTTGAAGTACAAAAAGCAAAATAAGTACATTAAATGACAAAATTCAAATTTCATTGATAAAAAGCGGATTTATAGAATAAGGTTGGCATCCCGACCTGCTATACAAAAAGAAGGGAAGGGGGATAATTATTTATTACCTTAGATTAGCAAACTCCAGTAGCTTTGAAAAATCTAGCACTTCAATCTATTCGAAGCCTGCTCTTGAGATGACTAATCTAGGGTTGTAGAAGGATAGGTTGAGATCTACTAGCTTGGGTCAATAGAAAGATAACCTTGACCTGGGTCATCCTGAGAAGCACTCTTTAATGTACCTTCATGCTTAGTTGTCAGGGTAGAAGTGGAGGGAGTAGTGTCTTAACCATCCCTCGTTATAGAAGAGGTGCCTCGGATTGCGTTAGCTGCTTTAGCAACTTATCTTTCTCTTAGTTAAGCGCCTTCTTCTCTTGATGAGTTGGAGCATCCAGCCAACCTAGGAAGCTCAAGTCGAGCTCGGGACGATGGGAGAACACCTCATTTCATGTTAACCAAGTACACTCGGTAGAGAGGTCTTCTAGCTTCTCTAACCATCAGTCCATTTTGTTGAAGTCTTTGACAGTCTTGTTAGTAGTAGCCTCGTTAAGCACTTCCTTACTCTCTAATTTGGAGATGATCTCTTTTATCTTTGATGGAAATCAGGCTATTGGGCCACTAACTTATAGCCGAGCTCAAGAGCTTGAGAGACTGGCAGGAGGAATCCTCCTGTTCTAGTCGACCCCTACCGAGGTCCAGTACTTTCTTGCCAAGCCACCCTTCATGTCAAATCGAATGACTGCCTATCTCTTCGTAGTGCACCAAATTGAAGATTACTCACTCATGGCCAAGTCGACCAATGACTCGGCATCTTTCTTGCTAAGAAGTTGAGGTAAAGAAACTCCGGACTGACTAAGCTACCCCTACTTAAATAAGCAAGCTGTCTGTCCTTTTTTTCTGCATCTTCCAATAGCCTTGCTACCGTAGCATTGCTATGTATACAGTATCTTGTGTAGAATCTGTTGCACTAATGATTGTTTTCCTTATATATTCATTTTTAACCTTTTGTATTTTGTACATTATTTCATTAGGAAATGCCCTTTTGTCTTTTCTATTTTAGGCAAGTTGTCCTAACTTATGGGTATAAATATCCTTCTACTTGTAGCTATAAAAAAGAAGAAGAAACCAAAATTCAGATTACCATTGATACACTTTTGTGTTTTCTTTCTTGCGTAAACACTCTATTTACTCTCTGCATTACTCTTTTTTTAATCCTTGAGCAAGGTTAGGTAGCAAATAACCTCATTAGGCCAATTCGTGCATCATATTGAATTGTGCAGTGAGTTCTTAAAAGTTACATTAGCACGTCATATCCTAGAGAGTTGTTCATGAGTTTTGCTTACTTCTTCATTTATAATTATCATTCTACACGTTCCCCACCACTTCCATTTCAAGCTCTTTGCAAGCTTGGACCTATTTAGTGACCAGCCTTATCTATTCTTAGCTACAGTTCATGTCATCTTAGTATAAGAGTGGAGGTTTTGTTTGAGTTGTTGGTTTTTCTAAAGTTCTGTTTATACTCTGTTTTGCATATATGAAACAAAGCAAGTTACTGTGTTCATCTTAATTGTTGAGTTTACTAACTATTGATTTTCTGTTTTGCAAGAGTGTTTATTTGGACTTTAAATCAGTGAAGAACATAATGGATCCAAGTGTAAATGTTGGTGCTAGAGATGATAATAGTAGAGTTATCTACCATGGATGATAGTCATAGGGGACACTGAGAAGTATTGATGAGAGACTTGATGAGATAGCTAACCTCTTAGTAGATCTGACTTAAGCTATTCATATGCTAGCTTGTTGACCCACTGAGGCCACTCAAAATACCCTACAAGCTGCTTAACCTGTTAAAGGTCAAAACCCAGCTTGACTAATTTGAGGTGGAGGAGTAGGCAAACATATAAGGTAAAGGATAAACCTGAGAGAGCTTGATGAAGAAGATGAGGAAGAGTATTTCAAAGAAGAGTGCATATAAGTCCCCAAAGCATCTGACCATATGAAGCTTTGGATTTAGAGCTTTAATGGATCTAGGAATGCTGATGAATATTTAGAGTGGGAAGAGAAGGTAGAGCATTTTTTTTTATTATTATTATTATTATGAGGATTATGAGAAAGTGAGAACTGTCGTTGTTGAGTTCTTTGGATTTGCCACCATGTGGTAGAAGAATTTCCAAGCCATGAGGAGACGAGAGGGCTACCGAGAGTTTAATACTTGGCTCGAGATAAAGAGAGTACTTAGAAATAGATTCATGCTGGAAACTTATCTTCAAGATATAGGAAGCCAAAAAGTTGATGAGTATATTCAAGAATTTCAAATGCTTATGATCTATTGCGCAGTGGAAGACCACCAGCTTAAATAGTCTCAAGATTCATTAATGGGTTGAGATGAGACATTCAAGATATTATGGAGCTCCAACAATTTGACACATTAGATGAAGTTGTTAGGATTGCCTAAAAGGCAAAGGAGGAGTTAACTAACTATCAGGATACCGACTAACTGACCCGGATAAACAAGTTATCGAGCTCAGTTGAGTACCGAGCCGAGTCAAAAGATTGATGTCTGAGCTGAGCAAAAAGGCCGACCTAATGGTGAAGTATCGACCTGAACTTATGAGAAGGGGTAAGGGTTTAGTAAGAAGACGAGCCAAATTAAGTGCTTTAAGTGCCAAGAGTTTGGACATATGGTAACTCAATGCTCGAACCGCAGGACAATGGTCATCAAAGGAGACATCTTAAAGCTAGAAGTAGACAGTATAAATAAGGAACCCAAGGAGGAGGAGGTCCCTAACAAGAAAGAGCTGATTAAGGAGTATGTGTTTACTGAGGACTTGGACAAGTTACTTATGGTTATCCGACATACTATAAACATGGAACCCTCATGAGATGAGAAGTAAAGAGAGAAATTGTTCCATACCACCTATGAGGTGAATGATTAGGTGTATGCCCTCATCGTGGATAGTAAAAGCTGTACCAATGTAGCATCAGTCGATCTTGTTTCAAAACTAAATTTGTCGACTATTGCACATCCAAGGCCATACAAGTTGCACTAGTTAAGTAAGAAAGGAGTATTGCATGTCACTCAGCAAATAATACTACCAATCACTATAAGGAATTACTCAGACCAGATTCTCTACGATTTACTACTCATGTTTGCCTTCCATGTATTGCTAGGTAGATCGTGGTTGTTTGATAAGAGAGTTATCCATAACAGCTACAAGAATACGTACATGTTTGAGAAAGATGATCGGAAGGTCACATTAAACTCAATGTCACCGAGAGAAGTTAATAAATTATAGATAAAATTGCTCGTGAATCGAAGAAGGCTCTGTTGATGAGTAGAGCCGAGCTCCGAGAAGCCGTCAACGTTGATAAGCCAACCCTTATGTTGGCTAAGCGCCTATTAGAGATGAAGGAGCAAGGTGAATTACCCCAGGAAATCAAGGAGTTACTAAACAAGTATATCGACCTGTTTCCAAAACAATTACTTGAGGGGTTGCCCCTAACCAAGGCACAGAGCACCGTATTGACATAATAACCAGTGCCATACTGCTAAATAAGCTAGCATACCGAATGAATCCTGAGCAGGCTTCTAAGCTCTAATGTTGAGTCAATGAGTTATTGGAGAGAAGGTATGTGATTCGATTAAAATATATATAAATAAATTACGAATACTCCAGCAAGAATTCTAGGTCAGAATCAAGTAATAGAGAGAAAGTAAGATTGTCGATCCCTTAAGAACTAAGAAATTACTAATCCTATACTAGTTCTTATCAATATTCAGGCAATCAAAATTAAATTAATAAATCTAATAATTACTCTAAAACTATTGAAAAGAAAATAACTATGAAAAATCTAAAATTAAGCAATCAATTGAGAATTGTGGGAAAATAGAATCTACACTAAATTACAGAAATCAAATTGTTATCATGTTATATAGATTAATAGCTATATGGTCATTTAATTAAAATTATTATACCTTAAACTTAAGGATTTAAACCCCTGATTAATTAGTCAGCTTCCATATCATCCAATTAACAATGGACTCTAAATTACAATCATATATCTCCTGATACTATAATTGTCCAATGTCCTAAATCAATTATCTCTAATGTCTTAGTGAATAATCAATTATCGAACATCGTATTAATCTCTAGATAATTTCTAATTAATTCAATTAACTCTGCTTCCACATTGATTAATAAAATCAACTAAGAATTTTTAACAAACCCTTTATCAACTCCCGTATCATTAGGGTTTTTAACAATTATAATCGAAATCATAGAAATCACTATCATGACCCTAAAGGGGGCCTAGTAGGATTGCCTAAAATTTTCGTATCATGTATACTAAAGTCACAAAATTTAAATATAGTATACAAGAATTCCAATGAATCATATAGTCTATTTTCAGAGTCTAACTTCTATGCATCTCATCTCGATGTTGACACTCAACCCTCAGTTCTTAACCCATGCCTGATCATCTAGCAACCTGCAAGAGAAAACTGTTGTGACGTAAGCTACAAGAGCTTAGTGAGTTAATTTCCCTCAACCACACAGCAATCAAGTCATACAATAATTAGGTTCAACCAAATGAATGCATGGAAAACAGTATGCCAAACAAATACATGCAGGTGACCAGGTACCATATGTAACTCAGATTTAATACCCTCCAAAGTCAGGGTTGGAGATTCACCAGTGCAGTCAGATCTGGGTATCATATTAGAACTTATTTCATAACGAAACTCCGCGTTTCGTATTTAAAATGTAACGGTACATCCATTACCAGCTTTATCAAAATGAGTTCTACATATGATTGTGAATAGGTTCATGCAGCCCTCACTCACCCCTAAACGAAGGCCTCTAGACTCGACCTATGGCCGGACGGTTGGCACCTCCAACACCTAGTTATCCCGTGGGCCAGGGTAAGGTCATATCGCATGTGTGCATCGTACGAAATCAATAACAATCAATAATCAACCCACGTATGGCCTCTCGCTACCTCCATGTAATGTGACTACCTGGAATTAATTATGCAGTGCATGATCCAAGTTAACTTTCCTAGTCGAATAAAATTTAGTCTTATTAATTCAGTGATCATTCCAAGCCACAAACAATCAAACTAGTGAATCTACTATGTAACAGACATTATATTATTGCAATTTAAGGTAAATTCACCATCAACAACAATTATCATGCACAAGCATAACCCAACCCCATACACATTCATTTATAATTCATAATTTATGTTTACTAACTACAAGCACAAATAAATATGGAATCATTAGGAAACACTCACTCGGCCATGGCTAGCTTACGGATCGTAGTAGTCCAAAGGTAAGTTGGTCTCGATCTCAAGATCACCTAACATTAGGGAAATACGGAAAGTATTGAGTTTAGGGATTTAAATACCTAAACTAGCATGCTAAACCGTACTGTTTACTAAATTAGTTATTGTTTTACATGAAATCATTGATTCGAGCTTTTTATCGAATCGCATATAAATTTTTCGTTTTAGTTCGGATCGTCATGAACTTATAGTCCATTTTGATCGTTTTCCAGCGTATTTTCTCGTAGCGAGATCCATTGTGGACGTTATGACTCGCAGTGTAAATTGTGACATAAAAATATCACAAAATTTATTATTTTAGTTTAAAAATTATAAAATACTAATTTTAGCTTTTTCTTAACATATTTATGATTTAATAAGTATTTAAATCATATATTTGATATTTTTATTATTTTGAGCATATTTTTCTATTTTTGAGATTTTTAACTTTATTATGATTATTATTATTTTTATGACCGTTATTATTCTTATTATTTTTCATTTTCTTAGTGTTGGTGTCCTTCTCGATTTATACATACATATATATATATATATTTTTGGTATACTATCTATATATAATATATGTTATATGCTATATATATATGTATATACTTATTTTATGAAAATAAACCTGCTCTTATGTACATATATATATACTCATGTATTTGTATTTATACATAATAATTTACTTATGTAATTTTCGAATACTTAAATATATATATATAAATAATCTACAAATACCTATTCTTATTTTATATATTCGGTATATATATATATTTATGTAGTATTTGTTATATAGTATGTATACTATGTATTATACATATATTATGCCATATACCATAAAACATATACTCTATATTATATGTCTTATTTACATATATTATTACTTATGGAAATATACTACTACATATATATACTATACAATTACATATATATATATATATGTAGGAAAATAATTATACATGGTTACATATATATACATATAACTTACGATAGACACATATACATAGACATACTATAGTTATTTAATATAAATACTTAATACTAATCATATGTATACTTTTAAAAAAATAATACATAATACATACTTTTCCATATACCTATGTACATACATGTATACATACATAGCCTAATATATGTATATATATAATTTAATTTATGTTTATGCTAATTTACATGGACTTAGTAGTATTATATGTACAAAATACCATACAAATACTATATTTATACATGTGTATACTATATAATATATATCTATACTACTAAACTAAATTACTTACCTATTAATTTTGTTTTTATTTTTCTTCTTCTTTTCCTTCCTCTTTTCTTCTTCTTTTTCTTCCTTCTTTCTTTTTCTTTCTCTCCCTCACGGTTTGCTCTCCAAGTTTCGGTGCAGAATTTTTCTTTTTCTTTTTCCATATTTATATTTTTCTCTTGCTCACATGATTGATAGCTTAATATTTAAGCTAATAGATTTTGCATTAATGTATATAAAACAAAAATAATCATCACGTAGGCTGCGTTTGCTATTTTAATTGCTGATTGTCAACATTTTGTGCAGGATAGAAACATGAAAGTGGACATGGAAGAAGAACGAGAGATAAATTGGAAATAAAAAAGAAGGAAAATGAAAATTATTAACAAATATATGTAATTTTTCGAATTATATAAATTATAACGATTCTCCTCGTAAATTAATTTTCAAATTTTTATGAAATTTTATCAATTTAATTGGTACTCGATACAACTATAATTTTTACCAGTTATTATAGCGATTTCGTTATAATTTCATGCGAATAAGGTATTTAGTCGAAAATTGCAACCGACTATAATTTTATCACTATTGAGTAATATTTAATTATTTCATAGGTTTATATTTATAATTTTAAGGTTTTGATCAAATTCGGTAGAGTTTTAGTATATTATTTAGGGTTTTGATCAATTTCTAAGGTTTTTACTATTTATAATATATTTGGATTTATGATTTATTAAATTTTTCTTTTGCTTGGCTTTAATGACTTATCAAGTCATTCATAGTATTAGGATTTAATCCTACTCTTAACTAGCTAAATTTGCGGGGTTTACAATTGCAATCATGAATAATCCATATATCTCTTAATCCTATAACATGAACACAAATATCGTCTTAGCCATCTAGGGATTCATCATTTTCCACAAATAAATTTAACCGACCATGGATTTGGAAACAAAAACACAAATACTAATTGAAATTGTAAGGAAATTCATAATTGAAAGCATAAGTAATTCACAGAGTTGCGAAAAAATAATCTGTATTGAAAAAGATAATCTTCAATTGCAACTTCAAATTGATCCCCACAGCAAAAGCAAAATTCTCTCAATGATCAAAGTGATTCACTCGAAGAATTCTTCAAGAATTAACTTAGCACTATTCTACGACTCTCTATGACTAAGGAAAAATGTCTAAAAATCTCCCAAACGATGGAACATAAGTTATTTATATAAAAATATTAGGATTGGCTCGTATGGAGTTTCTTTTCCATGAAGGCCGACTTTTAGGCTAGAAGTCAGTGGCACAAACATCAAAGGCCACCGGTGCAAGTTATAAGTCGTAAGTCGGCTATTAGGCCGACTGCCTTTAATTCAAAATCATATGTGTTGATCCGAACTTCGTTTATTTGCTTAAAATTCCTCTAAATCATCCGTGATTCCACTCTTGAATCCTCTAATTCCTGAAATGTCCAAATGAAAATAATTAAGTACCATTTCTTAATAATATCTATAAATCAATAATAATTTTATCTTAATTTGCACTTTAAAACATGAAAAATATCCCTTTATTAGTATGTTAAAGAAAGTCTTAACCCTTGTGCTGTACCGGTGCTTCTTGTGTCGAAAAAGGATAAAACTTGACGGATATGTGTGGATAGTCGAGTGATAAACAAGATTACAATCAAATACAGGTATCCCATTCTTATACTAGAAGACATCTTAGATGAACTGAATGGAGTCAAGATATTCAACAAGATTGATTTAAAGTCTAGCCATCATCAAATTCGCATGAGGCTATGAGACGAGTGGAAAACTACATTCAAAACTCAATATGGACTTTATGAATAGATGGTCATGCCATTTGGCTTGTCAAATGCCTCGAGCACTTTTCTTGAGGTTGATGAACCATGTACTAAGACATCTAATAGGAAAGTGTGTCGTAGTGTACTTTGACGGTATCTTAGTTTATAGTACTGACATGCCAAGTCACAGTAAGCATCTCTAAGCCATATTAAATATCTTCCATGCCGAGAGATTATTTAGCAACTTAAAGAAGTATTGCTTTTACCAAGAGGAAGCGGTATTCTTAGGCTATGTAGTTAGTGGAGAAGGGTTACGTGTAGATGATGACAAAATTTGAGCAATTGTAAAGTAGCTGACTCCTACTACTTGAGCCGACTCCTACTACTTGTGCCGACTCCTACTACTTGTGTCGACGTGAGAAGTTTACATGGACTAGCTTCATTCTATAGACAATTTATCAAGAATTTCAGTACCCTCATCCTACCACTTACTAAGCTCACGAAGAAGAACACCAACTTCCGATAAGGAGAAAGGGAGGAGAGGAGCTTTGCCAAAGTAAAAGAAAGATTGACCTCTACCCCAATGTTGGTTCTACTCGACTTTAAGAAAATATTTGTGCTAGAATGTGATACATTAAGCATTGCAATAGACGCTGTCCTAATGCAAGAAGGATGACTAATTACGTTCTACAGTAAGAAGCTCAGAGGACCATAGTTGAATTGCTCCATGTATGACAAGGAACTTTTGGCATTAATTCGAGCACTACAAGTATGGCAATACTATTTACTATCAAGAGAATTTGTCATATATATTGACTATGAATCACTAAACTTAGATAAAGTTATCGAAGCGGCAAGCGAAATAGGTTAAATTCCTTAAAGGATTCAATTTTGTGATTAAATATAAGTAAGGAAAGGGCAATGTAGTTGTAGATGCTCTTTCAAGGAGACATACGCTTTTAACTGAACTGCAAACTAAGCTATTTAGGTTTACAAGTATCAAAGAGCAGTATTATGAAGAACTTCACTTTGGACCCATAATCATGCAATGCACTAATGGAAGGATAGTATATGAGTATCATGTAGAGGATGGTTACTTGTTTTGAGATGGAAAATTGTATGTGCCAACCTGTTCACTACAGGAACTATTGATTAAGGAAGCTTTTGTTAGAGGACTCTTTGGACATTTTGGAAAAAGAACCTGTGAACTATTGAATGGTCACTTCTTCTGGCTAAGAATAAGGAGAGATGTGCACCGAGTTGTCGAAAACTATGCTATGTGTAAGATGGCTAAGTGCTAAGTCGAGCAAAAGAAAGTAATGCCTTTACTTGTTTCAACGAAGCTCTAAAGTAAATTGAGCATGGACTTTGTTCTTAGACTACCGTGAACTACCCAAAGCAAAGATTCTATAATGGTTGACGTAGATCGATTCAACAAAATGGTACACTTCATGCCTTGCTAAAAAACTAATGATGCTTTGGTTATTGCTTCTTTTTTTGCAGGAGATTGTGCGGTTATACAAAAAGTCGAGAAGTCTACTCTTCGATAAGGATCTAAAGTTCTTAAGCCACTTATGGAGGACTTTGTGGCGTTGGATGAGAACTAAACTACTAATCAATACTTCATGTCACACCCAAACTAACAGCCAAACAGAGGTGGTTAATTGCACTTTGGCATCACTGCTTCGAGCTATAGTGAGAAAGAACTGAGCTAATTGGGATGTCTGCTTGCCAATGGTCTAGTTCGCTTACAATCGGACAGTGCATGACACGACTAAGCAGACTTCCTTCGAAGTGGTCTATAGTTTCAATCTTGAGTTGTCGCTCAATCACACCCCTGTACTTGTACCTACGCAAGAGGACCTTGACACAAGAGCTCGAGCACAATCCCTTCAGTACATCTATGACAAAGCTACTCGGTACATCAACCAAGCTGCTAGAAGGATGCAAGAGAAGGCCAAGGGAAGAACGGCTAAACAATTCCAACTAGGAGACTTAATATGGCTGCACCTTAGTAAGGAACGATTCCCAAATACGAAGAGAAAAAAATTATCTACAAGAGTTGAAGGACCTTTTAGAATCCTCTAAAAGATCAATGATAATGCCTATAGATTGGAATTGCTTGAAGACTATGGGGTTTTCGATGCCTTCAATATTACCAACCTCAATTTGTATCACCCTGATAGAGAACTAAACAAAGACCATTCAGATTTGATCTTAAACTCAAAATAACCTAGAGGGAATAATGGGAATTAGGCTACCGAACCATTAACCCGTAGTCGAGCCCGAGTACTAGAGGGATTGATAAGACGAATCCTCTTGTTGCAACCAACCCTTACCGAAGCTGAGTACTTCCTTATTAAGCTACCCTTCATGCCGAGTTGAATGATTACCCATTTTTCTATAGTACGCCAAATTGAAGACTACTCACTCACACTTGAGCCAACGAATGACTAGGCATCTTCCTTACGGAGAAGCTGAGATAGAGAGACTCCAAACTAACTGAGTCACTCCTGCTTAGACAAGGAAGCTGTCCGTACTTTTTATCCACATCTTCCAATAGCCTTGCTACCGTAGCATCACCACGTATACAGTATCATGCGTAGAATCCATTACACAAATGATTATTTTCCTTTTATATTCATTTTTACCCTTTTGTATCCTGTACATTACTTCCTTAGAAAATACCTTTTTTTTTTTCTTTTTCCCTTTTAGGCAAGTTACCCTAACTTATGGTTATAAATATCCCTATACTTGTAGCTATAAAAAAGAATGAGAAACCAAAATTCAGATTACCATTAATATACTTTTGTGTTTTCTTTCTTGCATAAATACTCTATTTACTCTCGATATTACTCTTCTCCTAACCCTCGAATAAGGCTAAGTGACAAGTAACCTCACCAGACCGATTTATGTGTCATATCAAATTGTGCTGTGAATCCTCGAAAGTTCCATTGGTACATCATATTCTCTAGAGCTATTTGTAGGTTTTGCTTACTTCTTTATTTGTAATTATCATTCTGCGCATTCCCCACCACTTCCATTTCTAGCTTTCTACAAGCTTAAACCTATTTAGTGATCGGCTTTGTCTATTCTTAGCTACAATTCATATCAATCCCATGGTCGCTTTCTAGAGCTCCTGGATTTTCCACTTTAACCCAACCTTTTGACCAACCAACTCCAACGAAGTTGTTTTCTTACAGTCACACTCAAATGCCTCCATCTCCAACTAGGTCTTTAGCTTAAAGGCTGATGCCCTTACCTCAGCATTTTCCTTTTTCAAGATCTTCCTTAGCCTTCCTCTCGTTGTCTAGCTTCTAAGAAACTTGAGCCTTAGTCCACTCTTCATCCTTTAGCCGTTCACCAACCTGCTTGGCATTATTGTTAGCATTGGCCCAACCTTGCTCTAGTTTATGTGGCTTTGCCTTAAGCACAATCATTTGCATATAAGAGTGACACAGATGCCAATTAGCCTTATTAAACTTTGCCAAATATTTACCAGAGGAGGACTCTGCCTCCCTTAAGTCCATCTGTGCACTAAACATCACAGCATGAATCCCTTTCACCTCATTCAACACTGTATTGTAGTTCTTAAGCTAAAGCAACACCTGGCCATGGTACTACAAAGAAACACACAAATTGTGACCAAAGTAGTGTTAACAAGGAAAGATATCAATTTAAAGAGAGAAGACTTAGCTACTGAACGAATGAGCTCAAGTGACTCGCCATCTCCATAGGAGCATCCCTTTCCATCCTTGACAACTCTTCGAGGATGGCCCAATCGTTGGGAGTATATGATCTCATGGAGACCTAAAGGCTAAGAGCCTGGTGGTGCAATGTACTGTCGTTGCCATGAACCTCTCACTTCAGCCTTAGAAACTTCCCCCTGACCATCCTAGTCTCGGAGTCAGCCTTCTAAAGGCACAACTCCTCATTCTGGGACCTATACAACACATCCTTGAAAAAGTCTGGTGCTATCCCTAAACACCGAAACTTATCCAAGACCTCATAGAAGGCATCCTAGAGCTCATTGGCACAATTGTAAGGATGACTTGAGAGCCATTCGTACATGTTTGACTGACTGATAGGTGCCTTCCCTATCGTCTTCTTCTTTGCCTTATAGGCCTTACCCTTAGCAGTTTCGAAGGCCTTCCCATTCTGCCTAGCTGCCTCTGACCCGATACCGGCCTTAGCCACCCCCTCCTCACCCCTATCAGAAGGGGTAAGCATCGTTATGTTTAGCTCTTCAGCGCCGATAGGTTCATCCTCCATCGTTATAGGTACACAGGTGGGAGCAGAACTGATTGGGGGTAAGGATTATCCTCTCGAGCTCGATAACTAACAACCTTATTGGGAAGACTAGCAAGAGGACCCCCCCTAAGGTAGAGCAGCCAGTTCGACCTTGGGGTTAGCAACTTTAGTGGTTGACTTCGCCTGAGCATGGAGTTGCTTTAGCAGTTTGGATGCTAATGGGAAGGATATCTACTTAGCAAATTTCTTGCCTGCAAAGAATCAAACAAATTGTCAACATAAAGAGAAGTGTAGCATAATCATTTATCAACTCTGCCATGACCAACACGGCCAAGGAGGATCCCTCCCTTCTCTTTAAGAGGATGTCGAACAAAGATAGTTTTACATACACGTTAGCACAATGGAAGAAGCTATTCATAAAGAATGAACCTATACGTTCCATCCATTTCTTCAACATGCTATCTTCATGCTAGGGAGGAGCTTAGAGATTGAATACTTAAAGTATCTCTCCACTACTTCTACGGCATTTATCTCTTCACCATGCCTCATGGCCATAAAGGCCTTTATCTCCCTTGTGGCCTTAGTATCATTGGGCTCCAACTCCTTTTAGCTCCTAATTCAGACTATTATAGTCCACCATGTCTAGAATTCTACTCATTCTTGTAGCTCTATCACTAGGAACTTACCTAACCAACCTTTAATGGAATTCACTAAGCCTTCAAACAGCTTCCTCCTTAGACCAAGCTAAAGGTGTGGCCATCTACTCAAACTCTTCCATATCTAGAAATGGTTGAAGAGTTTGGGAGTAGCCCTTATCACCAAGTATTTATAGAGCCCTTGGAACACCTTCAATACCCTCCACCTATTGGAAGAGACTTACACTAGACTGCACTGGTAGAAGTTGAAGAGCTCCTTTTCAAATTTGCTTAGGGGGAGGTGCTGCCCATATTCTAAATACCTTTCAAATACTAGAAAGCGCCTCCCCAATAATAAGGGCACCCTCTCTTCGCTTATCGATAGCCATATTACCCAGCTCGAAGTCGGTCCAACCATGAAGTTGGATAGGACCTAGTTAACTACAAAAGGCTTACTCTAACAGATCCAACCACTTGGACCCCTATTCATCCTAGGCACGATGAACAGATCCGCAGCCTTGGATAAGGGATCATATATAAATGTACCTTAGGATAGCATTAATAAGCCTTATCCTATCCAGTGCCTCCATCACCATTCTCAAGTCATCATCTAGCAATGAGGCTTCATCCTCTCCTCTGTGGGAAAGGTCGCTCCTTGTGGCTTTGGAGTCATTAGGCTGTACTTGGACACATTGGAAGGCATCTCTCCTGTATTTGCTCTACTATTAGTTAACATCTTGATGTTGAAGAAGTAAAGATGAGTTGAGAGCTTTGAAGAAAGTTAATGAAAAAGAGAAAATAAGTTTGCTCAAATTGTAGTGAGAAAGCAAGAGGTAATGAAAGAGTAATCTGTTAAAGCAACTCTAGTATTTATAAGTCAAATGCTTTAGAAAGCGAATCAGCAATTATAGGGATTTATATAGGCACAAATCCCCTAAAATGTTGTGATGCAAACATGTGGAGATAGTTTTGATTAGACAGCTGCATTCAAACGACAAAGCGCATGCAATTGCATGTAAGTCTATAGAGACAAGATACTTATCGCATCACATTTATTGCATCTTGAAAGCGTACAATAAAGTAAAGAATTCAAAAAGTTACTTTCACAAGAAGTTTTCTCAAGGTCCCTTCAAATTTCATGTCACTGAGAAAACTTCTTCAGCACGTCGACAACACTATGCCTTAACACAAACCAATGGGATCTACTCGGACAGTAGTAAGCTTGGCTTGGTCCAGCCAACCTAAATTACCTAACTCCTTCACTTACTTGACACCACCACTCTACAACCTTACTATGTGAAGCCCCCCACCTATGGAATCTTCACCTCTACTTAGAGTGCTTAACTCAACCTCGTACATTATCAACTCGAATCTCCTCTTATGTTTCCTCTACCCTAACCAGACCAAGGGCAAATGGCTCGATGTCCCTTAATTACCAAGGAGGTAGGACTTCCTGTATCCCACGGCGGGGCCTAGAGCACCTACCGCAGCTCATGTGGTAATCTGCTTAGGTCAGCTACATTTGCTTGACCGCTATGTCACTTAGTTCAGACGTTTTCACCTCCGCCTTTCACTAACTCAAATTCCAATCCCTGCCATGATGGCATCATAGTATTATTACTATGTCATCTTGCCAACATGAATGCCTTTAGACCAAATCTACCACATGCTTAAGAAGCCCATCTTTCCCCTCTCCTTACCTCTACAATGGCAAAAAGGTTGAGCGTACGTGGGGCCAACCTTTTGGACATAGGCCTCTTAAGCCTATGCCAACCTGATTGGTTTTATGGCCTAGGCCGTACCCCTCTAGATTTGACCTTTCCAACCTTAAGGTTGATCTTGGTTAAAGCCCATAACATAGCCTACCCAACTACAACGGTCTCTTACTGCTAGAAGACTGTAAATAAGACTGAATGACCAAGTCAATAACTATCTTCTACATTTGTGGAACACGTTGAACATTAGAATTCCACTACCCAACACTTGCAAATGTAACTTCTACCTCCTAACACCTCTCCAACCGCTAAATTTACTCCTCTATAAATATAAGGCCATCACCAAACGATAAATTACTTAATATTTCGCATACTATAGTTTACTTTAGAGTACTCTTACTTTCCTTACAAATTAATTTTACATAAGCATCTAAGTGACTACGTTGGACAATGCCTTGGTACCTTTCACTATTCCTTGTCTTACACATAGTTATGTAAAACCCTATTTTAATTAAATCTCCACCAACTAATATTTAGAAACGACAAAAAGTAAAAACTATCAAAATAATAAAAAATAATTTAGTGATTTACTTTTTCAACCTTATGTGAAATAAGTAAAATTTATTAGTTAAGGTCATTGTACTCTAATAGTACGAATACGAACCTTTCTATTGGATAAACTTCTTAATATTGTAATATGATATTGTTAGGAAAGAAAAAAGAGAGAGAGAGAGAGAGAATGACTTTGCTAGTACAAGTTTAATTTTTAAGAGCGATGACAATCAAACTAGTTTCTTGTACTTTAATATTATATATAATGTAAAAGAAGAAGAAGATATGATCTGTGGATAAATATGAAGAATTGTTATTTGTCCGGGGTTTGGGATCCTACACTTAATTAGAAGTTTTTGTTCCGCGTGGAAGAAACCATCCAGGGTTTCGGGTCTTAATATAATAAATAAGAAGAATATTTTTATCCTCGCAACATTTTATATATATCATAAACCTATGCAATTCAAGCACGAAAGTATAAATTTAAAGTTAATTTCATGTATGGATAGGTATGGGAATAATAATAATGTCCTTACCTTTCTTTTTTCTTAACAGGTGCATATTTTTCCTTAGGGCGACATGTGGGGATGCACCATCGTTGACTACATCCAAGTATAAATAAACCGGAGTTTTATGCCATTCTTGTTAATTGCTATCCACATGTTGTTATCTAAAAAGTGGAATGATATTTGTTTATGAACAATTGTTACAAGCGAATCATCGTTACACGCCAAGTTCTGCATCGCAATCTACCACACGTAACGACAAATTAGAATTTGTTTTCTTTGAAAATGAACACAATTCCCCTCCACTCATTAAAAATTAAATTAAATTAAAGAGAGAAATTACTTCGTGGTGACATAGTTATTGAAAAATTATGTTATACAATTTTAATAATACATTGATTTTTTTTTATTAATTGATGGGACTATAATTTTATAAAAAGCTAAATCTGCTTTGATTATTAATTTGGACTAAGTTGATAATAATTATTAACCTAATTTCTTAGGCTAGTAATAGAACTTAAAGAAATTAGGTTTACCTTTTAAGATGATTCATGGAAATTTGATTGGTAGGATTTAAAATTGGGATTGTTAACATCGGTTTATCCGTTTTTTAACTCTTCTTAACAAGCTCACACAGTCAACAAAGATGACTATTAAACTTGACTTCATAACATACCTATAAAAGAACCTATAAATAAGCTAGCTCATTGTATTTGTTGATTATTAAGGAAATTCAATGAATATAATAATCAAACCTGAAACTAAATATATACTCATTAATATTTCAACATTTGCATGTAACCCCTACCCTCAAAAATCAAGCAAGTGTTTAAATGAAAAACAACCACTTATACTAAAAAATCAATGAGGTTAATTGTTATCATTCCATGTGTTTAGATAAGCAGCAAATATAACAACTCGATTAGAACTTTTTTTATTAAGGTATTGTTTGCTTTAATATATAACACCGTAAGCTTTTATTCCTTAGTGCAGCAGTTTTTCAAGAGGTCACTCATCCTACGAGTCTTCTAGCTTGAACACACTTAATTTTGAAATTTTGGTGAACTCTAAGCTACTACACAAAAAGATGTTTCCATATTTTAGAGTTCCTTCACATAATATTTAAGAGTTATTACAATTCAACCCACTTTACAAAACTGACATCTCGGTTGGTTTCATTACACAAGTCTAGAACCACTACCAAGTGAAGACTCTATCCTTACAACTGATAAACTTTTATGATCTTGTAATGATCTAACCGGATCTTCTCCAACTAAGGTATTATTAGCTTTAGTGTGGAACACTAAATAGTTTTATCCTTTAATAATTTTCCAGAAAATTACCCATCTTAGGATTGCTTTGGCCTTAATATGTCTAATGTTGGAGTTTCAATGAACTACAAGCTACTATGTTAAAAGAATCTCGATGTTTAAGTTCTTTTACCTGGTATTTAAGAGATATTATAATAGATAAAAACTAATAATATTCTATACTTGAAAATATATATTATTAATATGTATTTAAATATTATTGATATTTATCCGTCATTTATAAAAACACGTAACGTATTAGTATTAATGATTTTTTTTTTTTTTTTGCTTTCTAGACCCTAGAAAAATATTTCTATGTTTTTCAATATAGATTATAGGCTTTACAATTAAGGTATGTGCATGAAAAAATTACAAAAATATTTATCATTTTTTTAACAAGCAACTGGAGGTACACATTCACATTTTTCTTATTATTTTCATGTGATATAAATAAAGTGAGAAATACAAATATAAACCAAGGGAAAAATTAACGTATTAAATATATTCATATATGAAATAAATTCTGTTTAACGGCCTATGAGTGCACCCATTAAATTTTTAATCAAATATGTATACGGATTGAGACTAGTCCAAAGATTAAAAGCCCACAGGATTTTGCATGAAATCGACGTCTAGCTTTCGGTAAATATTTAGTAATTATAAACCAAAGGCAAACCTGGTTTACACGTGTCCGAAACTTGACCCCCACATACACGCAATGATTTGATTGCCCAACAACGACCTCAGCAAATTTGGACGTTGTACTAATCCTACCAATAGTCTTTCCCTAACAATTGTATCTGAAGGATCATAAACAAGTTTTCCGAACAAACTTATAATGAATCAAATAAATGATAGAATACGATTAACAATCGGTAACATGATACAATAGTGCGAAAATGAATATAAGATAATTAAAACGATGATTATAAAAATAAAATATGATATATGATAAGAAGATATGATTGTAATATGAATAACTATTTCATCATTATTTCATTTCATAGATTCATAATGCTGATATGAATATAATATGAAATAAAAAATATAAATACGACGTTTTAGAAAAATTATCAACCCCACTTCGAAGTGCCTCTTAAGAATGAAAAAGACAAAAAAAGAAGAAGTTGTTATTCTTTTCTTGGGTGCATTTTTAAAAACTTTTGGGTGAATAAAAAATTTATTATTCTTTGTCGTAATTGATCATATATTTTGTAAAATTCTTTTATTTAGCATAAGTAACACTTGTTAATATTTCCCAAATCTACAGTGATCTTACGCGAAACTAATCATGGTAAATCTTGGAACATAATAAAATAAAATGAGAATCATTTTTAAAGGACCGTTTTAGAAATTGACTCGCTGTGTTACTTTATTCTTTCTCAACAATAGTTTGGTTATAATTGGTAAAAGAAAATGATTTGGATAACAAAAAAACACATCCAGGGAAACACTGTAAACATCAACGCTCATCATAAGATAGAAATAATCGAGACTTGATTATCACTTATGTATAGACTAGATACGTATAATTAGAAAATCCATCATTCATAATACTAATAGAAAACAAAAAATAAAGAAAATAAAGTACTTGATATGGTTTTAATCTAGCAATTCATTAATAGTCCCTTAAAACTTATTCAAAACAAGCTTTATGAAACTGTTTTTTTTTTTTATTAAAGTTTTTGATAAACTACAAAGCACCTTGTATAAACTTTAGATAAAAGTTCTCTTTTTTTGTTTTCCTCTTTGAGATATATTGCAAAGAAATATCTTGTGGACTTTAGATATTATCAAGACACCTCAAAGTATTAAAAAAAAAATACTTGCATCTCTTGATAAAAATGCTAATCCAATTACAACTTATCTATTTTGGATTTAGATTTGTTAAAAAAAAAATAGATAAACGGTTGTTTCTTTTTTTAAAGTATTGCAAAGTTTAATGAGATGAATGGAAGAGATAAAAAGTAGTAATTTTCTCTCACTAAAAAATATTATATCCGCAACATACAAAATAAAAAGGTAACATATTAACCCAAAAGAAGTGGTATGAACATCTATACTCTTTTTGTTATCTCATACCTTGACTATGCCATTTAATATTGTAAATGAAAAGTTTTAGAAAATTAATGCCTATTGAAGCATACTATTTTAAGGTATGAATATAAAACACGATTCATATTTTATTGTCATATTGAATTAAATTATAATGTTTTAATCAACTAAAGTTCATTATATTATCGCATAGATATATAAAAAATAATCAAACCAAAACCTTTCACAATGAAAACCACTAAAAATATAAAAAAATTATAATATAAGTTTTTGATCTACTTAAATCAATTGATTTTGTATTATTAGATCAGAAAGCAAAAGTTTGACAAACAATTCAATAAAAAAGTAATAAAAGCTTGCTTATTGCACACAGCACTATCATCCTTTTAAAGCCTTAAAAAAAAAAAGCTAAAAATAAAAAAAGCACCTAACTACACTCCATAAGAAAAAGACTATGATATAAGAAGTATGGAAGGTTAAGTGAAGTGAAGATGAAAAAGAAAACCAATGAATACATTATAGTCATAAAAAATAATTATATAAAAGATTACAATATTCACAACTTAGTAAATTTAACATCAAGAAAATTCTACAATCCTTCGTATTTTGCAAGTATATAAAAGGGATCGTGTTACATAGGGCATAGAAAAGGATTTAAAAATTAATATCAATTTTCTGTGTTTTACTTGCTAGAAAGCTATAATTGAGTTCCTTATAGCTCATAACTTCTAGAAAAGCCTTCGTCATCCTAGAATTTATATAAACATCATGCTCGAAACATTACATATCTACAACATACGCAATAGAAATTAGGGCACTAACAAAAGCAAAGAAAAAAAATATTAAAATTAGATGAAGCACTTGCTTCAATGGAAGTGATGATCATTAGATATAAAAATTAGAAAATTACATATATGAAGAAATTTAAAAGGGAAATTAGATAGATTACCTCTTTCAATGATAGCAGTGGTTGTCTAAAAACAAATTATGGTTTGAGCACAAGATTTAAGGAAAGGATGTGAAACAAAAATATCTTTATAGAATGGAAAAAATCTTACATTTAAAAGGGATCCAGTAATCTTCTCTCTTTTCTCTATTAATGGTATTTTGATGTTTATTTTATAAAAACTTTAACTTTGAATCTTTACCTTCTTTTCTTCAAAATCTCCAAGCATTTTTCATTGTTGAACCCACCATACCCTCTCTCTCTCTCTGAGCACTTCTGTTCACTTCATCTCTTTGTTTTATGCTCCATTACTTTCATCTCTTTAAGAATCATATGAAGGCATTACAATTCACAAACATAAGGTAAAAGGAAGTTAATAATGGTATTCCAATGTTTAATCTTATAAAAAAATTCTTGTAAAATTCCTTTTTTTACCTCTCCTTGTCCATAACCTTCATGCATTTTCAATGTTTAATCAACTTTACCACATACCCTACCCCACCCTTCTCTCTCTCTCTTTGCATGCACTTCATGTCCTAATATTAAAAAGAAAAATTTATGTATAAATACAAAAGAAAACTTATACCTATATATAAATATCAAACCTTCTTTTACATAGTGAAATCTCTTAAAGCATTGAAAGCAAATTATAAGGCCTATCCCTATAATGCTATGATATACACTTATTTGCTTTATACAAAGGAAAATGCAAAGAGAAAATAAAAATGGAAGGGAAAAATGAAAGTAGTAGATTTATCAATTCAAAAATAGAGCTCTACTTTCCTATGCGCTTAGAATTCCTCTTGAAGTAAGAGCAAATGTTGGTTTTCTTTGTTTGGTGCCTTCTCTCTTACATTTCTTTGCTAGAGATGGTGGTATCCTTATAAGGTAAGAACCAGAATAACCTGGTTGTTAATATTGCATGGATATTAGTAGAAAAGGTATGAGAAATTGATATGTTTTTATTTAAAGAACTGTTCAGAAATCTGAAACAAAATGGAAGAGAGAGAAGGAAGCGAAGTGGTTATGTTGAAAGTGGAATAAAAAAGTGAAAGAGAGGGGAAAGGGAGAGAGAAGAAAGTAGAAACAATTGTTGAAAACTATATGGGAGAGTGAATATGGTAGATGGGCTTGGGACAAGGAAATAACTCTTTAAAGCATATCATATATTGATAAATACATTCTTATTATATTAATCGATAATTCATATAAAAGTTGGTTTTATTGTTGTATATTATTGATCAAGAATCATATAGTAATTTTAGAGATAACGGTTATTTAAGCCTCGAAGGGCTTTAATAATAATAATATATGTATAAACTACTTTACAAAGGTTTTGAAATTTGAAATCGAGATGATACCTATAGCATACCAAAATCATCTAGAAACTTGTATAAAAAGAGTTCTAAACTTCCTGGTACCTATAGAAAGTTTAAATATAGGTTTTCTTAATTTAAGAATATTATTATTAAAGCATATTAGCATTTGAATATTAGTCAATTATGTCTAAAATAGGTATTTAAATTATAACTACAAAATTGGAAAATATATATATATAACAAAAAGGATGTGTGATGTAGAGAATTTCGATAATGAAACTTAAAATAATAATAAAATCAAACCAACCAAACTTATATTACATTTAAGGATGAATGGATTATCTTATTTTATACTCTATAGTACCTTATTTGACAAGTAAATTCTAATCGAACGAGTAAAATTTTTCAAAGCCTACCCCATAAGGTAGGGTATTAGTATGATCTTTAATACCCTATATCTATTTTGAAATATGTACCTTAAGACATATAAGCTATAGTTTTTGGGTATCTTGTACACCGCTTATAAAAATTATTAATCAATAATAATAAATGTAAGACTTTACTATATTTCTACCTTCTAAGTTTTGATAAAAAGATAAAAAGAAGTAAATATAAAAGCTATAGCTTAAGCAGTCATCCATATGAAACACTAAACAAATTCTTGCTTCATTTTGTTCTTATCTTATCTTACATTTCTAATTTTTGCCTCTCATGTCTCTTCTCTTCCTTGTTATTAATTCTACATTTACTACGAAATTTTTATTAGATTTGTATTTGTAAACTTATTGTAAAGGATCTTATGCTATACATTTTAAACAAGTAGAATAAACTTTCTAATAGATATAACACTTGTACTAATAGAAAGTGTATCTTCTTTGTGGATGTGTTATTCTTCAATTTTACTTTATAACATTGCTTTTATCCAAGATGTTGTTCACTCTTCTAAATCATATAAAGTGTTCCTTCGCATAAGATGAATGAGTAAAATGTCATCAAAACAGTTGTTAGTTGGTTTAAGGCACTAAAAATTTACTATTACAAAATGCAATAGAAAAAATTTTAGATTTCTTAAGATACAATGTATTGTATAGGTTCTATAAAGAATGGGTACTAAGGTGGTTCTTTAACATTATAAGATAGATTTTGTTTCCAAAATTTGAAAATCTATACTTGTAGGAAAAAATACAAATAGGGTTTTATGCCCCATCTACCCTATATGCACTTTCCCCTATTACATATATGATTATTTGATTAAATAGGCTAACTTATGCTAGCCTAATTAGTTTTATTATGTACATCAAATTTTATTATATATGGTATAGATTTTTAAATGGCTAGATATAGGAAGCTTTGCATGTAATTAAAAATATAGGTTTTTAATACGGTTATGTTGATAGGCCATCTTATAGATGAGCCTTTAAGCTTACATCAACCTCATTAAAATGTAGGTTAAGTCCAAAAGCCTATGCCCAACCTGTTTAGGCCTTGGTCAAGATCCTTAAAGCTTAGTCGACCACATCATAGCTTCAGTCATGTTGGTAACATTAAGAGTAACCTTTCCATAATTCAAACTAAACTTCCTAAGCTTAACTAACCTAGTCAAAAGACATATACTGAGCTTCTATCACCTTCTAACCCTTTGGAGGTTGGACTCGTGAGTTTAGTCTTGTAGGCTTAGTTTACAGGGTCAAAAGAAGATAAGGTCGGAATAGCTTATAAATTAGGGAAGTTCACAGCTAGCAAGCATGTGCTTAACAAGATCTTCTCCATAAAATCTAGATCGTATCTTGGAGATTTGATCTACTTTTTATATAAAGCTCGCTAACCACGCCTAATCTACAGGTAAAGGGATCTGCATCCTCACATCCTAGCCTACATTATCTTTCTCTAAACACTTTCCCTAAGCCAATACTAACTCAAGTAACTTAAAGTGGTCATATTGGAACCACCTTTAGTACCCTTTTAAACTTATGTTCATTATTGTTTGCAAGTTACCTATAACCTCAAGCTCCCTCAACAAAAGTTAACCACCAATAGGGTCTTAATGGATACAAGACAATACTTTATGAAAATAGGTTATAGAAATATGCTAAAAAAAACTACTTTGAAAAGTCTAATACCTGTCTTAGAGTCCACCATACCTTATAGGATCTAACAAGTCCTAAAATCTGCCCACTTAGATGGAGTGAGATAAAGCCCTCTCCCCTTATGAAATATAAGATGTCCATCTTAACTTGAATGAGGAAAAAAATGATAAATTTTGTATTGATCCTTTAACTTTTCTCCATCTGTATTTTGCATTGTTACTTTTAAAATTATAATCCACCTCTTCACTTTCAAAAATATGCACTTTGATCTTTACTTTATGGTTTTAGCCTTCTAAAAAGAATTGTAATACATGTAAAAATTCAAAAATATATTTAAAAGGAAAGATTTAAAAAAAAAAACTCCATGGCAAAAACCTTATGACACTAATAATAAGAAGAAAATAGTTAACTATGTTGCAAGATAATAACAAAAGCAAGTCATGTGACCTATTGACTATTATGGATTGGGTGATAGCCTCGTGTAAGAGGTGATCACTAGCGATCCCATCTTAAAAAAAAAATTTAAAAAATTAAAAGAATTTAACACGTTAGATTACTTGACATTGTTTTGGCCTAATCTATAGCTCCATGGTCATGATGTAGTGCAAACCACCTAATCGAATACGTTGTATTTTTATTTGAAGTTTTTTTCAATTTAGAATATTTTATTTTTTTATTTTTATATAATCTTATTATTCTTAGGAAGAGCATAATTTTAGTCCTTAATGTTTATTTATTTTTCAAAATTGATTCGTTGATTTTTTTTTCTTTCTTCTTTTTCACTTATCCATGTTTTTCAAAAGAGATACTTTATCAAGTCCATTAAAAAATCCATCCATCCTTGGACATAAATCAACTCCAAATTGGCTTATATAACTAATTTAGTCACTTACTATTTAATATATTTAATTTAACTAGCATTTAAAAAAATAAAAATTATAAAAAATTCCATCCTCATAAGGTAGGAATTGATCATACAACCCACCACTAGACCTTTGCTAGTCACCTCAAGGTTGAAACTTCGCAAATTACCACATTAGGGATCGCTTAACCTTCCTAAAATGGTGGTTCACATCCTTTACCACATTAGGGATTGCTTAAAAATCATTTTTGCATTTTCCTTTACTTTGAAATTTAATTTCTATTATTTTATTATATTATTTAATTTTATAAATTCAAAATGTTATATTAAATCAATCATTATAAAAATTGATAGATTTTAAGAGTGGATGAACTTTTTGACAAACTTATTCTTTTGGAAAACATTAATGATTGAAAAAAAGGTAATTAGTAAGGACTAAATTTGTACTTTTTTCATTATTTATTAATGATTATGTTAGCTAGCAAATTTTGGTAAAAAAATGTCGAGCCTTAGGTGTTTACTCAATTTTCTTTTTTATGCATTTTTCCTTTTTATTTTCCATATTTATTTATATTAAATCCATTTAATAATATATTAGATAAATTAATTACTATATACTAATCTTAAATTAACATGTATCCCCTATTTATCTTTAGCATAAAATGATGAAATATAGTTCATATATTTATCAAAAATCAAAACACATATCATTTACTTATAAAATGCAAAAATTCATCTTATATTTTATAATTTTCCCATAATAAAACAATATCTACTTTAATAAAGTAGGACTCCATACTTTTTGATATAGCACTTCTCTTAAAATATACCATACATAACATTATCCATTTTTGACCTATTTATAATTTATATATCTTTACTTATGTTCTCTAACTAGTAGGGCAATTCATCAAATCAAACTACAAAATGCAATTATTTTATGCTTTAGTTCAATTCATAATTCGATTAAAAAAGGATCCATATTGCGATTTGGTTGGAGAGCTTGAACAAAACCGTTTTTTTTTATTCAAAAAATAAAAAATGGGTGACAATTTTTAGTTTTAAAGCTTATGACATTTCAATCTAACTCCATTTACCTTTCTTTTTTATCTTATCTCATTTAACTCTCAATCTCTATAATTTACTCCTTTCCTTCATTTGCGTCTCTCAACTTTAGTAGACTCACTTGCTATCACTATTACCTAAAATAAAATGTCATCATGATTCACAATATTCCTCAGTTTGAACCAATATTGGTTACAAACTTTAATGATGATTAATGTTATCAAAAAGAAAATATTATATTTAATAAAAGTGGTTTGACTAAACTTATCTACATTTGAAGCGAAATGGTTTGATTGAGTCGCTTTGATTCAATCTATAAACCAAATTTAACCATAAATATCCTTATTGCCAGTCACCTCTTCATACTTGATAATCCAACTTCTTTACCCTACTATTTGTTCATAAATTTAGGCTTTGAAAATCAAGAGACATTTTTTTGTTTTACATTCCTTTTAAATAGCTTCCATACCTATTATGGCATGCATGATTTGTTGGATAACACTAATTTTATGAATTTCTCATAAAATATAAATTTTTTAGCCAAGCATAATTTTAAGCAAATAATCATTTTAGTTTTTTTTTTTCCTTAAACTTCACTAGAGATTTTATATAACTCTTACTAAAAAATGTAAATAGAAAATCCATGAGCACAATTTAAGAGCCAAATTGCATAATTATCCTTGGAATGTGAAGAGATTTTTTTTAGAGCTTTCAATAGTGGGCTCTTTTAGAGGACCTGCTCCACTTAGACTTAATATTTATCTGTTTTGATAATATGTTAAAGTTTTAAGATAGGTTTTGAGTAAATGTTAAATTTATAAAGTTTTTAGATTGATTTTTGGAATATGGTTAATACTTGAAAGGGAATTCAAACTTGCTAAGTTGTACATATTATTTATTATTTTATTTTAAAATTGCAAATATATGATTAGAACATATTTATTTTTATAATAAATAATAATGTAAGTTACTTATAAGTTTCTTATGGATAAACATCATTATAAGTTTAAACCTATAATATTGTTTCATTTATAAGTTTTGATAGCTACGTTTCTTTTATGCTGAATTTAAGAATAATTAAGATATGAATTTAAAGTACTTTAATAAAGTTTTATTAGTTAATAAGATAGATTCAGACTTTTTCCTTTTAATTAACAGGATAGGTTCAAGCTTACAACAAGAACCTCTATAACACTCATGATAGATTTGTAGTACCCTTTTACATCCCTAATTCAAAGTAAGGTATTGATTAATTAAACTCTTATTATCATGGATCCAATCAATACCTATTTTATATCTGATAAATTTAGAAAGGAAACTTTTAACTTTTGGTTATACGATCAGAGGGAAAAGAAAAAAGAAAAAATTACACCACGATAATATATAAAAATTGTTTTTGCTAATTAAATTCAAAAAGTCCGAATCTCCAAAGAAAATCAGTCATTTTTATTTTGCCACGAAATTATTGGAAAGCCACCGCACTATCAAAAGCGTAAAAATCAACCACAACCGTTGATTATCTTCTCTCACAACATCAAAACCATGTAACGCTTCCTATAAATATCAAAACCGAACGGATTTAGCAGTTGATTTCTCAAATCTCACAGTAGCCCCATGGAGGGGTAAGGAAAGATACACAGTATCGCAATTCACACCCTTTTCCTTGATATTTTCTCAAAAAATTTTCCCTTATTTCCTCTTCATTCGGGGTTTTTAAGGTTGTGTGTTCATTCCTGATCCAGTCGTTGAATTTTTAGATTTTCATCATATTTCTCCCATTCTTTTTCGGGTTTCAGAGACTGGGCAAGTTGTGTGCTTCTTTTGTCATACTTATATATTTTGTCAGTGTGATTAAAGCCCAAGTTACCAATTGATTATCATGGATTAAAGCAAAGTTTGGTTCTTTTCTCCATCGAGGTCTTTTGGGTTGATTACTATTTTCATCACTGCCTGTTTTTTTTTTTTCTTTGAATGGAAAGTCTTCTGTTTTTTTCTCCTAGTTGATGAAGGAGATATTTTCTTGGAACGAAAAATACAGTCTTTGAGCATGACCTTTTAGTTATGTTCATGTATGTCCTAGTATTAAATGGGAATTATTAATTAAAAAGTTGCTTTTGCTCTCATTGACTCACTAATGGTGTTTCAACTTTTGGAAACTTTGATGAAAATTTAATCATGGGTTCTTTGGATTTAGTTCATTCATCAATAATTCACCTTTAATTAATTGATTCATTTATTTCCTTGTTCCTGATCTGCGGTGGTGGTTACTGCAACAGGCAATAACCATTTACCGTCTTCTTAAAAAACAGAAGAAAGAAAAGAGAAAAAGGTTGTGTTCTTGACGCTAAAAGACTAAAATTTTAGCATTTGGGTGTGTCCAAAAAATGGCAGTTTCTTTCACCAGAATATCATGGTGGATGTGGGGTGGGAAAGAGAAAGAACCTATGCCTAATGGGTCAACCCCAAATTCGTCGACTGAATGGGCTGGTTTTGGTTTCAGAGAGAATGGGAATTTGAAATTCCCTTCGGTTCAGAAGGGAAAGAAAATGGCTCCTTCACCATCTAAGAAGGTGAAGAAGAAATGGCAGAGTAGGGAACAGAGGAGGATTGACCGTGAGTTCGATGTTGTTTTGGTGCCCTCGGATGGTGTCTGCTTGTCTGGGTCCGAATCCGATGATTCGGACTGGTCCATTGGGTGGTTGGAGCCCCACGGTGCTGATTTCCTTAGTGATGATGAAGCAGATAATACTTTTGCTGTTCTTGTCCCTTGTTATAGACCTGATAGCAAGGAATTGACGGATAATAGTCATAAGAACCAATTCTTGAGCGCGATTAACAATTTGCACAATGAGTTTACCGTAGGTAAGCGCGGTTTTGCCAGCAATATACTGTATTCATCTTATTGTCTCTGTGTTATTTTCTTCCTTTTTAGTGTTATAGATACACTTGAAACTTGAGTGGTTTAGCTTAGCTTCTCTGTGACTGCTTCTGTGTTTGAGTTTGAATTATGTGGCTAAGTTGAAATTAAAGTTTTTGTTATTACCAACATAAAGAATTGTTTCACATCAAGATTAGTAACTGCTTCATGTTATGTGCTGTTTGCATATGTGTGTGTTTCTTTTTAAATAGTAATTTTTAGCATTCATGGTTGATGGTTTGGTTGAGGGCTATATCTTAACTGCAAGTAATTGCTTAACTTTGGGTAAAAGTTTGTGAATTTTTATCATCTTATTGATGTAAAATTCATATTTTAATCAGGATAACTTAGTTCTTCCTCAAGAAAATTAGCCTGTATTTCAGATAACAAGTCCTGTAGAAGCTCATGCTTATAGAATGCCATGATTCTCAACATATATTCCCTTATCATGTTTGTAGGAACCTGTATTTAACTTTAGTGATTCCCTTTGGTTCTATTTAGGATCTAGTTTTAAGAACTTGGTTATTATGCTAGGTGAGTGCAATGATATTTTGGGAATAACTAGATGTTGGCAAAGCTAATTGATAATGAAAACTAAAATTTGTTCTTGATGTCTTCTAAGACCTATAAGTGTGCCGAATTGTGAGATCTTGTAATATTGAAGTTGAAAGAACTAGAGAAACTGTGAACAGTTATGCAAAGCCAATTGATAAAGCTCCGTGTAGAGCACAAATCTATTTATATTCATATCGCTCTGTTTGGCCATGATGTAAAAGGAATGCAGCAAGCTATTTTGCACTTTTGATTAAGAGCTCCTAAGCCTACTATAATTACCTGCTTGGATATTGAATGGAACTTAAATTTTGTTTTGACAGTGTTAAATTTTTAGACCAACTGTTTATTCTTCATTTGGGTGACAATAATCTTTTATGGGTAACCAAGGATGCCAATGCCTGTTTTGGTTATTTAATAAACAAGATTTGACCTATAGAAAAGCTGCTTCTTTCCTCTTGCCATCCATTCAAAAATTTTTTTTGCTTGTTTGTTTGGTTTTGTTCGTCTTGTACTCCTGAATATGATACATGGAGTTCTTCTATTGAAGCTGCCTTCATTTGTTCAAATTTACAGTCGTAGAGGCTTGTAATCCCTTCATAGTTTTTCCTCTGTTTTGGAGCTCGTTTTTGCATTGGATATCGATGTTAAAGTTTACCAGCTTTTAAGTATATTAATAACTGTAATTCTCTCATGTGTACAGAAGGTGACAACTATCTGGAACAGTGGCTTTCTTCTCTTCAGAACTATTGAAGCCACTAACTGGCAGAATTTTGTTTGGAGCTCTCCTTGACGAATTGGTTCTTAGAGGTTTCATTCCTGAAGATCGTTGTCAGTTTCACTTCGTGGAAAATGGTAAGGTAGATAATAAAAACTGGAGAAATTAGAGCAGGAACGTTGACAGGGTTTTGCATATGGGAGTAGGAACGCATGCAAATTTGATTTTGGATCTATTTCAGCTGATCCTAGAAGGCAGAATCCTGGATTTCGACTGGAAGTAAGCTCTACTATTATGCTACAAGTATGTGTAAATAAGGTTTTGTGAATATGGGAGAAGCTGTTAATTTTCTAGTATGCTTCTACTGTAAATACTTGGGTTTTACAGATCCCATGCCAATCTGTGACGTTTCTTGACTATGGCTTCATGAGAGAATATATTTGATCTATGTTCCCGTCTTTTCTGCTCTCTCTTTTCGTTCCTTTCATCTGTTAATAGTTGCATACGACCCTCTTCCACTTTTCCCTTAATTGGTATTCATCAAAGTTGCACCTCTGCGCAAGTAAGTTTCTCGAAGTGGATTCAGTTTAGTTGCATCGAATTACGTGAGTGGAAAAGCACACAATATCTTAAAATCGTGTTGATTCCGTCATGTTAGTAGGCATCCCACGGTCTGTTAGCTTTCGAGTTTAGTGTCTATAGCAACATTGAAAACCAAGTTGTGGTATAGTGTCATGGTAAAAAGAGAGTTAGTTGTACGGGTAAGAGGCAGAGGCAGAGGCAGAGGCAGACTCTTGGCTGAAGATGGGCCAAGTGAAGATAATGTGGACACAGCAGACACTGGTGAGTTAAAGCATGCATAAGGAGTATGAGATAGGACCACATGATTGACGGTGGGTGTGGGGCGCGTGGTTGGGAGATTTACAAAAGCGGCAGTAGTGATGAGATGAAAAGGATTTGAGCTGAAAGGATCACGTGTGGAGTGGGTTTATGGCTGTGTTAGGCAGCAAAGTATTTGTGTCCTTTGATGTCCCTTATGGGACCTGGTACTATTTGTAGGGACCGTCCATAGCCGTAATTTTTTTATTTTTTATTTTTTAATGGAATTGTGCTCTATTATTGGTATTCGGACTTGTTTCATTGGAGCTTGGTGGGGATGGAAATAAATGCAAGCTTACAAGCTTACCATTAGACAGGCACTTCACTTTGGTGGGAGCTTCCATACCTCCGCCGTTTTAAATAACCGGAGTTTTTATCAAGGTTCTGTAGCGAAGAAATTTTAATATGACAAGCACTTAACTTTATTTTTATCCATTCCGCTCTCAAACATGTGCACGCACATAAATACAAATATCTACATCTTCGTCTTTATTTATATTTATTTGAAATATGACCTTTAGAAAATTATCTTATTTATTTTTATTTTATAATTATAATAAATATAGTAACTGAAGTATAGGAACTAAGAAGTTAAATTTATGTTCTTTTGATATAAAAGGTTTGAAAAATATATATTTATATATTGGAAAAAGATGTTTTAATTGATATTTTTTGAAAAAATGAATAAAGTAAATGATAAATAAATTTAACTTTATTATATGAATTTATTAGGTATTTAAATTTACAAAAGGGGTATATATAATTATGTTTTTTTTTTTTTTGGCAATAAAGTAGGGGTCTTTTGTTTTAACAAAACCTTCAATAGGAGGTGTGTTACGTAGATGGTCTAAATCCTTTATCTATTTATCTATTACTCATTTTTGGTATCTCTTTTTGGGCAAATGTAAGGTTTGAATAGACAGTAAAATAACAATGATAAAAAGAAAAAAAGATGGAATAAAATAAAAAAAAAAAACAATGGGCCAATATAGATAGATACACACATAAACTAGTACATTGAAGTAGATAAGTCTACATCAGGTAAGTAACTTTCAATCTAGAAGAAAGGGGTAATATTCAAATCTTCTATCAAATCCCAATAGAAATTAAAGTTTATCCGCAAACAGATTTGTCTAACAATAACAAATAAATTAAATAACTACATATCACATGATAATTAGTCTTTAATTAGATTGAAATTAAAACATATAAAGGTATGCTTATGATATTGAACAATAGTGTCCAAAAATTACAAACATGAGTTTTCAGGGGTAATGTTACATGATTAACCAACAATAAAGAAGAATATGGGGGATCTAAATTTTAAAAACATGTGCACATTCCCCTTCCACTTTTTAGGTCATTGCTCAATTAGTAGGTGCATTAACATTCCAAATTCCAATTAATTAATTTGAGGGTGTATAGAGGGTTAAATTTAAGTTTGAACTTTTTAAGCTTATTAATTAATTGAGTTTGACTCTTTAGACTAAAATGACGGGTCTTAAAGAGTCAAGTCTAAATATTTGAGATAATAAAAAAAGATTTGGCATGATTGACTTAAAGTAAGGCTCATTGAATCAGTCAATCTAATTCAACCTTTTTTGATTTGGCTCACACTAAAGTAATAAGTAAAGTCTTTATTTGGACCTAAACCCATAAAAATAACCTACTTGAGATCCATTAATAAAAAGTTTCAATCTTAACTATTGATTATTATTATGATCTCATGGATGAGATCAACTATCATTTTCTATAAACACTCCATTCACACCCTCATTTGAAAAGGAAAAAAAATCACCATTAACGTTATTACTCTGCTACAATCTTGTCTCAAAAATAAAATACTTAAATACCTCAAGAACTTTACCCCCTTATTTATCAATTATAGAGTTCGATGCCATCACGCTCTTCTATCTATCACTATACATGTTACAGCTTTATCAAGATTGCATACTCTTCCTCCTTATACTTCTCTCTTGATCATCCTATACAAGTTACTCAAATCATTTGTCTAGTTACGTATAGTATGACTTCACATATGGTACGTACGTAACTCTTGCATCCGTACCTATACCTCTACATTTTTTGGTGACTCCACTAAGGGGGAAGACTTGATACTCAAATCATGGTATCTCTAAGGTGAAGATAACCCGATCCTACTGATGGAATTAATTAAGAACAAAATGGTACTATTGGTACTAACAATCAAAATACACCTCTAATGGGAGATATAAATCAAGGAGATGGTACTTAAGAAGGTGTTCTTAATAATATGCAACTAGCGCAAGAGCTTTGATAAACTAATCAAAATCTAAATGTGCTAAGAGTGATGTTTGCCTTGTATGTACCTATTTTTACTGCTTTAGCTATTGTGTAACAAGGGGCAATTGTCGTAGGTCCCTCTAATATGATGCAATAATATGTTATGTAGGCTTCTCAACCACTTAATCCCTCGAATGCTGATGAACAAAACGCTCTTAAAGTTAAGGAGCAACTTTCTACGGTGGAGCCTGTACTCATACAACATACTTCACCTAAAATGATAAATCAAACAATTTATGTAGGAGGTTCATCGTCTTTACGTAGCACCCCACATGTTACAATTATTGAATCTATGCACCCTACCTATTGCAAACGGTAACTAAGAACTGATAAAGCCAATCGTTGGATGGTTTCAAACTTGCAGAAAGCTCGAAAGAGTTAATGGAGGAAATGCTCGAAAAGAATGAACGACAAATAAAAAGTAAGCAAAACCCACGAACAGCTCCAGAGAATATGATATACCAATCAAACTTCTAAAGACTCATGACACAATTCGATATGACGCACGAATCGGTTCGGTGAGGCTACACTCCACTTAATCTTGCTTAAGGGAAAGAATAACAATGATACCAAGCGTAAAATAGTAGAGTGTTTATATTGAAAAGGAAAAATACCTAAGTATATTAATTGTAATTTGTCTATCTGCAGGTTACAAATACAAAGGGTATTTATACCTAAGAATTTTGGGCAACTTGGCTAAAAAGGAAAAGACAAAATGGGTGTTACCCTAAAGTAGCAATATACAAGATACATAGGGTAAAAATAGATATATAAGAAAAACGATCATTGGTATAACGGGTTCTACATATGATACTGTACACGTGGTGATGTTACATTGGCGAAGTTATTAGAATATGCAGACAAAAAGTATGAATAGTTGACTTGTCCGAGGAAGGATGACTTAGTCAATCTTGAGTCTTTCTTTCTCAGCTTTTCGGCAAGGAAGATGTTGAGTAATTGATCGGCTCTGGTGCAAGTGAGTAATCTTCAATTCAGTATACTATAGAAAGACAGACAGTTGTACGACTCGACATGAAGAGTGATTCGGTAAGGAAATACTTAGCCTCAGTAGGGGTCGACTGGAATAAAAGGATTCATCGTGCCAATCCCTTTAGTTCTAGGGCTCAATTGCTAGTCAGAGGGCCAGTAGCTTGATTCCCTTTACTACCCCTATGAATCCAACTCCATTAAATTCTATGCCTGTGAATTTCACTAACCCTACTCCTATGATACCAACAAAGACAGGAACATTTACTTAAAGGGCATTATTTGTGACTAAAGAAGATTTGGATGTGTATGTAAGGGAAATACAGGCTAAATCCACATCAAGTGTGTTGGAATTGAAACCTTCATACCATTTGCATATCACTATGAAACCTTATCCAAAGGATTATGTGAGTTTGAAATTCATGTTGTTTAATGGGAAGAAATGAACTGCTAAGGAACACTTGTTGAAATTCATTGAAACTCTATAAGTGTATGGCTTAGATGATGATTTAAAGTTAAAGGAATTCTCAAAGTCTCTCATAGAGAAAGCCTATTCTTGGTATGTTAATCTCCCGCCAGGATCAATTGATTCAGGGGGTAGAATATAAAAGATGTTTTTGGACAAATTCTTTATTATTGAAGAAAGGGTCACTCTCACTAACATGGGACAAATTCGTCAAAGGTCCAAGGAGGATCTCATGGACTATATTAAGCGATTTAGAGAGTTCTCTTTAAATATACAAGACATTTGTGATGATAAGAAATTAGTAAAGATTTGTATTCAAAGAATGTTCCCTGAATATGCAATCTATCTCAAGAACTTATCATTGTCTTCTTTTGTGGCATTAGTTGAGAATGCGTGAAGGACCAATAATTCAGTGACTTGGCAAAGGAATGAAGTTAGGAGGTTTAATAACGTACTTCATTTGTGAATGCTACTCAAAGTGAATCACAAAAAGGAATAAAGAAATCCAGAAATGATAAGTCTTACGATTCTAAGCCAACACTAACGTATCCATGCATACTGGCCAAGGTACATCAAATATTTGATTAGTGGCTGCGTGATGGAAATCTCAACTCCTAAGGGTTAAACATCTCCTTAAAAATGAAAAGAAGAGAAATCTTAAGTACTAGAGATTTCACCATAACAATCATTTGACAAAAGATTGTTTTACTTTGAAGAGAATATTCAACAAACGGGTTGCATATGGTGAGTTAATTATAGACGACAACAATATTAGGAATAATCCACTTCTAATTCATAATGACTAGAGGGGTACTGTTAATGCCCTTAGCCATGACCTCTTGACAATTGAGATGATTGATGCATGACCCTTTAGAAGTAAGGGAAAGTCAATGGAAACCCATGATGATGATTATTCGCCTCTTGTTACAACATTGTTGAAAACTGCAAATTTTAGAAATTTTTTTACTTGCTGGGATTTGATGAAAATGCTAGACTGCAACAATGGTTGCACTTATATAGGTCTCTAAAGGTCAATATGTAAAGTCTAATACAGTGCAAGTTGTAAAGAGAATGGCCATGGCGTACGAAAACACCATGTTATTTACTAAAGCAAATATGTGTGTAAAAAGCTCTAGTTATAATCGTCCACTATATGTAGAAGGTGTTCTTAATGACTACCCAGTTAAGAGAACGTTCACTAATAATGGTTTCTCTTTAAATATAATGCCAATGAATACTTTCAAGGCTTCAAGGATCGATATGCAACAATTGATCAAACAACCTATATCTATAAATGGCATTAGTTACGCCCCTACAAACTCTATTAGGTATGCCAATGTTGATCTTAAAGTTAGGCCTAATCATAGCACCACCACTTTTCATGTGATCGATGTGTCTGTACAATATCACTTACTTATGAGTAAAAAGTGGTTGCAAGATCACAGGTTAGTTCCTTCAACGTTACATCAATGTAACAAAGGGCATTGGAATGGGAAGGATGTGTTTATTCCAGCTAAAAAGAATCCTTTTGAACAACATGAGTCATATATCACCAAATCGAGTTTCTTTGATGAGTTCACTGAGGATGGAGAAACAATCATAACTAAGGCATCCAGTGTTCCCTTACCTACATGAGAAGAAGCTTAAGAGTACCAACAAAAGAAGAGAAAGATGTATGGTTGTTGTGGGGGAAGGAAAAAGAATAAACAAATTACTAAGATTGAAAGCTTTATTAGAGAGGGTAAAAGATGTGTGTACCACTTATGACAGTTTGAGGGGTCTGAGGAGGTATATCTTTTCTCTTTAGATCCCATACCAATGCAAGAAGTTAAGCCCGCCCCACAACAGCTATAAGACAAATGAAGCCTCAGGCTGAGGAAATGGAAGAATTAGATCTAGCACGACCGGGAGAGTTGCGGCAGCCAATATTCATAAGCAAGGACCTCCCACAAGAAATAAAAACTCATATTACTAAGTTGCTGAAAGAATATAGGGATGTTTTTACATAAACTTATGAAGAAATGCCTGGATTGGATCCTAACCTTATAGTGCATAGATTGAATATCATTCCGATACTTATGCTTATAAAGCAAGGACAAAGAGTTTTTTGTCCTAAGATTAAAGTGCAAATCAAGTAGGAAGTAGAGAGATTGTTACAAGCCAAGTTCGTAAGGCTAGTTGAACATCCTACTTGGCTTGCTAATATTGTTCCTATAAGAAAGAAGAACGAACAAATAAGAGTATGTGTAGATTTTCAAGATTTGAACAAGGCTTGTCCTAAGAATGATTTTCCCTTGACAAATATTGATACCTTGATAGATGCAACCGCAGATCATAAGTTGTTTTCATTTATTGATGGTTTAGTGGGTATAATCAAATCAACATGGAAATAGGAGATGTAGAGTATACAGCTTTCCGTACACCGATTGGCAACTTTTATTACACTATCTTACCATTTGAACTTAAGAATGCGAGCACCACATATTAGAGGGTAATGATAGCTCTATTTTATGAAATGATGTATGATTTTATAGAGGATTATGTTAATGACATAGTCATCAAGTCTAGAAGAGCACTTGAACACCTAGTTCATTTACAAAAAGTATTTGAGCAATGCTTGCTATTTAAGCTTCACACGAAACCCCCCAAATGTGTAGTGTGTTCAGGAAAGTTTCTTAGATTTGTTGTTCATCAAAAGCAAATTGATGCCATCCCTACTACTTTCAAGGAACTAAAAACTTTTATGGGAAAGGTCTCTTATATTAAAGGGTTTATACTCACACTAGTTGAGATTTCATACCCATTGCACCAACTTTTGCAAAAAGGAATTTCATTTAAATGGGAACAAGTCCATAAGGAGGAAATTCAAAAGATCAAGATGATCCTAACCTCCCTCCAGACTATAACCATGCCTGTTAAAGAATTGCCATTGATCTTGTATCTTACTTCTACTGATAAGTCCATTAGAGCTTTACTCGTACAAGAAGTAGATGATCAAGAGCGACTTGTGTACTATTTGAGCCAAACCCTTCAAGGGAGTGAGGTCAATTACTTGTCTTTCAAGAAGCATTGTCTTGCGTTGGTATTTTCCATGCAAAAATCACCGCACTACTTCCTTGCACATAGGATCAATCTTGTAACTTATTCATATCCGATCAAGTATTTATTGTCACAATTAGCTTTATCAGGACAAGTTGCTAAGTGACTACTCCTTCTTAGAGAATTTAATGTTTCAGTGCAATCCTTTAAGACCATCAAGTCACAAGCCCTGGTCTATTTGTAAGTGCATTTCCTAGATGCCTAAGAGGACTCAATTATAGATATAATATTGGTTGAGTTTCATGAAGATACTTTGATGGTCGAGGTAAATGGTGAATGGACATTTCAATTTGATGGTTCTACAGGAAATCAAGGTTGGGGAGCATGAATCCTATTGATATCACCTAAAGGTCAAGAGATACCATTAGCATTGAAGTTTGATTTTTGATGCACTAATAATGAAGCTGAGTATGAAGCATTATTACTTGTTTTATTGTATGCACGAGAAGTAAGAGCATGTCATTTGTGCATTTGAGGCGATTCAAATTTAATCATTAAACAGGCCACAGGTAAGTTTAGCTTGAAGGAACTTATGCTTGCACCTTATAAGGCTGTAGTATAGGCCATGATAAAAAAATTTAACTCCGTAAGGTATGAGCATATGACTCAATCAACGAATAGATATGTTGATGCATTGGCTACACTACCATCCAAAATTCCAATTGAAGATGCAAGTGATAATGCGAATATCCAAGTAGTTAAGAAATCTATACCATATACGACTTTGAATTTTGTTGATGAGGATGAAGACATACTAGACAATTAACACATCCTACTTATGGAACAATTAACATACCTTAGTATAGCTTATGTTTTGACCTTGAAAAATTTTGACAAGATTAATGGGATGTTATTTTATAAGGGTCCAAAAGGTGTTTTGTCTCAATATGTTGGTTCTATGGAAGCTCATCTCAAGTTAAACAAATATCACTAGATCTGGTGTGAGGAGGAAAGGCTACCACTGTATCTTCATACTCAACATGCAGGTGACTCGCTAAAAATGTGAGTGTATGAACCGACAAGTGTATCATGTCTTGGAAGTAGTACAAACAGTAAGTCAAGGTCATAATCCACTAGGAGCTAGGTGCTAGGTGCTAGGTGCTAAGTACTAAATCACTTAAGTTTTTTTCTTAAGCTAAGCTATCGATAATTGAACTAGAAGTAAGTGAAAAGTGAATAATAAGATAAACACTAACCCAAATGTTCTAACTATACCATGAGGGTCCCGAGTCTAGGAGATAAAAAAAGTCAAATTGAGATTCGTAAATCTATTCTCATTTGAATCGATGTGATGCCTTAAATCGATATTTGAAATTGATTAAAAGAGATTTAACTAAACTCACTAGAACTCGCCCATCTCCCAAAGTAATGAAATTCTAATTATAGCATAAATTCACCCACTAAGGCAATTTATCTATAATTATTGGGTAACTAATAATCCACTCACATTGAAATTATTATTCTAGTTAAATATATGATTTAAGCATTTCCCATGACCTGAACCATATTTCCAACCACATTGAGCGCGTGAGTTTATGAATTTAATTAAAACCTACATATCTCTATGACGAGCTTTTTAAAAAATTCAAGCTATGTTTAACGCGAGTTACTGAAACCCTCCTGGATATCCTATAACTCTATCTAGCTAAAAAGTAATGGCAAAGTACTAAATAACTAGATGATGAATACAAGAAAAAAATCCTAAAATACTTAACATCAATATAAGAATAATGCACAAAACATATCAACTCATCAAATCTATCAATACAAAACGTAAATAAATTAAGTATAGTATCACATCACAAAACCTAAATGAATCAAGATATATATAGATTGAAATAATAAGGAAAGAAAACATCTCGATTGGTATATTCAATCCCAAAACCCGATACAGAATCGGCATATCTCGATTCATTTAGAACATGAGGCAATCCTCTAGTGTGCTAGAATAAAATGATTTAGAGTTTAGATGATCTCCTTATCTTCTACTCTATCTCTGTTTCCATCTCTCCCTTTTTATCTTCATTTTTCTCCTCTGTTGTCTCTACTGTATTTTATCTTTTGGCTACTAAATATAGAAATGGTCAAAGCTTTTCTTTTTCAAATGTCATATAGACCCAAAATAGAAATTAAAAGATCCAATCCTTCTCCGTTCTCTACGTAACAATTAACTAAAATACAGAGTAGAAGATATTAAAAGAAAGAAATGGGTCCCAAGAAGACTGTGGGGTGGCCTCTATGTCAAGGAGGCCCACGTATGTGTCATTTAGTTTAAAGATAATTAGAAGGGTCAGTCTCCTCTTGTTTGATTTTTTTCAGGTCCAAATGGGCTGTGTTTTGTCTTTGTGCAAATCTCAGCTGCTTTCATTTCTTTACTAAAGAGGGTTCCTACATTAGAATGAATTGGGATTTGCAAATGGGCAGCCACTTCAATATTAATCTAACACTCTACATTTTTTAGCTTTAATGAACTCAAGGCTTCTCATTTTCTTACCTCCTATGCTCAGCTCATAATGGAGAGAACGGATACTTGTAATGATTTGCAACTACTATGCTTGTCAATTTGGAATCAATTAGAGCTCTTTGATTGCTCTAACATGTGTTGCCATTAAGTAAATGCTCGGGTAGATTTTAATGTATTACTACGTTGATGCATCTCTGGGGTTAAACACATAGAGAGGCACCACAATGAAGCAAACTGGAAAGAAACAAAGAAAAATCTAGCAAAGTCTGGGCAACTACCGAATGGACATAACACACTACTGGATCCTACTCAACCAACAATTCACCAGATATGACACACCGATCCGTATTGAAGGGTCACTCACCACTACTACTTGCTAAAGGGAATACATAAGAGTTGAATGACAATGAGAACAAAGAAAAATCTAGCAAAGTCTAGGTAACTACCAAATGGATATAACACACTATTGGATCCTACTCAACCAACAATTTGCCGGATATGATACACCGGTCCGTATTGAAGGGTCACTCACCACTACTCCTTGCTAAAGGGAATAGATAAGAGTTGAATGACAATGAGAACACTAAGGTTGCTCACGGTGAATAATTCTGTATTGAAAGTTGAATAATCTTCGTACACAAGAAAGTAGAGGTTTATATATCCGTTCACTAAGGTATATCTTTGAAAATATCTTTGTACCATGAAGCTCATCCAACATTTCATTAAGCCTCGGTATTGGGTTTCTGTACTTGACAATAATTCAATTGATTGCTTGGTTGTCAATGTACATACGCCATGAACCATCCTTCTTCAGAACGAGTAAAGCTAGTATAGCACATGGGCTTATGCTCTCCTTCACATACCTTCACTCAATGAATTTGTTTACTTTTCTTTTCAGCTCGGCACCTGCTCAGGGTTCATCCTGTATGCACGTCAATTCGACAGGACGGCACTTAGCTGTAGATCAATACAATGCTCTATGACTCAGACTGGTGGCAGTCCTTTAGGGAATTCTTCTGAAAACAAGTCGGAAAACTCATTTAGAAAGCCTTGGATCTCTTCTAGAACATTCAATAACTCACTCATCTCCATCAGTCTCCTAACCAATAGGAAAATCAGTTCATTAAATTTCCTAGCAGATCGGAGCTCTCTACAACTCATCACTAGGGCTTTCTTCTAACTAGCTTGAGTGAGCCAATTATGGGTTTTATTTACTTAGGACAAGGTTAGAGGTTGCAACACTATCCTCCTTCCATTCTTAACTAGGTATAGGTGTTCTTATACTTGTCGTACACAACACATCGATTGAACAACCAAGGTCATCTAAGCAATAGGTATGTAGCTCTCATGGGAACGACATTGCACACCACTTCATCCTTGTATACATTTCCAGCATTGAATGGCATGGTCACATGTTCAGTCATGTACAAAGCACCCTTATCGTGAAGCTAATGCAACTTGTAAGGTTGGGGATGCCTTGAGGTCAATAAACCCATCCTCTATACAAATGATTGTATAACAATATTAGTGTAACTTCCTCCTTCTATTATGATCGTGCATAATTGGCCTTTGACGGTACATTTGGTATGGAACAAATTCTCTCCTTGGTCCTCCTCAAGGTTCGGCAAGAACTTAGGACTCATGTCAATACTAGGGTCATCACTACTCCTTGGTCGACATAGACATTGGTCTCCTCTTCCTCTTCGACTTCTGCCTTTCGAACATCCTTCTCCTCTTTAGGCTCACTCTCGTCGATGCTATCCACTACATCTCTTCGAAGCACCATGACACGTCGTTTGAATACTTAGCAGCCATGTGTCCAAAGCATTTCACCTTGCTAAACTTCTATCTGGAGGTCTGTCCTTTCTCATACATTCTCAGGGGCGGCCTAACCTCGACTTAGCTTGGCTGTCCTACTTAGCCATGCTGACCTGCTCAACTATCGTAAGGTTGATCATTCTTTTCCTTAGCTTAGTATGGTCTCTAAAGCTTGTCTTTAATAGGTCGACGTAGTACCAAGGCTCGAGAGAATGTTGGCTCAAGTCGGCTCGGAACATTTCTCCTCTATTTTTCGACCCTTTACGCTATTTTGATGGCCTCTTTCAAATTATAAAACCTCTGTACTTCCACGATATTGCAAATCTCATACGTGAGCCCAAAAATGAACCTTGATATTGTACGAGCCTCTAACTCCTCTACGTCGGCTCGAATCATTAACAACTACAACTCCTTCACATAGTCATCAACAAATCGGCTTCCTTAGCATAGCTCTTATAACTTTGCAAATGTATCTTATAGATAAGTCTCGAACACAAATCTGCCTCATAACAACCTTTTCATCTCATCTCAAATTCTAACACCTCATCTTTCATTTTTTACCTTTAGCTGCATTCAGATTCTTCCACCACTTGTTGGCATACCCAATAAACTCCAATGTAGCAAGTTAGACTTTGACCGCATCCTCATACCCATAACATGCAAATACTTTCTCAACCTTCTCTTCCCACTCCAACCATTCATCTGCGTCTCCACTTCCACTGAATGGTGGGATTTGTACCTTGACATTGTTTAGCCCTCGAAGGACTTGGTGTTCTCGTCCCTGTGCTCAGTAATAATCAACTTCTTCTTCACCAAACCCTTCAACATCTTACTCTTCATCATCTTCCACATTCTCCTCTTACTCCAGTCTTCGTCTAGCAACTCTTCCAGTTCAAGGAGGTCAAACTAGGTGATTGGTTTGATTGACTTGGCCATAGTGTCTCTTAAGGGTGCCATCCTGGGTGTTTTGTTGCTGTATACCTTAGGGTTGTTGCATATTAACTTGCATTGCATTGACTAGACTCTTAACAAGGTTTGTGAGTTTGTCAGGTTTGTGCGTTTGTTAAGTTTGTCATCAACGGACCTGGGATGTTACTACCATTATGATGAACTACTGAACAGCAGTCCCATTATTCGCGTATGGCTCTGAAGACTGCAATCACTTGCCTGAAGAATTTTCTCTCAACCTGTTGATGATGAGAAAGTTTACACCAAAGGAAGGTAGTTAAACTCCTTAAGCTCCCCGTATTATCATACTATGATCTATGCTTTTGGTAGTGATGATGCCAACCATTCCCTAGCCGAGGACCCTATGCCGAGTACTCCAACCAGCTGCTACTAAGAGGTTCTTGCTGAGTGATGAGAGATTCACTTATCAGCCAAGAAGTTTTCTTTCGACATACTACCATCTCTTTCTCGTCCTAACCCCTTTATTGTCGTAACATCTTGATCCTTCCTGCCTGTTGTGCTAAGAGAATATTTGTACGGGACCAATGTTGCATTACCACCCATCTACCTCGTCTGACATTGTACCACTTCTTCGTATCTATCTTTTGTCCTTTTTACCCTTTTTCTTATGTACTATGAATCCCCTTTTTGTATATACTTTCTTGTAAATTCTTTGTTTGTAATGTTGCCCTAATGAGTTACTATAAATAGTCCCTTTCCCTTGTAAGCCGGAAATAACTTAAATTTTTAATATTGAATATTTTGTTCTTGTGAGACAACCCTCTCCAAGTCATCTTTCATGCACTCTTATCTAATCTTACTGAGTAGCTCAGGATTAGTAGCAGGTGGACCTTGACATCAGCTTATGCGTCATGTCAAGTAAGGTGTCAAGTTGTGTTGTATTCGTTGGTGAGTCACATCCTCTAAGCAACTTCACATTAGCTACTATTGTTCATCTGTAGATCATTTTCCTCTCAATTTCTTCAATATTTAGGATGACCCATTTTAGCCAGATTTGCTATAATAAGCTCTAGTGATAACTAAACTCCTAGGCACATCATATAATTTCCCGGTATCAGAGCTTTAGGTTGAGACCAAGAGTTATGTAGTGATAGTCTACTGTCGATATATTTGTGTATGTGTTGAAAGCATCTAAGTGAAGTGTCTTTATTGAAGCTTTGTGTTGAGAATGTCAAACCCTAGTATATAGGGAGAGATTAACAATGTTAACAGTGATGCTCATAGTCGTGGTCGAGTTACCCAATAAACACCATATACTACTGATGAGTAGATATAAGATCTTGCTACTATTATGGCCAACTTGGCTGTCTCTGTAAACAGGGTCTTAGAGACTAGACCGCGTGAGAGATTGGCTGAGCAAAGGTGAGAAATGAGAGATAGGCCGAGTAGGCAGATGAACAAGTGAGCTCCAAAAGCCTTTCCAGTGAACCAAGCGCCACTATGATGTACCAACAAAGTTAAAAGGAGAAGGTTAGAGTTTAACGAATTGGAAGAGTATGAAGAAGAAGAAGACCAGTACATTGGGATTGATGAGCGTGAGTTCAGAGCACTAAGAGGTGCCGAACATCTTAAGGTACAAATTCTAAGCTTCAACGAATCTGGTAGTCTTGATGACTACCTGGACTAGGAAGAGAAGATAAAAAAGATATTCAACTTCTATGATTATGAAGATGCTGTCCACATTAGAGTGGCCACGTTAGAATTTTCTGGATATACGGTAATGTAGTGGATGAAGCTACAGAATATTCGCCTAAGGACCTAACGTGAGGTCCAAACATGGAACGAGATGAAGAGAGTTCTGAGAAGTAGGTTTGTTCCCGAAAACTACAAACAAGGCACTTTCCAACAACTCTAAGACTTGAGGCATGGTGATAAATCCGTAGATGAGTATGTCCAAGAGTTTCAATTACTCATGATACAATGCAATGTTGACGAACTTAAGACCCAAACTATAGCACGGTTCATCTTTGGACTACGGGTTAAGATTAGTAACATCGTGGAGCTGTAGAGCCTCATAAATCTAGATGAACCATCCGTGTAGCCTAGCGAATTGAAAAGTAATGGCGAAACCAGGTTAGTTGAATGCTAAGTAGCCGAACATTGATACTGAACAGGAGTGGCCTGCTAAGCCAACTAATGAATGACAAAGTTTCAAACAATTCCGAAGTGGAACGTTGAGGTTGCATACCGAATTGATCAAATGAAGGCCAAGGTAAGAGCAAGACTAAGGAGCCTGAGATTTGAAGAGACTAGGGTTAGAGTTCAGGGAGGAAAACCCAAGAAATAAAATGTTTTAAATGTCTTGGCTATGGACATGTAGCTAGTCAATGTTCAAACCACTGAGTCATGACCGTAAAAGGAGACAAGCCCTAGTTTGAAGTAGAAAGTGCGAATGAAGGAGAGGAAGAAGCAGCAACCGATCAAATGCTGGAAGAATTTGAGGAAGATCCCAATGTCGAGATACCTCCTGAGGGCAAAGCCGAATATTGCTTTATAGTTCGACGATCTCTCAGTACTTTTGTGGCTAACGAGAATGAGCAAAAAGAAAACCTCTTTCATACAAATTATCAAGTGAATGGTAAGTTGATGTGAACCATGACCAAGAATAGACAAGGCTGGTCACTGAATGGGTCTAAGCTTACAAATAGTTAGAAAAGGGATAATAGGGAAAGGTATGAAAGGATAAAGAAATGAATAATGAAAATAGTAAGCAAAACCCATGAACAGCTCCAGAGGATATGATGCACTAATGGAACTTTCGAGGACTCACGGCACAATTTTATATGACGCACGAATCGGTTCAATGTTGTTACTCGCCACCTAACCTTGCTTAAGGGAAAAGATAAGAGTGATGCCAAAAGTTAACAACAGTGTTTACGTAAGGAAGAAAAGTACTCAATTGTATTGAAGGTAATATGTTCTCTTACAACTACAAGTATAAGGGTATCTATACCCATAAGTTGGGGAAACTTGTCCAAAAGGAAAAAAAACAAAAAGGATATTTCTTAAAGAAGCAATGTACAATATACAAAAGGGTAAAAATAAATATACAAGGAAAACAATCATTGGTGCTATAGATTCTACACAAGATACTGTACACGTGGCAATGCTACATTGGTAAGGTTGTTAGGAGATATAGGTAAAAAGCATGAACATATGGGTTTATCCAAGCAAGGATGTCCTAGTCAATCTGGTCTCTCTTTCTTTCGGCTTCTCGGCAAGGAAAATGCTAAGTAATTGGTTGGCTTGGTACTGGAGAGTATTCATCGACTCGGCATACCACAAAGTAATAGGTAGTTAAATAGTATGGCATTAAGGGTGACTTGACAAAGAAGTACTCAGCCTCAATAGGGGTTGGTTAGAAAAGGAGGATTCGTCGTGCCAGCCCCTCTAGTCCTTAGGCTCAGCTGCAAGTAAAAGATCTAGTAACCTAATTCCCATTATAAGCCATGTACCGTGATCATTGACGGAGGGAGCTATACCAACGCCATTGCATAAGAGGTAGTTAAGGCCATGAAATTGCTAGCCCCTCCACACCCCAAGCCGTGTAAGATTCACTGGTTGAACGAGAAAGGAGGACTACACATTCCTGAGCAAGTCAAAGTGCCGATTACTATTGGTAATAGGTACATAGATGAGGTGCTGTATGATGTCCTTCCCATGTGTGCATCTCATATATTACTCAGCAAACCATGGCTATTTGACTTGAGAGTGTTACACGATAGCTATAGAAACACCTATATGTTTTAAAAGGATGGGAATAAAATTATATTGACACTTACGAGTCCTATGGAAGTGCAAGATGTAAACCCTACTTTTAGTGGGCCTAAGACTCAATTAGGAATACTTTCTGAACGTTCCTAAAGATCAACTAAACTAAAAACTTAAATTTATATTTAGAAACGAATTAAATTTTTACAATTCAAAAGCCAATTGTCGAGAAAACCTGAGCTTGAAGAACTACGAGCTCTAAAGCTACTTAAAACTGTAAACCTTAAAGCCATTAAGGAATTTTAACCCTAAATAATTAATCGATAATTTAATTTGAATAATTTCATCCAACTTTAGAAAATTTCACAATTCTACAAAAATCAAATCATAAATCACAAAACAATGTAAGATGAAAATCCTAAAACAATTTTCTATAAGGCTATGCCCTTATCTTCATGCATAAGCCTTACACCATAAATAAGTAGATCAACCAATCACCTTAGATAACTTATCAATTGAGAGTTGGAATCATTTATCAATCGATAACTCATCAAAATCTAGTGATAAGACAATTTCCTTATCACCTCTTCACTTATACTACATATGGACAAATTTTCACAAGAAATCATGAGCTTAACTTTAATAAAGGTGACAAGACCACTCCATGCCATTAAAAGACTTCCCATGGCACATCTAAAAAGGGGAGAAAGGGGGGCCATGCATTTGTCATTCACCCATCAATCACTTCCTCTTACACATCACTATTCATCCCTTAATGCTTACATCATCAAGAGTTGCAATTGTTGACTTTTTGTAAGCTTTAAGACAATACTTTCAAGGCATTTAAACACTCCTTCTCTCTTCATTCCAACCGGCTGCACTCCTCCCCATTTCTCTTACTTTTAATTTCACTTTCACTTCATCTTTCTCTCTTTTAAAACAAACATAAAAAGGGGAAACAACTTTACTCCACAAAATCCATTTTCTTCCATTTTGAAGCTTCAACTCACGGCATTTTTTTTTCTTTGTTCATGTGCCATTTTCTTTCATCATTTAAGATCATCTAAGACCATTAGAATCTTTCATAAACCCCTTTCCAAAAGACAAAAGAATTCGGGTTTCAAAAGGTAAGCAAAAAGGAGGAAGCAAAGTTAAAGGCTTAAGAGGAACCTTAGTGCACAACCACCAAACTTTGCGTTAAGGACGAATAAGTGATTCTTGTGATGTGTGGATTAATATTTATGTTAGAAGACTTGGATTTCTTGAAGATATGAGTAAGGTTTGAGTTGTTATAGCACAAAAATTCGTTTTAAGAAACAAACCCTAAAACCATTACATGAAGTTGAAATATGAGCATGTAAAGTTGGTGTTTTGTATGGACATTTGTTTAATGCTTTGAATGGAAGATTTTAAGCTAAGGAAATCTTGAAATGAGAACTTTGATGAAGGGTAAGCATGCTGGACGTGAAGGTTCCATGATCATTTGAATGTTGATTTTGTTTCCATTTAGTTAAACATGCTCAAAACTAGACTTAAGTTAAGGAAAAATCCATCACATGAAGTTTTATGAAGAAATCAACTTTGTATGGCATGAGCTATGATATGGAGGTTTTATGAAGTATAAGATCTTTTATTTCTTTATGTGGAGCATGAGTTAAAGGATCATTTGATGGAAGGGAACTTAAGTTAAGATTTATACACAAGTAGTTAATTGCATAATCTATCACCTACACTTAAGGAAATGATGAAACAAGTTGAAAAACCAAGTAAGGACCCCTTAGGACCAACATGAACAGATCTGGAACATGGGTAAATGAGGCCTAAAAATATGATAAAAGTGAAAGAACAAAGTGAAAGGATTAACCAAAGCAAGTATGATTAGCATACAAAGCCTAAAACTCAAAACCGGGCCTAAAACTCTCAAAACAAGCTTAGAACTCTAAGATGGGCCTTCAACAAAAATCTGACCAGCAACTTAAAGAACCAAGAGAAGTTGTTTTGAAGCCCATAATAAATCCACCTAAGGCCCCATAAGCCCACCAAAGTCATTAACCTTAGTTGAACCAAAAACAAGCCCATTTGATAACTTAAGCTCACTAAAGGGCCCAAGAAGTGGTTGTTAGCCTTAGGAATATAAATCAAAATTGTAAATCTGATCTCAAGGAGTATTTTAAGCTTAGGATAAAATCTAAAGACCAAGCCCAAAGGATTCCTCAAGCTATCAAAAGCCCATTTACCAAACAAGGCCCAAAAACACTCCAACACATGAGGAATGCTATTGTTCTGACCCATGGACAGAATTGCATACCTCATTTCGAAAATCTAACCTTACCACGTTAAAGTACACTCGAAAGCGATAAAGTACACTCGAAAACGATAAAGATTGACTATAAGATCATAAAAATCGGATTTAAAACAAAAAAGTTATACGCGATTGAACTTTAGGTAAAAACCGGAAAAATTCCGAGAACTAGCTAAGAATATAACTTAAGAAAAATTTACATAGTTTCTTAAGTTTGCTTCAATTCCTTATAAAAATTATTTCAATGACTAGGGGACACTGTTTTCGGAGACGACTTGCCTCCGGACTATTTTGATTGAACCACATGGCAGAGTGAGTAAATTCCCGATGACTCTTTACTTGATTGTGCTTGTAAAGTAGATGCACCTAATCTTATATTTATAAATTTGGATGCTTGTGGGATATGGGAGATGCATGTGTATGAAATTATGGATGAGTGTGATGACTTGTTAATTATATATAATAATGGGAATTGTTTGCATGAATATATACTTGTGAATTGTATGGAATGAAATTGGTTGATCACCCTGAAAATCAAGTTAATCACTTATATGATTAAGAACTCAAAATGAATCATGCATTCCCCATATTGCATACGGATAACACCGACTGCCGCTTCACGTAGAAGATGGGAAGGGACTCACAGGAATACGAGTTTCCTGCAGGATTGGGCACTAGCTATGCCATCATATATATTGAGTCTCTGTCTTAAGCTGATGGGCTTACTAGGCGCTGGGAGACGCCAACCGTCGACGAGGGGCCGAGTCTTGTGGCTTCTGCTTAGGGCGTGTGTTTGTGGACTGCGGGGGCTACCACACCGCTAGACTTGGGATTTTTAAAGGATATGATTTGATTTTGATAAAGGAAGTATATATATATGTATATATGTAGAGTTTTGTTTTGGTATGAGCACGATAGTGCGAATGAAATAAAACCCAAGGTCTAGAACCCGGATTTTGGTTTGGGTCGATTAATTATCTCCAAACCCCGACTTCAGGGGGCGAAATCCTGAGTCGTATGCAGTTCCTAGGTCACTGCATGCGTTGTATGGCATATTGTTTGTTCATGCATTCATATGATTGTGCATCTAATAAATTTCTGCCTTGTGGTACTGATGATGGTATTTATCTCACTAAGCGTAAGCTTACTCCCCTATAGATTTCTGTTGGTGCAGGAGAACCTCTTCGTCAATCCGGGCAGAGGCATGCCCGTGGTAAGTCTCGGGTAGAGACGGGTTGGAGCGATCAGAGAGCGAAGAGGACATTTTGTAATAGATTATAGATATTTAGATACTTTATAATAATTTATGCATAACTTAGATTTTATGCAGTTCCGTTATGAATTGCATTCGTTTGTAATATTGTTTTGGTGTGGTTCTCACGAGCCCACACAATTAGTTAATTTATAACATAGAAGTAATTTTAGTTAAATTGCTCTATATTACTTGTCTATGGGCCTAGTGGTAACGTAGAGTGGAAGGAGCCTTGTGTGTCGTATGAAAGGCCTATGATCAGCAAGGGGGTTGATAATAGACCTTTATACGGTACACGACGACCTATCACGACAACGATACTGTTGGGTCGTTATACAAGAAGCCCAGGATAAGGTTGCTAGATATCTACAGTAGAAGCCCTTAGCGATTTCCCAAGCTCAGTTTACACGAAAGGTTAAGGCTAAGGACCATGTTCTCCTTTTAGTTAAGAGATTCTTAGAGGTTACAATAGCCGTGAATTTACCATCCAAGTGTGACAACTACTTCAGGATTTTGCCGACCTCTTCCCTGATGAGATGCAAAAAGGATTACCTCCTTTAAGAGGAATTGAGCATTGCATCAACCTCCAACCAAGGGCTACCTTACTAAACTGACCTACTTACAGGCTCAATCTAAAGCAGGCAATTGAACTGAAGAAGCAGGCGGATGAGTTAGTGGATCGTAGATATGTTCGTAAGAGCATAAGTCCTTGTGTTGTACCCACTGTACTCGTGCCGAAAAAGGGTGGAACATGGCGAATGTTCATTAACAGTAGAGTAATCAATAAGATCACTATCAAATACCGATATCCGATCGCTTAACTTAACGATATGCTTGACGAGTTACACGGTGCCAACATCTTTTCTAAGATTAACCAGAAGAGTAGTTACCACCAGATATGGGTGATACCTGGGGATGAATAGAAGATGGCCTTCAAGACAAGGGATGGTCTGTTAGAATGGTTGGTGATGCCATTTGGACTAACTAATGCGCCGAATACTTTTATACGGCTGATGAATCATGCACTAAGATCGTCGATTGGCAAATGCATTGTTGTTTATTTTGATGATATTCTAGTCTACAATCCCACCCTCCTCTTTCATATCGAACATTTGAGATTGGTGTTTAACATACTTCGTGCCAAGAAATTATTCAGCAACCTAAAGAAATGCATGTTCTGTCAAAGTGATGTTGTATTCCTCAGATATGTCATTTTAGGGAATGGAGTTCCAGTTAATGAGGAAAAAGCCAAAGCTATTAATGAGTGGCCTATACTAACTAGTGCTGTCGAAGTCAGGAGCTTCCATGGCCTAACCTCGTTTTATCGGAGATTTATTCGAAATTTCAGTTCCATAACTGCACCGTTGACTGAATTGACTAAGAAGAATGTTAAGTTTAGATGAACAGAAAAGGATTAGAGGATTTTTGAAGACATGAAGACTAAACTGACGTCTGCTCCAGTACTCACCTTGCCAGATTTCGAGAAGGTTTTAAGGTTGAATGTGATGCATCTGGTGTCGGCAATGGGGTTGTCCTTATGCAGAAGCGCCGGCCTATTGCCTACCTTAGCGAAAAACTCCGAAGTGCTGCCCTAAATTACTCAGCCTGCGACAAGAAATTCTATGCTCTTGTCTGTATACTCTAAAATTGGCAACATTATCTGTTGTTGAGAGAATTCATCATCTATTCAAATTATAAATCTCTCAATCATCTTCGCAGGTAACAGAAGCTTTCTCGATGTCACACCAAATGGTAAAATTCTTGGAAACCTTTTGCTATGTCATCATATATAAGAAGGGAAGCACTAACACAGTGGTTGATGCATTTTCTCACCATCATACCCTCATCACAACATTACAAGCTAAGGTGCTTGGATTTGGCACTTTACCTAATTAGTATAAGCACGACCCATATCTTGGACCCTTAGTAACTAGGTGCAGTGCTAAAGGAACTATGGAAGGGTTCTACTTGAGTGAGGGGTTTTTTATGAAGGGTAAGTAGATTTGGGTGCTAGTGGTTCTGCAAGGGAGCTACTGGTTTGAGAACCTCATGCTGGGGGTCTGGCTAGCCATTTTAGAGAAAAGAGGACAATTGAGATATTGAAGGAACACTTTTACTAGTCGAAATGATGAAAGATGTACACCGAATACTTAAGAGGTGCTATGCAAAAGAGAGGAGAGAGCCCTATGGAAAATATACACCCCTACCAATTCCTGAGTGGCCATGGACCGATCCAAGCATGGATTTCATGTTCGGCCTTCCCCACATGCCGAGAAGATACAATTCGATCATAGTGGTAGTTGATCAATTCAGCAAGATGGGCCACTTCATTCCCTACCATAGAACTAATGATGCTTTATTTGTCACTAACCTCTTTTTGTAGAAAATTGTACGACTACATGGAGTGCCGAGAAGTATCGTGTTTGACCGTGATTCAAAATTCACGAGCTACTTTTAGAAGACCTTATGGAGGAAACTCGATACTAAACTCCTGTTCGGTACTAAGCTCCTGTTCAGTACCTCTTGCCACCCCTAGACAGACAGTCAAACTAAAGTAGTTAACAGAATTGTCAGTAATCTCTTGCACACCATTGTTGGAAAAAACTCTTGTGACTGGGATTTATGTTTGCCCATCATTTAATTTGCCTACAATTGCTCAACTTATAACTCAACCGAAACATTACCATTTGAGGTTGTTTATGGACTTAACCTGAACCTACCTTTGGATTTAAATAACAGCCTGACTACATAAGGGGAAAGTCAACCTAGCCTACAGCGTGCCGAGGAGTTCCAAAGGTTACATTGGAAGATTGTCGAGTAATTGACCAAAACTGTAGCCTGGCGGGAAACCGTAGAAGGAAGTTGAAAACTACGGAAGGAAGCGAGTTGTTTATACCCCTAGGGACCTTATCTAGGTCCATCTTAGCAAGGAACACTTCCCTATCAGAAGGACCAACAAACTATCTCCCAGAACGGATGGACCCTACAAGATCTTGAGGTACATTAATGATAACACCTATGAGATTAAGCTACCCGAAGGTTTCGGCGTGTTTACCTCCTTTAATGTCGTCGATTTAACTCCCTATGTACCTAATAATAACAAAGACCAAGATTTGAGGCAAATCTTCAACAACCCCAAGGAATTGATGAACTATCGACCAATGGTCCCATTACTTACGCACAGCTCTAAGGACTGCAATCCTTCACCTAAAGAATTCTCTCTTAGCAACCTATTGATGACAAGAAATTTTACACCAAAGGAAGGTGGCTAAACTCATTAAGCTCCCCGCATTGTCATACTATGATATATGCTTTCGATAGTGATGATGCCGACTATTCCCTAACCGAAGACCTTGTACCGAGTAATCTGACCGGCTATTGTCGAGAGGTTCTTGCCGAGTGACGAGAGACTTACTTATCGACTGAGTAGTTTTCTTTTAGCATACTACCATCTCTCTCTCACCTCAACCCCTTTATTGCCACAACATCTTAATCCCTCCCGACTGTTATGCTTAGGGAATATTCATACAAGACCAATGTTGTACTACCACCTGTCCACCTCGTCTAACATTGTATCACTTTTCCATTTCTGTCTTTTATTCTTTTTATCCTTTTTCGTATGTACGATGAATCCCTTTTTTGTATATACTTTTTTGTAATTTCTTTATTTGTAATGTTGCCTAGGGACTTACTATAAATAGTCCCTTTCTCTTGTAAGCCAGAAATAACTTACATTTTTAATATTGAATATTCTGTTCTTATGAAACAACCCTCTCCAAATCATCTTTCATATTATCTTATCTAACTTGCTGAGTAGGTCAGGATTAGTGGCGGGTGGACCTTGACATCAACTTATGCATCATATCAAGTGAGGTGTCAAGTCGTATTATGTTTGTTAGTGAGTCACATCCTCCAGGCAGCTTCACGTTAGCTACTCTTGTTCATCTATGGATCATTTCCCTCTCACTTTCTTCAATATTTCAAAAGACCCATTTTAGCCAGATTTGCTACAGTAAGCCCTAGTGATAGCTAAGCTCCTAAATACATCACATTATGACTAAGACCAGGCATAGCACCACTACTCTAGTTACCAATGACACCTTGAATACTCGATTCTGACATAGTATAATACTTTTCGAATAGATTAACAAATTATTAACAACTGTAGTACTTAGAGTTACTCAAACAGAATACAGGCAAACTTGCTCTATTTTCACAATGAAAAATAGAGCAAGAACAGAGTATCAATGAAACTACACTTATGAACACACAAGCACACTATAGTGGCTACAGAAGGAACACAGCAACTACTAATAGTAAGGCGAGCCAAAACTTCACTATAACGTCACACACTGTCTCGTGGAACCTTACTCTGATACTAGCGAAACCGATATGTCTCGGGGTCAAACATATGGAGAGGCACCACAATGAAGCGAATTGGAAAGAAACAAAGAAAAAGCTAACAAAATTTGAGTAGCTACCAAATGGATATGACATACCACTTGATCCTACTCGAATAACAATCCGCTGAATATGACACACCGGCTCGAATTGAAGGGTCACTCGCCACTACTCCTTACTAAGGGGAATAGATAAGAGTTGAATGATAATGAGAACACTAAGGTTGCTCACAGTAAATAATTCTATATTGAAAGCTGAATAATCCTCGTATATAAGAAAGTGAAGGTTTATATACCTGTTCACTAGAATTGCTTTACATGTATGAAAAGACAATAGGGTATTCTACATTAGGTTACATAAGAGATACTAAAGGGGTAAAAGAGACAAAGAATATTAAGTACAGAAAAGAAAGAATCATTATAGAATATTGTGTCAGAAGACACGTGTTCCTTAGTGGCTAGACATCAGGGATATGATACAATATAGGCAAAAGCAAGAATGCATTATAGTCAGGGGCCGACTTGATTTGGATTAGGTCAGGAGCCAATCAGTCTGGTTAGGAAGTCAGCTGAATTGGAGTTAGGCACCAATGGTTGGTTGGAGGGCTCAGCTCGGCTAGCCTTTCCTAGGTTACCTTCTAGGTTAGGAGCATAAGGGTCAAGTGATTTTATATGAGTATCTTCCTACTCCTTTTTATTTGGAACAATTTCAATGCAAACAACATTAGGCTTTACATTTGTTAATGATGACATGTGTGCTTTAACGACCAAGAAATATTGAATAAAAATATTTTGCATTCAAATGACAGTTTTAATTTTTTATGGAGAGTCTATGACAATATTTGGTTTTCATGCCAATAGGAAGACCTATATCTACCTAAATAGTCAAATATAGTCCATTTGAGAACTAGTGGCAATATATTCGCACCGACTTCAGAGAAATTTTTGAAAGAAAAAAAATGGCCTAAGGGTATCGGTTATAAGGGTGCATCATAATAGAGTTGTTAATATGAAGTTTATAGAAACAAAATTCATTTGTGATTCCAACCCATTTAAAAAACCTACAAAAGCATAGAAGAATATTTCTAACTCCATTCCATCTCCTCCCATTAAGATAAAGAGAAGCTTAGGAGAAGCAAAAGAGTTCGGAAGGAAATGTATTTTCATCTTGACTTTATACGATCAACACTTACCTAGTTAAAGGAGATAGAACTTCATATAATACCCTTTGTTCTTATTGAAGAGAACGATTAATTAATCTATAAGAAAGCAATGGTATCAAGAAACTTTATTATCTATTAGAAGGAGGTAATAGTGATGAAATAGATCCATTATTTTCTAACAATACATGGAAAATATTGGATTTACCTCTTAGATTATGGCTATTTAAGAAAAGATATGATTCAAACAGATCAATTAAAAACCATAAACTAAGGTTGATGGCTAAGGGATTTAAGCAAAAAGAAGAATTGACTATTTCGACACACATTCGATCGAGACATAAATGACATTTATTAGAGTGTTTTTTTCTTTAACATTAATAAATAATTCCATTTGCATCAAAATGGATGTCAAGGCTTTTTCTCAATGGTGATCTCGAAAAAGAAAGGTATATGAAGCAACAAAAGAGATTGTGATGCTTAGTAATGAAAATAAAATGTGCAACCTCATTGAGTCCTATATTGTTTGAAATAAATTCCCAAACAAAAGTATGGTAAATTTGATTCTATTATGTTACCTCATGGTATTAGACACATTAATGCAAATATAGGCATATACTCTAAGTTTACAGAAGAATATGGAGTGATTATATGTCTTAATGTAAACAATATGTTAATTACAAGAATAAATATGAAAAAATGTCAAGGAAACTATGAAGTTTACTTTAAAATTCAAGATGAAAGACTTTAATGAAGTAGATATTACTTAGTGGTTAAGATTCAAAAACATAGAAAAGATTATGTTTTATGCCAATTGCACTTTACAGATAAAATATTACAAAGTTTAAACATTTGGAATTTAAGGAAGGTAATAGTGCTCATGATGTGGCAAGATAATTGGTTGAAAACTTTGGAAGAGCATATGCTAAATTAGAATATACTAGTGTAATGTGAAGTTTGATGTATGCCATGCATTTCAATAGGCCAAATACTGATTCTGCCTCTATTATATGTAAATTTTATAAGTATACTAGCAATCTCAACATGGAAGAATGGAAGGGGAAAGCAATGAGTAAACATTCTAGGTATTTAAAGAGCAAAAAGTACCTTCCATGACCAATAATAACTATTGAGTGTTATTGAAGGATTTACTCAAGTTAGTTCAGTAACTAAGTTAAGTGATAACATCTTTACATCTAATTGGATATTTACCATAAGTAAGGGATCAGTATCTTAGCCATCTAAAAAATAAACATGTATACTAACTTAATTGTGGAAATTGAGGTTGGTGCATGAGAGAATTAGACAAAAAGGCTAAATGACTACGAAATTTGTTGTCAAATATAGGGTTATAGCCACAATTAATGCTAGCCATTTATTTACACTATGATAACCATAACCACATTGATAGATGTGGGGAGTTAGTGGCATAAAGATCCTAGGAGGGAAGATAGAAGGAGAGTAGATTGTATCAATGAAGACTTGAGGATTGTTAAACTTAAGCTTCCTTTTTTTTCTTTTTTTTTTTTATAGGAAGGAATAATCTGAACACATATATATCATGGAAGAATAAGATGGAACTAATCTTTGATTACCATTTGGTTAGGAAAAAAAAAAAACTTTGATTGCCATAAATATTTTGTGAAGAAAAAGATAAAATTGGTCATTGTTGACTTTTTTTAACAATGTTATTATTTGGTTAGATCAGTTTATGATAAGTAACAAGAGGAACTATGAACAACCTATAAATATTGGCATGAATTGAAGCTAGTGATGAGGAAGAGATTTATTCTTAGTTACTATCACAAAGAACTTTATGAAAGATTTGAGGATCTATACCTATTGAATAAGAGTGTGGAGAAGTATCATAAGGAAAGAAGGATGCTCATGATTCAAGCTCATATAGATAAGGATATGGAGACTACTATGGTTAGGTTCTTGAATGAGTTAAATTACAACACTATAAGGAGTTAAAGTATATGGTACACTTAGCCATAAAGATTGAGCAACAACTTAAGTAGAAGAGTAATTAACTAAATCTCACTTAAATCCCTACCATACCCTAGAAGGCAAATTAAATGAGTAAATAGAAGACTATACTAAAACCTAACATAATACCACAAAAACATGAAGATTAAGAGAAGGGAAGGGGGGGAGTGTTACTAAGGGTAAGAGTAAACATGGAACTTGCTATCTTGATCTAAGACATTTTCAAATAAACAAAGCAAGTCATATAGTCTTGTCTTGTCTAAGTAAGAAGGCTATGATAATAGTTGGTAATAATGAATATGCTATGATAAGTAAGAGTGATGAGGAAATGCCATCATTCAAGGATGTAAGTGACAAGGAGGTGATAACCCCACTAAATAAATCATTGGTTATTGGGCATACCCTAAGTACTCACATTAAAGAGAGTGGCATGGTTTAATAAAGGTTATACCAGATGTCATATCAAGGAGAAGGTACATAATTTGATTATTGAAGGAAAGCTGCACCAATACAGCTAGCATTATAATGGTGAAGATGCTGAGTTTGCCTATTCTAAAACATTTTAGGCATTATAAACTATAGTAGTTAAAGGATTCTTTATTAAACTTTTTCATTAAGAACTATAAGGATGAGGTGTTATGTGATATAGTGCCTATATATATGAGCCATATTTTATTGGGCAAATGGCGATTTGATAAAAAGACATAGGTTTAAGAATCGCATTCACTAAAAGCACAAGAAGCATATAAATCTTACCCCCACTATGTCCAAAGTAGGTGCATGAGGATCAATTGGCATTGAAAACGAAGGAAGAGTCGATGAGAGCGAGTTAAAGAAATAAGAGAAACATAGTGAAACAGAAGTGAGAAAGAGTAAAAGAAAAGAGTATAAGAGGAAAGAGTGAGTGGATTACTATTACTTTGATAAACAAGAAATGAATGTGCAAGAGGACTCATTTGAACATTGATATGGCACCAGGAAGTTGTTACTGTACGTTATTGTATATTATGGGTGTGCAGGTGCTCTTTCTATAGTGTATTAACTATGTACAAATGACATGTGTTGTAGAGTACTTGAGTCATTTTAGATATTGTGTATATATGTGTGCTGTGAATATGTAGGTATCCTTCTAGATTTCTCTAAAAGCTTCTGTTTGCTACTTGATAGTGGTAGTAAGTAAGATAGTTATAAGTAGGGAAACTTAATTATTAGAAGCTGATAATACTCATTTAGCATAGATATTTTGTACAATTTTGTATATTAATCAAGTTAATAGTGATTCGAAGTTTAGTTCATTTGAATTTCAGTTTTAGAGACTTTAGAAACATTTGATGAATTTCTAAAGATTTTTATCAAGACTTGGAGCTTAATTAAAGAAGAGCATTGATCAATGAATTGAAGTGAAGGAGTTTTAAGCAAGAAATAAAGTTTAGATAGTGCTACAGGTGAGGACCATAGGTGAAAACCATGGCCATGATCCCTAATTGTAGACCCTTCAACATTAATTTTTATCAAATTTAATGATTTTAGACAAAGTACAAGACTACACTCCAACTCCATAGTCGTGATCATAGGGCATAGTTGTTCAATAATTTGCGAATCTTCTATTTTTGCCAATTTTTCTTTATCAGTCGAGGTCTAATTCTTATAAATAAATGTTTAAGTTTAGGTTTACAAAGAGAACCCCTTTAGAGACGAGTTAGTAAGGTAAAATAATAGAGGCTTCTCTATTTTCTCGTTTTCTTTCTTTTACTATATTGTTATTTTAATTATTCTTATTAAATCGTTATTGAACCGTAACTTATATTGTGAATCTTGATATTTTTATCAATATTGTTATTTCAATCGATGATATTTGCATGGCAAGATCTAATAGTATTGTTCTTTAATTCAATTTTACCGGTGATTAAGTTAATGTATGAATCCGATATAAAGTTTGCAAGTTCCTATAGCATGATTGATCGATACAATTAGACAAAAATGACTAACTAAAACATTTAGTAATTTGTTTTCCTAAGATTAAGGCAACCTAATAGTAGGATTCAAGCTTTTAATACAATCCTTACGATACTCTATTGCAAAAGCGATTCGGGTAGAGTATACTCTATATTAGGAATTAATTAAAGACGTAAGTTTGATTAGTTCATAATACAAATTTGCATGATCCAATATTACAATTAAGATTGAAAAGTCACTTACAACTAGATAGTAAATAATAAAAAGATTTATAAAGTGTAGTTAATTATATTATTGATTATGTTATTATTTATGTTATTTTAATTGTTATTGTTTTTATTCTTGCTTCTTTATCTATTCATTTATTGTTCTTTATCCTAGTAATTATCCAATTACACGCTTAATAGCAAAAGTTAGATAATTGGGAAATAATAGGGAAAACATTTCTAAATAATTAGGTTTTATTCATAGTTGTGGTTCCTTATGAGATCAACGCTCGAACTCAAATATAATTTATATACTATAACTTAACTAGTTACACTTGCTTAATACCATACCCTGTATACTGCTATTAGAAGTCAATTAGTTGCATTATAAACATTAAGGAGAGTTAATATGAGCAATCTACTCAAGTTAAGTTGCTATTAATGTAACCATGTAATTTTTCAATTTCATATCAGTAAAAGTACTTCTGTTTTACCTTAATTGAACCTTAGGTTCTATCAACTAATGTTACCTAATGGGAAATTTCTTACTAAATCAGTAGAAATTTTCAAATAATGACATGTATAGAGACACGAGTAGAGGGGTTTAATAAGAATATGGAAGAAGCGTGTAGAGAAGACACTACTATCCAGCATCACTTAGCTTCTCTTAAAGGAGAATACAAGAATTTAGCCAAAATGATGTCAATAATGCTAAAAATGTTAGAAGACCTATGGTAATCTTGTCAAAACAATGGTTTCGTACCTAATGATACTTCCACCAATGTTATCGTATGAAGGAGATCGAGAATCTTCTGTTCAAAACCATTTGACAATTGGTATTAAAGATGTCAAATTGATGAAGATATAAAATGAATGCAACAATTTTGTTATTCCTTTATTAGATGGTGTCAATCATGCTACTTAAATAGCAATGACCAATTAATATTTTGATGCGTAAAAGACAAATGATGACTGAAAAAAAAAAAAAAAGTAGAGCTTACTGTTGTGTATATGAGGGGACCTTACATTCAATGGCTAAAGATGTTAAAGAGGAGAAAGCCGAATCTTAATTGGGAAATGATGAAATATGCATTAATGAAGAGGTATGAAGCGTTGGTTGTTCCAAATCGTTTTAAGAGCCTCTTACAGTTGTGTCAACTAAGTACTTTTCAATAAGTAATAGAGGATTTGGAAGTGTTGTCATCATAAGCCCTTAATTTGTCCAAATTACAATTGTTAGGTTATTTCCTAAGGGTTTAAAGGATGATATACAAACTCATATGAATATACTTTCTCCTTACACTTTGACGAAAGATATGGAACTTACTTTAGAAATTAGAGATTTAAAAAGAATATGAAATTAAAATATTTTTAGTCCCATTTGCTAGTCAAAATAGTTGGTAGTATAGTTCAAGTCAAACATTTCATTAAACACCTTATGTGTATTCTCTTATGCTTGCTTATTCTTTGCTTATGCGATACCCAACTATTATGCATTTCTCAAGTCTATAGTCAAGGGATGTATAATAAGCTCTTAATAAAGTTTGGCCATTGTTTTAGTATAAGATGACTTCAACTCAGAGTTTTTCCTTTACTTTTAGTCGAACATATAAACATCGTAAATCTAACCTTTGGAGAATAGAATTAAACTTGCATACTGTAGATGATTTTCTAAAATTAATAGAGCTATCAAATTTAAAACCAATTAAAATTTTAATTATAAACTCAAAACAAGTATAAGAGACCCTAACTTATTAATTGAAATTCTAATTGTGTATAAAAACCTTAAACCTTAAATATGTATAATTCTACGAGATTAACCCTGAATCTAATAGAAACCCTAATCACACATAAAAGCCCTAAACTCTAAATGTGTGTAAACACTAGAAATTATACCCTAAAGCAATAAAAACCCTAAAATTAAAACTTTAAGTTTATAAATGTAGCAAATTGCTATAAGGAAGATAAAATCCTAATTAAGCCAAATAACTTAACAATATGCCAAATCGCTTAGAGATAACTTTTAAATACTCATAAATGTAAAAGTACTATATTAATTCACAAAAAATTATAATATTATTTTATCATTAATATTAACCTTATTCATGTAGATAAGTTAGTATGATGTCAATTTAGATATTTATTGGTTATTTAGACAATATGAATGAAATATTAATAACATGATTTATAATTTACCTTGTGATTATATTATTTATTATTCTAAATATTATTTATAGGATTAAAAATATATAAGAACATTTTAATGTATGTTTTATTGATTTATTAATTTAATTTTCTATATTTCCACTTACTTCATTTTTTTCTCTATTTTCTTTTTATTTCCAAATTATTAATATCTACTACATAAAATATTGTAGGAGTTGACCAAGTCAACATGTCCTTATCAAGTGCATTAATTACTCTTATCAATTACATTTAATTCTCTTATCTTTTCTTTTTCTCTTCCATTTGTCTTTCTTTTAGCCATGACACCTAACAGAGACTAGAAAATTCTACATGAAATACACAATTATACATGTAATTAAATCACTTACCCATCACATAATCTAACCACCACTCTTTTCTCTCTGCTCCGTCTCCATTTTCAAAAATTTTCTCTTAAACTAACATCTACCATCTCACTCTCATATGAACTATCCTTCTTCCATTTTTAACAACAAAAGGATAAAGAAGGAACTCCTTAACCTATGCATATTAATACAAGTAAAGGTATTGTCTTTATATGTAACTATTATTAGTTTTCTTGTATAAATTATGTATCATGTATTTTTTTTATGTATTTTTGTATATTTCCATTCTTAATATACTCAGTATGTATGTTAGTATATAGACTTTAAATATATATGTTAATGATAAATATACTTCTTCTTCTTTATAGTTATACATAACTATATGTACATATTCAAATTATGTGAGAACATGTATATGTTCTATATACCTAATTAAATGTGTGTGTGTGTGTGTGTGTGTGTGTGTGTGTGTGTGTGTGTGTGTGTGTGTGTGTGTGTGTGTGTGTGTGTGTGTGTGTGTGTGTGTGTGTGTGTGTGTGTGTGTGTGTGTGTGTGTGTGTGTGTGTGTGTGTGTGTGTGTGTGTGTGTGTGTGTGTGTGTGTGTGTGTGTGTGTACTTGTATAGTTTATGTAAGTATGGAATATATGCACATATGAAGTAGATATATATAAACTACGATAGAATATAGTGTAAATGCATGTATATATGAATAAAATAAAGAATACATACATAAATATTAACATAACACCACAATACATGTATATATAATATGTACATAAACTTATATATAAGAAATACTAATTATTTATATTTATATGCATATGTATAAAACCGAAAATATAGGTATATGTATACATGTAACATATTGAAAAATCTTTAAGAACACATTAGGAAAATATAAAAATACATATAAATATATGCATATAAAAGTATATATAAATTTAAGTATGAATACGTATACATGTAGATGTATATGTACATAAATACGTATAATAAATTAAAGTATAGCACAAGTACACATGTGTATGAATACATATATATACACATGTATATATGTATAGATATATTTACGTATATACATATGCATACATATATAGGTACATTTACTAAGTATGTTAAGTATGAGTATAATTATTAATATATTAAATATAATGATATAAAGAAAAGTACATATGTACATATATATGTATGAGTGTATATAGTAAATATTGAATGTAAATATACATAATAAAATAATTAAGAATATATGTATGTACATAAACACATTAGTACTTATATATAATTATACATATACAATATATACTTATTTAATGTAATAAAATAAAATGTATATACATATATAAAGGGCCGAAACCAATAATACATAATTAAGACCCATAATTAATTAATTATAATAATATATAAATATACCTAATAATAGTATAAAATTTAAGAAATATAAAAGTCAAGAAAATGTAATAAAGTGCCATTTGGACCAATCAAATCGTGTCACATCAGCAATGTATCCCCAATAAATAATTAAACCCAAAAATTCACAATAATTAAAGAATAATAATAAAATTAATTAAGTAAATTAATAATAATAACAAAATTACAATAAATAGTAAATCAAGCTTAAAATGAGAAAATAATGAAATCTGCATCAATTAATGCCAAAAATAAGAAATTATAAAAGTATCAGCTTTAGAAATTAATTAAATCACAAAATACTAAAGAAAAACTCAAAAATTAATAAATAAAAGTAATTAAGTCAAAATAATTAAATTTATAACAATTTAACATCTAAAACAAACCCCATTACACAAAAATACACTCAAAAATAATAAAAATTGACTATAAATTTATAAATATCAAAGTTAGAATGAACATAAAATATGTGTGATTTAGAATCTAAAGAAAACTAAGAGATACACGTAAATTGATTATATTATTTACATAATATGATCTTACAAATAAATAAGTAGGATAAAGCTTCATCCAAATAAAAGAAAAAAATCCAAACACAATTATCTACAAGTGTACATATATAATTTTTTATGGAAGGAAAGTAACAAATATATATTCTAAAACGTAGATAAAATATAATTATAAGACACAAAGTTCTTCAAAAGATCAAATATTATACGTAATATGCGTATTTAAAAAGTCAAAGCACTTCAAAGAAGAAATGCTTTCATATATCATAATGATATATGTGAATATAAAACAGTAATGATGATAACACCTAATAATGATAATAATAATAATAATAAGAAGGAATCATACACTTATAGGAAATAAATTGAATATATATATTTATAAATACACACAATATAAAATTAGAATGGTACTAAAGTATTACAAAACTAAAGTTTTTTAGTTATCTAAATATACAATTTCAAGATGTTTCACCTAACTCTATTACTTTATCTGATATGTATATATCATTACATTAATATCTATTCTACTATACGTAAATACTATAATTAAATTAGATTATAGCAAAATATAGATATAAAACTTATAAATAGTCAAATAATCTAAACTTATATAATCTTAAATAAACCATATGCTATTACCCATAAGAACCGACTATGAAAACGTAAAGATTTAAGATAAAACTAAAAAGTTAGATAGAATTTAAAACCCAAGTGAAAAGAGAAATATGAAGTAGATAGTAAGCGGTTAGGCTATTTAGTTCTACAACTAGATACTCATTAGGTTCCTGTTATGTCTATTTATCAAGAGATATCGATTAAAAGGGCAAGCTGCCTATTAATTAATAAGAGTCATTTCAACTTTGGATAAATGGGTACTCTTGATGACTCTATAATTATTATATACTTGTAGTTAGTGTACCTAAATTAAATCTTAATAACTTGATGCATGGGGGTTTAGATTATGCATATGCCTGATATTGATTGATTACCATGTAAAATACTGTCAAATGTGATAAATTGAAGATTTGGTTGTGTGATTGACTGTTGCATGATTTGAATGGTTTGTTGATATTGATCAATCGCTCAATAATTTCATTTAATTATATTTGGCTTATCTTGAATTAAAAGGATCGTGCATTAACCATGCATTACATTACTTTTTTTAGCTGTCACTTCATGTAAAGGTAAAGAGAGGCCTTGCAGGGGTTGTTTCTATATATTGAATTAAAGTGTTTTAGTACGGTGTACTCGTATAACATGCCTTACCCTAACTTATGGGCTTATTAGGCGCTAGAGATGCTAACTGTATCGCTGAGGGTCAAGTCTAAAAACCTCCACTATAGGGTATGAGCGTGGACTGTAGAGGCTACCTCACCGCTAGACTTAAGATTTTGTGTACTACTAGATTTCTTTGAAATGAAAATGTATTTTGTAAAATAAGAACTTTAAATTCATGGTTGAAAACTCAGGTGCTAGAGCGTAGTTGTAATTGATGCCGATGTATCTCTAACCCTTATCTCAAAGGGCATTAAAACCAACGTTGTATGCAGTACCGGTCAACTACATATATTGTTTGACATACTACGTATACATGCATTCATATGGTTTTAATAATTTGTTTAATAACCTATTTGCCAGTATAATATGAGGAATAACTCACTAAGCTCTTATGGCTTACTCCTGAACAATTTTTTTTTTTGCAGGTTGATAAATAATTGGGCATAGGTTAAGAGCTGAGTGTTAAGTGCAAATATTGTGATACCATAGGAGATATAACCTAAAGATAGTTTATATAATTGATTTGAAACATTACATATAATTACTGATGTTATAATATTTAAGTATAAGAACAGTGGAATATTGAAGTAATTACTGTTCTTATACTTAAATTTTATAACATCAATAATTTTATATTTTAGGTCTTTACTACCTAATCTTATCTTTTGATACGGGATACCGATTCTCTACGGTTCTAAGGAACTATGGAATATTGGATATCCATAGCTCTTTATATTATATAATATGTTAATTAATAAAAAAAAATTAGAAACCCCAAGGACAAATTATTTAGAGTCTTGCAATCTTTAACTTGTAAAGCAACTTTCGTATCATAGTTGCACACATAATATGAAAATTTTAAACAATCTTATTAGGCTCCCTTAGAGTAATAACAAAATAGCTATCATTCCTCTTGGCTCTCACTACCTTCTGTTTTTTTTTTTTTTTTCAAGAACTGCTTATAACATTTGTGATCTAATGCTATGAAAAGAAAATATCGACAATCAACACAAGATTTTCTACTATTGTTGGTAATGTTGCTTCTCAAAATGGCTAGTAATGAGGGGATAGAAGGGGGACATATGGCTAGCAACAACTTACTTTAGATTCCTTAAGAGAAGGCCAAAGTACTTTACTTTCATTATGATAAGCCTTTTATGACCAATTAAAAATATCTTAATAAATCCCTTCGACTTCTAATGCTTAAGGAAGACATAATGATAAAGCATCGAGTAGGAAGTAATAGAAGGTGTTGTATCCTTACCACATATACTTAAGTTTAATGATACTATGGTAGGTTAATTTGTATACTTCCATAATTTGTCTGTAAGGATAAGGAGAAGCTTAGAAGGGGAGGAATTGTTATGACACTAAGAAGTTGTTATTTTGTGTCATAGGTGTACAGGCGTTCTTTGTATAGTGTGTTAGCTATGTACAAACAATATATATTGTAGAGTGCTAGAATTGTTTTAGATGTTATGTGCATATGTGTACTATGATGTATGTAGTGTGATGTACATATTGAGTAGGATAGCTAAAAAAAGGAAAAGTCCAATTAGTTACATTTTAAATAGTAAGAGAGTTAGTATGAGCAATATATTCATATGGAGTTGCTAATAAAGCAACTGCATAATCTTTCAATTTCTGCATCAATAAAAATACTTTTATTTTGGCCTAACTAAACCCAAAGTTCTATTCAACATTAACGATCTTAATCATGCTTTTCTTGTGTTGTGTCTCTTTTGTAAGATTATGAAGATCTCTTCCTCTTGGAGAAAATTAAAGGATTACCAATCATTCATGATAAGCATCAAATCAATTTCACACCCATAGTTACCATCCCAATTGTCTAGCTTACAAATGTAGTTTTGAGAAGACAAAAGGAGATTCAAAGACAAGTGGAACAACTATTAACAAAGAGATTTGCTAGAGAAAGTATGAATCTTTGTGCTATATCAATCTTTCTAGTACCTAAGAAGGATAGATTATGGAAGATGAGCATTGATTGTAGAGCTCCTAACAAAGACAACGATTTTGAGATTGAAAGCGATGCTTTCGACATTAGCATTAGAGATGTTTTTATGCAAGAAGGATACCTCATAGCATATTTTAGTGAAAGATTTGAATGGAGAAACATTAAGTTAACCACATATAATAAAGAGCTTCATTCTTTGGTCAAGACATTTAAGATCTAGCAACACTATTTGTAGCCAAACAATTTTTTATGAATACAAATCATAAATCCTTGAAGCATCTGAAGGGATATGGTAAGTTGAGCCAAAAACATGCTTGATAAATGGAGTTCATTGAAACTTTTCCTCATGTCATCTAGTATAAGCAAGGTAAGGAAAATGTCATGTAAAATCCATTTTTACACAAATATGCACTTGTCTCTACTCTTAATACCAGGTTATTAGGTTTTGAATTCATTAAGAATTTACATGCTAATGTTTATGACTCTTTAATAATGTATGAAGCATGTGAAAAGGTTGTATTTAACGAGTTTTATAGGCATGATGGATACTTATTTAAGGAAGGATAACTACGTATACATATTTGTCATTAAGGAAATTACTTATGTACAAGTCTCACAAGGGAGGCCTAATGGGACACTTTAGGGTAAGGAAGACTGTAGATGTACTAATAAAACATTTTTTATTAACCTCACATAAGGATAGATGTGGAGAGAAATTGTAGTCGATGTATTACTTATAGGAAGGTTAAGCCTAGGGCTTTACCTCATGGGTTGTACACATTTCTACTCGTACTTAGTGAACCTTGGGTAAATGTCTCAATTGATTTTATGTCAAATTTTCCTAAGTTAAATAGGGCTATGAATAAGATTATGATTCAATTTTTTTTATTCTAGTGGATAGGTTTTCAAATATGGCATATCTCATTATATGTGATAATACAAATAGTTCTATACATATTGTTGGCTTTTTCTTTTATGAAATTGCTAAATTGCATGGAATTCCTAAAAGCATTGTTATTAACAATAACGCTCAATTCGTCACCTACTTTTGAAAAGCACTTTAGGAAAAATTTGATACTAAACTTTTACCTTCTATTATTTCTCATTCACAAATCAGTAGTTAAACTGAGGTAGTTCATAAAATTATAACAACACTTTGAAAGTAGTGATCCAAAAGAATTTGAATTTATAAGAAAAGTGCTTGTCTTGCATTGAATTTACTTATAATCCTAATATGCATTCTTCTATTGGTTTTTCACCGTTTGAAATCATTTACAATTTAACCCGCTAATCCTAATAGATTTACTTCCTTTTCCTATAAATGAAAATTTAAGTTTTAGATGGCAAGAAGAAGGTTGAAGTGATAAAGAAAATTCATAAGCAAGTTTTTTTTTTTTTTACTAGAATTCATAAGCAAGTGAAACAACAAATAAAAAAAAAGAATGAGCAGTACGCTAAGTAAGTTTATAAAAGGAAAAATCAAGTAATATTCAAACCAGGTGATTAGATTTAGATGCAAAAAAAGTGATTCCTAACTCAAAGAAAGTCTAGGCTAGATCCAATAGGGGATGGTCCATTTTAAGTGATAGCTAAGATCAGTGGTAATGCTTACAAGTTGAATTGTCCAAAATGTTGGTAACTTATATCCTTTTTAATGTAGATGACAAAGATTTAAGAGTGAATCCTTTCAAAGAAAGTGGGAACAATGGAAATTCGCAAGCGATGAGTTTTGTAACTGAATTACAAGTTCAACTAAGACCAAACACGAAAACACAATTGTTGTTGATGGATTTTGGTGGTTGAAAATATCCTACAAAGAGAAAAGAAAAGCACTTAGTACCAGGGCTAGTCTGGTATGGCCACTTTGATACCTAAGTTAGTAAATATGAATAAGGAAAGTTAAGTAAGTAGTCAAGAGGTGTCAGATGTCTCTTACAGTGTTTCCTTCCCGTATTGATAGGTGAATGTTGTGTCTAAACTCATGAATATTGTGGTAACTACCGAGACACATTCAAGCTTCTTGATTAGACACATTCCCTGAAATGTGGGGAAAGCAGGTAATTATGTAATACAACTATGCTTATGATAACTATTTGTGCCAGGAGCTTGAATTCAAATTAAGGACGGACTGTACTATTCAGCATATTGCCAAGAATGTCAATTACTTGGTATATTAGTAACCAAATGGACGAATGAGTAAAGATTTAATTATCAATGCTTATCGAGCCAAGTAGATGAAAATTAATTATCAACATTTTCCCCCCAACTACCGTGTTCGAGAATTCGAAAAAAAGAGTAACATATAATATACTGGAGGTAGAGTAAGGGGCAGTTCCTTAGATGTCGAGCAAGGTGGGAGGCAAGACGGATCGCATCCCAATCAAAAGGTCGCAATTTTTAATTTCCTGCTTGTCAAAGAGACTAAAAAGTAGGAAGTATGACATCTATAACCTTGCTCATTGTAAACACCTCATTTTTTCCATTATTTTTTATTAGTTGAGCCAGATTAATAAATAAATAGAAAAATAATAATAAAATAATAATACAAAATTAAAATGAAAAAAAAAAAGAAAATTAAGTTAGCTTGTAGCAAGTTGAGTCATGAGTCGAGTCGTATCAAGTTGAATTAAATTAGGTTGTTGGATCAGGTGCCGAGATGGTCTTAATTAATTAATTTTGGGCCAGACCAATATAGAATAAAATTCATCTAATTTAAGGGCTCAAATTAGGATTTATTGAGCTATATTTAATTGGATCAGATCGGGCCTCGAAAGAAAAGGCCCCTACTAACTAGGTTTTCTAGAAGTTAAGGTAAATCTTTGAAGAATCACAATCGTATCTTTGAAGAATCACAATCGTATCTTTGAAGAATCACATTCGTATCTTCCATACAACACCACCTCAATAACCACTGCAGCACCGCCCGTTGTCGCTTACAATACTGTCCACTATCGTCCACAACACCGCCACATCGCCCACAGCACCGCCCACTATCACCCACAGCATCGCCCACTATTACCCAATGCTTGCGTCGCCCACAACACCGCCTACTGTCGCCCATAGCACCGCCTGTAATTGCCTACGCACACACAGTCTCGTCCAGTGTTGCCAAATCCATTGCCTATAGCACTCGCGTGCTCGCTAGTCATCGCCCACAATACCTATACCTTCACCCTTACTCGTTCAACTCTCACCAGTGTCACCCAAATCCTCGCCCACACTTGCCCGTGTTGTCACTATTGTTGCCCATATCCTCGCCCACACTCACCCATGCTCTCGCCCAAACGTTCGCCCGTACTATCACCCACACCTGGTTGAGTTGTTGCCCGTTCTCGCCATACTGTTGCCCACACTTGCCTAACTCTCGATGATCCAACATTAGGTAATTTTTTTATTAATTTTTATTCATATATTTTATTAGTTATATATTTTTATTAATTTTTTTTTTTGCTTAAGTACAGGTTTTTCTTAGTTTTTAGTTATTTTATTGTAAACTTTTTAGTCTTAAAATTTAGTTGAATTAAACTTTTTGAAAAATCATGTTTTTTAATAAAAAATTATTTTTTGTCAAACAGTGGTTTTGAAAAATAAAAAAATCTTAATTGAGTTTTTTCAAAAAAATTTAAGGTTTTTTCCATTAAATTTCAAAAAATTAGATTTCTTAGGTTTTTTAAAAATAATAATAAATTGATAATAAAATGTAAACCTGGTTAGGTTTTCAAAATAAAAATAACCCACTCATTAAAAATTTCCTAAAAAAAGAACTACAGCTGGCTTAAACCAACTAACGGATATATAGGTACCTCTAGGGCAACTATCTAAAAATTAAAAAAAAAAAATCCCTTTTTCTTAAAAAAATTCGTAATAAAAAATAATAATAATCATTTTTGTTACATTTTGTGAATTTAGGTATATTTTTAATATTTTTAAAAAAATTACAAAAATAAAACCCATCAATTTTTTCTTTAATTTTCACGTGTTGACTTTATTTTAATAGGTTAACCCCTAAACCCAGTTTTCAGGTTCAATTTTCTCAAAGTTAATTTTTTAATAATATTCACAGACTCGTAGTCAAATTAGGGTTTTCTCACCTTAAAAACCCTAATTTTATGTTTTACTAGTTGAACTGGTTGGTAATTCCAATTTTTAAATTTTTTTAAGAAAAATATTTTCTTAATTTAATGTCGAGTAATTTATATTAAGCGAGCTAGGCTTGATTTAGGTTAAATTAAGGAAATCGAAATAAGACTCAATAGAATTGGTGACGCCACTAAAGATGCTTGATAGGCTAGCCATGTGAAATTTAAAAAAAAAATAATAGACTTTTGTATTATATTATAGTTGTACTAATTGTCTTTTAGTAATGCAGGCCTTAATAAGAAAAAGCCTGGCCTAATGGGCCTCTAGGGGAATTAAGGGGGCTGTGGTGTTTTATTAACCATCTTGTGTTTAGATGTGTTCAAACCTAGGCTACCCTAGGAACCTAAGATGAGTCGCCATTGTGTAACCCTCAGGTTGCTGGGGTCTTGACCCCTACCTGGCAGTGATAGGTAAGCTTACTCAAGCTTTAATGTAGTCTACTAAGCTTCTCTTCGGAATGTCTTAAAGCTACAAAGCCTAAGACCCATAGACCCCACCCTCTTACATAATCCTTTTCAAAAAAAGGGGGGGGGGGGGGGGGTAGTTATTTTTTTAAATTATAGGAAAAGCCCGATTAATCTACAGTCGATTCGACTTTCTTTTTTTAAAAAAAGGGAAATTACTTAAAAGAAAAAACAACCGTAACCCTTATATATAAGTATTTGCAAGCTTCATTTTTTAAAAAAAAAAATCCTATTTCGAACCTACTCATATATAAGGGTGCTCCTTGACCGCGGATTCATCATACTTCCTATAATTTGTTAATTACTAACCTTACAGCATTGCATCTGTATGTAACATATAGTATTTTTTAAATGTTAAATTATGCTCGTTTCTCTATGAATATTTTATTTCCTTATGTTATATGTGTTTTGTTTTTATTTTATTTTATTACTCCTTAGTCAATGAAAGGCTGTACAATTTCTAAGAAAATCTTTGAAAAAGCTACGAAATTATTAGCATCATATCCAACTTTATTCTAAATTTAGTGGCCTTATTGTAAATAATCGTTGCCTTTTATTTTATTTATATTTTTTTATAATATAAATATGGAGAATCAGGGTAGTGTTAGTATAGAGCTCGTCCATGAAGTCTAGTTAGATAAGTACTCCTTCCCCAAAGTTGTCCTAAGAGATTGGTTGAACCAGCTCCCACCTGCCAAGCAAGACCACATTCGTAAGAAGATCGGGCCAATCATATCCCTTATGCGGGTCCAGCTTTACTAGCATCTAATTTAGGTCCTTATCCATTACTAGGATCCAAAATCTACAGCTTTTAACTTCGGCCTACACGTATTGATACCTACTATAGAAGAGAGAAGAGAACTTGCAGTTACTCAGTGCCTTGCTCCTCAAAGTAAGCATAGCTATCCCTGATCTTAGAGTCTAACACGAGAAATATTTCGTAACATTGTTAGGAGTCAAGAAGTCAGCCTTGCCGCCATTATTGTCTTTAGAGGACCAAAAATGTCTTAGCATCTTAAGATTAGTGGAGTGGTTTTCAAGCCCAAATGCCTATCAAAGATATCGTCAAAACTTCTATAGAGGATATAAATCGTAGGCCGAAAAGAGGGTCAACGCATTTATTGTAGTAGTGTTTGGAAGAGTGCTATTTCCCTTCAGATATAGTCAAGTCCATTATAGAGTTGTTGAGCTAGTGACTCAATTCCTAGCTGGTAAATCTTATATATCAGTGGTACTGGCAAAACAGTTCAAGATACTCACCTACTTGAAGAAGCAGGGGCATAGTTATTTTACAGCTAACCTTACAATCCTTACTGTGTAGTTTCTCAGTCATACACAGGGGTATGGAGGGAATCTTCTCTGACAGTCCCTGACTAAAAATATGAATCTAATTAACAACTTTGCTCACCACCTCAAGGTACCAAATGAAGCTCAGTTTAATGGATAGGTGTCAGTTATCAACAAAATGTAGCCTGTAGACTTTATGTGGATAGCTAGATAGAGCCACTGCACTTAAGCCATCTTAGGGTACACCAACTATGCAGGAGTCCCCTTTATTGATATTACAGGCTGTACAATATATTTCCCAACTTATGATACCAAATAGCTGGGTCTAGTTCAAGAGATAACTTATAGAGACTCCTTAAACGTCATCAAAATAAATTATCAAGATCCTTATTTACCCACGGCTACTCTAATTCAATAACTAGCATAACTCATAAATCTGTAAGAACGGAGAGAAGTCAAAAAGATAGTCAACATAGGAACTTTGAGAGGCAAAGTCGGAGAATACCGAGCCACTAAGCAGTTCATTTATAATCAATTAGAGAAGACTGGAAAGATACGGTATGAAACTCCGGACGTATTCAAACACAAGCCAAAACCAACACGTCTTTCACCCACTAAGCAGGCCTACCGAAACACCATATGGGCCAGAGTTGAAGCCCTATTCCAAGAAAGTAAGAGAATTGTTGAAGAGTTAAAGCTGGAAAATGAGAGACTGTTGGAGGAAAATCAATTCTTGAGGAGGAAGATCCGAGAAAGGGATGTTAAAGTATAAAGACTTATGAGGGAAGTTGATGAAGCTCATCTCAATCAGATCCGTCGGCTCTTGTAGATATAGAATTTAAGGTTTTTAGGAAGATTAGTTAGGAGTTGTTCTTTTCTTTTCTTTTCTTTTAGTCCGTTATACAAGTTAGATCTTATGATTAATAAATTACAAATTTAGTAAACAGAATTTTCATTAATTGCATAGCCTTTTACTCATTATTATTATTATGATTATTATTTATTTATCTTTGATACTTGACTTCTAAAAAAAAGGAAAGAGAAAAAAAAAACACAAAAGGAGGCAAACAATAGAACAACAAAAGTCACAAAAAAAGAGAAAAAACAAAAACAACAAAACAATATTTAATTCACTAAAAAGTTTAAAACTTGGGTTTCCGCATAGGATTTCAAAGATAGCATCCAAACGAGTAGGCTCAACTAAAAGCCTGATATTCACTCGTTCTAAGGCCAAAATGTCAACTCAAGGTACTAGAAACATCAGTCAAACCAAACCCGACCCGAGAGTAGCAACCTTAGAAGAAGACATGAACAAGATGGCCAAACAGATTCAAGCACTTACTCAAGCTATCGGGATTCTTAATGACAGACAAGGATCTCAAGTCAACTCAAATTGGAATGTAGAAATGATCCCTCCCCCTGAACTGGAAGATGAAGAATCGATCCCTAATGCTAAGGTATGGAGGAAGGAGATCGAAGAGAAACACCGGGAGATGAAAAGAAAATTTATGCAGAAGTTAACTGAGAAGATGAAAACCTTAGAAATGGTCAATGGGTTTGAATAGATGGGAATGATTAATTTGCCAACATAAGAAGACGATGACTTCCCAGAAAGATTTGAAGTGTCAGAATTTGAGAAATACAACAGGATTGGCTACTCAAAACTCCACACTCAGTTGTACATCAGGAAAATGGGAAAATACACAAAGTACAACAAGGTGATGGTCCAAACTTTTCAGGACAGCTTGACTGGGCCTACCTTAACTTATTATGCCCAATTGGATCATAATGAGATTGATACTTAAGATAAATTAGGACGAATTTCTATAATCAGTATAAATTCAACATCGAAGTGGCCTCATCCATGTGGGATCTGAATAATCTACAAAAGAAGGCCAACGAAAACTTTAAAGAAATATGCTTAGAGATAGAAGGGCACGGCAGCTAGGGTAACTCCATCCTTAATCGAAAAAGATTTGACCTTCGCTTTCATTAATACTCTTAGAAGCCCCTATTACCAACATCTTCTTAGACACCCTGCCTCCAACTTTGTAGAAATTATAGCCTCAGGGTGTCGAATTAAGGAGGCTATTGCTATTGGAAGGCTTCCTAATTCTAAAGCAGCTGAGAAGAAGATACCACCCTTGAGATTTTCCAACAAAGCCAAAGAAACCACTATAAGCGTTGTCAATACTAGCAACCTTGTCAATCTTATTGCTCCCATAACCATGATTGGAAGATCTAATCCCCCCATCAAGTCCAAATCAAAATAACCGTCCACAAAGAAGACAATTCACACATGTTCCCATTCCTCTAAGCCAGGTTCTCGCACAATTAAGGAAAGAGAATCTCTTGATGTTTGAAATACCGAGGGAAGGACAAAGACCGAGGGATTATAACCCGAAGTTTCGATATGATTATCATCTAGGGAAAGTAGGGCACTCTATAGATCAGTGTTGGAGACTCAAACATAAGATCCAGGATCTTATGGATGCTAAATTGGTTCAATTGGATTTCATTCAAACTCCCACTCCTAATGTAGGTAACAACCCTTGCCGGATCATGGAAATTTAATCAATATGATCATTACTGAAGTTTTTGAACCAGAGATTGATCTTGACAATCTCCCTATCACTATTGAGGAGATAGCATGGAATTTGAGAAAAGCTAGGTACTTATAGAATATGAATCTCAAGGATAGAACTCGGACTAGACCAGTGATATATCAACTAATAAAGGATGGGAAGATAAAGAAAGCTGATATAATGGCTATGACGATTCCAAAACGACAAAAGAGAAGTACTCAGAAGGAGCTTAGAAAAATATATGAAGCTGAAGATCCAACGATTAATACCCTAGGAGAACTGTCAAGGAAGTTTGAGTATTTAGTGGATTATGCCGGTTCACCTACCATATACGCGAATGCCCTACCCACTGGATGGGGTCCAAAATTTGAGGAAGAAGACAGACTTATTGCAGAAGCTAAAAAGATGGTTGAGATGGTTGGAGTGGTAGGAGATGGGCCCAAGCCATTGGTTTTTGAATATGATGGGAAGGTTAAAAAGATTGAAGAATTGGGTAAGCCCAAGAAGATTGCTTTCAATATCCCAATAGCCCTAGAGAATTATAAAGCAGCACCTCTGGATTACCAAGAGGTGAATCAGACAACCAAGTCCTCATCACCTATAGTCAGAAGGCTCACGTACTCAGGACAAGTTTATGATCAGAACAAGGAAGCCAAAAGAAAGCCTACGGTAGAAGAGGCTTTACGAAAAATCTTTGAATATACGAACAATAAAAATTAGAATGTTGCCAAGAAGACAGTGAAAGCCGGTAAGTATAAAATAATGGATCAATTAGCCAAAATACCAACCTAGATGTCTCTAATAGGCCTATTTTGTCATCGGATACTCATCGAGATGCATTAATCAAAATTCTGAAGGATATCAAAGTATCTGAAGGGATTTGTACTGAAAAACTGGGGCTAGTGCTAAACTCGATATTTGCAGTAGATCAAATTTCATTCTCGGCAGATGAGCTAGGTAAAGAAGGAGACCAACATATGAAGCCCCTCTTCAAAGTAATTAAGTATGCAAGGAAAGTGGTTGCTCGAGTTCTAATAGATAATGGGTCATCACTAAATGTATATCCTTTGGCGACACTAAATTTGATCGGAGTCGATGCGACTGAAATAAAGCCCAGCTCGATTTCAGTAAGGGCTTTTGATGGATCAAAAAGAGAGATAATTTGAGAAATTGGGTTGCAAGTCAAGATCAGCCCATAAATGTTCACTGTTCCATTTCAAGTTCTGGATATACTGCGAACTTTCAATCTTTTGTTGGGAAGACCGTTAATTCATTCAGTAAAGGCAATTCTATCTAGTCTACATCAGAAAGTGAAATTCATAGCCAACAAGCAGTTGGTTACTATTCTCGAGGAGTAAGACTACTAAATTTACAAAGAAACAACTATTTCCTATGTCGAGGATGAAGAATTGGAAGAGCCAGGGTTGCAGATTTTCGACGAAGTTAGTGTGATCGAAGAAGCGAGATAAGGGATACGGGGTCATTTGAAACAGCCTAAGTAGCAAATTGGAACGTTTGGGCTTAGGTATGAGCCCACTGAAGAGGAGATTCAAGAAATGAAGTCTAAAACCAAAAGCAAGAGAGGAGATCAGCTGTACCATGCTCACATAGACTTTCCAGACATTTGCTAAATGTTACCAGTACCATCTGGTGTTCAAGAACTTGAAGTAGCCAGTCTATCTAAGGCCTTGACTCAGCAATGCAGCATCAGTTTAGATGAGAAGGAAGATATTGGCATACCAATTTCCCTGTACAACTAGTTTTCCATTCCCATTAATAGGTCTCTTCAGAAACACAAAATTAAATTAATTAGGAATATTCAATTTCGATAATTAGTCTGCTTAGTTAGACATTTCCTTTCACACAATTTGAATTCATTCATTTAATAAAATTCATTCCTTTCTTTCTATCAATTCTTCTTTATTATTTATTCATTGTCCTTTTTCTTTTTTTTCCTTTATTCTTCAGATCCTATAAAAACAATGAACGTAATAGATATCTCGAGCATGTAAACGATGAAAGTACCAATATCACCTTCAACCCTGCTAGGTCAGACGACTGAGATGATATTGAGACTTCAAACGAAATTCAAGAAAGTTGGCATCGACATGAACAGGGTAGAGTGATTGTTGACGAACTGATGAATGAGATTGATTTGAGGACAGAGGAAAGTCCACAAAACTTGAAAATTGGTGGTAATTTAACTGATAATCATTGCTATCAAAATACTTGGACATATTCGCTTTGTCTTATGAAGATATACCCGGTTTAGATTCATCCATTGTGGTTCATAAATTGCCTACCAGGAAGGAAATTAAACCGAAAAGACAAAAGCTTAGACAATTTAGGCCGAACACACTCCTCAAAATAAAAGAAGAACTGAAGAAGTTGTTAGAAGTCAGGTTCATAGAAGTGTCAGATTACCTTGAATGGGTGAGTAATATAGTGCCAGTATTGAAGAAAAATGGGAAAGTTAGGGTTTGTGTAGATTTCCAAGATTTAAACTAAGCAACACTAAAGGATAACTTTCCTTTACCGCATATTGATGTATTAGTAGATAACATAGTCGGGAACCATTTTTTTCTCATTTATGGATGGTTTCTCGGGATATAATCAAATTAAAATAGCATAAGAAGATAAAATCAAAACAACTTTTGTTACCACTTGGGGAACGTTTTGTTATCGTATAATGCCTTTCGGGTTAAAGAATGCTAGGGCAACTTATTAGAATGCTATGGTTACTCTGTTTGATGACATCAAGAAATCAAAGTTTATGTAAATGATATGATTGCCAAATCCAAGAAGGATGAAAATCATGTGGATGTTTTGCGTAAGCTATTTAAGCGATTGAGAAAGTTTCAACTGAAGTTAAATCCTAAAAGGTGCACCTTTGGAGTAACTTCAGGCAAGTTGTTGGGTTTGTGGTCAGTAAAAGAGGAATCGAAGTAGACCCAGATAAAGTCAAGGCAATCGTAAGCATGCCAGCACCCAAGACTATAAAAGAAGTTCGAGGACTGCTAAGAAGGTTGAGTTACATCGTTCGATTTGTATCACAACTAATTGATAGATTTAAGTCTTTATTTAAACTTTTGAGGAAAAATGTGGCCATCGAATGGGATGAAGAGTATAAATGATCATTTGTTCAAATCAAAGAGTATCTCATGAATCCTCTCGTAGTAGTCACTCCCACACCAGGACGACTCTTGATTCTTTACTTGATGATTCTTCCCGAATCGATGGGATGCATGCTGGAACAAAAAGATGAAACAAGAAGAAAAGAGCATCTTATATACTATTTAAGCAAGAAATTCATAGAAAGCGAGCAAAAATACTTAGAAGTGGAAAGAATATGTTGTGCCTTAGTATAAGTGATGCACAAGCTCAGTTAATACACTCTTTATTACTCAATAGAGTTGTTGACAAAACATAACCTGTTAAGGTATTTAGCAGAAAAGCCAGCATTGATTGGGAGAATACCGAAGTGGCAGATGCTACTATCTAAATTTGATATCAAGTACGTAAGTCAAAGTTCAGTCAAGGGGCAGGCGATGGCTAATCAAAATACCCATTAGAAGATGAGGTTAATAATTCAAAAGCACAATTTCCCCATGAAAATGTGATGATGGCAAATGAATTGAGTAGTGAAAAATTGAGGTGGAAAATATATTTTGATGGAGCAGCCAATGTGTTTGGATATGAGATAGGAGCAGTATTGGTATCACCTAAAGGTAATCATTTCCCTATAGCAACAAAATTGCCTTTCCATATACCAACAACATAGCAGAATATAAAGCCTGCATTCTAGGGCTCAAAATGGTGCTAGATATGGGAATACAAGAGCTTAAAGTATACAGAGATTCTTCCCTTATAATTCTCTAGATCTTAGGAGAGCATAAGATAAAGGACGAGAAATTGATACCTTATCATGGACATTTAGGAAAGATAATTGAAAAATTCCAAAAGATTTCATTCACTTACATTCCAAGAATCCAAAATCAATTTGCCAATACATTGGATACATTAGCGTCAATGGTGAAAGTCATGGATAGGATAGAAATTTAGCCCTTGAAGATTGAAGTAGAAGAAAAACTAGCTTTTTACGTTGCAGTTAAAGAGAAGGAATCAAAAGAAACTTGGTATCATGATATCAAAAGATTACTTCAAATAGAGGAGTTTCCTGAAGATGCTAATTGAAAAGATAGAAAAACTTTATAAAGGTTGGCTACGTTATACAAGAGGTCGGCAGATGCAATACTACTAAGGTATGTAGATGAAGAAGAAGCCGAGAAATTGATGAAAGAAGTACATGAAGGAGTTTGTGTTCCTCACATGAATGGGTATATATAAGCTAGAAAAATCGTGAGAATAGGGTATTTTTAGATGACGATGGAATCAGATTGTGAGGCACTGTCACCTGTGCCAGGTGTACACTAATAAAATCAATGATCCTCTTCAAGAATTGCATGTGTTATAGCTCCCTAGCCTTTCTCAATGTAAGGAATTGACATAATCAGTCCAATTTCACCAACAGTTTCAAACAAATACAAATTCATTTTAGTCACAATTGACTATTTTACCAAGTAGGTAGAAGCAACGTCATATGCTACGGTAACCAAAGGAGTAGTGGTCAAATTCCTGAAAAGAGATTTTATTGCGAGATACAGCGCACCCGAGTCTATTATTACAACTAATGGGACAAATCTAAATAACAAGTTAATGGATAAAGTATACAACCAATTTAAGATCAATCACAAAAACTCAACTTCATATCGACCTCAGATGAATGAGGCAATTGAAGCTGCTAACAAGAACATCAAAAGGATCATTGAGAAGATGGCAATCACTTATAAAGACTAGCATAAGATGCTTCCCTTTACCTTCATAGCTTACAAAACCTTAGTCAGAACCTCTACTAATGCGACACCGTATTCATTGGTGTATGGAACTGAAGTAGTAATACTAGTGGAAGTAGAAATACCTTTGCTCAGAATGTTGGCAGAAACTTAGCTCGATGAAGCAGAGTGGGTGAAAAAGTGGATGAAACATTTGAACCTCCTAGATGAAAGGAGGCTTGTAGCAATATGTCATGGTCAGTGCTACCAACAGCAAATGATCCGAGCTTTTAACAAGAAAGTACACCCGAGGCACTTCAAAGAAGGAGACTTGGTGTTGAAGAAAGCGTTACCGAATGCAAAAGACCCTAGGGGCAAGTTTGCTCCCAATTATGAAGGCCCTTAGGTGGTAAAAAGGATATTATCAGGAGGTGCATTAGTATTGATAGAGATGGATGGCCTAGAATTAAGGAGACCAATGAATTCAAATGCTGTCAAGTTGTAATATCCAGGAAGACCGAGGTTCAATAAAGATTTCAATTTTTCTTGAATAGTTTGTAGTTAATCTTTCATCATTTACAAGTAAAGTTAATATCCATGAATGTTTTCAAATTTGATGGTCATTGATCAAAAAATACTTCACCAATAAACCCTTGAGTACCATGTTTTTCTAGCCTCATACACTTAAACACCAAAGCCTTACCGATGAATCACTAGAAAAAAATGAAATTGAATGTTCTTAATAATTTAATCTTGTTTCTTTTGAAAAGAGACTTATCGTTGAGAAGTCATGAAGAGTGGAAACTGAAATTTGATGTCGAACAAAGAAAATTCAAGGAATAAGCATGGTCCATTACAAGACTCAAAAGTTTGGGAGATTTTAGAGAAAGAGAAAAAGGAAAAAGAAGAAAAGAGGAAAAAAGAAAGAAGAAACAATCATAGTCCTTTGGTGAAATTTTGCAAATTGAATGAGTGAATATCGGGAGTTGATTAGTTGCTATCTAAGAAATTCTTCAACCTCAGGAAAAATAATCTTAAAAGTCAAGATCTATTCTCTTCGGATTAAACAAAACGAATCTCAAAGATATCTATCCTCTTCGGATTAACCATAACGAATCTCAAAGAAATCTATCCTCTTCGGATCAACCAAAACAAGAATCTTGAAAAGATCTATCCCCTTCGAATTAACCAAAATGAATCTCGAAGAGATCTATCCTCTTCGGATTAACCAAAAAGAATCTCAAAGAGATCTATCCTTTTCAGGTCACCAAAGTGAAATCAGTTTTTGAAGAGATCCATCCTCTTCAGGTCACAAGTCAAAATGAATCTTGAAGAGATCTATCATCGTCAAACTATCCTCCAAAACAAAGAGTAATCTTAAAGAAATCTATCCTCTTCAGATTATCCAAGCCTGGTCTGGCAAAAATGGGTATCTCTTTTATCTTTGTAACAAAGTTCTAATTAAACTTCACTATAAAGAGGGGTAATTGTATATACCTCATTTTTGCCAAATTTTTTTTATTTTTTATTAATTGAGCCAAGTTAATAAATAAATAGAAAAATAAAAATAAAATAAAATAAATTAAATTACAAGAAAAAATGAAAGAAAAAAAAGAAAATCAAGTTAAGTCATAGCAAGTTGAATTAAGTTAGGTTGTTGGATCAAGTGACGAGATGGACTTAATTAATTAATTTTGGGCCAGACCAATATAGAATAAAATTCATCTAATTTAAGGGCTCAAATCAAGATTTATTGGACTATATTTAATTGGATCAAATTGGGTTTCGAAAGAAAAGGCCCCAACTAATTAAGATTTCTAGAAGTTAGGATGAATCTTTGAAGAATTACAATCGTATCTTCGATATGAAAAATTTGATTTTAGGTTTATAAATAGCACGTCGACGGGAGATTTGGGAGAGGTTTTTTTAATCACACTCCTTCACAAACACGACCAACACCACCTAAACCACCATCGGTCCGCACAACACCACCTCAACAACCACCACAGCACCATCCACTGTCGCATACAATACTGTCCACTATCATCCACAGCATCGTTACATCGCCCACAGCACCGCCCACTATCGTCCACATCACCGCCCACTGTTGTCCACAGCACCTCCCACTGTTGTCCACAACACCACCGGTGATCGCCCACATACGCATAGTCTCGCCCAGTGTCACCAGATCCATTGCCCATAACGTTCTCGTACTCACCAATCGTCACCCACAACGCTCGTGCCCTCGTCCAATGCTCACTAATGTCACCCAAATCTTTGCTGCTGTCGCCTAGATCCTTACCTACGCTCACCCGTACTGTCGCCCAAGCTCTCGCCTAGATGTCCACTCGTGCTTGCCTACGTTGTTGTCCACACTCGCCTAGCTTACTTATACGCTCGCCCAACTCTCAACGGTCTGACATTAAGTAAATTGTTTATTAATTTTTATTTATTTCAATATTTTTTATTTATTTATTTTATTAGTTATATTTTTTTATTAATTTTTTTTTTGTTTATGTGCAGGGTTTTTTTTTAGTTTTTAGTTATTTTATTTCAAACCTTTTAGTCATAAAATTTAGTCATATTAAACTTTTTGAAAAATCATGTTTTTTTCATAAAAAAATATTTTTGACACATAGTGGTTTTGAAAAATAAAAAAATCTTAATTAAGTTTTTCCAAAAAATTTTAACGTTTTTTTCATTAAATTCAAAAATTAGATTTCTTAGGTTTTTTTACGTAAACCTCACTCGGTTTTCAAAATAAAAATAACTCACCCATTAAAAATTTTGTAAAAAAAAAAGACTACGACCGGTTTGATCCCGACTAACAAGTATATATGCACCTTCGAGACAACCATCTAAAAAAAAAAAATCCCTTTGTCATAAAAAAAAATCATAATAAAAATCATTTCTAGTTACATTTTGTGAATTTAGGTATATTTTTAATATTTTTAGAAAAATTACAACTATAAAGTCCATCAATTTTTACTTTAATTTAAGCACGGTGACTTAATTTTAATAGGTTAGCCCCTAAACCTAGTTTTCTAGTTTAATTTTCTAAAAATTAATTTTTTTAGAATATCAACAAACCAGTGGTCAAATTAGAGTTTTCCTATCCGAAAACCCTAATTTTATTTTTTACCAGTTGAACTGGTTAGAAACGCCAATTTTTAAATTTTTTTAAGAAAAGTATTTCCTTAGTTTAATATCAAGTAATTTATATTAAGCAAGTTGAGTTTGATATAAGTTAAATTAAGGAAATTGAAATAAAGTTCGATAGTTATCATTACATTGTAGGCCTAATAACTGTTTGAGACTTGTCAACCGTTAGAGTTCTATCTTGAAACACGCATTAACAATCTGCACCATTATCTAAACAATATATCATTATCGTTAGAAACACATTTGCAGTTTCGATGGTGAATTGTTTGTATTTAAGGGACTCTTCAAAATCAAAATACATTTCTTCAATTGCACCTACAAACTTTCATTTGCTTTCGACATCTCATCTTTACTCTCAAATTCTTCAACTTCCGTGACATTCCTTGTAACCAATTGGGTATGGTTTGTAACGTAATTCATCAACTCATCCTCTCGGATTTAAAAGCAACCGAGTTTGAAGCTACTTCTCCCCCCCACAAGGGAGGAGCAAGGCAACATGTTCTCCTAATAGCTCAGCCAACAGTATTGAGGAAAGGTGGGATAAACTTACCCAAACTAACACTTTCATAGTAAACAATTATCCTAAAGACAAAAAAGGGAGATTCGAGGTGAAGTATCTATACAAAACAATAGTTTACTTTTGCCAGTGCTGCTGACAGGGTCCTTGTTATAAAATACAACCAGTACTTTCAAGATCTTCTTGGATCGTGAAATCTTAGGAGGCCAAGAGAAGGGAAAAGGGTGTGGTTCCCAAGAGAGCACGAATTCCACATATACTTGAAATACCTAGATTTTAGGTTGCGCTTCCCTTTCTCGGCATTCATGAAGGGCTTTTTCAATTACTTTCGAGGCATACCAAGTATGTTCTCACTGAATACATATTGGCTTCTGGTGACTTTCAAGATAATCTGTAAAGAAGTCGAAGTCAAGGTTATGCCTCAACTATTCCAATATTTCTTTACAATTAGGAAGTAACCTGATGGCTAGTACTTTATGATTGTGACGCGTAAGTTCATAGATGAGTTAGAGTCCAAGATCCATAAGTGACACGATAAATTCGTGTCAATAGTATCGAATGAGGAGTTGGATTTCTGGACTTAATGGACTAAACCAATCTACATAAAAGATATAGAGCTGATGCCGAATGACGCTGCAGTGGCAAAGAAAATTCAAGAGAAGACGAGGAACAAAATGTTCGAGAATTATTAAGCATTACGAAAACGAAGAGCCAATCTTTTTCAAAAAGGAAGGTATACTAATAAGTAACAATTGTGCCAAGTATAGCTACAAGAGAAAAGCCGTTCTTGTGACTTGGAGGGAGAATTGTTGCCTTTAAGCATTGCTCGGCACAGAAAATGTGAGTTCATTCTTTTTCCTTATGTTAATGTTAACATGTTTATTCATATTGCAGATATGGGTGTTAGTGAGGTAAATCCTACCAAACTATTAGCTCAAGCTAAGGCTAAAAAATCAAAGGCTGATAAGTAGGTAGCCACTGTAGTCACTACTACTCAACCTGTTGCTGTAAAGAAAGTGGCGAAGGAGGACGCAGCAAAGCAGGTGGCAACGCAGAAGAAAGTATCCCAACCAGCCGAGAAGTAGAAGGTAAGTGAGAAGCCTATAACAGTTGAGGCCACTCAATCTAGGGAGCCTCCTGTCATGCCTCGAAGCGGTAGAGTCATAACAGTCCCACCATACAAATCATTCTAAGATAGAAGTTGACCATACAACCGCCATCTTAAACCCGATTTACACAAGGCGTCTACGACTAACTCACTTTGAAGTAAACAGTTCATAAATTGAATAAATTATTTACCTAAGAAAGGATGAAAACATATATATACATTAGGATTCAAATTTTACAAATAATGTTTGCAGGGTTTCATCATACATATTTCTTAAGTAATACATTATTCAAAAATAAAAGATTCTAAATTAAAAGCTAAAACCTTAGCAATATATCAATTCTTTAGATGTATCTCCTCACTCCTCAAGATCCAATGGTTACTAACCTTAAAGTAAATATAAACCACTTCCTAACTAACACATGCAATAACGTCTATAGGGATATGAGCAAACACAGCTCAATAAGTTGGGATAGAGACTTAAAACTATTTAGCAAACATAAACAAGGTTATCAACCAAATTAATTAGAAACAATGCATGGTCAAGCAAATGCCATTGCACGACGTTGTCCACTCGTTATGAGATTAGAGAAATTGCACCTGCTCTAATCCAAGTTGAAAGTTTCCATTGATACAACAACTTATAGCCAAACCCAAACTTGTGCAATGAAGACACCGCTCCTCCTGCAACTACCTTTGAGCCATGAACTTCACCCTTTCCACGACCTTCTCACCTGTCACTTAGTTCGACTAAAGATAAAGAAGGGACCAATTATGCTATCCAGTGATATCCCTTTCGAAGAGATCAATATTTGGTCAAAGAATCCTAATGTTCCCCAAATGGATTGCTATGCAGGTCTAGTTTAAATTTATGAGTCAAATATTTAGTTAAATCTAATTTAAGGTGTTCAATCATTTCAAACAAATCACACCATTACAAGCTAGAGCAGCAAATCAAAATCATATCATCGACTTAGAACAAGTACATGCGTATAGCCAACCATCTAACAAGCACAATTTCAAGTCTCCAGGTACTACAAATTAGTACTCCGAAATATAATAACATATTGATCCCCAACTTACCTAGACTCTCCGCTTGCTCGCTCGAGGTATGAGTCACACCGATTATCACCGATTATCCTTATAATACAAATGTTGTTTCTGTTTTCACATAATTGTCATAAATTAGTTTTATCATATAACACTTATTGTAATCTTTTGTTTGGGGTTTAATACACCTATTTATTCAAGTTTGCAAGTTTTTTGCAATTATGCTTAATTTAGGTTAAGTTTTATACCCCTTATCCTAACTTAACTACCAGATTTACTCCCGATGTGAGAAAATTTTACATATTTCATATAAACACCAAAATTTAAGTTTCCTACCAAATTTATTATATATTTCTATTATTATTATAATATCAATTTTAACCTAATATTTTCCTACTCATTAATTTCTTTTATTTACCAATTATATATTATCACCTAATATGTACATAATATACACATTTAATATTCTCATCACTTCAACTATCATCCCTCAACATCAACTAACATCTCAAAATATCTAAATTCATTCTAAATCAAATTTACACCTAATTACTCTAAATTACAAAATTAACTTAGCATTTACTATTTTTACCTATTACATATAACTACATAATACCCCAACAATTACATCTAACACCCTAAATACTATAAATAACACACTCCATCAAATTTTAACATCCTAAAACAAATAATTATGCACTAAATCAGTAATTACCCATTTAATTACTTAATTATCCATTTAATTAATTAACCCCAAATTACCCATCTTATGCATCATTTTAAGGCCTAAAAATTATCTAAAAATTTTAAAAAATCATTTTTGAATAAGGGCTTCATAGCACTACTCTATAACCCTTAAGTAGTCCACAAAAAAATTTCAAGCCTAAAACTGCACTCCTAAGGCATCTATTTTTACATCAAAATACCCTCAGTTTTGTATGATTTCTTAAGCATCAATATCTTTAGATATAATTAAATCAAAATAATATTTTTTTTGCCTAAATCTACATATTTAAAAACATCAAAATACCAAATTTCATAATTTTCTAAGTATATTTAATATTTTTAATAAAATAAGTAAAATCAAAAGGAAGATCAGACTCACCGGAGTTAGTGACTCTAACCACCATCGGTTGCCATAGCCTTTCCAATCGGTTTGACCATTGCCACCATCGTGTGGTGGTAGTGGCCATCTACTCTCAGGTGGTCGTCAGGTTTGAAGTCTCCTTATATGCCCCATTTGCATTGATTTTTTTGCAGTTTTGAAAAAAACAAAAAAAAAAACTAATCCTCTATTTTTTTTGTTCTCTCAAATTTTCCTACTCTCCAAACAGACCAAATGAGCTTTTGCCCAAATTTAGGTATTTATAGGGCAGCATAGATATTTTTTTCATTAATTTAAAGTGATATTCGCCTTATCTCTTCTTCATTTTGACTTTTTGGTTGTTTTCTTTTAATTGGTTGCTTTTATTTCCTTAAATTCCAAGTTGCTACAACCCATTTCTGGATTTTTCCTCATTTTTCCATATTTTTATTGATTTTTTCATAATTATTTATGAATTTTCTTTAATTATTTTGTATTATTTTAACACATTTCAGGTATTTTAAATAATTTCATATATTTTAACTTACACATAAATACACATATGGTACAAATAAATATTTTCAAATATTATTTATATTATTTTATGATTTTTAGTGTTCATATAATTTATCTCTATTGATTTGTTAATTATCGATATGCGTTTCTAGTAAATAACAAAAAAATGTATAAATAATTCAATATTTTAATATTTAATTATTTTATTCTTTATTTTTCCTAAATCTAAACTCAAGGAATTACTTTTACTAACATACCTGTCAGACAATTTGCTCAATCGCCCTAAATTCTACAAACTGAACCCCGAGTAGCTGATTGTAGGGCTTACACCTCTAATTCAAGATATTCAACCTGCTGCTGAGCTAAGAAAGGCTGGTCGAGAGACCCAACCCCTTAACAAGGCCAAAGCTACCACTGTCGCCGAAGGATCATTGTTGATGGTAAAAGCGACGTCGAGTGCTAATAAGAGACAGAGTAAAGAACTAGCCAGCCAGCCACTTGCCAAGAAGTCCAAAGATCTAGATGAAAAGACAAAAGAGGCAATGCACAATAAAGCTCTCGGCATCAATAGTGCCGAATTCGTCCCCAACACAGAGCTCGGTGAGTACTTTATCCCCTGTTAGAGCCACACTGTCTTACATACCAACTCAGCCATGGGAGACAGGACAAGATCTTTGGCCTTAATGGAAGGAATTATTCTTCCAAAAGATAAAGAGATTGCCAAAAAGGACATCGACAAGGTCGATGGTTACAATAAGACCCATATCGTAGCCAAGTTATATGATGTAAGTATCTATAACATCCTTTTAATTGTTGAGTTTGTTTAGTTGTTAATAACCTTGTTTGTTTCCAGATAAGCAGCCATATTTTGACTACTTTAGATGAGGCTGACAAAGAGATGAAGAAGGTAATAACAATAGTAGTCTGTATATTATACCGAGTCACCTCTAATACTCATCATACTAAATTGTTACAGAAAATCGAGGATGCTACAATGCCTCCAAAGCCAAGACTGCTACTGCCGAGAATACAAGGATAAGGGCCGAGATGGAGGAGAGAAAGCTCCAGGAAGACTTAGCTATCAAGAAGTTGGCACACCTCTTGACTACTTACTTAACTTTCTTTATTCATATTTACTGACTTAAGCGTTGGAGTGGCCATACTGGAATGGCCTCGATACCAAGTGCTTTTCTTTTCTCTTTACAGGATATTAACTACCAAAATCCACTAACAACATTTGGCACTGTCTGTAGGAATCGAACCAACGACTACATGGTTAAACGCCATGTTCAAATGCTTATCCGTTAAGCTATTGGCTTATGCCTACATCTTAGGTCTCATTTGGTCAAAAGCATGCTGAAAAATGATATCTACTGAACTTCCTATGTCAATAAGAATTTTCTTGACCTCGAAGTTAGTAAGTCTTACACTAATGACAAGTACATCATCATGCGACCTCTAGATGCCTTCAAAGACTTCTTCTACAAAAAAGATTATATCGTCAATCTTAACCTTCTTGCCTTGGATGTTACAAACATAATTTTTGGCGTTAGCCAGACTCAAAGAGCTTGACTGGCCAATAAAAGGTCCGCCAACAATAGTGTTGATTCCTCTGTTGGATACTTTGCTAGAACTTTCGTCCCTCGCATCTGTTTTGGAAATAGCTAGCCAAGTGTCATTCTCCTTTGTCAAGTGTCATTCAATGTGGGCATTTGTGAAAGTTCTTAGCATATGATGCTGAGAATATTGAGAGACCGACTTAGCCTTTGTCGCAACGGAAATCGTAATACTTATTGGAATTCCTCCTTGAGGGATTTCTTCTCATTCTTTCCAACTACTGCAAAACGTCTCTCTGCCCATGTACCTCGATCAATATATTTGAGATTGGATGATTGACAATGGTATGGGATGAATATGTTGGAATACTTGGTCTCTTTCTCCCAACACCTAAACCTTGATCGTCATCTCTCCCAAATCTATCTTTTTCACTTCTCCTCATATCATTTTTCCTATCTCCTTTGTTCTGATCAGCTTCTCACCAAGCCTTTATGTTATCTTCCTATAAAATATATGAGGTAGCCTTGGCCTTGAACTCGTTGAAAGTTTTCGGCTTATTCTTTGTGAGAGACTTGAAAAAGTCTCCATAGGGCTTGACTCCATCAATCACGGTGTTAAAGGCCACGCTCATATCCAATTCTAGGATTTGAACTATCTCAACCATAAACCTAGCTAAGTAATCTCTAATTGACTTATCTGATCATTGTTTAATCATGTTAAGGATTAAAGAATCCTTAACAGGAAGCTTACTTGTAAGGAAGTGCTGAAGAAACACTTCTACCAATTCTTCAAAACAGGAAATGGTGTTTGGTTTCAAATGTTTGAACCACATACTAGCCACATTCCTCAAAGTTGATGGAAAGGCTTGATAGGCTATTGCATCACTTAGACTGTACAACTTAGCCAACATACGATAGTACTCTAAATGATCTTCAAGATCTTTCGTCCCATCATAAGTTTCAAACTGTGGCAACTTAATGTGCCATGATATCACTTCCTCCAAAACCTTAGGAGTGAAGGATCTCTTTTTAATTTGGAACTACTTTCTCGTCGTAGCAGGAATGTTGACATGCGAAGGTCCAACATGGTGCATCTATTGCGGTTGCTTACCGTTGTCAATTTTATTGTGTATAGGAGCCAAAGGTCCCATTGCAACCTCAGCTTACTTTTTTCAGCATCTCAGGTGAATAAATTGAGTCATCATTGTTCTCGGAGTCATAATCGCCATGCTTTTTTTTTATTTGGGTGAACACTATTATGAAGGGGATTAAGGATCTCTTCATGTTTTTTGTCTAGTTCTTGGTTTTCTTTAGCCAAGTTGAGGTAAAGTTGCTCTAACCTAACCAAATGTTGCTCGTCAATATGCCTACTCCCCTCAACCCCGAATTAAGTTTTTGGGAGGAAGTACCAACACTTACACTTATGGTCAATCAAGTTTTAGCCATGTGGGTGTATTTTAGAAAAACAAACGATGCTAAATGTTATTGGTAGATTTTGGTGGTTGGAAGTATCTTGCAAAGAGAAAAGAAAAGCACTTGGTACTAGGGCAATCCAATACGACCACTCCGATGCCTAAGTCAGCAAATATGAATAAGGAAAGTTAAGTGAGTGGTCAAGATTTTCTTCCTATATTTATACTCGAATGTTGTGTCTAAACTCATAGTTATCGTGGTAACTATCAGGATACATGGAAGTTTCTTGATTAGACACATTCCTTGAAATGTAGGAAAAGTAAGCAGTTATATAATATAACTATGCTTGTGATAACTATTTGCGCCATAAGCTTGAATTTAAATCAAGGACAAATTTATACTACTCGACATATTGCCGAGAATGTCAATTACTTGGCATGTCGATAGCTGAATAGGGGAATGAGTGAATCTTTAATTACCAACACTTGTTAAGCCGAGTAGACGAAAATTGACTATCAACAACAATGCTACGGGATAAGTTCGTATATTAGAATGCACCACATACCTTACCTTACACACTAGTAATAACATGGCATATCTTAGCAATTGATTAACTATTGATTGTTTAAGTACATGTTTAAAGGTTTGTAATAAGAAATAATGAAGATCAAATTGATTTGATTCACAATCCAAAGGAATAAGATTATCATAAATACCAATATTACACACAATAAGTAATAATCAAACTTTTGCTACATCTTATGCAATATAGATTGAAAAGAACAAAATCATAAGAGAAAATAAAATCTAGAATAACTCAAAGGGTTCTTAATAAGATAAACTGAACAATTGCTAAAACCATTGAAATAAAACCTATTTATACAAACCCTAACTGTAACGACCCTAAGAGGGGCCCAGTAGTATTGCCTATAATTTTCATATCATGTGTGCACCCATGATAAGAAAATCACCTTGCAAGTCAGAGATTGCAAAACTCTAAATAGTTATTTGCTAGAGTCTTCAATTTTAGTTCATTTGCTCATTATATAATATAAATAATTATGGATATCCATTTTTCCACAGTTCCTCAGAACCGCAGAGAATTGGTATCCCCTACCAAAATAGTAAAATAAGATAGACAGTTCTAGTAAATTCTAAACTTACTAAAGATACTATACTTACTTGAGACATTAGTCGTTTTTCGAAGCATTCTGAATTAACTACACAAGCTTTTCATCATACTGATTCAATGGTAGCACTCTGTACTCGATTCCTATCCCATTCCTAACTATCGATCAACCTGCAAGGAAAAGAACTGTTGGGGTGTAAGCTTACATTTAGTAAGATAATTACCCTCATAAATACCGCATGACAGAAATTTATTAAATGCACAATCATATAAATGCATGAACAATCAGTATGCCGAACAATCAGTATGCCAAACAATGCATGCAATGACCTAGGAACTGCATACGACTCAGAATTACGCCCCCCAAAGTCGGGGTTTGGAGATAATTAACCGACCCAAACCAAAATCCGGTTTCTAAACCTTGGGTTTTATTTCATTTGCACTATCGTCTTCATGCCAAAACAAGACTCTCTCTTCTCTCTCTCTCTCTCTCTCTCTCTCTCTCTCTCTCTCTCTCTCTCTCTCTCTCTATATATATATATATATATATATATATATATATATATATATGTATACTTCCTTTACCAAAATCAAATCATATCTTTTAAAATCCTAAGTCTAGCGGTGTGGTGGGCCCCGCAGTCCACAAACACATGCCCTAAGCAGAAGCTACAAGACTAAGCCCCTCGTCGACGATTAGCGTCTCCCAGCGTCTAGTAAGCCCATCAACTTAGGACAGGGACTCAATATATATGATGACATAGCTAGTACCCAATCTTACAGGAAACTTGTATTCCTGTGAGTCCCCTTCCATCTTCTGCATTAAGCGGCAGTTGGTGTTATCTGTATGTAATATGGGGAATGCATAATTCATTTTGATTTCTTAATCGTATAAGTGATTAACTCGATTTTTAGGGTGATCAAACAATTTCATTCCATACAATATATTAATACAAACAATTCCCATTATTATATATATAATTAACAAGTCCTCACATTCATCCATAAATCCATACACATGCATCTCCCATATCCCACAAGCATCCAAATTTATATATATATAAGTTTAGGTGCATCTATTCTACAAGCACAATCAAGTAAAGAGTCATCGAGAATTTACTCACTCAGCCATACGGATCAATCAAAATAATCCGGGATAGGTCGTCTCCCCAAAGTCGAGTTCCCTGGACATCGCAAATACGATACTATAAGGATTTGAAATAAAACCTAGAAAACTAAGCTAAAACCCTTTAAGTTATACTTAGGACTTGGTTTCATAAATTTTTCCGGTTTTACTTAAAATTTCAATCGCGTATAACTTTTTCGTTTTAAATCCAATTTTTATGATCTTATGGTAAATCTTCATCGTTTTCAAGTGTACTTTAACTTGGTGAGGTTATATTTTTGAAATGAGGCATACAATTCTGTCCATGGGTCAGAACAGTATTATTCCTCATGTGTTGGAGTGCTTTTGGGCCTTGTATGGTAAATGGGCTTTTTGATAACTTGAGAAATCCTTTGGGCTTAGTCTTAAGATTTTATCTTAAGTTTAAAATACTCCTTAAGATCAGATTTACAACTTTGATTTATATTCCTAAGGCTAACAACCACTTCATGGGCCCTTTAGTAGGCTTAAGTTGTCAAATGGGCTTGTTTTTTGTTCAAACTAAAGTTAGTGACTTTGGTGGGCTTATGGGGCCTTAGGTGAATTTCTTATAGGCTTCAAAACATCATCTCTTAATGTTTTAAGGTGCTGGTCAAAATTTTATTGAAGGCCTAACTTAGAGTTCTAGACTTGTTTTGAGAGTTTTAGGCTCAATTTTGAGTTTTAGGTTTTATATGCTTACCATACTTGCTTTGGTTGATCATTTTACTTTGTTCATTCACTTTTATCATATTTTTAAGCTTCTTTTTCCCACGTTCCAGATCTGGTCATGATGATTCTAAGCGGTTCTCGCTTGGTTTTTCAACTTGTTTCATCATTTCCTTAAGTTTAGGTGTTAGATTATGTACTTAAACTACTTGTATCCAAATCTTAACTTAACTTTTCTTCCATAAGATGATTCTTTAACTCATGCTCCACACAAAGAAATAGAAGATCTTATACTTAATACAACCTCCATATCATAGCTCATGTCATACAAAGTTGGTTTCTTCATAAAACTTCATGTGATGGATTTTTCCTTAACTTAAGTCTATATTTGAGCATGTTTAACTTAACGAAAATAAAATCAACATTCAAATGACCTTTGAACCCTCACGTCCAGCATGTTCATCTTCCATTCAAGTTCTTGTTTCAAGATTTTCTCAACTTAAAATATTCCATTCAAAGTGCTACACAAGTATCTTTACAAAACACCTACTTTACATGCTCATGTTTCAACCTCATGTAAGGGTTTCATGAGTTTGTTTCTTAAAACAGTTTTTGTCATTATCAAAACTTAAATCATACTTATATCTTGAAGAAATCAAAGTCTCTTAACATAAATACTAATCCGCTAATCACAAGAAATACTTACTCGTCCTTAAAGCAAATTATGATGGTTGTGCACAAAGGTTCCACTTAAGCTCTTAACTTTGCTTCCTCTTTTGCAACCTTTTGGAACCCGAATCTTTTGGTCTTTTGGAATGGGGTTTTTGGAAGGTTCTAATGATTCTAAAAGATCTTAGATAGTGAAAGAAAATGACACAAGAATAAGAAGAGAAATTGCCGTGAGTATGGAAGCAAAAATGGTGGCGACAATGTTAGGAATTTGTGGAGTTTGATCTCTTCTTTTGATTTGTGTTTAAAGTGAGAGAAAAGAAAGTGAACATGGGAGTGAAAGAGGGAGAGATGGCAGATTTTGAATGAGAAAAGAAGTGTGTGTAAGAAGCTTTAATTGATTATCTTGTAGCTTACATAAAAGTCAACAATTGCAACTTTGATGATGTAAGCATTAAGGGGTGAATAGTAATGTGTAAGAGAAAGTGATTGATGGTTGAAAGACAAGAGCATAGCCCCCTTTTCTCCCTTGTCCAAATCTTCCATTTAAAGTCTTTTTGGGCCATAGAGTGGTTTTGTCTCATTTATTAAAGTTAAGCTTATGAAATATTGTGAAAATTTGTTCATATGTAGTATAAGTGAAAGGGTGATAAGAAAATTGTCTTATCACTAGATTTTGATAAGTTATCAATTGATAAATGATTCCAACTCTCAATTGATAAGTTATCTAAGGTGATTAGTTGGTCTACTTATTTATGTGTAAAGCTTATACATGATGATAAGAGCATGGCCTTATAGGAAATTGTTTTAGGGTTTTCATCTCGCATTGTTTTGTAATTTATTATTTGATTTTTATAAAATTGTGAAATTTTATAAAGTTGAATGAAATTATTCAAATTAAATTATAAATTAATTACTTAGGGTTAAAATTCCTTAATTATTTTAGGGTTTAGGGTTTTAAGTGACTTTAGAGCTTGCAGTTCTTCAAGCTCAGGTTTTATCGATAATTGATTTTTTTTTTTGGATTAGAAAAATTTAATTCGTTTCTAAATATAAACTTAAGTTTTTGATCTAGTTGATCTTTGGGAATGTTCGGAAAGTATTCGTACTCAAATCTTAGGCCCACTAAAAGTAGGGTTTATACTAACCTAATGGCAATATTGTCAATAAGTTAAAATAAATAAAAGCTGCGATATTGGTCTTAGGTTTATACACAGTCAAAGTTTAGTATATAGGTATGCACTTGCCTATGTATCTCTCGATTCATCACAATTATGTCTCTCCTAGTATTGGTCAAATATATGTATACACTTAGGTACTCAACCATGTACATAGGTTGTGTATCCTATGAAGCTCCTCAAAATGTGGCATTCTTCTACTCTTTGACCCCCACTCTTAAGCTACCAACCTTTCTAACTCTTTGAGGGCATTTCTTTGGACCTTGATCCCCATCATGACTTCATAGGTAGTGAAGATTCATCCTTGAATCTTGCTTCTTCTTAAACTTAGAACCTATACAATAATCTTTATTTCTACCTTTCCCTATTAGTTACATAAACAAGCTTTGTTTCTTCTCTTGGTTTTCTCTCATATTCTTCTAGTCTTTTCTTATCTCCTCCTAAGTCATGGGTAATAAATTAATATGCTTGTCCTTCTTCAATCATAGATGATTTAGCTATCAAACAATTAAGGACTTCTTAACAAGATTTCTACCCCCCCTCCATAGAAACTACATCACATACAACTAAATCAGTGTACTTTTCCATAAAGAAAAGAACTTATGCCTATTTATTAACTTAAACTTTAGCCTTCTCATTAAACTATTCTAAATTGTATAGCAATTTATATGGAATAGTCTTCAAACTCCCCTTCCTCACTCACTCATGGGATGTTACATTTACACAAATATCTCCATCAATCATCATTGAACAAACTTTTCCCTACACTAGGCAATGTCTATGAAACAAATTTTCATGTTAATATTTATTAGACCTTACCTTAACATGAGAATCTTCCTTAACACTAGACTCATCACTAACCCATCAACTGCTTTCACCTCATCACGATTAAGGACAACCACTCTTCTTTCAATCTAAACCAAACTCTCCTAATCATCCTCTTTATTATAGATTTCAAATTTAGGATCTCCTCCTTAGCCATCATAATGCGCTTGATAGGACAATCTGAAGCATTATATTTGGACCTTAAGTATTTAAAACATCTTATCTCACTCGCTTTTTACATCTGTTGCCTATACTTAACCTTTTACCACTTCTGTATGGTTGCAGTCTTCAATCCACCACTTCTATCACCCAATTCAAGCTTCTGCACAAGTTGCACTTCCTCAACTTAATTTAACTGGACCTATAGGAGCCTTTGACTTACTTCTCTTCAACTACTTCTCAATCTTCCCAGCTAACTTAATCACATCCTCAAAACTAACATATGACTACAAAACAATGATGTCAAAAATCTCATATCTTAGGTTGTAATGTACCTAGCCATTTTCTATCTCATCAATTCCATTGCTTCACAATGAATGGTTAACATTCCTTAGTGTATTCACCTACAATCACATTCCCTTATTTTAAGAATTGCAACCACTAGTACACCTCATCTTGATAATGATTAAGAATGAATCTCTTCATTAGTAGTCATGTCCTTACTTCCTCTTTCTCAATTATCCTTCTTTGCACCTTTTCATTCTCCTACCATACTCCAACATAACTTGACGATTCTAAAGAATCTAACTTCACCTTTGCATTCATCAAGTTCATAGTATGAAAATATCTTCTCCACTTTGTATTACCACTCTAAGTAATCATCAAGCAATCCACTACCAATAAAAGTTGAGATTTTAACCTTGATCATATCAAGCCCCAGATTAATATTATTGCTATCTCCCCTTCTTACTCTCTCTTGTTCATCAGTTTGATAGACATTCCGTCTCTTATCCTCAAAATTACTACCAGAACTCTCCTCTAAATCTACTTGTACTCTATTATTTTCATCATGACCTTCTACCTTAAGAGTTGTTTGCCTTTGCTCTCTTTCTTGTTATTGATTCATAAGATATTATACCGACTATGTCAACTACAGAGTTGCTCTTCTAGGACATTCCACCGCCTTATACTGACACTTTGCCTTTCAAAGTCTTCACCATGATCCCTAGATCCCTAACTACTATCATTGTCAATGCTCTCACCCGACATTATGATCTTCTTTTTAATCAAGAAATTTCGCCACCCAACTCAATACCTATAAATTTAAAAGTTTAACAATCTTGTAATTTACTAAATTCTGTAGAGCATAATTGCAGCTCTAATATTAAGATGATAAGGTATAAGTATGGTTGTTGAATCACACAGCAAACCTTAACTTATACACTAACAATAACACCTTATATTCTTGCAATTGATCAACTTTTAATTGTTCAAGTATGCATAAAAGGGTTTGTAACAAGAAATAATGTGATTGGATTTATATGACACACAATCTAAAGTAAATAAGATTATCACAAATACCAATATTACATACGATGTACAATAATCAAAAGTTTGCTACAACCTATGCAATATAGATTGATTAAAAAAAAAAACATAAGAGAAATAATCTCTTAAAATAACTCCCAAAGTATTCTCAAGAAATTAAACTTAACAACTACTAAAAACATCAAAATAAAACCTATTTATGCTAACCTTAACCTAATGGCAATATTGCAAATAAGTTAACATAAATAAAAGTCATGATATTGGTCTTAGGCATGTACACATCAGGTACATGTATGTGCACTTACCTGTATACCTCTTAGGTCATGCTTCCTCCAATCCTTCTTCAAAGTACAACTGTATCTCTCTTAGTATTAGTTGTGTAGATGTACATGCCTAGGTACACTTACTAAGTCATACATCTCATTGAGCTTCTCAAAATGTGGTATTCTCCTACTCTTTCACCCTATACCTAGCTAACCAACTTTCTTAGCTCTTAGTGTTTCTTAGGTGACTAATCTACATTACCCAAGCTAAGAAACTACAAGCTAAGTTAAATGATTTTATGCATAAGGCCTTAAACGATATTGAAGTTACTTGGAGATGACTTCAAAAACAAGGGAAGACAATTCTTACTTAATTGGAAGTAAAAAATTCAAGATGCAAAAAAAGGTTAGGTCGATCTAATTTAACAAGAGGTTAACCCAATGGAGTAAATTAACCCAAGCCTATTTAGGAGTTGCGACCAAGTTGCATGGATGGAAGACCACTCGACCTAAGGCAGTTGACTAGCTACAAAGGATTAGTTCAATTAACCTAATGGACTACCGACCTTTAGACCCCTCACTTAAGCTCAACTCTGAGGCCTCCAAGGCTTAACTAAGTGCACATTAACTTTACAACCGTTCAAAGACAAATCTTAATACTAAGATGGCTCATAGCTTAACTCATTGCAAAGTTACTCTGGCCCCACTTTGATCTAACCTTATGAGGACCTTGTTACCTATCTCCGAGCTATGTCCACTTTGACCAATCTTTTTGACAACAAGATCCCAACCCGAGGTTCCCATGTACCAACCATGTCATCCAATCCACTTACTGAGGTCCAAGCTTCCTAGCCTAGTCTTACTCTAGAATAGCTTAGCCTTAGGGAATTTCCTCATAAGAGTATAATGCTAACAATACCTAAACACATGTTGATCTTTTCTGATAGTTCTACTATGTTTCCTTTTTGTTTGTTTGTCTTCTTTACCCTTTTGAGCATGTATTAGGAACTAACCTTTGTACATTTCCCTTTTGTAATTTTCTGTATCTCCATGTTACCTTAGGAAGTTACTATAAATAGTCATTTCCCATTTCCCTTACACAGTTGAAATCAACTGTTACATCATATCTGAATGTTCTCCTTCTTGTGAGACATTTTCTCCAAGTTGCCTTTTGTAATCTTATGTAGTTCCATTGGTAGCTAGGAATTAGTGGTGAGTAGTCATTAGATTCTTGACTTGTGAGTCATATCAAGTGAGAACCAAGTCGTGGTGTATTCATTGGCAGGTAACATCCGATGAGCTACTTTATGAAGCTACTACTTGTTTTAACTTCATCTCTCATTTCTTCAATAACTCAAAGGATCTATTCTCTTTACACACGACCTTAATGATAACTTACCTCCTGGATGCACCATATAATCTTGACATCAGAGCCCAAGGTTTTAACCAAAGGACATGTTTGTGTATGTTTCATTTGAAAGATTGAAGTATTTGTGTCTATGTCAAGTGTTGGTGCAATGTGCTTAGGTGTAGTGCCGAAATATTGTATTAATATAAGGGTAGTTGGCGTGGGTATTGAGGTACTTCATATTACCCTATTTTTGTGTCTGAAAACAATGTAAATGTCTACTTGGGTCTATGCTATATGTTGTTAGCAGAGGTTGTGCTAAAAACTTTTGTGTTGAGTTATAGCAAGAATGTCAATGCTAAGTGTTCATGGTGGTATTACAGAAGCTACGAGTGATATTCTAGGTCATGGGTGACAAAGGAACCAAACACCTCACACTATAGATGAGTGAATAGATAGTCACTATGATGTCTAAGATGGTTACATTTATGCGCTAGATTGCCAATGAGCGATTCGTCAAGGTAGTGTAAGATAACAGTTAACCTAATGGACTAGATGATCAAGCTATTTAAAGAAGATATGCATGAGTGAGTAGGAGGCGAGATGTGGGTGAACAACATTACGCAGCCTAACATTAAGCCAAATGAAGAAGGATAGATAGATATCGAGCTCATAAAAGAATTGAGTTGGATGAAGTTGCCGATGATGATGAGTAAGACAACAACTTCCTCGACTTTGAAAAAAGAGAGGCTCGAGCTTCAAAAGGAATAGAGAACATCAAAGTGCAAATTCCAAGCTTTACTAGAATAAGCATTGCCGATGAGTATTTAAATTGGGAAAAAAACATAGAAAAGACTTTCTACTACTACGATTATGAAGACGCAGTAAGGATCCACCTAATCGCCCTTGAGTTCTCTAAATATATAGCAATATGATGGAAGAAGGTGTAAGCTACACATCCACATGCTCAATAAGTGATCAAGACTTACAATGAAATGAAGTATGTCATATGTAATAGGTTCATACCTAAGCATTACGAAAAAGACACTTTTTAATGCCTGTAAATTCCTAAGCAATGTAGCAAAAGTATGGACGACTATGTTTGAGAATTTCAATTGTTGATTATTAGGTGTGATGTAGATGAACTTAAAGCCAAGACTATAGCATGATTCATATCCAACCTACTATATAAGATAAGGAATGAAGTGGAAGTACAATGGATTGGGACTCTAGATGAAGCTATTCGAATTACATGGAGAGTAGAAAAACAACAACAACATCAATCTAGTCGAGATCCAATGGGCCAACCTTTTGCCCAAAGTCAACCTAATAGTAAGTGGCCTCCTTATGGCACCAATGTAGACTAACAAGATCTAAACTTCAGTCAACTTGATGATAATCCAAGGAAGACTAAAACCGAGGAGACAAAAGTAAAGGACATAGGTCAAAGCTTCGGAAGGAAGACCCGAGAAAGGAAGTATTTCAAGTGCCTTAGTTTCAAACATATGGTTAACCAATACCTAAACCGATGAGTAATGACCAAAGACAAGAGCCATAGTTTAAAGTTGAGAGTGCCGGTGAAAGTGAAGAGGGAGTAGAGGTGGAACACTTATTGGATGAGTTCCAAGAATACTATGATGCCCTAGTCCAATTTGGATAGGGGCAATATTTGAATATGGTAGTTAGGAGGGTTCTTAGTACTACCACTACCAATGATTAAGAGTAAAGGGAGAACCCCTTTCATACAAATTGTCAAGCAAATGGTGACCTCTACCTTAATCATTGACTTGGCTAATTGTACTAATGTTACCACTAAAGGAGTAGTAAATGCTTAGAAGCAGCCAACTTTTCCTTATCCTCTCCCTTACAATATACACTGGTTGAACGACAAAAGGTAAACTTCCTATTGCCTAACAAGTTAAAGCGTCAATCTCAATTAAGGATAGGTACATGGACAAGGAACTGTATGGTGTCCTACTAATGTGTGCATCACACATACTTCTAAGCTAACCTTAGCTCTTTAATTTGAGGGTACTCCACAATGGGTCCTGAAATACCTATAAGGACGGCAAGAAGGTTATACTAACCTTAATGAGTCCAAAGGAAGTTCAAGAGGCAAAGGATCTGATCTTAAAGTCCCATAAGAAGAAGTCCTTATTGATTTCCCAAGTAGGCTTCTCCAAAGCAATCAAGTCAAAAGATCCTGTATTCTTATTGATTAGAAGGTTGCTGGAACTAAAAGCGGTTAGAGCATTACCAATTAAGGTCCAGACACTCCTTTAAGAGTTTATTAACCTATTTCTAAAAGAATTGCTAAAACGAATACTACCAATTAGAAGCATTAAGCATTGTATACACCTTCCATCAGGTTTAGCCTTTCTTAACCAACCTGCCTATAGGTTCAACTCTAAGTAGGAACCCAAGTTGAAAAAGCAAGTTAATGAGCTAAATGATTGAGGATATGTTTGGGAAAGTATGAGTCCATGTTCTGTACATGTTGTTCTAGTCCCTAAAAAGGATGCATCTTGGCGAATGTATGTTGACAGTCAAGCTATTAACAAAATCACTGTCGAGTATTGATATCCAATACCTGAGTTGGACATCATGTTAGATAAGCACCATGGTGTACGAATCTTCTCAAAGTCGACATGAAGAGTGGTTATCACCAAATTCATATGAGACTAAGAGATGAATGAAAGACAGCTTTTAAAACAAAAGGATGGTCTCTACGAATGATTAGTTATGCCACTCAAGCTTACGAATGCATTAAGCACTTTCAAGTGGCTTGTGAACCATGTCTTGAAAACACTAATCAGCAAATGTGTTGTGATATACTTCAATGATATCCTAATATATAGTGCTGACCTTCCATCCCATGTCATGTACTTAAGAACTATATTTGATATCCTTCGGGCTAAACAATTGTTTAGCACTCTAGAGAAATGTGTGTTCTGTCCAAGGGAAGTAGTCTTTCTTAAGTATGTTGTATTTGATGGAGGTATTCAAGTAGATGAAGACAAGGTCAAAGCCATTATTAACTAGCCGACCCCACTACATGCGGCAGATGTTCAGAGTTTCTATGGCTTAGCATCTTTCTATCAACTGTTCATCTAAAACTTGAGTCGATAATAACACCCTTGACTGAGCTGACCAAGAAAAACTGTAAGTTCAAATAGTCGAAAAAGGCTCATAAGATTTTTAAGGAGATTAAATCTAAGTTAACTTTAGCCCCTATGCCTCCATTGCCAGACTTTAACAAAGTTTATGAGCTTAAGTATGATGCCTTGAAACTAAGTATTGGAGCAGGTCTTATATAAAACCACCGACCTATTGCCTACTTTAGTAAGAAGCTCAACGATATTGTATTGAATTACTTAGCATATAATAAGGAATTTTATTCCCTTATCCGAGCTCTCTAGACCTAGCAACACCATATGCTACCTCGAGAGTTCATCATTAATACAAACCATAAATCCCTAAAGCATTTGCGAGGTCAGCAAAAGCTCTTACAACGTCATACTAAATAGGAAGAATGTCTTGAGATATTCTCTTACGTGATAAAGTATAAGAAAGGCAATTCTAATGGTACAATTGATGCCTTATGATGTTCCTACGAGCTAAGTTATCACCAGGGATTACCATAGGGTTGAAATGGGTCCTTAACGATATTGAAGAAAGGCAATGGGAAAAGGGGTAGAATTTTCAATAGCTTCACAGAGCTATTCGTCAAGTACGACACATCAACAAACATAACATGACTTGGTCTTCGCTTGATATGACTCGCAAGCAAAAGGCTAAGGTTCTCTCGCAACTAACCTCAAGCTACTAGCAAGATTAGATCAGAGTATAGAGTTGTAACTTGGAGAGGGTTTTCTCGTAAGATAGAGGAAAGAAATATTCACTCATAATAATCTGATAATTTTGACTATAAAGGTTAAGAGACTATTTATAATAAGTCCCCAAGGCAACAAAAAGAAAAAATGAAATTATAAAATGGTAATGCAAAATAAAGATACCTAGTACAAGCTAGAATAGTTAAATATGACAAGCAAACAAAGAAATATAGTATAATATCAGAAAAAGGTTAAGATAAGTGATGCGCCACTATTGCATCCATATTCTAGGGTAGTAGGGTACTGGGGCCGAGCTATTCTAATGTGGTAATAAGTCAATAGATAAGAGTTTTGAGGTCAGAGTCAAGGACGTCAGCACTAAGTAGGTCGGCCATATAAGGAGGGGTTATGAACTCAACATCTGTACTTGCAGTAGAGTAGAGTAGGGTGCATCCGAGTTAAGTGTGTAAAGAGTTTAACAGTGAGCCTTCCTGATACTGGAGCTTGTCCTAGGTGAGTTGAGAAGACTGAATTCTTCTTATAAGACCTTGCAAACCTCTGAGATGAGCTCAAGTAAGAGGTGCTAGGGTCGGTAATCCATCACCTTATAGGGCCAACATGTATCACAGCCTTACAAACTTGGGTGTTTAGATTTAGAACACTACCCAACCAATACGAAAACAATGCTTACTTTGGGTCCGTTGTTGCCAAGTGTAAGTCCAGAGTTGTTGTAGATGGATTTTATGTAAGCTAGGGGTACCTAATGAAGGGAAGATGGGTATGTGTGTTGAACAACTTAGCACGAGAATTGTTAGTCCGAGAAGCTTATGCAGGAGGCTAGCCAATAATTTTCGGAAAAAGAGGACACATAAACTATTAAAAGAGCATTTCTACTGGCTAGGGATTATGGAGGAAATCCATAAAGTATTAGAGCAATGTAAGGTGTGTAAGCATGACAAGGGATGAAAGGAACCATATGGGGAGTATTCATCTCTACCCCTACTTGAGTAGCCTTAGAACGACCTGAGTATAGACTTTATACTCAGAATACCCAAAACAACTTGAAAACATGATTCCATCATGGTAGCAGTCGATCAGTTCAACAAGATAAGCCACTTCATCCCCTGCCATAAGACTGATAATGCTTTATTTGTTACTAACCTCTTTTTGCATAAAATGGTGCTACTCTATGGAGTTCCTTAAGGCATTGCATCCAACTATGATGCGATACTTACGAGCTTTGTTTAGAGGACTTTGTGAAAAAATCTTGACACGAAGCTAATGTTTAGCATTTCTTGCCATCTCCAAATAGACAGCCTGACTAAGGTAGTCAACAGGACAATCAAAAGCTTGCTTCGAGCCATTATGGGGAAGAATTTAAGTGATTAGGGTTTGTGCCTCCCTATCATTGAGTTTGCCAACGAATACTCTACCCACAACTCGACTAAATGGTCTCCTTTTGAAGTTACTTACAGACTTAACCCGAGCTTACACCTAAACATGATCACTAGTTTGAACTTAGAAGGAGAAAGTCTACAAGAATTACAGCATACTAAGAATTCCAAAGATTGCACAAAAAGGTCACCAAATAGTTAGCAAAGACTATAGTCTATTAATAAAAGCAAGGTAATAGATGTCAGAAGAACATTGTTTACTACCTCGAAGAACGAGTCTAGGTTCACCTTAGTAATGAGCAATTCTCAAGCAAGAGAATGAACAAGCTTTCACCAAGGTTTAACGATCCTTTCAAGATTCTCCGTTGGATCAATGACAATGCATATAAACTTAAGTTACCTAAGGGGTATGGAGTTTCACTAAGCTTCAATATCATCGACCTAACACCTTATGTGCTAGAAGAGGAGATTGAATAAAATCTAAAGGCAAATCTTCAATGTCATCAGGGAGCTAATGGATTACCAACCTCCGAACCCCTTACCCAAGCTCGTCTTCGAGGCTTTTAGGTTTTAACCAAGCATATGTTAACTTTGCAATTGGGCGATAATGAGTCGTAATATTAAGACAACCTATGGCTCTCTCTACAAAGTCAATCCAACTCTACTCCGACTAAGCTGATGAGGACTTATTGCTAAGCTCTAAGCTTCATCCACATTAGCCAACCTTTGTGATAGTGAGATCCTAACCTAGGGTTCCAACGTACCAACCAAGTCATCTAATTCACTTACCAAGGTCTAAGTTTCCCTATCTCGTACCACTCTAAAATAGCTCGACTTCAAGGAATTTCGTTATTAGAGTATGGTACTAACAGCACCTCGATACGTATTGATCTTTTCTGATATTTGTACTACATTTCCTTTTTATGTGTTTGTCTTCTTTATCCTTTTGACTATTTACTAACGACTAACATTTGTACATTGCCCTTTTTATAATTTCCCGTATTGCCGTATTACCCTACAAACTTACTATAAATAGTTCTTTCCCTTAAACAGTCGAAATCAACTATTACATCGTATCTACTTCTTATAGAATGTTTTCTACAAGTTGCCTCTTACACTCTGATCGAGTTCCATTGGTAGTTATGAACTAGTGGTGAGTAGACCTTAAACTCTTGGCTTGTGAGCTATATCAAGAGAGAACTAAGTCATGTGAATTCATTGTTAGGTCACATCCAAGGAGCTGCTTAATGAAGCTACTACTTGTTTTAACTTTATCCCCTCATTTCTTGAATAACTCAAAAGACCTATTCTCACTTGTTAAGCCCTAGTGACGACTTAGCTCTTACGTATATCATAATCTAAGGGCAATCGACTACGATTAGTCTTTAAGATGTATTTCTACTCATTTTTTTCTTAATTAATTGTTTATTTTAGTTGTATTTTCAAACTTTTACTTTCTTAATTTAGAATTCTTAAACATTAGTATGCATGAGCCTATAAATAAATATTTCTTTGTATTTCAGAAACAACTTTAAATATGAATTAAATTTCTTCAAGACATCAAACTCTTTTCTTTAGTTCTTTTAAGAAGTTTCAAACTCATCAATGGGTTTTGTTATTAAGCATTCATTTAACATCTCAAGGTTTTGGTTAGCATAATTCAATGGGTTAAGGTCTTCATGCCAAGTTCTTGAATTGTTTAACTAATAGTCAGCGTAATTTCATTTAATTATGTCAAGATTTTTGGAATACTTAATTTCAAGTGCCGTTAATCTATACTTCTAGTTCAAAGTTTATTTTCTCAACTGGTTAGGATACATTTTAACTTGTTTCTTGACATTCTTGTGTTTTGCATTACTGTTTTTCATCATTAACCATGTCCAACAACTTATTCAACATATTCCGTACTGCCAATAAGTTTAAGGCACGTATGAGCTGATCAAAGATCGGTTAGAAGCTAGTTATAAGGCATCAAGAACACTTCATTCAAATATGCCCAGACAATGGAATTGGAATGATGTCTAGTAGAAGGATCTTAGAATGTTACGGAGGTACTATACACAAACATTCCTCTGAAGCACTCGTACGAAGTGGCCCTTTGACCTAGGAAGTGAGCTATTTTGCTATTTCTTGTGAATACAAATTGAGGCATTTGAACAAAGTGGCCTTTAAATTAAGAAGTTTATCTACTGTATTTGTTCATTCAAATAGCTTTTTCTCCCATTTAGATGAACCCCCACTTCGTTTTAGCGACCCAATGAAGTCCTCATACTTTTTTAAAGGTGTTTTTCTTAATTATTATATTTATTTCATATCTGACGTTAATCAGAAGCTAAAATCTAAATGGTCTTGTTACATGTTAAATTCATTTAACCTTAATTTCAACAATCCTAGTATTGTATTATCAATACTTTAATTGCGGTAGATATGGAAAACCCTTATTCCATGCGTAATATTATATTGGTTTTATCTAAGTCCAATCTTTGTCATGCATAATATTCAGTAGAATCGTTAATATTTGTTTTTAATTGAAAAATTACTAAAATATCTTATTTTATATCGTAAACGCTAGATATATCATCAAGTATATATTGTGATATATAAAGTAGTAAATTTAATAATGGTTTTCATCCTTTATTCATCCAGACCGTTGTAACCGAACATTACTGCTCCATGAATTTGTTTTAATTTCATACAGGAAAAAAAAATAAGGGAAAAAGAAAAAAGCTTTCCATTTAGTAAAACCGAAAATTTTAAAAAGAAGAGGCTTCCTCCTTTGAAAATAAGGGTCCCGATTTTCAAAAGGAAAGAGAAACTGAAGACGACATGAATATCCAAAACCAGCGACACGACAACATCGCACTCCTTCACGGCTGACTCCGAAATCAATTTCTTTTCCACCGGAGGTCGTTCCAAAAACACCAATATCCTTAATGGAAGAAGACCCTAATAAGCCCAAACCGGAAAACCAGATTCACATTGAACCCTCTAAACAAGCCGATCCGACCCACCAGAATGGCGATCATCACGAAAGCAATCCCAATGAGCCGGAGAACCAGATCGGACGGACATCATCGGTTTCCGGATCGAGAAAGTCGGTTCACTGGAGCCCCGAATTGGTATCCGAATCACCTCCTGAGAATCACTCTTCCTATATTGTTCCTCCTCCTCCCGCGCCTGCATCCAATTTATCTTTCAAAGGTTGGTATTGGTACTAAAAAATTAGCAAAAATGTTTTTTCGATTTTTTTTTTTAATCCATTGTTAATAAGTATTTAAACTTTGATTAAGAAAAAAGTTCGGAGAGCGTATTTGCGTTGTCAGGTCTGATGGTTTGATCGGTGTTAATGGCGTTTAACATGTTGTTTGTTAAGAATCAATGGGGAACGTGAAGAATGTGTTGGGAAGATGGGGGAGGAAGGTGGCTGAAGCTACTAAGAAAGCTGAGGATCTTGCTGGCAATACTTGGCAACACCGTATGTTTTCTCTGTGTTTTCTACTATGTATTTGTGTTTTGTGTCTGTTTTGAATTTTTTTTTTCTAGGATGGAGGCTTTGAGTAAAGAAATGGATATAGGGACTCAAATCCCCTAAGGTTACCTCTTGTTCTACATACGCGTGTTATACTTAACTATTGCTTTCGTTTTTAGGGTGGTAGATGTGACCGAAAAGAAGGAAAGGCAAATGTAGCGTTAACTGGTACAGGATAGACGTAGGAAGACAAAGATCAATATCCACCTTGTAGGCTTCATGCATAGTGAAAACAATTTGGATTTAATAGCCAAATGGGGAATGATGTGCAATACATGTCTCCGGGGTTATCACTCCAATCGCGATGTCAATAGACATGCTACTCTAAGATTACATTAGGAAGTACCTTTTTTATGCATTTCGTATGTATCGTATACGTGATGTTTTGAATCTTTTGAATTGATCTCTAATATAGCATTTGTTGGATATCTTATCCTAGCTAAAATGTAGAAGACTATTGTATAAAGGTTGTGTAGAGAGCTAAATGTAATTGATGGGCTTCAAGCCGAATAAACGAATGACTTTGACTCTTTAGGTTAGGGTGATAGGGCTCGGAGAGTTAAGCCTATAAAAATTTTGAATGATCAAGTGAGATTTGGCATAATAGGCTTCAAGTAGGGTCCGTTGAATTGATTCATCCGATCCAACCTTTCTTAATTTGGCTCGCACTAAAAGATAATAAGATTCTTTATTTGAGTCTAAATCCATAAAAAAATCCACCTAATATCCATATATAAAAAGCTTTAATCCTAACTATTAATTAACATCATAATCCAATGAATCAAATCCACCTACCATCTCTTATAAATACCTATTCATTTCCTTATTAAGGGAGATAAAAATTACCATTAACGTCGTTACTTTGTTGAAATCTTACCTCAAAGATCAAAACACTCAAACACCTTAAGAACACCATTCCATAGAGTTTGGTACCATCGTGCTCCTCTATCTATCACTTGACGTATTAGAGACTACTGAGATTGTCTATTTCTCTTCCCTATCTTAACTCACTCAATCATTTCATACATATATAAAAAGCTTTAATCCTAACTATTAATTAACATCATAATCCAATGAATCAAATCCACCTACCATCTCTTATAAATACCTATTCATTTCCTTATTAAGGGAGATAAAAATTACCACTAACGTCGTTACTTTGTTGAAATCTTACCTCAAAGATCAAAACACTCAAACACCTTAAGAACACCATTCCATAGAGTTTGGTACCATCGTGCTCCTCTATCTATCACTTGACGTATTAAAGACTACTGAGATTGTCTATTTCTCTTCCCTATCTTAACTCACTCAATCATTTCATACATGCAAGTTAAATTATTTCTTTAGTTACATGTAGTGCGATCTATCACGCAATACGCACGTGACCTCTCATAATATCAAACCCCCTGCAAGTTGTAAGGGATTGGTAATTGTGGTGATATAGTGATTTGGGAAAATGAGATTTGTTTAGGGAGAAGAGCTTGTTTCTTTGAAAAAGAAAACTTTATTTGGTCTTTCACTAAATCAAAAAAATTAGTGTCTAGATAAGTTTTCTTTATATGAATGTATTCAGTATTTTGTATTGTGATAGAAGTATGTGATTATATTTTTTATTTTATAATTAATTTATTTTAACTTCTTGCAAATTTTGAAATGTTGCTTATATGATACCAAAACAATAATAGAAGAGCCAACCTTAGCGGGCTTTACCAATATAATACTTATAAGATCTTATCGTTCAGTTACCACTACAGCATGAGACACCTTGGTTAAGAGAAAAAGAACAAAAATCAAAATCCACTTTCTAGTAAATAACCAACTTGAACGAAACAACACGTAAAATAACATTTATTCACATATGATTGTGTATAGGATAGTTAGGGTAGGAGATGAGAACCTATCCTATAACCTTTTAGGACCACCCTTTACTTTATGAGACCATTCAGTTTTATTTACCTATGGCACATGTGGATTTTTATTTTATTTTACTATTTATAATTTGAGAATGGTACTGAATACTTGTTGTGATGTTGATACTTGAGCAGTGCAACTATTTATAACCATAGATCATAATATTCTAATGAAAAGCTCAGCATAATCCAAAGATAATAAACTGCATCTCTATTCATAACAAATATAAACATAAGAAACTCTGGAAAAACAGGAGCAAAATCCCACTAAGTTAATCCACTGTGTTGACTTGAAACTACATTCATTGTAGTTCAAGTAGCATTCATTATTGCAGTCTCGTCAGCGATGAAAGTTCTCTGCAAAGGTAAACATGACATTGTTGGTTCCTGAGATTTTCTCGTGTTTGTGAAATATAGTTACAATAATATGGGATATGTTATAGGGTGGTTCTAGAACATAATGATAAAATCTAGAGTTTTTGCGAAATTTGAAACTTATGGTATATCTAATACATGTTTCGGGCTGGTTTTGGCATGGTTAAGAGGCCATAACATGTTCCATTAGGAGGAATCCATTAGACCATGTACTATTTTTGTTAAGCTGACATTATAAGAGAAAATTCTTACTTTGATTTGCTCCATTATAGATTATACTGGATTGAATGGTGGAAGGATCCATATTTCATCTTGTTATGGTTTTGATTTTGGGTTTTGTTGTTTTTCCCCACTTCACCTTACATATAAAAGAATCATGTTTTTTGCTTTCCTTTTTACGTTTCCTTTCAACACTAAAAACCTTTGTTCTATTTCTTTCAATCTACCGATCTATCTGTCAATAAAGGGAGAGTTTTGTTCTTATTTGAAGGAACATTATGCTTTGTTATTCAATTTGTGAAAACCCACGATTGCATTGCTTGCTTCGATGTTTGGGCTGCACCTATCATTTGCTTTTCCCTTATTGGAAATCTTGAACACTATAACACCTTGCCCCCTGCTTAACATCTTCAACACAAATTTAAACAAAAATATTACATGTAGAAAATTAGACTATGAAACTTCCATTTTGCTTATACCCTTTGCAGTTTGTTTTTAATTTCAGTCCTCTATTGTTTTGAGAACAACCGATTCACTATTTCTGTTAGTAGTAATGGATACTAAAAAAGAAGGTGATGCTGATTTTTGTAGCCACTTTTTTCAAGATAAAACACAAAAGTCTTAAGATTCAAATGATAATGTAACCTAAGATTTGGGACTAAGCAAAAATGTGACAGAATTTTTTACATTTTTAGTGTAATTGTTCTAGTCACTTGAAGAAACATTCAAGTAATATTTGGTTTGATTCTCCCATTGGTCAAATTATAGATTTGTGAGACACTGGCATGATCTTCCTGTTGTGGTCCTGTAGAAATCATGTAAAGGAGGTTTCTCATCATCTTAAAGAAATGCGAGGGAAATTTGAATTGCAGTAATGGAAGCATTTGCTGCCCTTCTGGAAGAACTTTATTCATATTACCAAGATTGCAGTCTTATTTTTCACACAAATGGCAACAGATGAGTTGTTTTCTGTAAAGATCATGCTTCTTTTTGCTGATCTTTTACATTACTTAATAAGTTGAAAGCATCTTTTCTTAACGTTAGAAGATGATAGTTAAAATATCTGTAGTATTAGTCATAAAATTAGTTGCCACAAAGAACTTTTTGTAGAGCATTGATGGTTTAAATGATAGAATAAGTGGGAAGCACAGACCATCATAGGCAAGCCCCTCTTGCGATGGTTTGCTGCACCATACTTTAACTGCTCCTGTTGGCCAATATGCACACCATTAGCTCATTCTTCCAGTGGGAGGATTTTTCTATTACTAATTTTGAAAAATTAGCTTTGCCATACTTCATTGCCAAATGGAATGTTGAGACACGATTACTGGATTGGATAATTGATGCTAGAGCATTTAATAAAATAGTTTGTCTTTGGGTGACTCTTTGTATGTATGTTCAGAAACATTTGTTCAATGATAAAATTATTGGATTGAACCATTGGATATACCTCATTCACCCCATTTGCTGTGTGGCTGCATCCATAATTTGAATTCTTATGCTAAATAAAAATCATCTTATGATGTAACCCATGTAGATTGCAGAATATGCAGTTGAGTCAATTGTTTCTCTTAATCTTTGAATTCTCGCTCCCATTAAATTCTGCAATCACAAAAGCTTCCCCAAGTTCAGATGATGAATGGTTTCTGTTTTTGTAACATAAGGGTTGATTTGTTCATTTTACATCTTCCTTACCATCTTTTCCCTTATCAACATACAATACATGATTTGTGTACCAAAATAGCGGTTCCTCATGGTGCCCTTGTTCCTTGGATCTAGTGAAGACGGGTCCCAGTCTTTCTGAAGCTGCCTTGGGAAGAATTGCTCAAGGGACAAAAGTTCTAGCTGAAGGTGGATATGAGAAGATTTTTCGCCAAACATTTGAAACAGTGCCAGAGGAGCAACTGATAAACTCATTTGCCTGTTACTTGTCTACGTCTGCTGGACCAGTCATGGGTGTTTTATATATATCTTCTGCAAAGCTTGCATATTGTAGCGATAATCCTCTGTCATATAAAGCTGGTGATCAGACAGAGTGGAGTTATTATAAGGTATGCCATTGTGTTTGATGCAAGTTGTTAGCTTTGTCTTTGTCATTTTAGCATATCACCTATTGACATTGAGGATCACTTGAAACATTTTTATTACTTGCCTTTTTGTTAAGTATTGCGTTCATTTACATGTAAAAAGTGCTCTTTTTGAAAGCTATTCTTTACATTATATGCTCCTGGAGAAAGCTTTAAATTATGCCTTAATGCATGAAAGGTTGATTATTCCTTACCACAAAATAGTCTGTCAACCCACATCTCTTGTAAAATTTTCTCACAGGGTTCTGTACCCCCTTGGTTTCATGTCTCCATTCGTAATTATATATTGATACACTGGTGTTTTGCATCAACAGGTAGTTATCCCATTACATCAGCTCAAAGGAGTCAACCCTTCTTCCAGCAGAAACAACCCCTCTGAAAAATACATTCAGGTTATCTCCATTGATAATCAGGAATTTTGGTTTATGGGATTCTTGAACTACGATAATGCTGTGAAGTGCCTTCAGGATGCTTCACAAGCCGTTGAACAATCAGCTTGACATTCACATGTGTAATAGAGCTGATACTTGTCTGCACGTCATGTTTGAACATATGGGCAAAAGTTTGCTCAAGTGGCTATGAACTAGGTCTTTAGCAAAGTCATTCGTTCCTATATATCAGCATATGTATATTTTGACTAGTCTAAAGTTTCCTTTCATTTCTCTTCTTCCTTCTTTATAAGAACTTGATATATGGACTTCTCTCTGGGAAACCTTGATTGTCCTTGTACATTATTTTAGAGCTTGATTTCTGCTTGCAAGGAAACTATTTCTCAAGGGGGTACGTGAAGAGCCTCATTCTTGATCATCTGTTGTACATTGCTTTAGATTTTTTGGGCTAGCAAGGAAACTATTTCTGAAGTGGGTATTTTTATGTAGGGAATCTCGTTCATGCTGGGTTGTTTGCTTTCTTTTAGCCTGAGGCTTGAGCTTCGTTTAATTTTCTCTTTTTATTACGAAAGTGCATAATTTATGTTCCCCAATTTGATAATTAGTAATATTATTAAGGAAGTTATTAATTTTTACTGCAGAAACTGCTTGGATGTGTAGATGTTCAATCTTGTTACTCAAAAGAAATCAATTCTAGATACTTGTACCATTAGATTTGCTCTTCATACACAAACCTAGGACCATCCTTCAATTAAAGATTTGTTCTTGTAAATACTACCAAGTTGTCTGAATCTCCCACAGCCTTGGTCAAAAAAGCTTCTTGTCTGATGCGAATCTCATTCGCTCCTTGAAAAGGTATGGAATGTATCGTCAAACAATTCAGTATGATTTTATAAGATCTAACTATGTGCCGGTCATTAGAGGGAAGAAGGGCCAGATGCCTAATAGTCATTAGGCTCTGGTAGTTAAAAATTAAGACACTCTTGGTCGAGGAAGTCAGATCCCTGTTATGCCTCTAATTTTTCTTTCATGAAAAAAAAAAAAAAAGAAAAAAAAAAAGAGAAAAAATGAATAGTCATTCGATGAAATATGGCTGTGCAAATAAAGCTACTCAATGCCTCTAGCGTTGTTACCTTTTCTTGGTTTACGATATAACTGGACGACATTGGGGTCATACACAGACTTACGGTATGCTTTTCAGATTGCCCAAGCCCCTGGGTCAAATACTTCCATCTTCTGCCAGAAATTCTGCTTAATCAAAGGCTTAACTTTCTTAGGCTCCATGAGCGGTTTGCACCATCAAGTAAACCAGTGGCTCCCAGTTCCATCTCTAGTTGACCCACTAATGGCCTGTAGAGACCTGAGTACCTCGTTGCTTCCAGCCCTGCAGATTCTAGGTAGGGCCAGTTTTCTGATCCTTTTCTTAGAAATTCACTGGGCATTAATTCGTTCAGCCTACACAGTACCAGTCCACCCTGATATCTTCAGCTTGCTTATGCAGGCAGGGGACCCCTCAGGCATGGGGCCAGCCTTTCTTTTTTCGGCCGAAAGATCATTTGCCCTTTTGATCCAAATTGTAATTTGCTATACAGTGGCTACGATGGAGGCAGACATCCACGACCACAACATTTGATTGCAGAGAGAAATAGGTTTAAACCAAGTAAAAGAAAGAAAAGAAGTGCCATTTTGTTAAGACTTCTTCACCACACATCTCTAGGACTCAGTGAAACTCCCTGTTAACAGTTAACAGATGAAACTGATGTAAAGTGGTCTCCTTTAGACATCAGATTAAGATTCCTCAATCAATGAAATGATTCCTATGTTATATTTGGCCTCTAGTTGGATCAGCCAATCCTATGGACCTTGCAAGCTAAGCTCCATTTAGCCATCCATGCGCTACATCAAAGTTCCACCATTCAAAGCAAAGCCAAAACACTCTTTGAGGTAGATAGTAGAACTATGTTTGTCTTCCTTGGTGACACGTATTTATAGCAATGTCCCGATGTCGGCTAAGTCAGTGAATCACAACTTCTATTCTCCCAGAAAGTGTATTTAGAGCAGTCTTGACGAAAGAAAAGTTATGTTAGTCTATCATGGTGGTGGAGCAGAAGGGTTCAAAATGTATGTTTTTTGCCATTCAGATCACGACAGTCAGACAAGCACCATTGCGGTGTCACCTAAATCTGAACATGTTATGCCAAATTTCAGCAGGTTCTTACAATGAAATGATCCTCCCTAACAATTAGAACCATATGAATCCACTTAACTCTTCGACTATCTATCAAGTGTAGTGTAGAGTTGTAAAACGAAAAATCAAAATCTGTATCTTGATTCTAATACCAAATATCATTTGGATTAATACCGACCGAAATACTTAAATCAGCACATATACCTAGTCAGAGATACGGATAGAGAATGTTAGAAACAATAAATCAAAGAACTAGAACAATATGATTCAATCTGCGGTTAGCCTCAGCTGGAATGACAAAAAGAGCAATTCACAATTTCACCATCAGTAACCTATCAACATCATCAGAGCAGAAACATAGTACTAAGAGACCTAACTTGTCTACTCAAGTGTTAAAAGAGTTAAAAGACCAATAGTTCATACCCTCTTATCTACAAAAAGCCTTCTTTCTTCTCCCTAGATGCTTACAAATATATCATCTCCTTCGAAATCGAACTCCAGGATATCATTAAATCCATCCGGCAAACCCGAACCCATCCCCTTTCCAGTCCCATCACCACCATCCTCATCCCCAGCCTTACTCTCTCCGCCACAACCCCCCTTCTTATCATCCATACTCCACTCCCTCATCATGGCCACATTAGTCCCTCCACATCCCACCCCTCTCCCCATTATCTTCGTACAATTCCACCCCACGGCTTTCTTCACCCTCTTCTTCCTCTCATTCCCATTTCCAATCCCACCCGAAACTCCAGTCTTTTCCGCATTAACCTCCTCGACCACATTCTCCTCCCCCTCATCGTCATCTGATATCTCCACCACAACAGTCTCGCTCACGCTCTCACCACCACCCCTATCCGTCACATTAGAATACCCGAAATTACACTTGTAACCCTCCACCCTATCCACCTTCACCAAACAATCCGGTGGCGGCGGCGAAATCTCCGCAGCATGAAACGCCCTAGAACAATTCTGACACCTCAAACAACACTCTTTATACATTCCATCATATTCATACACATAGTAACAGTACGGACAAGCAGTCCAAAACGTCCTGACATCGTCACAGACATAGGACCCACTATCACAATCCTTACCATTGTCATACTGGATCTTCTTTTTGGAGTCGGATAAAACGCCCCAAGCATCGAAAACAAGCTGAAGGGCATTTCGGGTGAAAGGGTACATGTTCTTCGAAGGGTTTAAGACATGTACTAATTTAGCAAACTGCCGACGTAGAAGAGATGGGTGGTCGACTTGTTTTTCCTGTTTCGGCTTGTCGTCCTGTTCTAGGGTTCGGAGGATGGAGTACCAGTCTACGCGGCCGTCGGGTAGGCGGCGCTTGGCAGCGAGGAGGACGCCGGAGATGGCGAGTAGTTGGATGGGAGAAGGATGGTCAGGTTTTGAGTTGAGGGCATTGAGCGCGTGAATGCGGCAGGTCCTGTAGTCGCGGATGCTAAGAAAGTAGGAAGCACGCGCCACAAGATTACTGAATTCCTCGTCCTCCATGAGAGTGAGAAAGTGGGGAGTGTGAGCTTTTGGTGGTTTGGATTCTTGGGAGCGAAAATGGCAAAAAGAAAGAGAGAGATCTGGGATTTTATGGAAACGTGATGAGGGGTAATTTTGGAAATTGAATTTCAGTTTTGCAGACACAATATTTGAAAATGCTCATGTTGCTTGCCCTTCTCTCTCTCTGCCAATTATTTCATGCACTTCAAGATACAAAGTTTTGTTGTTTACAATTTTTTAAAAGCGTAATTTCTGGAAAGAATATTTGCCAATTGATTTCGTACCTTTTCAGAATTAGAAGATATGTTAATTTGTTTTAGTAGTTTTTTTTTTTTTTTGCTTTTGTTTGTTTTTAGGTTCTTATTTTTACTTGGTGAGATACAATCTCGACAATTATATGAAATTTTTCTAAATTTGGGCATTTGGAGATATCTTTTTTGATATGATATTATATACCCATCTCCCTTCAAGCTATGATTATGTTATTTCTGCATTTTCTATTAAGATAATATCAAAATCATTGCCTTTTATGTGATTTTTTTTATTTTACATTTGAAGATTTAAGTTGATCAATATCATAAATGATCAAAGTTGTACTTGCCATATTTATTATCGTATTTTTAACTTGTACACTATGACCAAGAATCTTTGTCATATTGAATTATGAATATAGTAAATATAAAAAGTTTATAATCAATAGCATATAACATTTAAAAAATTCAAAATTTATGAGTAAATTTTGATAAATGAAAATTTCATTGATTATTATTTTGAAATTTCAATTTTCATGTATAAAATTGAAAAAGCATACGAAATCAGGGTTTTATATAGTGATTTTGACATTATTTTCTTTTTTCTTATGTGAAATTATTTTAAAAGAATATATGGTAATTAATTTGTTACATTTCAGTTGTACCTTCTCTATATTAAAGGAGATGGTTTAATTGTTTTATTAGCTTTTTGAACATATTTTTCTTATTTATATAAAATTTATATTAAGTTATTACTTACTAATCGTAAATTACATGATTATATTATAACTTGAGTACGTGAAAAATGTTTTTTTCTATCTATATCTACATTATTTAAAAGCAAGAGCACCTTTTGGTACTTTTTTCAATATGACCAAATTATCCTAAAATTATTAGTTATTTAATTTTGAATTTTACCAAAGGGCCCCTCAATGCTTAATAATTCTTAATAAATCTTAAATAGATTAAGGTTATTACGGTAAAAATTTTATATTCCAAAATGGTTTCTTTCTACAATTAAAGTTCTAACCAAAACATCCTAGACCAAAATAATAATCCCCTATTACAACTCTAACTTCCGTAGTTGATCCTTTTTCTATTACCAAATAATTTGAATCTCTTTTTATTTTATATACCTTTAGCATTCTCTCTCTCTATCTTTCTTAACGAGGCAGGTGTTGATAAATGTGATACTTCTTTTTTTTTTTTTTTAGTCTAACTATATTACAATTTGAGGGAGGGGTTTAAATCCTAGTCGTTCCAATAAGAGAATAGTAGTAATGCTATTAGGTTACAACAATCTCAATAAATAATTAAATTAGATACTTTATTATTAAGATTTTTTTTATAAATGATGTAAGGTTATAGCTCAATCGATGAAGCCACGAAGGGCTATGTTATTGTTAACGCCAAAGGTTGTAGGTTCCTCTTGCTATTTTATGTGCCTTCATTAGGTGGGGTATAGAATTCACTGAAATGTTGCTTCTAGCCATTGTGATAACAGAATGTGCTAACAAATTATGCTAAAATATTGATGATGAATTTTGGGAGGATGGTTGAGGTTGGATGCAACCTTTACATATTAACAATGTAAGCTACCAACAATATGTAATTGTTATTTACCAAGGGAAATGTTCAAAATTACATTACGGTTTTAAAATTAATGTATCTTTTTATATGATATTTATATATTCCTTGCACTTCAAGATATGAAGGTTTTTTTTTTTTCAAAAAGAAAATCGAGTTGGAAAAAAAAAAACAAGAAAATCGTTATTTGTAGTTATCTTAATAGTTACTTGCAAGTATTTAGAAAGAATGTATGACAATTCATTTTGTTAGATTTTAGTTATATTATTTTCTAAACTACAACAGATGATTTATAATCGTTCATGGTGTTTTTTCAATAGATAGATTTAACATATATAATTTAGGTACCACATATTTTTATTATTAATTGTGATGATAATCTTGGAAATAACATGACGTTTTTATAAATTAGAGAATATGAAAAGATCATTTTTATATGACATTATATCTTCCTTGCACTTCAACATATGGAATCCATTACGTATCATACTGAAAAGGAATATATATATATATATATATATATATATATATATACGGTAATTCAATTTATTAATTTTTAGTTGTATCTTCTGAATTAGAGAATATGATTTAATTATTCCTCACATTTGTTTTAATAGATGGATTTTTTATATTTATACATAATGTCAAGAAAAGATCTCTTTTTACATGATATTGTATATACCTTAGATTCAAATGAAGGTTATCGGATAAATTCTAAATAATAATTTTCTGAAATCTACTTTCACAAGGGGTAATGGTAAGGATACTTTATCTAAAGTATATAAGGTACAAGTTTAATGATATCTTATACTTAACTTATAATAAAAATTAAATAATATTAATAAATAAATAGTCATGTTTTTTCTCTTTATTAAAGAAACAACAACAAAAGTCTAGCTCACAATATAATATTAAAAGTTAATACTATATGCTACTTATGTTTACTATTTAATCCATCTCTTCTCTTCTTCTTCTTCTTAGATTCGGATTCTTTCCATTTAGTTTTCCCTCAATTTCCCTCGGTTTACAAATCAATAATTGAGATTACTTAAATTTTTTAAATGTTATATGATGTCACCATATTCTTTATAATCTCAAGCATCGTTACATATAATAACATCTCAAGTGAGTAAATTATGGGAAATTGAGAAAAGCAAATTGTGAAGATCCATTTCCTTTTTTCTTTTTTGGGTTAAAAACCTTTCTCTTCTTTTACAATCTTTTTTTTTTTCTTTTTCCCCCCTTTCTCTTTTACTAACTCTAGTATAGTAAGATCTTAAAATTATCTTATTTTTCAACTTGTGAGCCCCTAAATTGTATTTAGGATAACTGTACTCGAATTTAAGGTCTTTAGGAAAAACTTATCCGATTAAATCTAAACTTTAAAATTATGTTAAAAAACTTAATTGAAGTGATCTAGTGAAGTTAGATATTAAAAATAATAACCTAAAACTCTAATTTTAGCTTTAAAAGTGAAATTATTCAATATAGTACAAAACTCATCGAAACCCCCTAAAATCAAGCCTAAAATGCAGTACGACATTAGAGATAAATTATTTAAACTGTAAAACAAAATAATATAGTGTAATATACTATATAAATATACATGTATTTTTATGAATATATCTAATATATATAATAATTATACCTATAAATTAACTTAAAAAATGAAAATTATATTAAATAAGCGATAAATTCACAAAATTAATTAGAAAATATATCTTAAAATTAAAAGACATGATAGAAACATAATTATATGAGTATAATTACACATAACATGTATCACATATATAGGATATATACTATATTAGTTAATGTACTAAATATTAATATAATATACATAAAATATTAACAATCAACCTAAAAAAATCAACTAAAACTTATCCAAATTGCAAACCAAAACTAGGAAATTACTAGACCTCAACTACAACAGTAAATTAGGCCAGGATAAGATGATTCAAAAGTTGAATCTATAAGAACAAGCAACCTCATCCTAACTAAAAAAAGGAAAAAAAAACAGGGAAAATTTCTTTTTTGCCAACAAACCTTCTTATAAATTGCCATAGACTTTAAATACTCCTCATTTAGCATTTTGGAGACTAAGATAATAGAAGAAAAAATTTGAAAAAAAAAGGGGGAATTTTCGAAAAATAAGAAGAAAACAGGAAAACCTACTAACCTACCTTAATTCCTAACCCTAACAACCACTTGACAGCTACACCACTTTCCATCACCAGTCCACCCCACACCAAGGCCTTCCGACAACCCCTTGCCGGCCAATGACCACTAGAACTCCAGTAAACAATCAATTTCTATTTCTGCCTTATTTTTCTTATATTTTTTAAAAATACTAAACTAATTTAGAAAATTAGGAAAAAATTTATTTTGTAGATTATTTTTAGAATAATTTCATGTTATAATTTTTTTTTATAAAATTATGAATATTTTATATACTTACTTAATAAATTCACCGTTCATCCAAATTTTCAAATCTAAAATAAATATGTTAAATGATGTTGTTGTTTTCAACTCAAAATTTTTCTATAGAATACATATTATATCTACTTAATTGTTATGTAGACCAATTTTGATTTCATACGTGTTTAGTATTTATTTTCTTTTTTTATCATAAAAATTGCTAAAAATAGGACAATTTAAGAAACAAATTGATTTTAGGGGAAATAATTGATGAAATTGGGATCCAATTAATTCTGGATGTTCATAATGACATCAAGACAAGATGGAATTAATATGTTGTAAAAACCATATTATTTGCTTAATTAATCACAAATTGGGACAAAAACGTAATTATACATATATAAGTGATAAATTCAATAGCATGAAACCACTCACTGACTAAATTCCCTATATTTTTTTGAGTTTATAAAAATTTTCGTGGAATTAATTGGTGATCCTAGCTATTTATTATGAATTTTCATAGTCAAATTGTTTAATTTGCTAACCGGAGCATATTTTTAACAATACAAGGCTAAATTAGGATAAATATTTAAATAAAACCTATACATATCTATATTGGTCAAATCTGGTTAGAGTGAGTTTCCATCATATTTTATGATAATTACATGACTTAGGTTACGATATATGCATGTTAAAACTAGATATTACATGTATTACTAAGTTATAATAGAAATTACATAAAATATAGCCTATTTATACATAATATGATAATGCTTGTTATAAGAGCATATGTATATATATATATATATATATGTATGTATGTATATATATAATAGAAACTAAAAATTGTTACACCTCGAAATCATAGAATCGCAACAGTCTCATCGTGTAAACTATTTTATAATAGAAACTGGTCTCACGGTACCTACCATAGACATGATCTACACAAGGCGTCGACGACTCCTCGCTTTAAAGTAAACAGTTTAATTAAGAGTTTAGCTAAAATTACAATAATTATCAAGAATTTTAGATCAACATACATAATTATATGTATATTTCACAGAACTTCTCAAGAAATTCTACATTAATATAACAGTCCACTAAATTACATAATAACTATCAATCTTTCATTCTTAAGCTATTAAGGAGACTCTAGCTGTACATCCATCATTAGGAAAATTGATCATCATACTCCAAGCTTCAAAAAAACTAACCTCTAGATAGTTGTAAGGTAGCATAATATTAAAAGTATTCAGAAATCAAGACCTGCAAAAAGATCTATACGGGTATGAGCAACTATAACTCAATAAGTTGAATTGAAGACTCATGAATATATATAAACACAAATAAGATTATGAAGCAATTATTTTCATGTAATGCAACGAGCAAATATCATCATGCAACGAGCAAATGTCATCACCAATGCAGTCCGGTCCATTAGGAAATTAAAGAAATTTCACCCGCTCTAATTCGGATTGAGGAGTTTTCATGTTATGCAACAGCTCATAACCAAACCTAGGTTTGTGCCATGGAGACACTGCTCCTACTAAAACTATCCTTCAAATCAATACCCTTATCCTCACCGCAACCTCCTCTCCTGTTACTTAGTTCGACTAAGTATGAGGAAAAAATCAATTTATTATTCAGCGCTATCTTTATCGAAAGTATTGGTATTTGGTTAAAGAATCCTAATAATCCCTTAAAGGGTTGCAATGCATGACTATCTAAACCATTAGAGTTGAATAAAATTAAATTTCATTTAGAGTGTTCAAACAATTTCACACCAATCTAGTTATAACACAAAATCAATCACAACACGAATTTCAACACGAATTCAAATATTCAAACACATGCATAAATTACTTACAATCACAATGATACACAATCTTAAGTTTCTGAGTACCATAAAATAGTACTCCAATACAATAAGTAATAACCCAACTTACTTAGAATTCCTAGTTGCCCAATCACTTAATTGCAAATCAGTTCGTCTCCGGGTTTCTCATAATACAAATACGTCTTTTAAGTACTTATACTTTGATAATTTATATTCTTAGTTATAATTTAACTCATTTCTCTATGTATACCTATTATTTACTAATGATTCATTTTACTTTATTTCAGGGTTCGGTTTCTAAATTAAATTCCAGTTTTGATTCTACATTGTTTCTGATTACGAGAAATCCTAAATATGCTCAAATCCTAGTATGAAATTAATCACATTAAGCTCGAGTAGTCTAATATCATATTGGGTCTTAATTTAGTGCTCTAAACTATTCGGTACACTCTAATCCTAAATAGGGTACCGGATTTACTCTCGATGTGAGAAAATCTTATATTATTTATATAATTACCTAAAATTAAATTTTGTTGTAGATTTAGTATATATTGATTTTTATTATTATATTATCTAAATAAACATAATTTTTCATATTTATTAAATTTCCAATTCCATATATTCCTAATTTCCTACAATCATTACATAATTCCTATATTAATTACACTTAACACTCTAAAGGCTGGGATTAGATTTCCACATAAAATATTAACATCTCTAAACATCTAATTACCATCTAAATCAATAGTTAATTACCTAATAAACCCAAAATTACCAAATTAACCCAAAATTATTTTCCATCATTTTAAGGCTAAAAATTTACTTTAAAATTTCAAAAATTAAATTTAAAAAAAATAGCTTCATAGCACTGTTCTATATCACTTAAGCATTCTATAGAAAAAAAATATTTGAGCTCCAAACTACACTCCTAAATCTATTTATTTTTAATTTTAATCATGTCGGTTTTGCTTAATTTCTTAAGAACTCTATATTTTCAGATGTGATTGAACTTAATCATTATTTTCCCCTAAATCTACATACAATAAAACCTTAGAATAATAAATTTTATAATTTTCTAGGTAAAATAAATAATTTTAAGAAATTATACAAAATCGAGCAGATATGAGACTCACCCAGTCCGATGGCTTTTGAGCTTCCAACATCGATCTAAGTATGTCGGCCGGTCTAAACGGTGGGTCTAGAGTCAGGTGGTGGTGGTGGGGGCTCGGTTCCAGGTGGTGGTGGTATGTGGGTTCGGTTCACTAGTCCCTACTGTATATATTTGCTTAATAATTTCCTAAACCCTAATTTTCCTCCTCAAATATCGGTGTTCTCTATTTTTTCTAACTTATAACTGTCCAAATGAGTTCTATAATTTTTCTTCCTATTTATAGAGCTTTGTAGTAATTATTATTTATTTAATTGCACAAGACATTGCTCAAATCCCTTAAATTTTACCTTTTGTGTTGCTTATTTTTTATTGGTTAATTTTTCTTCTTCACTTCCTGACCTGCTACGACCAAATCCAAGTCATTCCCTATTCCTCTGATTTTTTTCTTAATTCATTAATAATTTTATTTAATTATTTAATAAGTTTCTAACTAATTTAAGTAATTTCACGTATTTTTATTTACACATAAATACATGTGAGGTACATATAAACATTACTAATTATTATTTAGGTCATTCTATGATTTTTAGTATACATATAATCTATCTCTAACAATTTATTAGTTATTATATTACACTTTTCGCTTTTTCGATAATTAACAAGTATTATACTTAAAATTCAAAAATTTTATAATCTCTTATTTTATTACTTATTTTCTTAAATTCAAGTTTACGAGGTCAATTTTACTAATATTTCTATCTATAGTTTATAATTTAGGTTTGATCAAATCTTTTAACCGATCGTCCTAAACTTTATGTACTAAATTCAATTCTACAATCACTTAGCTTAACTTCAAGGTTTACAAAAATATCCTATAAAAGTCATCTCTTAAGATAGAATTCGTATTATGTATTGTCAAATTTATACAAACCCAATGATACCACTTTTACTAAGATTAGATAATCATAGATAATAAAACCAATATTTCTATAATATTTTGAAAATTTACGTACTATGATAACCATATCATAATTGAAACATAACTTGACTGATTAAAAATATATTTCAGTACGATCACAACGATATATTATAAATAATAATATAACTAGGTATATTAATAACACTCACTAACTTAATATAACTTATATAATAAAACTCTAATAAATACATATTTAGTAAAAAGGAATATAGGGGGATTTAAATCTTCGGCTCCGCAAAATAATGTTCCTCTAAAATGGAGTAAAAATGAAGGAAATTTTTCTAAATTTACGTTTTAACCTAGCCATCATAAAATGTGTGATTATTTATACAGAAATTTTCATTTGAAATAAATAAAAATTACGCAAATACTAATTATACTAAATTTATTACATAAATACCAAGGCAAAATTGTATGTAGTAAACAAAATTTTTTACTTTTATATTAATAATACATTTATTAAATGCGATATCAATGCATGTCAATGTATATCAACACAAATAGACCATGGCATTGTCTTTATCATGTATTCAACACAAATAATAAATAAGTTAATAAAATTGTATTAATTAAATGCAATATAAGGACCATACAAGAAACATGTTATCGTATCTTAAAAGATACAAGATATTTGTTAATATAATTATTACATTTTAAAATACAATTTAGTTTAGGATTTAGGTAATTTTTTATCTAATTCATATTTATGTAATTTTTTTTTAAAGATCGATAAACACATATTGCATCCAATAATTGTAGGTTTAGAAATTATTAAAAATGAATTTTCTATACATTCATTCCTTTTATTTTCCTTAGTTTTTCAAATAATGGAAGCAAATAAATTTCTCCTTTCAATTCCTTTATCTCTTCTTCATTTTCCCCTGATTCTTTCCTCCTTACCAAAGATAGTGTCCTCTAGCTCAAGTTCGGGATGCCCAAGTTGCTCCAAGGAACGCAGGGATATAACAAGTGGGCAACAAGATTATCCCTTTAGGACCAACCAACTACAATAAGCTTGCGACTTCATCTCCAATTTGTTTCCTCTCCTTTCTTCCATTCTATCCAACCATAGTGACAAAGATTCGCCATTATTCATTCATTGGACGCTCAGCTACAAATATTTCGCAATCTCTTCAAATTGCAAATTTCCACCATCCTTAACCAGATGAGAAGACACAGCACAAGCGTAGTAGATTCCTCTGCATCCTTCTTACTTTTAGAAATATTTTTCCAAGTTTTCATCATACTATTTATTTTAAAGTAATTATAATCTTATCTTATTAAATTAATTATTTTAAACCTATCAAAATTGATACATGTTAACTCTTAGTGAATTTTTTTAAATGGAGATAATGGAAGATAGAAAATAAAAATTTACCAATTCACTTTACCTATCTCATATTTGTAAGATGTGATGTAAGTATTTATACCTATGTGACAAACATTCAATTACACTAATATCGCATTTTTAAAATAATACATAAGTTTAAGATATATCATAGATATATTTACTTATGTCGTATTTTAGAAATTCGACATACCTATAACTACCATAATGTCGTATTTGCTATGCAACATAGTTACGATAGACAAAATATTAAATCACGTTTAAGAAACACAACTCTTTTGTTATTACCAACATCATATTTTTTAAATATGATATAAGGTTTGTATTTATGTTATATTTTTCATCTAATTCATATTTATGTAATTTAAAAAAAAAAATAGTAAACATATGCTTCACCCCTCTTTTTCTTGTCTAAAGCACACTTATTCCTCTTGACTTCCATACAATTACAACCAATATGTTTGAGATAAAAGAAAATGAAGGGAATGAATGAGAAAAAAAAAAAAAGAAAATGGGAGGAAAAATTTTATAATTCCACCACTTGGAATAAGAAGGAAAGTTCGAGGGATGGAAAATGAACAAAAAAGTTTTCTTTTGTCCAATATAAAAAACTTTGATTCAATATCACGATTTATATATCAACTTTGTTACTTTTTATAATTATACATCTAAAATTTTAATTTATCTAATTATATATCAAATTGAAAATTTAGTTATCAATCTATACCTCAATTAACTATAATTTATATTATCAGTTCATTCGATACAACTAGGTAGTGAGATAACTACTCACAACTTTAAGAGACTTGCTCAACCTCCCATAGATTACTACTAGCCATCCCTTAAGAAACTACAAATCGCAACTCACTTCAAAAATGTATCTCGTATAACATACTAATAACCGTTAGTAATCATTTACAACCCTATAAGAGTTACATGACTCCCTCGTAGTCATAAACAACTATCCTTTTAACAAATCATACTAACTAGATTAATGATATGAATTAAAAATAATCAAAATATAAACCGTAACAAGTTAAAGCTTGAGATATATAATTACAAAAAGTTACTATAACATTACTTATATAATTACAAAAAGGTACCGTAACATTACTCCTAAAACCTTTTCCTCCCAAATTGGAGAAAAATAAGGAATGAGGAGAATTTTCTATAAAGACCCATTCGCCCTTCTATTTACATGCCTCCATTATTTTTTATAAGCATATTAGTAAATTTATACTACATCAAATTTTACCTTTATTAATAATTAATATTCCTTTTATTTTCCTTCCCTTCCTTTTCCTTATCCAAACACAATGGAAAAAATCATATACCCCCAAAATTCCTCCTCCCCCGCCCGCCCGTCCGCCCAATGTACCCTTTCTTCTCACTTTCTTTCTTCCCCTATTCCTTGCCTCCTCATACCAAACATAAATGTGAGTTCGTGGATGAACCAAACCATACAAATAAGAGAGACATGGAATCCAAGTGCTTGCAGGAAAACTATTTGGAAAGTGAAAGAGACGCCGGACACCTTACGAGCAGATGCTGATACTGTTTTGGCATTTTACCGGATTGTTTTCGCTTCAGAAAAATGGAGGATGAGAAAAATAAAATAAAATAAAATAAAAACACATTGCTCTAGGAATGATCGGCTGAAGTTACAATTCCCAGCCTTCATTGCAGAAAAGTACCGGTTTAAGAAATGTTAGACCATGACACCATGAAAATGTTCAGATTAAATAGAAACACCTACGCTCATCCACATTTATCTACATAGATATATTTAAACCATTTATATGCGGAGTTTCCATACAAGCATGGATGTAAAGAAAAAGCTAAAGAGAATCCTATTTTCCTTTTCTATCCTCTGCAGGGAGATTAAGACCCATAAGCCCAAGCAAATTAGATGCTGGACCGGGAAGACCTTCCTGCGAAGAAAATGAGTCCAGGAAGCTCTTGACAAGATTCACATCTACATCAACTGGAGTAAAATCCTCGTCCATGTCTTCCGTGCCTCTTGACGTTCCCTGACATTCAGTCAGATGGTTTGGTTGGTAACTAGAGGGAAAAGAATAGACAATGCAAGACATAACAGCCATAGAAAGATGATACACATTGTTTGGCCAAAAATAGTGGCATCCAACCACGTCTCTAGATGTAATCTGACAAGGCCTGCCAGCAGCTTATGTGACTTTCATCCGTGTTTGCAAGAACATGTTAAGATGTTACAAACACTAATCACTTTTAAAGCTAAGTGGCTGTGGTGGAAGAAATGGCAGCAGCTGGTTACTGGTAGTGGTAGTTAACAACAGTTGAGAATACCAATCATATAATAAGGAAAATGATTTCGCCTTCTAGAAAACAGAAATCATTTCCTTAATTTTCCATTTCTCCATGATAATTAATAACAACCAGCTATCAGCTACCACCTTAGCCTTCCACCCACTGTCCAGCAAAAGCAACAAGTAGTTGCAATCTCAAGAATACAACGATTATATTTGAAAAATTTTAAGGATTTATTATAACAAATATTAAAAATGCTTGAAGAAACATTCTCCATGAGATAAACATGCCCTAGTGATAAAAAAAAAATTAAATAAATGAACTGCAAGCAATAATGAATCTAATAGTGATTGCATGCAATAATGCGTGACTTAAAATATGCTAACACTGCATCTTGTCCAACAGACCAGAGGCAATTGTTTCATCATGGAGAGAAGTAATTCCTGCAATTTCCAAGTGAGGTGGAAGCCTACAGCTGCATCTGATAATGCATGACTTAAAATATGCTCAAACTGCATCTTGTCCAATGCGAAGGTCAAATGCATGAACCTAATAGTGATTGCATTAAATCTTGAAGAACACATGATTACCTCATCTGTCCTGGAAGTTTGTTCATTTGCACAGACAAAACTTCTACTAATTGTAGAGGGTTTTAGCTCCTGTCTTAGAGCATCTTCATAAGAATGCATAAAACTGTCTTCCCTATTTTCACCATCACTCTCATCTTCCGATTCATCTATGCATCAAAGCGCCAATAATGAAGTCAGATGCACAATCAGAAAACATCATAGAAAACCAAACTAGAGTGTGAATACAAGTACAAAAGTAACCAACCGTGGCCCCTCAAGATGGAAGGCAATAACATTATAAAGAACAGTGTCCATAAATATAATTTATAAAACATCAACCACAAACTTTTCTTTAGGAGAATCTTCAGTAAAAGCAGGTAAATTCTAACCATTATCAATGGTGAACTTGATTTCATGTAAAAGTATCACAAGTTTGTCATAGATAAAAGAGCAGAGTCAATGGTTTTCCATCACAATTTCATTTTATGAAAGATGGTTTCAACAAAATATCTGGCCTCACATGACAGCTTCCAAATTTATTTTTTCTTTTTATAATTAACAAGTGCTTCCAGATAATATTGTCTCAACAATATATCAATTGACAAAAGCATGCATTAATTTGATTATGATAAGAGCTTAGACCTGATAGAAGATGTAGAGGATAGCAATAGTGGCAGAAGGTGGCAACAATACAGTTACTGGCTATGGATTTTTGGCTATGGTATTGGTAAGCTAACACCCGCTTTGGTGGCAACAGTGGCAAAAGTTACATCAATGGCTGTCAAGTGATAGTAGTGCAGCAATACTAATATATGACAATGGTTGATCTCACATGAAGATAATGTTAGTGACATTGCATCAGATATGGAAATTGACGATCTTATTGGTAAGATCGGCAATATATATCTTGATGAGAGGCAGCCAATTGTTGGAGAAAGAGGATCGGCACTGGGCAAGGCTGGCCCAAGCACAAAGGTCAAGTTCCGTGATCCAGCATGACCACCAGGATGGGGTAGGCACAATGGGCCAATGGACTAAGCACACCACGCACAAGTTGCCAGCACAAACTGCCTGGCCAGCATGGCTATTGTTTTTTCTTCTTTTCTATTAATCAATGCCAAAAGTGGACCATCATGTTGATGCTCTTATCAAACAAGTGGACAAAACCCCTAAACCCATTTTATTTCCAACAGCCCAGAACCCTCAAAGTTTACTTTCTCCTCTAAAGCGATGCCTCCTTCCACCATAATAATCCAAAAACCACTTTAATTGACTATCAAATAATCCTAGTCTTATCTTTTATTCTTTTTTCTTTTCCCAGAGTTGTAATAAGCAAAGCTTAGCTCCATTAGTCATGGTAAAGCAGAGGAAATTGTAACCCCCACTTATATATGTGGTGGTAACAAAGACTGTAGTAGCATTCATTCAATAATCAAAGAATTTCAAATGCACATGTGGCACCATGGGCTTTAGATGGTGGCAGTGGCACAGTGTGTTCCCAAATTTCAGAAGCCATTGACTTATTGAGAGCTGCCACATCAAATTCGTTATTGACCTCTGCCCATATACCTTATTGGAAGGAGCACATGATTAGAAATGTCTTGCATCTAACTATGGAATCTTTAATTTCTTAGTAGAGACCAATGACACAGGAGAAGTTAAATTTTTATCTTTCATCGAAAAATGTAGAAGCAGTGTTATTTAAGTGAAATAAGCGTGCAACAAAAAATAATCAGTAACTTTGAGGACTTACCAAAGTCCATGTCCGAGGAGGAGGATTCATCAGACTCAGCATCTTTGTGCGGGTCCTCAGATCCTTGGCCTCTCATCACAGACTCCATGTCCTTGATAAAACTGTCTACATTGATGTCCACCTCTTTCTCATCCCTTTCAATATAAGGAAAACATTCATTATATGCTGAATCAGATTACATATTCTGCAAACATCTTAACGACAAACATAGACGAATGCCAATAGGACAGAACATAGGAACTATGGAAAATATGCAGAACAATAAATGGTAAAGCAGCCTTAACAGGTGCCTCCAAAAGGATACTTTATTGTATTCCAAACAATAAACAGTTGAATTTTGGAAACACCCCCAACCAATCTCCTTCAAGTTTGACAATGTGCTGCAGCCATCTAACAAATTTATTCTAATAGTAAGTGACTAAATATCCATGCAAGATCAACACAATAACCAGATCCAGTTTCCACTAATTAAGACACAACCCCCAACCCCTCCCCTAAAAGGGAGGAAAAAATAAAAGAAGAAGCATTCTGGATAAGCCAACATTAAGATAGTAATGAAGTGTATGGCAGATTGGTCCATTTTAAGTGAGGCAACTAACCTGATTTCAGGAACTTCAGCTCCTTTATAGCTAGACATTTTCTGGACAAATGCCTGCATGGTTTTTGCTATATCACCAAGATCATAATTATCATTGTTTGAACAGGAAGGTCCAGTATCGGATGTCTCCTTTGAGTTGTGTTTCTTCTTATGTTTTGCATTGTAAGTATCCATCTCCTTTTGCCTCTCCAGGAGTGCAGAGTTTAATTCGTCCTCACCACTGTACAGCCAGGAATTATCATCAGAAGGAGGGACCTCCTGACCAGAGAAATCATCCACAGAGTGTGGCAAGGCCAGAATCTCATCTATTCTCCTCACTGGTGCATTTAGCATATCACTGTCATAAAGATGTGTATTATTAGTACTTGCTGATTGTACCTGATTACTTCATAATGAAATTTATGGTGCCAGAATGAAAACAAAGCTAAAGTTAATAGCAGATGGAGGGAGGGAAAAACACACATACACACAAAAACAAAACTTTGTCATTTGGCGGGACAGCAGTGTCAGACCAAGACTACAATCGTTCCATGTTAATGTTAAAAATAAGAAGAAACAAGTCTCTAAAAGACATAAAATCCTAATGACTCATGCTAAAGGTGTCAAAAGGATGATTATAGGAAGAGCCGTACTCTTAATAAAAGAGCATTTAGTCAAATAAAATCTAGTACGTCCATCTAAGAAAGTACTTCCATTGAGAAAATGAAATATCTTGCACAAATTAACCACAAATCTCATGGAAGATAAATACATCGTACAAGAAATGTGAGCTCCATTGATCTGATGCATTGAGGTTAGGATGCACTAGGAATTAACAAAGCCAACCATTTTCAAAATGCATTGTGTTGATTTCTATTTTGAGTTAATGTAAAATTCAACTCAACACCATCAATAACATGTACCCAATAGAAGCATCACAGCTGATGGCAAAAATGCCAAACAATTTATGCTACAAAGAAACACCTAAGTATGATCAGAACCATTCGTTTCCCCTCCAATACCCAGAAAAAATATATTAAAATAAATAACAATCTTTTAATCACCTTGCTTTCATAAACAAAGAACTGTTCCTATAGTACTTCTCTGCCTTCTCCGTCAAGTTCTTGTACTCTTTCGACCCGGGAATCAATCCTTGGAAATATCCACTCCTTTCCAGACTCTCTCTATACTTCTCCCAAGTACTTCCTTTCCCTTCGACACCCTCCCTTCTCCTCATTTGATACATCATCTCAAACCCCACACTTATCTTCATCCCCAATTCAGCCTCCAAATAAGCATCCTTCCCCTCCTCTATTCTTGGCATCGGGTAACATTTCGGTGCCTGAAATTTCTGCTGCATTAACTGGGCGTACATTGCCCTAGACATTGCCACCGAAACACAAACAATTCCATCTCTTTCCATTTTCATGCCCCCCAAAAACCTCTCCATCTTTGCCGCAAACTTCATAGATTCGACATCCCTATCATAGAACCCATCCACCGCGAGGGAAATCAAGCAAGGCTCGTGCTTCAACACCTGCGCAGCGGATACTGGAACCCTAACCCTAACCCTATGCATATTTCGAACTGCTTTTTCCGGATAATCCTTAATCCGGCTCTTCACGGCGGTCTGCACCGCATCGTCAGCACGCGAAACGGACCCGTTTTCAATAACAAATTTCAATGAATCGGCGAGTGACGGAGCAGGGAGCTTGGACTTGGGGACTATGTGGAGGTCACCACGACGGAGGAAGACGCGATTAAGGCTGGTGTCGGGGTTGAGCCAGCGAGGGAGGTGGAAGGCGGCTTCGATGAGTAAGAACTCGCCGTCGGAATCCCAGACGCGAATGGAGAGGTCAGGAAAGGTGCGAGAGATGTGGAAGAGGAGGAAGACGACGAACCACTCATCATCGAGGTTGTCGCCGTAGCGGAGATGGCCGTGGAGGTGGGGCGGGAGAGGGGAGAGTGAACAGGGGCAAGTGGAAGAGGAGGAGGTGGAGGCACAGAGAGAGAGAGTGAAGGGTTGGTGTTGCCAAATGTAGGAGGAAGTGAAGGGAGAGATGGAGGAGAGGATTTGGAGGTGGAACGACTGGAGAGAGGAAGAGAGTGAGGAAGGAGAAGGAGAGGGGGAGAGAGAGAAGTCGGGGAATATGGAGTAGAAGACGACGTCTTCGGGAAGACGATTAGGGTTTTCCGAGAATACGGAGGTGAAGTCCTCCATTGAAGGGCGGTGGAGAGACGGAAAGAGAGAAAGAAGCGCCAACGGTCTGTTTCTTTTACCCTCTTCAGTCCGCAGAGTTCAGCCTAGAAGGTTATAGAAATGGGGCGCGGCTATTTTGGCAGCTCAAATTATCTATAGCAGTTGTATGCACGCTGTTGTAGCATTGGAAATGTCCGATTCTCAACCATAAATCGAAATTAGACCTAGGAAACGGTCGGATCAAACCTCCAAACCATAAGATATTCAGTTCGGATTTGTGAGCCATAAGCCACAATCATAGCCTAATTTGCTAGGTTTGGTAGGTCAATGCAGTTTAATGTTTGGATACATGGGTTTGGTGATTAAAGTAAAAAAAAAAATTAAATAAATTAAATGTAAATATTTACTTAAATTAAAATATAAAATAAAATAAAAAATATATTATTACTTATATTTATAACTTGATATAAAGACCAAATAATATATATAAATTTATAAAAAAATTATTAAAACCTTTATATTTTAATTTTGATAAAAATAAATAGTTATAATATAAAATATGTTACTACCAAAGGAGTTTTAGATATAAAATATCACGAGTTTTATAAAATTTTACTTAACTTTTGAAAAAGCGATTACTTTTATGAATTAATATATTTTAGGATTTATAAAAGTACAATTGTGTTCATAATTTAATACTATTAAAAGTTATAAAAAATATATCTATATTATAATAAAATAATAAGTATATTTAGATATTAGATAGATACTGTAATTTTTACAATATTAGTTTCGCTCCCACATAGATTCTATTATTTTTAAAATTTTTGTTTGAAATAATAAAAGAACACAATGAGCAATACCCATCACAAGTGTAGTCGCACATTAATGATAATGGCAAACTTTCCTTGTGTTGCATATAAAAAGAAGTTTTTCACTTAATTCGCTAATTATAGAAATACAGTAATAATTATGCATTATTGAAAGTGTAAATTATTAATATTGTGCCCAGTAATTAATAAGATGAAATAATCAAAATTTTAAATTTTTATGACTTATTAATAATTTTTTCTTTCAAATTAAAAATAAAGATAAAAGAATTTTTTCCTTAGTAAAAGTAAATTTAAAAAAAATGACTAGTTTACAGGTTAAGAACTAGGCTGATGCCGGTTCAAGGGGAACTCGGCCTAACAAGTCTAAGTTAAGTTTGACCCTACCCTTAGTCTAATCCATACCAAACCAACCTATTTGTTAACTAAACCAAAATTAATCTTCCTCTAACGGGCTTAAACCAACTAAAGATTTGTCGGTTCATGCAAGTGTAGACAATTTACGCTTCCCAATCATTTATACAAATAAGCTTGAATCGATTTTTTTTTCTTTTACAATTTATATATATATATATTTACGCGTATTATATATTTTATGTTAAGAAGTATAACACATGTTTATCAATCTTTAAATGAAATTATGTAAATACAAATCATATTAAAAAATTATATAAATACCATAAAAAAAATGGCATCTAGAAGATGTGATTTTGGTTCAATCGAAAAGTGTCACATAGTGGAATTGCAACAAAATTGTACCGTCACAAAATTGCATCTGCATGCAATTTGCAATGGTACACATTTGTCACAAAACCAATTATGACAAAACGAATATTGCATTTGATAAATGCGACATTCATATATTGTGGTAAAAACTTCATACTAACGTATATATTTATACATATTATTGTATATTCTAAATATTAACATAATATATATATTATACATATTATATTTATTATTTATATTAGCGTATTATATATATTATATATAACATACATATTAACATATATAATATAGTATATTTATATAATATATTTACATATTTTACATATATAAATATATATATTGTAAAAATAAAAACAAAATTATTAGAAATCCATTTTACAAGCCCAAAAAGCAACCTATAAATTGCTACACCTCATGAACCGCTCCAAAACTAACTCTAAATGTGCAAATTATGATTCAATGAAATGTTGAACCACTTGAGCCAGTTTGAACCCAACCCTAAGTCCACACGAGTGCGCTATTATCATTTTTTTTATAATATATATAAATTTAAAAAAAAAAAAAAATTTGTTCAAGAAAATTAATAGCAATAAATTAAGCAATTTATTGAAAAGTAGCGATATGATATAATCACTTTTTCAATATGTTTATTGGCATTATTTATTATAATTAAGAGTGATTTGTAGCTAAAAAGAAAACTTATTCACCTCTAAAGCCATTGATAGCTTTCTTTAAAGTTGTTAATATCTTTTTTTAATTGTTAATAGGATGACAACAATTATATTGTGTATTCTTTTGCTCTAAATTCTCTAAATTATTCTAAAAGGCCTTTCTCATATGCACCTAATTTGGAAAATGACTCAATTTATCTGAAACCCCTAATTATTTAAATTCTATTTAGACTCTCTTATAACTAGCAAGTAAACACCGGTGATGTGTATGCAAAAGGTAAATATTTAGATAATTAAATTTATAACATTTGAAAAAAAAAAGATATATGATTGCAATATGTTGTTATAAATATACTTTATTAAAATGCACTAAGAATACGTTAATAGTATATGATTGCAATATGTGGTGTAAATGCATTTTACTAAAATGCACAAAAAATATGTTAATTAATATAATAGAATGAGAGCGGTTAGGTCTGATAAAACTAACAAAATGGAGGTTTAGTTTGTTGATAATAAATTAGAAACTGTAATGGGAAGATGATTGTAAAGAGAGAGAAGAGATAGAGACATAGAGAAAGCTTGTCGAAGAGAGCAAAAATGAAGAGAGAGGTTGATGTGTAAGTCAATAGTTGCTCTTAGAAAAGTGAATAAAAAATAAGCAATTGTAGAAGTATGGTGTTTGTGGAGAGAGATAATAGAGAAATTAAAGGGAAGAGAAAGAAAAATTGTGAAGTTAGTAAGTATGCCCATGATATAAGTTTCTTGTAGTTGTGAAAAATATTTTAATATAGGTTTCTTCATGATATATATTAAATCATAAGACTAAATGGTAATTTTAAAAGGTAGCTGTTACGATAACCCTTGAGACTATAATAATATAAATGCTTGAATTTGCATCAATTGCACCTCCACCTTACATAAGCTTTTAAAAGTTATTCGAAAGTATAAAATTTCAAATTTCAACCTAACTATCGGTAAAGACATTACGTAACTAATAATTGAATACTTTATTTTATCTCTTTTTCTTAGTAGTTTAATTGAAGATGATATTTCTCATTTTCATAATTTTGTACTTACTTGATTTAACAAGTTCATGTAGTAGAATCCGATCAATAAATAAAAAAAAAAGGTATTAAATGATTTTCGGTATATTTTTCCTTTACTTTTTCAAAACAAATGTTGCAAATATATTATCAATTATATATTCATAAAATGATTCCTAATTTATGTTTCATTTTTTTTTTATAGTACTTGAGTTATTCAAAAATATACTAAACAAACAAATTTACTTTTACTTAACATGCAGTGGATTTAGATGGATCTATTTATGCCTTCTAAACATCTAGATCATATATAATACCAATTGAATTTTAATGATTTATTTTCATTACTTTTCTCTATATTTTTTTTCCTATTTATATTGATAGTTTATTTTCACATAGATTATTTCATATTCTCTCTTAAATAGCTAAAAAATAATATGATGAATTTGAGTATAGTTTAATTTGGTGCAATAATGAAATGTAGTGAATGCATGATATTTATTATGTTCAATTGGACATAATTTGGTTAAGAATTTTGTTGCGTTGTAAATTGTTATATTTGCTAATTTTTCAAATTTGATTTTGATGATAATAAAATATATTACGTATTATCCAACGAGCTTGTTGAGTAATTAAGTGAAGCTTGTGAAGATAGAAGGCTAATCAAACACATAAGGTTATTTGATAATTATATATGCCTTATATACATTGAAAGTTCAACACATATCACAAAAGATTATAGAAGCGCCTGAAACAAAAATTAGATGAATCGTTTTTACATTTTTGACCACTCAAGAAATGCCAGTATTATTCAAATTTAATCATTAAGTGGAATAAATCTTAGTTGTATTATATATAGCTTTAGAACTATGTTTAATCTTAAGTTCACTAAAGATTATTGTGAGAATCATTATTGAATTATGAAATTAAAGCAAAAGACAAATGGTGGCTTGTATTTGACATGGAGATGGAGTGAAGATGTGGAATTATGTAAGATGTGTTTGCTTGTTAATTTTTTAGAAAATTTAATTTTAAATTTAATCCTATAGCTCACTTATTTAGGATGTTTTGGGGAAATATTAGTGTAGCCACTCTTAGCTATTCTTAACTAGCTTGTGTACTTAATAAGTGTTCATATAAGCTTAAGATTATTCAATGGGCTTAAAGAGCTCATTTCAAAGATTATTAGGCTTAGGCTATGAGAAGCATATTAAAAGATCCATCTATATTCCAAAAGAAAGAGTTACAAATGTATCTGTGAATATTTCATCTCATCCGCTGATCACAACAATGATCTAATAGATGTCATAAGTAGCTCATTTCATCTATTAATCTCTAAAGTCATTTGATGGTTGAGAATGAATTTCGAAATCTATAAATAAAGGCCTTCTCCTCCTTATTTAAGACAATTGAAGAATAGAAAAATAATGTTTTTGAGTTGTTAAAATCTTCTTAAGAAGACTAAACTAAGAATTAGATGAAGAACAATATAAAGCAATCAAGAGCACTTAAAAGTAATCCATTGCATATAATCTAATTAAGACTTCTTAAGGTCTTCTGATCCAAACTTGCATGTGATCAACCGCCTATAACAAAACTCCAACACAAATCTAAATAAGCTTTCAATGAGTTTCAATTTTAAAAGAAGATAAAATGCACAAAAATCAAACTATTTGAGCTTTGTATTCATCAACTAAATATTGAATGAGTTTCATGTTAAACATTCAAACATGGTTGATTTGTCTATATTTGTGTGAATTTAAAGCTAAATTTAAAATCAACATATTTTTGTTAACACTTCGTGTTTGATATGAAAATTTAGGGAAAAAAGCAATGCTAAAGATTTATGATAACATATCATGTTTCATATCAATCTAAATGAGGTTATGATTAAAAAAAAAAAATCAACCTATAACTCCACTCCTTTAACGATTGACTTGAAACACTAACCCCATGAACATGTTTCAGCATAATACGTGTGCTTCTTGTCTAAGTTCAACTTGTTTCTTCAGTGAGAAAAAACAATCTACATGGATCTTAAAGTAGTTAAAGTCCAATTAAAAAAAAAACCTTCAGAATTACAAAAATTTTCATAGAATTTAAGTTTCAAACAATTATTTAAATTATTGAGTATTGTTGGTATCAATTTGCAAATAGGAAGGGGATTGAATTGATTGTAAAGTAAATCTAAACATATTTACAAATTCCTTTTTTTTTTCTTTTTTTAACATTTGAGTATTCGATGACTTAAATCAATAGGCAAATAACAAAAAGATTAACTATAGTAAAGAAAAGTATAAAGAAGGAGAAAATTGAGCAAGCAATATGTAATGGCTTGTTGATTTACTTTATGAGCTATGTCAACAAAAATTTAGTCTCTAATTGTTTTTCCATTATTTCAATATTGAGAGAAATCAGATATAGCTACCGGGTACAATGATGTTACTAGTCTATCTTCATACTTCTACCATTATGAAACTCTTTTAACATTATATTAACTAACTCTACAAAATACAAAATAAGTAGAATGTAGTAACTTGTTGATCCCAAAAGCTTTTTGTCATGCTTCGAAGAGATAAAGTTGCAACAGGCCTATCGTGTGAATCACTCTAAGATAAAAGTTGGTCTCACAGTTGCTATCATAGACTTAGTTTACACAAGGCGAACTCAACTCTGCCACTTTGAATCGTTTAATCATGCACTTATCAATTATAAACCCGTACTGTAATATTGGAAAATGATTATAAAAACTTGATTTTTTATAACCATGGTTCTTCAAAAAATTTGAATTTAAAAAGTCGTACTCAGCAAAATGTTCAAAAAAAATTATAAGTATTTACAAAATTACATTCGTAGGGGAAACGGTAACCATTCCAAGAAAATTGGTTATATAAATCCATAGGTTTACCAGACTTAATAGCCATGTTAGTAGGGGAAAACTAGAAGGTCATTTAAGGAGACCGTAGTAGCTTTATTTAGTAGTAAGTAAAATTGACGTCCAGGACATAGTTTAGCCATTACTTCATAATCCTTGCTTCCCAATCCCGTGTTTAATCTTTTGGATTTAAATGATGTGCTTGAAGTCTATTATGAACCTGCATGACTATTGTAGGGAATAAATGACAACTTACTCAATAAGTGAAACAAAGATAGGAGTAAGTATTCAGCATAAGTACAATCAGAGTTTTCAACTAGGTTACTTAGACTTTACCCAATCTGTTGTAAGATTAAAGAAATTATACCTGCTTTAATCCAGGTTGAAGATTTTGACGTTGCACATGAATCTAAATCAAATCGGGACTTATGCAATAGAAAATACCTTCCACTCAAAAACTCCCTCGAACCATGTCCCTCGACCTTGTCGCAACCTTCTCTTTTATCACTTAGTTTGATTAAGGATAAGGAAAAGACCATTTCAGCTATCTTCATCAAAAGAGTTTGTATTTGGCCTAAGAATCCTAGTTATTACCCTTAATGGGTTATGATACATGTCAAGTTAAAAATTAGGTCAAGTTTGAATTAATTCAGTTTTTAAGGTGATCAACCAATGCAAACAAAACATAGTACATAGAATAATCACATCAAGGGGCTTAGCTCCCATAGTTGCAGCAAAGTAATATTCAGGTACAGGCTTAACACGCACATAAACAACTACATTACAATCATAAACTAAAAGTATATCAAAGCCTCTAAGTACTTTAAAGCATCTCAAAATGCTTTAAAGCATTGATCTCACATACCTAGATAATTGATGCCTATTTTCCTCGTGCATCGCTCTTGTCCACCATTACCCTTAAAATTTAATATAACCTCTTCAATTCCTATCCAGTATACAATATATGCGTTCATTATGACATTTAAGTATGTTCTTCAATTATGTTAAGTGAGTTTTTTAAAGTTTTATTAGGTATTAGTTATGTAGTGTAAATTCTGACTTGGTATTTTAACATATGTTGTTGCCCCAATAGTTTTTTACCTAAGTTCTATCTTCATGAATCCTTAGAAGTTTTAGGCAAGTAGCTTTCTGATCTATTCTCTAACTCCCAATGATCTAATGTTTAGTACCAATCATCCTTAAACTTTCAATTGCTCCTATATTTAGCGTCTCTCATTGAACTACTCTTCGACTGAGTTTTTGACTTAGGTATTAACCCAACATTGTGGTATAGGTTATTATCAAAGAAACTTCTAACTTATGTTCTGACTCTAATGAAGGTATAGGGTTCATATCCAAATCACTTATTGACTTATTGTCGAACTCCTAATGTAATTAATGATATTTAATACAAAATTACATTATGACCTAGTTTTTAACAGAGTTCCTGATCTACTATCCTAAATTAAAATTTTTTATTTAGGAAGTTTTTGACTTATAGTTTATCTTTAGAAATAATGTAAAGTCCAAAGATAAACCGCTTTCTAATCTAGATCCAATTTTTGGTGTATACAATATATTCAATACCGAGTTACATTCTGGTTTAGTTTTTGACATAGTTTCTATTCATGTTACAATTACTATATCTTATCATTTAACATATGCTTCAACTCATCCTACATTTCTAAAACTCCAAACCCTATAATAAAAGTAAATACCTACTAACACTTCAATCATTTACACCCTTACTCATTATACCATTAATTAATTTGTATATGTATTGTAGATACTCTATTTTTGCCTCCCTATAATTTTAGAATTTTTAATAAGGTAAAGGATCCTAATTTAGGAAAAAGGCATAAAAAATACAAAGAAAAACAGGAAAGTGATAACTCTTATTTTAAATGCATTTTACATTATCATTTTATAGTATTTCCCTTACATCTTTGGTTTTTTTTAAAGAAATTAATACTTAATTGAATAACATTTTGATTTCAAGATTTGAACGCGTTCTCGTATTGAAAATGAAGAAAAGGAATCAAGTTTCACTTAATTTGGAGTTCAAATGAATGAGTTATAAAGTTTTGAAGTTACATAAACAATAGAAGAAAGTGACAATTTTTTGTCAGAAAGTTACACAGTTTGGGACATAACTGTATTCCCAGGCTGTGTCTATGTAGGAAGATTTTAAGTGCCAAGGTCAGTAAGTTACACAACATGGGGACACAACCGTATTCTAGACTTTGTCTAGTGACAAAAAAAGAAACTTCACAATACATTATAAAAAGACTTATGAGGGTTTTACAAATAACTTTAGACATTCAAAAGAGAAGAGACATGAAGAGAGGGAGAAGAAAAAGGTAGAACCAACACCCAAATTCAAGATTGAAGAGATTTTTTATCAATAAAAGGGGTTTTTCATGTTTTATTTCTTTATTTTGTTGCAATTCGTTTTTAGTTTCATTATGATAGTTTAAGATTCTTATATTTAAGATTATGGAACCTAGGGTTTCATGTAACTATTAGATTTATTGATAATTTTCAATAAAGTTTCTATCTTTTCTTGATTTAATTATGTTTTTTTATTATTAATTGATATTTCTAGGGTATCAATCTATGATATTATGCATGATGATTGAGAAATCACATATGTAATGAGATCTTGACATAATTGAAGAGAATTACATATGTACTTAGAGATAAGATACTGTTTCTTCTGGAAAGTTGTTCTTTTGTGTGGGAGTTCATTTTACATTAATACAATTTTAAATTATATTACTAAGTAAAGAGACTCCGATAAATAATTTAGGATTATGGTTAATATGCTTGAGAAAAGTGTTAACTTTAATTGTGAATCCCTCCAGTCAAGAATAATAGAGATTGAATTAGATACATTTTAAGCGGTCACATGTTAAACATTAGGGGAAATGATTCTTAAATACGTTATTTGCTTTCTTGAAGTTGTTTTTAATTTTATTGTTTTCTAAATTGCTTAATCAAGTCTCACAATTAGGTTAGTTTGTTAATTTTAGTATTTTTAATTCATTCAACTCATCACAATTTTCTAGTTAGATAATATAGTTAAAGTTAATATTAATACTCAAAGTCTTTGAGGGATCAACTCAGACTCACATCCACTATATTAAAACTGATAGATACACTTGCCTTGTATTAAAAAGTTTAGAATAAAAAAGAAAATTTACTAAAAAAATTTAGAAAAAATAACAAAAAATAGAAACTTTAGGAAAAATATAAATAGTAAAAAATAAATAAATAAAATTTTTAGATAGTTTAAATTTAATAAGATTTTTATTCTCGCCTCTATATTTTTTAAGGCCTTAAATAATAAAAGAAGAAGGATTTTGGGCTTGAGTTTAAATTTAAATCTAACACAGGCTGACCTAGTTTGGATATGCAATTTGATTGTATATATGAACAAGATACAAGCCAATGGCTTAATGGTAACACACTCTAACTTTACATTGCACTTGATATGGAGATCTTGAGTTTGAATATCACCAAAGGCAAAATAGTGTTTTTAATTTTTTTTTCTCCATAAAACACATTGCTACGTATTAAAATAGCATTGGGTTACATATCCACTATGGACACATGGCATTGCTCGATCCGACCGCAGTTGATGCAGTACCACGTCAGCACCTTCGTGACACGTGTTAATACACGTGGTATAGTGACATGTTAATTCCCTTACTACATATTCTACTACATGTCTTATTAAGACACGTAATATGATACCATAAGACTACATAGTTGACATAGCACCATGTCAGTAGCCCATTTCCTTATCTTTCTCCTCTCTTTCCTTTCTTTTCCCTCATGTATCTAGCCAAGGCAGTAATGTTTCAACCCATTTTTTATCCCCCTAACTTTGCAAATTCACTAAATTAATGGCGAAATTGCAAACTAGGCATGAAGTGTTACACATTAAATCCAAAAATGGGGCTTCATATATTTGTTTAATGGGTCAAATCGACGTTTGAAATTGGAAAAAACCCCATTTTTACCTGTGTGTTAGTGTCCTTGATTTAAGCTCTTGAATTAAAAATCGAAGCTTCTGAATGTTGTTTTAGTAAAAATGAAACTCTATGAAGGCGTTTTGACTAGCGAATCAATGTGAATTCAACACAGATTGAAATCTAAACCATCAACCCATTCAATCAAATCTTCGAAATTAATGGTGGTTTCCAACTTGTTATGGAACTTTAGAAACTATAGAAGGGGGTCTAACACAATAAAGCACGGATCTCCGTAATTTGAAATCCATTCTTGAACTCTCTATGGATTTTTTCAAAATCTCTCTCTCCAACTCCCCAACCACGTTGGCTTTCTCTCTCTCTTTAGTCACTTCCGAACTTCCACCACCACCATGCATCTCCCTACTCTAAGCTCTCTCAAACTTAGCCCCTTTCGCCTTTTGTTGTGCATCTTAACGTCTTAAACAATCCACCATCGTGAGCTCTAACCCTAGTCGTGACCCCCACTCTCAAACTACCACATGCCACCACTTTCGATACAAACCAATCCTACAGCTAAACTCACCACACTCCATGACCCTGAACCTAACCACCCATTCATGCCCAATAACCACCTATGAAGCTCCTTCACCACTACTGCAACCACCTCTCCTTAACAAACCACCAAGTGACCACTACTTATTGAGGCACTTGGCTTACCGCTCCCCTCTACCCCCAAAGCCTAATAAAAATCTCACAAAAACCCTCTCATTCACTTAATTTGGTTCTCAGATCGTCTTGAGTCATCCTCACGTATCGTTACTATTAAAGTTTAGAGACAACCTTACCTATGATTTGAAGACCTGCGCCTAAACCTAAGACCAACCCAATTGTAAACTTCTCCATGACCCGTGCATAGCATCTTCGATTCAACCCTGTTTAGTTTGGTTCATTTTGCATTTTTTTTTATTCATTCCCCATTGTACTTGTAAATGTAAATAAAAACAAAAACAAAAAACAAAAAGATCAAAAGAAGAAAAAAAATTAATTTTATTTTTATGTTTTAGGGAGAAGAAAAAAATAAAATAGAAAAATTAAATTAAATAAATAAATAAATAGATTTTACCGCTTGGAAAATCATTTTTCAATAGAAACAAAATAAAATAGATCGTTTCAAAACTAGGAACTTTCTTAGACTTTTCAAAATAAACCAACTTTATGACCCTTTAGAAATTTTCATTAAGATAACTCCAACAAGGTTAAAAACGTAAACTCGGTATTTTTAGAAATTAAAATTAAGCCAGTCACTTAAAGTTTTTATAAAATGAACTATGAACATCTAATGTCAACAAGCGTGTACATAGGCATATCCAGGACAATGTAAAATTTGTAGAAATTTAGTTTTTTGTTTTCAGAAATTATAGCTTGAATTATCCAATTTTGTAAAATAAATCTAATTCAATTCATTTACTAATGATTATATTTCATTTTAAAGGTGATTTTGAAAAGTAAATTTAAATTCGAAAAGTTAGTAGTAATAGTAGTATCCATAAAGGTTTAAAATATTAGCCCATAGACTCGATCTTTGGTTTTTCAAAACTTTTTTTTTCCTTAAAATTGGTTTTTCAAATAGACCAATAGTTGGGTTAAATCAGTCCACCCAATTGATTTAACTTAACCCGTTCTTTTTCTTACCTTAGTCGGGTGACAACTCCAAGATTTAAAGAATGAAAAACCAAGTTTTTCTTAACTTCTAGCCAAAGGTTAATATTAAATGGGTTAGGGTTTAATACTAATTGAGTTAAAGAAAATAACAAAACTAGGAAAAAATCAAACTTAACAGCTTGACGACTCTATTGGAGACGTTAAGAAGGCTAGCCACTTAGGAACTTTCCGAAATTAAATTTACTTTTCAAATTACCTATGTTATTTATTTATTTATTTCATGTATATACTTTCTTTTAATTGCTATATTCATTTTTCCAATTAACTTACTTGGGACACTAGGGGAATGATTGCATCAAAAATACATGATAAATATGATCAAACCCAAGCTATCTTAAGACCCTAAGACAAGGAGCCATTGTGTAAGCTCTAGGTATAGTGGTGTAGCCATTGCTCGAGATTGATTAGACTATCCACTTAAGCTTTGATGTGATCAATAAATTGCTTTCTTGAAAGCATATGAGATTACAGAGCTTAAGAATCTTTAGAACATACCTTAATTGCATTCACAAACCCTTTTTTCAAAATTGGCAAATTGACACAATGTGGCAAGACCAAAAAATATTTGCTGTGAAGTTCCCTAATCTTTTCCCTATAAATGTTTTATTTTCTTTAGAATGTCAATATAATTCCCATGTAAATAGGATAATTATGATGTAATTTTCCTTTCATCTTTTTTGTGGAAAATGGTTAGGTCATCTATCACACCAGCCCTTTTTGAAGGGGATAATCGAAAAATGGTTTCACTTTTTCAATCCAAACCAACAAAGAGTCATTGAAGAAAAGATTAAACCTATCCTCTCACTGCTCAAAGTTCAAACTAATAACACCATGGTATGAGCTTTAGTCTACTTTTGAGACCCTTAGTGTCAATCTTTTTGTTTTGGCCTATGTCGACTGAGCTTAACTGTTGAAGAATACTCCTATCTGTTAGGAGTCCCTTTGTCGAAAGTAAAGGGCATATTCTAAATATCATAGTTAGCCCTGTAATGACTTTCAATAGACTCCTAGGCTTTCTTAAATCTAAAATATGTAAAATATAGGCAAATTACTATAGAAGAATCATTAAGGAAGACAATCTCTTCACTTAGTTTACTACCCCGTCAAGCTACAATAAAAAACTCTTTGTAATAGCTTTGAAGATTAGTAGTAATATAGAATCAACGCTTATATCCCAGTAGTATTTGAGATTGTTTTATTTCTTAATGGGTATTTCACATACATTATAGGATTACATAACTAGTAACCTAATTTTTACGAGGGAAGTCTTACATCCTGATGCTGCTAGCAATACAAATTGGATCGCTCAATTATCTCCAAAAAGAGAAAAATGGAGAATTAAAGATCAATATGACCTTACTCATGGTTTGATTTATTAGTCATGCTAGAAGCCATAAACTTAACTTCCCTCATAAGAAAGGCATCCAGAAGATGAATCCTATCAATGCATTTGCTACTGTTATTGAACTCTCTAAAGATGTTGCTACTTATTACTAGGTTAGAGCTTTTTAAAAGTTCTACGCTAAAGATATCTCCCGAGTTACCAAATGGATCAAGGTAGTTGAGTTGAAGAAGAGGACGAATATTAAAGAAGAGCCAGGATATCACAAGAAAAAGAGGATCTAGACTTTAGGGATTATTTGTAATAATTTTTTTGAATAATGTAATGGAAACTTCAAAGATGCAATAAAAATCATTTTCTTGCCACATCATAGTCAGTTTGCTAACTCCCCTCTCTACATTCATATATCCTCATATTGCATTTCTAATTTTTCTTTACTTGTAAATATTCATTGTTGATTAGGCATATAATTGTAAATATTTGATTTCTTTTATAAGGCCTTTTCTTAGGGCTTATCTTTCCAACTCTTTTCATTCTTATACATCCTTAGAATTATGTTTCTTAGTTATTAATGATTGATGGTAAATATTTAGGCTCCTAATCACTTAAAAATGTTTTTCTACTTAGATAAGCCTTATCCTTTAAATAAGTTCTTTTCTCTCCCAAAAATAAAATAAAAAAATATTAAAAAAAAAAACCAATGACTTGCTAACAGGTAAGGATTCTTATCAGAAACAATGGCCAAAAGTGGAAATAACGATAATCTTAATGGCGACAACCTTGATGGACTTCATGGTTGATAACATTGCCCTACTTAGAGCAATAGCGCCACCAAATGAAGAGCATCTAGTGTTAGATCCCGATCTTTTTAAGGATGATATAAGGTTGGTCAATTTAAAACCAATCAACTAGAGCCCAATCAAGACCGTCTTAAAGAGTAGGAAAGAAAGCTAACCCAATAAATTAATGAAAGGATGAAGGCATTTAGGAGTCATGATAGATTTGACAAGTTGGCATTACTGACTTTTCTGTATATGATATTAACACATATTCTGAAAAGTTCAAAGCACCAGAGTTTAAGAAATACGATGAGATCAGATACCTAAAGCTACACACTAGATATACGTCCATAAGATAGGCGGATATGTTCAAAATAATCAACTCATGGTACAAACTTTCTAATATAATTTAACAAGATCTATATTAACCTATTATGCTTAGCTCAATCTCAGTCGAATCAATATTTGGGAGAAATTGGCTTAGCCATTCTATAAGAAGTACAGATTCAACATTGAGATAACTTCTTCAATTTGGGACTTACGTACAATGAATAGAAAGAAAAATGACTCATTCAAGGAATACGCCCAAAGATGGGAAGGTATGGCAACTAAAATTACCTCTCCTTTATCAAAGAAGGAACTAATTGAACCATTTATCCAAATGTTGAATGGGCTATATTTTAATTGTCTCTTAAGGCAATTGGTTGCTAGCTTTGTAGATGTAGTTTTAGCAGGCAATCGCATAGAGTAGGCAATAAGGACAGGTGAATTGGCTGACGATCAAATTATCTCAACAAGTCCCGAAATGTCTATACATTCAGCAAACTTTGAAACTAAAATGCTTAGAAGATATCTTGGTCCAATTTCGATCCCAATAACTCAACTCATTCATCAGTTAAGAGAGGTAGGAAGCTAAATCGTACACCTCCTCTACTCGGACACAAGCTCCAAAAGCCAAATCTTAGCCCACCATGTAAATATTGCATGTGCCTAATGGGTCATTCTATAGAAGACTGATGTGAATCATGACCAAAAACAAATAAGGCCGATCACTAAATAGGTCCAAGTTTGCACAAAGCTCGAAATGGAAGTGGTAGGGAACGTGTAGAATGATAATTACAAATGAAGAATAAAGCAAAACCTATGAACAACTTTAAAGGATATGATGCACCAATGGAACTTTCGAGGACTCACAGTACAATTCAATATGACGCACGAATTAGTCAGGTGAAATTACTCGCTACCTAGTCTTACTCAAGAGTTAATATAAAAGTGATGCTGAAAGTAAACGATGTTTACGTAAGGAAGAAAACATAATAGTATATTAATGGTAATCTAAATTATGATTCTAGCTATAAGTGCAAGAGTATTTATATACATAAGTTAGGGCAACTTGCCCAAAAAGGGAAAAGATAAAAAGGGAATTTTTTGAGGAATTAATGTATAAGATACAAAAGGTGAAAATGAATATATAAGGAAAATAATCATTGGTACAACAAATTCTACACATGATACTGTCCATGTAACGATGCTATATTGGCGAAGCTGCTAAAAGATGCAGAAAAAAAGTACGAACAGCTTGCTTATCTAATCAGAGGTGGCTTAGTCAGCCTAAAGTCTCTCTATCTTGGCTTCTTGGTAAGGAAGATGCTAAGTCATTGGAAGGCTCAAGCGCAAGTGAGTATTTTTCAATTCAGTGCACTACACAGAGATAAGTAGTCATTTAGCTTGACATAAAGGGTAACTCGAGAAGAAAGTACTCGGCCTTGTAGGGGTTGGCTAGAGCAGGAGGATTGTCTTGCCAGTCCTTCTAGTCCTCGAGCTTAGCTACACGTCAGTAATCCAGTACCCTGATTCCCATCAGAAGACTGTTGGAAACTAAAGCATAAGATTCAAGACCTAATTGATGCTGGGTTTCTTCAAATAGACTTTACTAATCCAAATGGACCGAAGGTTATGGTAAATGTTCCTTCACAATAAGTGGGTCATGCATCAACATGATAGGAACATCTAAACAGAAGAGGAATGAGAGTCTAAATCGAGGGAAGTTAGGCCAATTCAACAAAAACCAAAGAATAAAGGGCAATTATTAAAGAAGTTCGAGTACTTTATGATATGTAATGCAAAAATTGCCTAAATAAAAGTTCCTTGTTTCTTGAATAAACACACATTTTTTATATCTCATTTTGGAAGTTTAAAATGCAAAGAGGTAAGTAGAATCATAAACACTAACCCTTAAACACTTGAGTGTTGAGTGTCGAGTGTCATTAAAGTGAGGATTTGGACTTGTTTCTCAAAGGAAGTCCATCTTGAAATTGATACACTAATTAAAAGGGTGTTAGGCATTTACTTCTCTATTCTAAAACACAAGATATCCCCTATTGAGCCTTTTAATGAAGTATTCCAAAAATTAAATCCTATTAAGCACCACCCTACAATGGGTGAATCTGTTGGTTAAGGTCATTAAAATGGAGAAAAGGTTAAAACTAATTTGTGCTTGCTCTAATCACCTCAATTCAACTATAATTATTGCTTTTGGATACTTATTTTCTTTAAGATGAAGGAGGGCTTCTATCATAAACACTACACATAAACTATATGCATGTCGTATACAAAAAGAGGGGATGATCACCTTTGTATTGGACTAAATTGAAAAAAAAAATAAAAAAAAAAGAAGGAAAGAAAATGAAAAAAAAAATGAAGAAAGAAAAGAAAGAGGAAAAATAAAAGGGGCATGAGGAAAAATGAAGAAATGAAAAGTATACCCAAGAAAAAAGCCTACAAAAAGCAAGGTGAACAAATCCAAAGCCCTAAAACTTAAAAATGATTAGGAGCATATACTTCAAAAGGCCTATTTTGAAGGAAGGCAGATCCATCAAAATAAAAACCCTTAAATTTGAAAGAATAGACGTAAAAAACCAAGACTCTCAAAATCTACTCCTCTTGCTCACCCACAATTCCACCCTTCTTTAAAAGTGCTTTTGATTAAAAGAAATAACTTATCTTTGGTAAAAGTTACATTTGAAATTGGGTTAAGCGCAATTTAGTTTAACTTATAAAGTTCTTGACTTGTAAACCTAGGCTAAAAAAATAATTCTTTCAAAAGGCCACTTCATTAATATCTATTTTTTAAAACTAAGACCAAAAGCCTTTATTACATTGCATCTTAAAAAGACCTAATAGATTAATGAAATTGTATTAGTTGCAAGATGGACTATAATTTTTTAAATTGTAATCAAGAGTGATAATTTAAACCGATAGAAGGTAAGGAAGCCCTCTTAGACTAAATTGATCAACTATGAAATATCATTTCTATGGTTGAAAAGACATTTAAAAGGTCTTCGAGAAGACTTATTGTCAGGAGCCTATAGGGAGCCTAGTAAGATTGTCTAAAATTTTTATATCACATGTGCACCCATGATATGAAAACCATCTTGCAAGTCAGAGATTGCGAGACTCTAAATAATTAATCGATAAGGCTTCCAATTTTAATTTAGCAACTCATTGTATAATATAAATAACTATGGATATCTAATAATCTATAGTTTCTCGTAACTGCAGAAAATCAGTATCTCCTACCAAATAATAAGATTAGAGAGTAAAGATCTAAAATTTAAGTTGACTGAAATTATAAAATCTAAGTATAAAAACAATAATTACACGCGATGTTTCAACCCAACTATACAATCTATCTTTAGATTCTATCTTCTAAGGTATCATAATATTTGCACTTAACACTCTGCTCTCAACCTATGTTTGGTTATTTATCAATCTATAAGAGAAAGCTGTTGGAGAGTAAGCTACACGAATTTAGTGAGATATCCCTCGTACTATACCAGCAAGTAAGTTATTAAACAATTTATTAACAAGCATATGAATGCATTAACAAGCAGCATGCTAAACAATATATGTAGTTGATCGGTGCTACATAGAATATCAGATTTAACGCCCTTCAAGGTAAGGGTTGGAGATTCATTGGCACTAATCACAACTAGGCTCTAGCGCTTGGGTTTTTTTTTTAACCATAAATTAAAATTCTATTTTTCACAAAATATATTTCCATTTCCAAAGAAAATCTAGAAATTCACAAATTCATAGGTCTAGCGGTGAGTTGGTCTCCACAGTCCATACTTACACCCTACAGTGGTGGTCTCTAGACTCAATCCCCAGTCACCTACCGTTAGCATTTTTAGCACTACATAAACCCATAACCTAAGGGTAGAGTCTTGTTGTACTAGTGCTCCTACACTGTACTAATCAAATTATGTAGGAATCTCATTCCTATAAGGCCCTTTATTACCATCTGCATGAGGTGACAGTCGAAACATTATATGCAATTCATGCTTATGTATGATCAATTTAATTTAAGTTATGTCCAATATGATTAGGTCAATTTATTAAGTAATCAATCAATATCGACAAACAATCTAAATCATGCAACAATCCACATACAATTTATTCTTTAATTATCAAATTTAACCACATTTTTGCACAACAAACAAGCAATATTCAACCACATGCATATCTTAAACCCTATGCATCAATTTATTATAATATAAGATTTAGGTACACTAATTACAAGTTCAAAATAAATGTATAGTCATAAAGAGTACTCACTTAACTAAATTCGGTATGGATTGTAGCAATCAATAAGTAGCTTATCTTTCTGATCAATATTTCCTTATATATAGAAATAAAAGAAATCTAATGAGTATCTAGATTTGTGCTAAATGGCCTAATCAACTTATTATCTACCTTATGATCCTCATTTATGTTTTAATATTAAATTGTAATATGCTAAAACAAGTTTTATATTAATATATTGTTATATCATGATTTAATTATGATTTTCATGTGTAGTAGAATAAATAGTAATATGCTAAAACAAGTTAGATAAAGTAATAAGGTTAGGTGAAAATATTAAAATCATTTATTTAAATAATTGAAAACTTTAGCTCAATTATATTGTAATATTGTTATAAGATTATATTATACATATATGTATACATATATTCAATTTATTTCCAGTAGGTGTATGATTCTTTCTTCTTCTTCTTACTATTATTATCGTTTCATACTATATCATTATTACATATAAAAATATATCTTCGTCAGAATGTTTCGATTTTTAGATATTCATGTGCACGTATAACATTTTGACGTTTTGAAAAGCTTTGTGTCTTATAACTGTGTTTTATCCATGCTTTATGATATGTATTTGTTAGTTTCCTTTTGTAGGAAATTATTTATGTATACTTGTAAATAATTTGCATTTAGATATTTCTTTATTTAGTTGGAATTTTATCCTAATTGCTTATTTATAAGATCATATCATTTAAATAATGTAATCAATTTACTTGTATCCTATGGTTTTTCCTAAATCCTAAATCGCGTATGATTTTTTCATTCTAACTCCGATATTTATAAATTTGTAGTCAATTTTTATTGTTTTTAGATATATGTTCACGTAACGAGGTCCATTTTGAACGTTAAGACCCGTGTTTTTCATTATGTGTCTAAAGTATTATGAATTTAGTTATTTTGACTCAAATAGTTTTATTTGTCAATTTTAGGCTTTTCTTTATTATTTTATGGTTTACTTAATTTCTAATTTTTATCTTCTTGAAATATTTTATTTTTTAATCTACTTTATATTGATTTCATTATTTTTCATTTTTAAGCTTAATTTACCAATTTTATTAATTTTTTTATTATTGTAATTTTCTTAATTAATTAATTATTATTATTTTGTTTTTTTAATTATTTTTATAATTTGTAATTCAATTGGATATTTTAGAAAAATTATTGAAGTGTCATTTTATTATTGGTCCACATAGCAATTTTATTGATTTTTTATTTTCTTTAATTATTTTTTTATTTGTTTTCATTTCTTAAATTTTATATTATTATTACATATATCTATATGATATTATAGTTTATTTATTATATCGTGGGCCTAACATAACTTTATGGGTTTCGGCCCATAAATATGTATACATATGTACATCTATTTTCCCTATATTATATTAAATAGAATATTGTAAATATTTATGTATTCATATTGTATACATATATCTATATATCTTATTTATATATTTACCCTTATCATATTAATACATGTATTTGTACATATACTTGTATATATACTCATACTATACTATTATCATATGTATACCTATACATGTATGCGTATTTATATACACATATTTATACATTTAGTATACTTATTATTATATGTATTTATATACACATATAGATACTTATACACGTATTTATACTTAATTTTATACATACTTTTATACCAATATATTTATACATATATTATATTTTCTTAATGTATTTTTATTGGATTTTCAATATATTACATATATACATATATATACTTTCGGTTTGGTACACACACACACACATATATATATATATATAAATACCTATTATATCTTATATGTATGTTTGTATATATACTATAGTACATGTATTTAGGGCATTTATATATATATATTTATACATGTTCCTTATCTTAATTTTTTTATTTACTCTATTTATGTATGTGTATATTATGTATTTATATATATGTGTGCTCACATAAATCATACATATACTTGTATATATGTACATATGCCTACTAACCTTATTATATATTCTTACATATAGTATGTATCTATATGTATAATAACATATATAAACTTATGAACATGATTTTAAAAGGAATAGATTATACACTTAAATTTAATACGCATACATAATACATAAGCCAAAGTACATGTATTTTCTACTACATAGTTTCCAATATATAAACAAAAAAATACATATGAATATGAAGAAAAATATTTAAGAAAATACCTAAAACCTAATTTACATGATACAATAAGTACAAACAACATACAAAAGAAATATAAGGGAATTGTATCTACTTGCTTTAGGAATGATTTGATGTAGAAATTCTTCTCTTTCTCTCTCTAAATATAGATGAGAAGATGGGATGTGTAGTGTAGTGAGAATGGATTGGTAGTTAAAGAAAATGAGGGAAAAGGGAAAATAAGAAAGATAAAAGGGAGAGAGAGAATGATGGTTTGAAAGGGGAGAGAAGATGGATGAGTTTTGTATGTGTATTTGAGAAAATTGAAGATGATTAGAGAGGATTATAGAGGGTGGAAACGTGTCATGGCATAGAGGGAGAGAAAAGAAAGGGAAAGGAAAAGAAAAAGAAAAAGGAAAAGGAAGAGAAAAGAAAAATTTAGATGATAGTGACATGTTGACTTGGTCGACATTTTAATTATATAATATTATAAATATATCTAACACATATAAATTAGGAAGGAAAAGAAAAGAAAAAGATAAGAAAAAAGGAAAAATAAGGAAATTAGTATATAAATAAATAAATAAAATAAATAATTTTTTAATTTTTTAAAATACTTTTAACCCTATAAATATTATTTAGAATAATAAATAATATAGTTATAAATAAAATTATAAAATATGTTATTAGCATTTATTATATCACATATGAACTACGATAAACATTATAATTAGGTTCAAATAATTAAATTTATATAATAGTAATTTATTTATACATATATAAGGTTACTAACAATTATAAAATAATATTATCAATCTTGTAAATTAATTTAGTATTTTTACATTTATTAATATTTAGAAGTTATCTCTAACCATTCGTTAGTGATTTTTATATGATTAACTATATCGTTTAGTAATTGTATTCAATTAGAGTCTTATCACCATTAGGGTAAGTTTGTATGTTTGATAAGTTTAAAATTTTAGTTTTAGGATTTTGATTAGGTTTGGGTTCTATCTCTCATATGTACATACATATAGAATTTATGATTTTTATACGCAATTAAGGTTTTTATCATATTTGGGATCAATCTCTTATGGTTATACATATTTACGTTTTCAGATTTTTGTATGTGATTAGAGTTTCGATTAATAAGTTATGGTTTTTCATGTTCATTTTAGGTTTCGAATTAAAATTTTAATCATTTTTAAATGTATCAGCTCTATCAACTTAAAAAAAATTATCTTTAATACGTGAGTTTAATTCTACACTTAAAAAGTTAAATTTGCGGGGTTTACACTTATTATCTTTGTGACCACCTTAGGTAACATCAAATGATCACTTGCCCCGAGATTGATAGTTAACATCTCAAATAGCCTAAGAAAAGAATATCCACTGAAGAAAAGTGATTTGAGCAAGGTCAAGAAAAGAGCGAATATATTGGTGGCGTTAGGACATAAAGAACCTAAACCTGTTACAATTCTTAAAAATAAAAAAAATAAAAAAAAACAAGAATGAAGAAAGAAAAAGAAGAGAAGAAAGAAGGACAAGTCTTCCTTAAGTCATTTCCAAACTGGTCTTTTTATCCAGCTTTAGCTATGTTTTGCCTTGGTGCTAAGTTTTGTCACTTTCAAGTACGAGTCCTACCTCAATTTTCTTCTCACTCGACCTTAGTGCCCAATTTTGCATTCTATCTCAACGTGAGTCTTACCTATGTTTGTAAATTTTCTTCTCCCCATTTAGTCTTAGTGATCATTTTCATTAATTTTAGGAGTTTTACCTAAGTTTAAATAAAGTGACTTGGTCCCCAATGTTCAATCCAAAATCTCTTTGTTAATTTGAGGTAGGGGGGCTAGCCCCTAGCAGCCAATTCAGGCAACCCTAGTAGCTTGATTTCTTTCTTAAATCAAACCTTGAAGACAATTTCACCACTTCTAAGTAAATTGCATAGTTGAGAAAACTTTTTAAGAGACTAGATCTTTTTTTTTTTTTTCCAGTAACCATCAAGATGGTAAACAAAAACCCATCACTCCAAGGTGGTGCTAAACTTATCAATTTAAGATAGTGCTACATCCATTGATTCAAGATGATGTTGTACCCATCAATCAAGACGATATTCAAGTTTTTGTTAAAGCTCATTAATCCAAGATAGTGTTATGCCCTTCAATCCAAGATGATGTTTTACTCATCAAGCCAAGATGGTGACAAAGTCTATACCCATTAATCCAAGATGGCGTTCAAGTTTAAGTTAAAACCCATCAATCCAAGATGGTGCACCTAAGGCCAATCACTCCAAGATGATGTTAGGCCCATCATTTCGAGATGGTGTTATACCCATCAATCTAAGATAATGTTTAAGTTAAAGCCTATTAGTCTAAGATAGTGCTATACCCATCAATCCAAGATGATGTTATACCCATTAATCTAAGATGGTTGCAAAGTTTTTACCCATCAATCCAAGATGGCCACCTAATGTTTACTTTGTTGTGTAGTCCATCCAAGATGGTATCTTTAGGGTTTTAACTAGCTTATAGAGTGTTGTGCCTTCTCACATCTTCTTTGGGGTCATAGTTAGCTCGTATAGCACTATACCATTCAAAAACTCACCTTTATGTCTCGGTTAGCTCTTAAAACGCTTCCTATCTCTTTCACCTTTCACTAAATCCTCAATAGGCCAAGCCTAGGACAGCTAGCTAGTTGTAGCACTTCTTAGGGCAATTTCATTCATAAGGCAAAAATAGTGTCTCATTTTGTCTTTATAGCAAAGTTTTACTTAAACTCCATGACAAAGAGGGACAGCAATAGGCACCTCATTTTTGTCCCCTTATAATTTTATAATTTTTAGAATAAAATAAAGGATCCTAATTTAGGAAAAAAGCAAAAAAAAAAAATAAAAATACAAAAAACAAGAAAGTTTAGAAAATTACAAAAAGATAGAAAATTTTAAAAAATCACAAAAAATAGAAAATTTAGGGAAAATAATAATAATAAATAAAGTTTTTAGATAGTTTAAATAGAATAAGATTGTTTTCTTTAGTCTTAATATTTTAGGGCCTTAAATAATAAAAGAGAAGAGGAATATTGAGTTTGGGTTTAGATTTAAATCTAACCTAAGTTGACTTGATTACATATATAGACATGGTATAGGCTAACGGCTTAATGGTAAGACATTTTGACTTTACATTACACTTGACATGGAGATCTTTGGTTCAAATCTCATTAAAGGCATAAAGTGCCTTTTATTTTTTCTCCATAAAATACACTACTACGTATTAGGATGGCATTAAGCCATGTGGCACCACATCAGCACCTTTGTAACACTTCACTTCCTTGTAAGACACATGGCAAGATACCATAAGACTACGTGGCACCATGTCAATAGCCCCTTTCCTTCTCTTTCTCCTCCTTTCCTGCTCTTTCCTTTCTTTCCCGCATGTACCTAACCTGCGTAGCCATGTTTCAACCCATTTTTTTATTTCCTTAACTTTGCAATTTTGCCAAAAACGCGGCTTCATACATTTATTTAATGGGTCAAATTAGCATTTGCTATTGGAAAAAAACCCCATTTTTACCCAAATGTTAGTATCTTAGATTCAAGCCCTTGAATTAAAAATCAAAGCTTTTGAATGTTGTTTAGGTAAAAATGAAACTCTATGAAGGCGTTTTGACTAGCAAATTAATGTAAATTCAGCACGAATTGAAATAAAAACCATTAACCCATTCAATCAAATCTTTGAAATTAATAGTGGTTTTTGGCTTGCTATGGAAGGGGACGAACATAACAAAACCTAGATCCCCATAATTCGAAATCCATTCCTAAAGTCTCTCTTTGGAAATTTTCAAACTCTTTCTCTCTGCCTCCCTAACCACGTCGGCTTTCTTTCTCTCTTTGCATTTCTCTCTCTCTTAGTCACTTTCGAACTTCCACGACCACCACACATCTACCCACTCTAAGCTCTCTCGAACTCAGCCCCTTTCGCCCCTAGCCATACATCTTAATGTCCTAAACAATCCAACACCATGAGCTTTAACCCTAGCCATAACCCCCACTCTCAAACCACTATGTGCCACCACTTTCGACACAAACCAATTGTTGTAAACGGTAACTAAGAATAGACAAGGCCAGTCATTGGATGGGTTCAAACTTGTAGAAAGCTCAAAAAAGAAAACGAAGAATGAAATAGTAAGCAAAACCCATTAACGACTTCAAAGGATATGATACACTGATGGAACTTTCGAAGACTTACGGCTTAATTCGATATGATGCATGAATTGGTCTGGTGAAGTTACTCGTCACCTAACCTTGCTTATGGGAAAGGATAAAAGTGATGCCAAGAGTAAATAAACAGTATTTACATAAGAAAGAAAAGTACTCAAAGAGTATATATTAAGAATGATTTGATCTCCTCATGGTTACAAGTACAAAGGTATTTATACCCATAAGTTAGTGCAACCAGCATAAAAAGGAAAAGACAAGAAGGTATTTTCTAAGGAAGTAATGTACAAGATACAAAATGGTAAAAATGAATATACAAGAAAAGTAATCATTATTGCAACAGATTCTGCACATGATACTGTACACGTAGCAAGGTTACTAGAAGATGCAGAAAAAAAGTATGGATAGATGGGCTTGTTTGAATAAGGATGGCTTAGTTAGTCTGGACTCTTTCTTTCGGCTTCTCGACAAGGAAATTACCGAGTAATTGGTAGGCTTGTCATTGGAGAGTGATTTTTAACTCGGCATACTGTAGAAAAACGGGTAGTCATACGGCACAATGTGAAGGATAACTCGACAAAAATGTAATCAACCTCGGCAGGAGTTGGTTGGAATAGCAGGATTTGTCATGCCAGCCCCTTTAGTTCTCAGGCTTAGCTATGGGTTAGAGATTCAGTAGCTTAATTCCCATCACTAACCCTATGGTCAAATTTACTACACTCTACAACCTTAAACTCAACCACCCATTCATGGCCAACAGCCACTTACGAAGCTCCCTTACTACCACTGCAACTGCTACTTACTGAGGCACTTGACTTACCCACCCCCCCCCCCCCCCCCCCCCCCCCCCCCCCTCCCCTCTTCTGCGGACCCCAAGCCCAATAAAAATCTCACAAAAACCTTCTTACCTGCTCGATTTGGTTATCAAATCATCTTGAGTCATCTTTGTGTTCTATTGCTATTGAAGTTTGGAGACAAAACCTATTTGTGATCCGAAGAACTACATCTGGACTTGACACCGACCCGACCGCGAACCGTTCCATGACCTGTGCATAGCATCTTCGGTCCGGCCCTATTTAGTTTAGTTTATTTTGCATTTTTTTATTCATCCCCTATTTTACTTGTAATTGTAAATTTAAAAAAAATGAAAAGAAAGAAAAAAAAAATACAAAAGAAGAAAAACCAAAAACAAGTTTAATTTTATTTTTCCATTTTAAAGAGAAATTAATAACAAGAAAATAAAACAAGTAAAAAAATAAAATATAAAAATAAAATAAATAAACAAATAAATGGATTTTACCACTTAGAAAATCATTTATCAGTAGAAACAAAATAAAATAGACCATTTCAAAATTAGGACCTTCCTTAAACTTTTTAAAATAAACCAACTTTAGGACCCTTTAGAAATTTTTGTTAAAATAACTTAAATTAGGTTAAAAATATAAACTCAGCATTTTTGAAAATTAAAATTAACTTGGTCGCTTAAAGTTTTTATAGAAAGAACTACGATGCATTTGATTCCGACTATAGGATACGTAGGCACCTTCGAGAGGACGTAAAATTTGTAAAAATTTAATTTATCGTTTTCTATAAATTATACCTCAAATTTTCTAATTTTGTAAAATAAGTCTAATTTAATTCATTTACTAGTGATTAAATTTCATTTTAAAGGTGATTTTAAAAAGTGAATCTAAATTCAAAAAGTTAGTAGTAATAACCGTAAGGGTTTAAAAATATTAGCCTTCGGACTTGATCTTTGGTTTTTCAAAACTTTTTTTTTCCTTAAAATTGGTTTTTCAAATAAACCCATGACTAGGTTAAATTGGTCCACTTACTTGATTTAACTTAACTCGTTCTTTTTCCAAACTCGATTGAATGGCCACTCTAATATTTAAAGAATAAAAAACTAAGTTTTTCTTAACTCTTAGATGAGAGTTAGTGTTAAACGGTTATAGTTTAATATTAATTAGGTTAAGGAAAATAACAAAACTGAAAAAAAAAAGTTTGACATTTATTAAAACTTTGGAGAATTAATCCTTAAACCATTAAATACCCACTTACCCTAAAAAAGCCTCATTCCTAATCTTCTAAATAACTACCTTTAGCTACTGCATGTGGATAATTATAAGTTATACTATGGTTTTTTTTTTGGTTCCGATGATAGAGGGGCACGGTTGTATTGTAACCAGTTACTTCTGGACACATGAACCACCTTACAAAATTCATGCACTAGGTAAGAATAGCTTGGGCTATGTAGGTATCTCAAGAAATATCCATAGTAGGATTTAAACTCAAGACCTCATGCAAGTTGTTATGAGTAAGTCTTAGGCTTTAACCACTAAGCCAATCTCTTAGGGGTTAGTTATACCATGGTTTTGTAAAAACTATTCAAGCTTCTTTATAAAGCACTTGTTTAAAGCATTGTTTTTTCGAAATTGGAATTTTCTACTAAAATTTGATGATTCAATTTTAACGAACCAACCATATAACATCAAATTCAACATCTGAGGAGTATACCCATAAGCTTTTATGCCGAAACTATATGAATTAGTTTTTCAAAAACTCAATCAAAAATTGGTGTGTGAGATGTTTTTCTTAAGAACCTTATTTCTACACTCTAAAATTTGAAAATCTAATTAGAGATTTGAATTGATTATGCAAAAATATGTAGGGAAGCCAAATTTCAAAATTTTCGATAAATGTTCGTTATTTTTTCCTAAATTTTGATAAAATCAAAGAAAAATATCACCTCAACGAAACCTGATGCTTCGACCACTGTAGGGGAAGGGAAGGTTATCGATCGGCCCTGCCGTTAGCCTCTTTTTTAGGTAGTGGAATGACCTTGCTTCCAGGTGATTAGGTTCCTTAGGTACTCAAATATCACCTTTGTTTGCACTATAATTCCTCAATTTTGTTTCCTTCGCTCTCCGGTTCTACTTTTCACTTCTTAAAATTTTTGTAACCTTGCAAATGTCTAAACTTTGTCTAGAATGATGATTGTAACTTTGTAAAGCTTACTTAGATGGCTTTTGATTTTTCTATCCTTGTATAACATGTACAAAGGTTAGGTTTAGGTGTCAATAAAGTTGGTTTTCTTATTTCTAAGTGTTCTTAAATCCTTACCCTGCCTACAATTGTCCCAGATTTTCTAACAATTTTTCCTTTTTTTTATTAAATTATTTACTAAATTTTACACAATTTTAAGTGTTTCAATAATCATGGGTATATATATTTATATAATAATTATATTATACATTATTTTATGTATAATATTAATCACATTATTCCTATAGTTTATCTCTAAGGATTCATTAATTTTCGAGACTTAATTCATTTGTTACCAATAAAATAATAATAATAATAATAGAGTAAATTCCCACTATTTCAGCTATATCTTTAATATTTTATTATATTTTTAAATTTCAAGTTTACAAAAACTTCTCATCTAATACTACAAAATCTTTCGTAAGTTTTTAACTTAATCAAGTTACCTTCTCAAATACTCTAAATCGACTATCAAACCTAGTTGTATAAGTATGGGTCTCATGCTTTTACTTGACTTTGTCGCAATAAGAAAAATAATATATTTTTTTGTATCTTGCTTTTGTTATTTATCTAACATTTGAAGTATCCAATGTTTAAAAATTTCACTCTAAAAGTTTTATTGAATTTGTAGGGATAAAAGCCACGAGGTTTGATTTTTTTTTTTATAAATATAAGTAGACTTTTTTTTTATAAATATAAGTAAATTTTTTTTTGAATTTCAACTAAAAAAAGTTGGATTGTGTTAAAGAGAAGGTCCATACATCAGTTCTTAATTCTTGTCTACTTTATTATTTTCTTTGATTCTTAGTAACTTCTCTAAGCTTTTTACCTAACTAACCCTCCTATAATTTTAAATTTGAAAAACCACATCTTCTTCCCATTTTTATGTTCGTTTATACCAGTTTTCACGAGAGAGAAAACTTCATCCTTATCTTGCAATTTTGAAATCAAATTCAAAATAAACAAAATTTCAAACTAATCTAACATACATACCTACATATATATGTATGAAAATTTTATCAAATATCTTTTACTTTTCTAATTAGTGGTTCACCAAAAGTTCAAAACTAAGTGATTTCCTTAAACACTAAATAGTGTAGGTGCCTAAAGATATTAGATGAAAAGTATGAAAGCAAAAATGTATGTGTTAAGTCTCTTAATTTGGTTTTGATGATAACAAAATATGTGATAAGTTATTTAATATATTTATAAAGTGTATAGGTATATCATAAAATAATATTGATTAATTCTAAAAGAAATCACAATGGAAAAAGGTTAAAGTGTGTTTAACAAGAACATCAAATGTGTAGGTTAACTTTATAATGAAATCAATTTAAGGAAGAAAATTAAGTTTAGAATTGTGCTAGTCAGAATGTATATCAACAAAACATTACTGTGTTTGTTTGGAAATATATTCAATAGGTCAGAATGTGTATCAGAGTGTATATCAGCAAACATCAAAACATTAGTCAAAATGTATATCAGTAAACATTAGAACAATACTAATTGTATACAGTATTGATTCCAGCAACTATTCTTATGCTATTTTCTGAATAGTTTGAACAAATTAAGTTGGAAAAATACATAGAAGGCCTAGCTCCACCTTATTAGGCATATGTAAGTAATGTGTTTAATTTTGTTTCACTAAGATGGTTTAGTCCATAGGGATTTTAAGTTGGATTAGTTTATTTTCTAGAATAGTTGAGCAATATATTCAAATAAATTTTTAAACATATTAAGAAGCTATGTTGAACAAGTTTTTGCTAGAATTCTACAAGGTTTGATACATTTTTTTAACTCGTTGTTGATAAAATTCTCAAGGATTGTAAGGTAGCTTGTAAAGGATAAGGATGAATATTTTGGATATATTTGTCCACATTTATAAGAGTTTTTCTAATTCAAAAATTCAAATAAAGATATTGCAGAAGAGAATAGATTTGTTCACAACAAATATTAGATAAGTTATGATCATGTGTCAGACTATTCTTGAAGAGCAAGATATATGAAGATTTGATCATATCTTTTCATAATTATCCATAATATTTGAAGTTTGATTTTCAAATTTTTGAATTTCCGTGTAATCAAAAGAGGATTGGAGCATATCATTACGTACAACAACTGTTAAATGACTTAAACTCAGTAAAGAAACAAATCAGGATCAACTTAAATCAAAGTTTTCAAAAATTCAAACTTTTTCATGGGATACTTCTCCAACAACAAAATCAATTATGTTTGAATAAAGATATATTGGAGAAAAATCTGTAATTAGCCGTTTTTAGCTATTACATGAGAGTTTATTTAGTTTAGAGACGATGCTGATTAAAGGAGAGTTGTACACTTAATATCAAAACCGAATTTTAAAAACTCTTTTGAGCAGATTGTCAGAAACTATGTTAGGAATTGAGCGAAAATATTTTTGTTATTGCATTCGTGTGAAAGTTGTAAAGAGCTTTTTGATTATATTATTTCACTTTTGTTGTAAACATTATTGGAATTGTATTGGAATGTAAGAGGATTAGAGAGTTCTCTAAGTCTGTATATAGCTTAAGAAGAAGCTAGTGAATATGACAGAGAAGTGACTAGATATTCTTGCAATCTCTTTTTTATCATTTTTTATTGAAAAGATTAGATTAATGGAACGATACTGGTAAGCAGAACCGGGTTTTTAGCAATGAAGTTGAAAGAGAGTAGTAAGCAAAAGGCTGAAACTTTATAAATTGATTGCTTGATCTTCTTTCTCTTTACTCTATTTAGTTTTTCATTTTTATTTGTGTTGTACAATCAATTTTCAACTACTGTCATGCCATTTAAGCTATTAAGAGGGGTTTTATTTTAAAATCAAAAGTTTTAATTTTTGCGAAATATATCAATTCAACCCCCTTTTGATATCTTATTAGGACTAATAGTAGTAAGTACCCATAGAAGCCAAAATTATTAAAAAAAACTTTTCTGAGTTGACAATTTATGGGACATTTGGTACACTAAAATAAACTTGAAATAGAATTTTAATTTCAAGTTCTATTCATTTTCAATGTTTAAAAGCTGGAATTATGATTCTTTGGAATGGATAATTTTAGCTTTAGAGGAATTAAATTTTGCATTTGAGGGGGCAAAATTACAATTCTATTCCATCATTGTTAATTAAATAGCTTTTTTAATTTCATTAATGTATATTTATTACATCCTCAAACTAAAGTACCTTGGATAAATACCATTATAATGAGTTCCTTTTCCGTTTTGAATTTTCTACGACTAAATATAATATAGAAATAAAATCAACAATTTAGTAGACATTTTTTAATATAGAAATTGACTTGTCATTTCGTTATTGATTTTATTACAATTCTAGTGATGTCACTTGACGGGTCATTATAGGGTTTTCAATTTACTAAAAACTCTATAGGGTTAAACCCTTAAGATTTTGATATGAGTTTCGGAAGTAGTTTTCAAATCCTATAGAGTTACGTATTGGTTTTGGAATTTAAAAAAACTTGACAAAAAACTCAAACTTGGTTAGAAATAATAATATATACATATAATATCTTAGTAATTTAGTTAAAAATATGTAGCTAAAAATAATAAAACATAATAATTTATAAAAAATATTTTGTGTTATGTTTCAAACAAAAAAAAAAAACCTCATGTCTTTCTCTCTCTCATAGTCTTATACTCTTTACAACTTGTTTCTTCTTATAACTCTCTTAAAAAAAAAAACCTAGCCCCAATAATATATTATTGTATTTTTTTAGATTGTAATAATATGTAAAAAGCTTATTTAAGGATATTAAAAATATATAAATGAAATTATTATTCAAAACAAATCATACACCATTTTGGTGTACATTTGCAAATCAATTTTTATTTTTATTTTTTGCTTCAGCAAGTCAGGTCATATTTTTAATGGGTTTTAAAAAACTTTATAGGGATGGGTTCTAAAAATAGGGTAAAACCTTGTAAGATACTTTATAGGATTTTAGGAAGCCTTGTAGGTTACTAACTTGGGTTTGAGGTTTGCAAAACCCATTCCAAACCCGCTCTACTGGCATCTCTATACAATTTTATTCCATCCTTGCTAATCAAATACTTTATTTTTTTTAATTTTATTAATGCGTATTTATTACATCCCATTCCAAACCCGCACTACTGGCATCTTTATACAATTTTATTCCATCCTTGCTAATCAAATACTTTATTTTTTAAATTTTATTAATACGTATTTATTACATTCACAAATTGAGGTACTTTTAACAAACATTGCTCTAATGTGCTTTTTTTTTTTCTGTTTTAAATTTGCTATGGCAAAACGTAATATAAGAATGAGGTTAATAATTTTGTAGACGTTTCTAAATATAGAAATTGACCTATCAATAATTTCATAAACATTACATCACCTACATGACAGCTATTATTGACTTCTTACCAATTATATGGCACCATCATGATGATATCGAGTTAATTAGTAGTAGCAATAGTGATGATAGGATGGTAATCATATAAGGTTAACACTAACGATGATGTTATGGTATGGTAAAGGCAATAGAAATGTGATGATTGTAGTGATTGCAACTATGATGTAGTGAGGTTATGGGTGATAATAATGATCTGAAAGTGTAATAGCTAGGATGGTAGTTGTGATGTATGAGTCTTTAGAGAAGATAATGCAATGGTATGATGGTGGCAATATAATGAAGAACACTAGGCTCAAGAGGGGGTGAATTGAGTTTTAAGGATAAATTGCAATTTTTTTTTATGTAAATGACTAAATGCAATAATAAGTGCAGTTAAAGAAACAGTATAACAATAATAAATGCAGAAATTTAAAGGGATAGGGATAAAAAAGATCAAACCCAGATTTAACGTGGAATTCGAACCGCCACCTAGTCTTTACGGATATACAATACCTCCAACCGAAGACTTCATTTTACGTTATTGATTTCACAATCCAATTGCTCTATGAGCTATACAAGCTTACATAATCTTTTTTATATACAACTAACTCGATTGTATCACTTCCTTTACTTAAGATTACAAATGCGAGGACTTTTAAGCATCACAACTATTTCTCTTTTTGTTTAATATCAAATAAGTGTACAAAAGATCAAAGAGAAGTAGAATAAACTCAAGAATGTAAGAGAATGTTTTTAAATTGTAGTAGAATATCAAATCTTAAAAACTTTTGGTTGGATTGTTGAGATTTTATAACAACTCATTAAATTCTTCCCGTTATCGCACGTTAAATGGTCTAAAGGCTACTTGAAACTGACTTACTGTCATGTCAGTATTTTGAAGTACCGGTAAGTTAGTAAAAAATACTCTACTATCAAGTGAACTGGCAAGCCGACTCCTCATGGCCAGTGAGTTTTTTTTTTTTTTTTTGTGTTTTTCAAGGCTTTATACTGTTAGTATTGTTCTATCTTAAGCAGTCAACCCGGTAAACTAAATATCACCTGAAAATGTTTTTCATACATAACAAACAAATACTCTTTACATTCTAACTTCAAGATCATTTGATCACTATTCAAAAGATTAAATTTCCTGTAGAGATAATTGATATATTTAATCATTAAGTAAGTTAATTGATCTTATTTAATTATCTTAATATAATCAAATAATACTTAGTTTAATCATTTACTTATTTTGTTCTCTTCAAAATCATCATGCTTAGATATACACTTTGTTGTTTTGTTCTTATCAAAATCAAATAATAAATCTTAAGTTCAACATATATGAGGTGATAGTACGATGATAATAATATAACAATAGTGTTAATAATAGAATAATGGTTGTAGCAATTTAGCGATAGTGTGTATTAATAATATTGAGATGGTGACAACGGTGTGATAATGGTGGCGATGGTGAGATAGTTGTAAGATAGTAATTAAAAATAAGTGTTAGTTTCTTTAAGAATTTTTCTTTTATCTTGTCTCAACATGTTTTTACCATCAAATTTAAGAGATAAAAATCTTAACATTTGTGTTGTAACAAAGAATTTGGCTCGATAATATGATTATTTTGTAAATCATGATATAGTAGAGTTTCTATTTTATATTATCATAAAATTTTGGATTAATTACAAATACGTGACTTGTGTTTTGGTACATTTGCAAAGAGATGAGTTGAGTTTTCATTTTCGACTAATACATGACTTAAGTTTTGTAATTTTTTGTTATTTATGTATAACCACAAACGGCAATATTCTAGCGGCTGAAAATTAATTATTTGATAATTTAAATAAATAATATTAATAAAAAGAACATAGAAAATCATAAAAATAAAAGAAGAAAAGTAAGGAAAACAAAAAAACCTATGCCCAAATAAACAATGACACACCGGAAAAGGAAAATTGGAGACTAAAACCAGAGAGAAAGCATGGAATCGGAGGATCAATGAAGAAATTTCCTTCTATGGTGTAATATCATCTAGATTTGTGCATAAGTTTTGAAATCTCTAAGTTATTCAAACTAAAAGTTATTTCAAATGCATAAATATTTCTTTCATTGAATGTTGAAGCTCAAATAATCTTTTCATAATGCATCACAAGAATTAATTTTTTTTTTAACCAAAGATAAGGATTAAAATTGAGATGTTGCATATTACATACATTTTTATTAATTCCTTCCACAATAACTCAGACAATTGAAAGAGAATCAATCATCATCTTCTTTATTTTCAAATGGCAAAGGAGCTTTAACACATTATAATTAATAGTTATTATGAAAATAAATGAATCGGTAGGAGATTTCCTTGAATTTATAAGTTTGAGTGATTCATATGACTCGGTGAGCTGAGCTGAATCTTTGACAAAGATGGATTGGTGGGAAGACATTAGGATCATGTTGGAGCTAGTTATCGAAAAGCAAAAGAAAACAAAGTTTTAGACGGAAAATAAGAATGGAAATGATTCAATAGAACAACAAATAACTCACTGGAGATGGAGATGACGAAAAGTGTAAGGTGGAAAAAGGAAACCATGCACAACTTGATTATGGACTTGTCGGTACGTTGATTTCATTCCCCTTTTATTCTATCATTATCATCATGTTTATTTGGTATTTTTATCACAGAATTATAATTTTATGGGAATCTCTATTACTTGAAATCCAATAATAGAAATTTTTTAATTCAATTAAAGAATTTCGATTCCTCACTACTGACACCACCACCACCAGCACCATTATGATTACAGCTGCTACTGTCATTATTACCGATTATTACTATTGTCGCCATCATCACTATTATTACTATTACCAACATCGCCACTACCACCATTATTGTCGCTACCACCATTATTGTTGCTACCACCATCGTCGTTATTACTGCCGCCATCACCATTACCACCGTTGACACCATTATTAATGTGTTGCCACCACCACTATCGACCACCGTAGCCACCTCTATCACTACCATTGTCGCCACCATTGCCTACCAATACTGCCATCGCTATCACCACCAATCACTATTGCCATTACTAGTTACCAACTATTATCGCCAACTACCACAATCGCTACTTATTACTTTTAAGATTAGTTGAAAAAGAAAATAAATTGAGAATAATTTAAATATTAAAGTTATATTATATAGCTATTTTTAAATTATTTATAAATTTAACTAAATAAAATTATAAGTATAAAATTTCAATTTTATTTCCTTTACAAAGCGGATGTACCGATAGAGTCTTCAACAGCAAACCAAACTTTGCTCACGTTCCTTATAGCTGCCAGAGAAGCGAGTCAAAGCACCGCTGCATACAAACTTTCGATTTCACGGGTTATTAAACAAAGAAAGTTGGGTGATTAGCAATGCATAGGGTTTTCTTTTCCAATTTTTTTTTCTTCTTTTCCTTCTGTTTTTCTTTTTCAATATTTTTAATTAATATTATTTATTTAAGTTATCTAATAATTAGTTTTCATCCAATAGAATATTACCATATGTCATTATACGTAAATAACAAAAAACTATAAAACTTAGATTATATATTTATTTAAAACAAAAACTCAAGTCATCTCTATATAAATATATCAAAACATATGTCACATATTTATGATTAACCTAATTTGTTTTTAACTATCTATAAAATTCTTAATATCTGTTTAACGTTAGAAGAGGGATTACCGTTGTTTTGTAAAAAAACACCATATTACAATCGTAAGAGAGAGAGAGAATCACCGAAGCTCTTGCGAATATACATAATAAAGTTCTACTTCCACCACCTAACAAAAGCAACCCCAACCAAACGTAGTACTCCCTCGGTACCAACAAAACACGATCGAAACCCCACAATTAACAATAAAACCCTAATCACATACCACAATTCAAAATCTTGCGACTTCCACGCCACTTCAATCCGATTTAATCTGATACTACCTTTCTCTCGATCGTCATGTGTTACGGCCACCAGAGACCTTTTTCCGATGACCATCTGACCCCTCCCCAGAGACCGCTCAATCGTAACGACAACGCCGCCGCCGTAGAGGATCTCCGAGGCCGCTTGGCCGAGACCGAGGCTCGGCTAGCTCGAGCTAGGGCTCGTGAAGCCGAACTCAGCCGCCGATTGGAGGAAATGAAGCGCTTCGTTTCCGTCATGGAGATCCTAGAGAATTACCTCAAGCGACGATTCCATGAGCAGCAAGAGCGGGTGGAGCGCCTATGCGCTCGTTGCTAAGGGCTTCTTTGCGTGATTCATTTCCGTGAATTGCTTTTTTTTTTTTTTTTTTTTTCTTTATAAGATATGAAAGTTTCAATTTCTTGATGAAGCTTGTTTTGTTCACTCTCTAGGTGTTTTTTTTTTTTCCTCCCCACTCTCCTTATAATGTTGGATGTATTTAATTATGTCAAATCGTATCAAATTACTGATCAGAAGTTTCACTCTATCTCTTTCTCTCTCTCTCTCTCTAGATATTTACATACAGGTACATATGTACGTGGATTGCTCATATACTGCTGTGAATGTTAAATATTTAATACGAATTCCAATTAATGAATTTCTTTTTTAAAGATGACATTAATGTGATTGGTGGAAATATGAATCGAGAAACTCATCCACATGTTATTTAGTGAAATGAACTATGGAATGCCTACTATCCATTGGCTGATCGCTATCTTTTTTGTTAAAACTTTGATTCGATATTGTAGATAGCTCTTTGATGTTAACTGGTATTATTGCAGGGTAACAGAGATTTGCATCATGGTCTTACGTACTCGTATATTGAAATATTTGTCGTTGTTGATGTTGTTGATCTGAAGTTTCAAATTATCTTGTATCTGCTCAGTCAGCGGGGTTTATTTTGTTTGAGTAATTAGGAATCGAATAAAAAGAAGCAGATAAATAGAGATGGTTGATTGTGCTTGTTGCTGTGGAAGCATGGTCAGGTGCCATATAACGCTCTTCTGACTTGAAGTGGCTTTTAATTGTGCTCTCTGCCAGAAAGTTTGTTTTTACTGGTATTTGACTAGATGCCGAATAATGATTTTCTAAACGATCTGTGAAAGATTTCTAAATTTTACTTTCATTATTGACAAAATTTAACCTCATAACATAAGTTGGGAGACAGGGGCAGCTGTTATAATTCTGCTTCCGAGGTGTTATACTCTTTACTGTGGGTGTTGCTGTGCGGAAGCATTATCCACGCTTCAAAATTCACAAGTTCATGGATGCTTAGTGATCTGTCTTGTTGGAAGCTGCTCCGCATTCCTCAACTAAGGTAATCTGTGATGTCAAATATTTCTGTGGTGAAGGTGCCTCATTATTGCCAAAAGAAGCATACATTCTGTTTGCAAATTTTTCATTGAATTAGTGTTGGCGACACGTGCCATTGGGCTTTGAGCATACTGACTTCTGAAATCTTGTAATCGCAAATCTGCAGAGGATTCACTCGAGCTGCAATTGAATCTACCAAGCCGTGTTATCATCGCATTAGATCACTGCTTCATCTTCCATTTTCATGCTCTTTAAGGTTTGGTTCCCTCTGTATCGACTTCACTTGGAATCAATACCCTGCATTTTTTTATTTGTAGTTCTATTTATTCTGTGTGCTTAAAAATGAAAAACATTGACTGCTATGCCTGTGGTTTCTTCGTTAAAAGATCTGTTATCATAATGCTGATTTGGGAACTGGCTTATGAGCTGCCTTTTCTGAAGATGATCATGGGGTAGTTATGCTTAATCCGATGTCTAGTAGTATTTAAAGGGCTGATAGCTGTTGATTTTTGTACATTTGATATAACATAGATTTACAGATGGTTATTCCTTACCGTTGCTAAATTTGCTAGAGTGCGAAGATGGATTCTTGACTAAAAATTGAGGTCATTATAGACCCTTGGTAAAAAAAAAAAATAATAAAGAGCTCTATGAGGTCAAAGGAGTTGGTGGTAAGTTACAAGTGATCCATTTTCGAAAAAAATAAGCGGAATCAATAGAATGAAAGGAAATGTAGTTTCCACTTTTTGTAGCAAGGAAATCAAAACACATCGGAGGAAACTCTTCCATTTTGTTTGTTATTGTTTGGTTGATATGGCTAAAGGAAAACGGATGAAAGTGAATTACTTTTTGATTAAAACAAAGTTATATTTGAAGGGAAAAAAAAAAAAAAATTCAAGTTCGAAATTGCAAGAATTTTGATGATATTCTCATCATTTTCGTATATCTTCACCTCTACTTCAAATACCGGGGCAGAGCATTTATTCTTTTTCCTTCTTTATCCAAACTTTTTCATTGCCAAACATACTATATTGGGCCGGTACATATAACTTTCTGGTGGCTTTGCTTTTCCTACTTTATTGTTCTGGGTATCCAAGCAAAGGAGCATGGCTCGGTTCTTGAGTGGACAATACTATATCCCTTATACTAATTAGTACAACTTGCTTTATGTTTGGCAATCCTAAGATATACCTATAATGGAATCGAAATCTTAAGATCTTACTGAAGTTGTAATGACAGTTGTTTAGGGCTTAAATATAAGGCGAAGTGGATATGGTTATATCCACAGGGACTTGGAGTAAACTGGTCAAAATTTAAAAGGTCTTGGACTTAAATAAATTAGTTAAAGCAGTTTTATTATAAGTTTTAAAATTGGGTTTATTGAGGATTATTTATAAAAGCATACATGACTCCTCTCTCTCTCTCTCTCTCTCTCTCTCTCTCTCTCTCTCTCTCTCTCTCTCTCTCTCTCTCTCTCTCTCCTTTTTTTAATTCTTTTATCCCATGGTAGATGCCTATGTTGTCCTCTTTTTTTGGTTCTATAATCCAATTTTTTATGCCTTTTCATCTTATTGAGTTAACTCAAATTCCCGTTTTCTTTTCACGTTTAATAATCTTTCCTATTATTTTCTTCAGCAATATAAAAGGTTAGTTAAATAAAAAAATTATAAATTTTATTGTATTACAACTTTTTTCCCTTTAATTCTAACGTAACGTTTTCATTATAAAGCTTAGCTTATTTGACCACCAAAAAATTAAATAATTAAATTAAAGTTAACAAATTGAAAAGAGAGGAAAAAAAAAAAAGGCCGATGAAAAATCGAATTAGTTAACTGGAAAAATAAAGGATTAGGAAAATGAAAAAAAGGCAAAATCTCGGGTTATGTAACTTAAGAGACAATAAGGCAAATAATTTAAATGGAAAAGTGCAAATATTTATATATGTTCTTTTTAGTTAACCGGCCTATTTAGCATGGTTATTTTGAAGTTTTACATTAATAAAATGGAATTTCAAAATTTTGCATAAGATAAGAATGTGTGAGATGAAAGGGAAGGAGAAAATTTTCGGACGATGAAGATAGATAGATCCTTCAATGGGAGACAAGATGTATTCCATTTTTGAAGTAACCAGCATCATCAATCACGCAATGACCGGAAAACCGGCCAACCCAGCCTTGAATTGGCCCTCGGCCTATTTAGAGCAACTTCATCATGGTCCGTTGGTTCATGGGCCGGTTTAAGAGTTATTGAACTGGTTTTCAATTTTTTTTTTTTTTTTTTTTTTCAGAGGCCGTGAAGCAGGTTTTCAATTCCTTTCCCATCGGTATATCCTTTTTGTTTTCTCTTTTTTCACATCTACTTTCCCTGGTTTGTACTTTGCTAGATATATGTGAGTGTGTAAAATATGTGTAATTGTATATTAATTTTTGTGAATATATATATATATATATATATGATATGTATACATACATTATATTTTGTGTATTTACATACATGATACATAATAAAAATAGAAAAAGTGGTCCAGTTCACTGTTAACCGAATTATAATTTATGGCCAAAATTTTTTTTGTTAATTTTTAGGTCGTCTGGTAGGCTTTAAATTGCAAGTTTATATATCTGTTAGTGGAAATTTGACAATTGTAGTTTGGTATTTTTTTAGAGAAATTATATATTTGCTGGTGGAAATTACACAGCCGTATTTTGGTAACTTTTTTAGAGAAACTTGCGGGCTCATCAATTTTACATTTGAAAAAAAAAAAAAAGAATTTTACGTGATTAGCTAATTTATTTTTATTGTATAAAGACTCTTATAAAACATGCTAATTTTCGTTTATTTGATTTTTTGAAAAAGGTAACTCTAAAAACAACTTATCCATCTCTTTTTTTTGGCATAGGTAGCTTGACTCGCAGTAGGTGCAGTATGCTCTGGATATCCCATCTACGTCTAGAATTTTATGGAAATGTTTAACTAAGGTTTTTGGCTTTACTGTTTTAGGGGCTTAACTGTACCACCACATTGGTGCTCCCATACGTCGTCTTTCGGAATTTCTTTAACTTACATCTCCTACACCCGGTATTATGTCGTCTTTCTAAATTTTTTCTACTTTTATCTTCTCAACTTCCTTCTTGCCAGAGGATGAAGTTTTCATCCTTTTTTTTTTTTTAATAATGAATAATAACTATACGAGAATGAAAAATTATCGACACTTAAGAGTGTATTTATGCTTTCGAAAGAAAATTTTCTCATATGAAAAAATGACTGCGAGACTGAAATAAAGAGAGAGAGAGAGAGAGAATATCGTGCAATACTTAGTAACGAGTTTAGCATAAACTAGAGCGCAACATGAAATTGTAGGTGAAGGTTGAAACTTGAGAGCAAGAAAGTATTATGACCATTTTGTGAATCAGAAAACAACAATTCCATGATATATATTCTAGCTCTCTCTCTACCTCTGTCTTTCTTTGGTCACGCATGGCTTTTTATTTATTTTTCTTTTTTTATTTGGGTTTCACCAGTTTGAATTGGGGTTAATTAGGGGAAAACCAGTCCATCTTGGCAATCTGAGGATCTTAACTGTTGTGAATCAATAATTCTAGGGCTAGTCTAGGCCCACCACAATATGGTCCGTTGATGGATTTGGATTTGTAGACTGATTTAGGGTCCGTTTATGGGTCCAAATTGATCCTTCCTAAGGTATATAGATTTTAGTTTGAAGTTTAGTCATATAAAAAGTATATATTTTTTTTGTAAAAATTATCGCAATTCACATTAATAATTTTATCTTTGTAAATAATGTTATGGTATGGATATTGTATAAAAATATATTACATATTATAGTTTTATATACTCTTTCCACATTTACATAAACTCTATTATAACATGTAATTTTGGATTTTTTTTTATGATACTCTTAGATATTATCTTATTTTGTGGCATAGTACCTCTTCAAATTAAATTTTGATTAGTAAATATTTTTTCAAGAGATACCATTGGTAAAACTATATTATTAATACGAGCACAACCTTCTAATTTCTTTTCTTTCTTTCTTTTATTCAAGTATAAAAGTTTTCTTTTATCTCTTTCCTGCTCACTATTTCTTTTTTTTTTTTCCTTTTGTTTCTTTTCTTCTCTCTTAATGTTTTCTCCTTTTTTTTTTTCTCCAATTATCTCTTCTATTATTGTTAAACCTCCTCTCTCCTTACCTAAAATTGCATTTTAATCTTTATGCTTATGGTAAAAATAGATCTTTGGAGATTGATTGACTATGTAAGATAGTGCATTATTTGTTAATCTTCATAATTCATTCTTATTTTCTCTAATGGAAGTTTGGGTATAGCTTCTTTTGACTTTAGATTTGTTGCTAAGCTCTTAAATATTATGTGTCTTCCTTATAATTGAAGAATCATGCTTTTATTTTCACATTTTCGAGCTTCTTTATGCCATTTTCGTTCGTTAATATTTGTTAATAGATTTCCAATATGTAGAAAGACAAATTTCATACTTTCAAACCATAATTAGAAATATATCTTTAGTTTCGTTGTTATTATATTATCTAGCTTTCTTATAATCTTCTTCTTCTTCTTCTTTTTTTGGTTTTCCAAATTTTGGTTTTCAATAGATATTATGTGTAAACTTATTTTAGATGCTTTTTTTTTTTTTCTGTTACGATTTTTTGCAACTTTTTCTTTCCCCTTAGTTTAAAAAGTGAAAATTTTCACTTTACTTACAACTGTTTCAAGGCATTTTGAAAACTTTATTATTATGGAAATATAGAACTTTATTTACAATCATAAATAATGTCAAACATTGTTTAAGGAAAACATGAATTCAATCGTTCTTGCAGTGAATGCAATGCCTTGCTTCTAATGAAATTTACTGAGCTAATACTCAATAGGAGGATGAATTAAGTATTAATAACAAATTTTGATTCTCCTTAAATTTTCTTGATAAATGCAACAATAGTAAGCAAATTAAGAGAGGATCAAGCCGTGATATAATGTGGAGTTCAGACTACTCCTTATTATAATGCCCTACCTTCTAAGTGTTTACTTAATTTTTTTTTCCTAGCTCTTGATACTTGAAGACAGTTTATTACTGTCATCTTTGACATAACGATAAGATAGAGCCCGTATTCAACCTGCTTTTTTGTTCTATAAATAACTACTTTCAAATAATTTCTCATTAAATATGATAAACAATAACGAAAGCTTCTATATTAGCGAGCCGTACTTAGAGTATCATAGTGATACACTTCTATGCACACAGTATCTTTTTTTACAAATACATGTTTTTAGACTACCACAAGGGTACTAAACTTTTGTCGAATTAATACCTAACTTTTCTTAAGATTCTATCTTCAGTTAGAGTTTTGAAGTCTTCTTATCACTTTGATTCTTTTGTCTATTCATTCCATAACTTGAGGATAAGAGAAACTTATTCCCTTAGCTACTGCGAGTTAAGTGAGAGTAGATAGACACACAATAATAATCATGACAAAACAGGCATATTATTTAAGCAGTTAGTCCAATTACATTATCTTATAGTTTCCTAGCTAAGCAATGCAAATGCGATAAGTGTGTGTCATATTCATGCATGTGATATGCATTGATACTGATATCCTAACTCAGCCTAGTAACATATCCAATTTGGTGGACTCAAAAACCTAGGTTTTTCAAATTAAGGAGTTTACTTGATAAATGTAGCTTTTCATATGGAAACTATCCTAACAATATCTCAATTTTTAGAAAACTTGACTTGTAGGTCTTTTTTGTGCCATACCATAAATGCATTAGATCGTATACTAGGCAAAACCTAGTAAATCTAAAAAGACTTATTCATCATTTGTTACCTAGCTTTTACTTTGTAGTTTTGTTAATTCTAAGATCTTAGTATTAGGTGCACTTAAGTGAATACCTCAAGAGATAAATTTAATCCCTAAATTCATTTCCATAGCAAATGTCACATATACATTCATTGGCATCAACATAACAACCAAGTTTAATATTATGTCAGCATTCAATCAATAACATTTATAACAAGTAGCTTTATTTGGTTCATCGAACAACACATCTACTTGAAATCAAGTTCAGTTAAGCCAAAACATTACAGAGCACATCAAGTTAGTAGTAAACATGAGTCTACTCAAGCACACATAAATGTTCACTTACCTGGCTAGCGATACATTCCCAATTTTTCCCGTTGATGTAAGTTTTCTCTTTTACGAACTCACCTAGTAAGAGTAAGTACTTCTAAGGTTAATTATGGGTCATGAATACACACACACATATATATATTAATTAAATACTCACTTGTTGGTAATTAGTTCATTATAAGCTCGTTCCAATTTGAGTTTGATTCTGAGTTAGCTTCTAAAACAGCTTCTTATTACACTATTTTCTTTTACAAATCATAATTTCTTGACCAATTAATGATTTTTATAAGTTACCCAAAATTGCTAAATCCTTTGAGTTAGGTTTTAAGTGATTCTATAGTAAATTTATCTAGTCGAAAATCTTCCAAATTACCATTTGAGTTATACAAGGGCCATTCATGATATTAGTTTTATCCTCTGACATAGCTTTCGAGTTTCTCCAATTTAAGGCCCTTACTAAATTATCCTCTACGCTACTCTCTGACTTTGTTATTCCTAAAGTTTTTTAAGAAAAACAATCTCTGACTAAGTTTTTGTATCTCTTGTTTTTACATTCAACTCATAAATTACCTCTAACTTATTCTCTAAGTATCATTATTGTATAAAATTTATTCCCAAAATCTCTGAGTTATCCTCTACTTTCAACCAATATCCTAAAATTTAGTTGTTTTACTTGCTTTTCTTTCAAGTTACAATTATAGGGTCAATTTAAAATAGCAAGCAACACTTCAAACAACCTTTCTCGACTTCATTACTTCTCAAACCCTTACACCTTACACCACCAGTTTATCAATTTGGTACTTAATTAACATATGAAGCGGAATATGTATAAATAATTGGAAAATATATATTACTTAGTATTTATACTTCACAAAATCCATAAAATACACATTATGTTCAAAGAATTATAGTGATCATATTTTGGTCTTGGAAAAATACTAAAATCACATATTTTATTATATACCCTATAATAAGTATTTAAGCTTTATTTCTTCAATAAATGTCTAAAAATAAGGAAATAATCGTACTTAACTTTGAATTCAAAATATTGTACATATCTCAATATTACTAATCATTGGAAGTTGGACTAAATTGATTTTACACACAAAATACATTAAAATCCCCTTATTTCCTATAATCAGTAAAACTATTAACAAGTACCAAATAAATTACCATAATTAGTAAACATAATATTTTTCAAATATTCTTGATACCACAATTTATCATATATTATAGGAATGTTACATAAAATTTTTTAGTTGAAAATAACATCATTTAATATTTTATAAAAATTAATCAAAAATCGTAATAACATGGTACATTCTTAAGGAAGTACCTTAAATTAATATAATTTCAAGAAAATAAAATTACGAAATGAAATAAAATGTAAAATAACCTAAGGAAAACCAATTTCATAATTTTCTAAGGTGATTTGATATTTCTAGAAAATAAATCAAAATTAGGTACAAAATTTAGCCTTATCAACGCATGGCCATTCGACTACCTTCCAAACAGCCAAGTGTGTCGGTCCAACTCCTCTTGCCACTACTTGTTTAAGTCCAAAACCCCATGTTCTCAGGTTAAGTGTAGTTATATGAACCCTTAATCCCTTGTTTTTACTCCGAATTTTCCAATTTTTTTCTAAATTTATCTAATAATTTTTTAGAGGGGATTTTTCTATGTTAATTCTACTAAAATGTTGCAAAATGAATCCTCTTTCTCTCTTCTTAGATCTTAGGTCAGTTGGAGTTGGATTTGTAGAATCCAAGCATCACTTAATTAATTATTTAATATTTCATTTGCAATTTGCCTTTGTTTGCTCTTGCTAGCACATTAGTGGATGTTCTAACTTCATTTGAGAGATGTCATGCCCTTTTCTATGAATTCTAGATGTGATTGACATTTTAAAATAATTTTTCCTTAATTAATTACAATTTTTAGTAATTATTTGGTATATTTAATAATATATTTACGTATTAGGTGAATAACATATATGCTACATAATTATATAATCACATTATATGTCATTTGACCATTAAATATTATTTTTGTAATTTAAATAATTTATCTCTAACGACTTGTTACATTTTAAGACTTAAATGTCAAGCTCCTAGTAATTAACAAATGTACCTGATAAAAATACACATTATTGAAATTAAATATTATATATATTATTTTGAGAAATTGGTCCTATTAGCACTCTTCGTTTAACTTTTATGACCTTATATTAAAATTTCGCTCAATTCGAACAAAATTATCTGAAAGTCCTAAAACGTTCCCAATAACCTGAACTTCCTAACTCGGATTAGTTAGTTTGGTAATTAGGGTACTTAATTAACTAGAGTCTTACACTTATGCTCTATGGACACCAATGCCTCCAACTGGGGACTTTCATACACATTTATTAATCTCAATTGCAATAGCTCAAGAGCTTATGCCTGAACACAATTACAACTTTTTTCACAATCACAAACAACTCTTAGTACACTTAGTATAGTGTACTCTTTCAAGAGAAATTGCAACTGTATAACTTGGCACTATATTAAGGTTTGCAAAAATTTACCAATAAAAAGCACAAGACAATTGGTATGCATTACAAAGGGACAAGAAGAATAATAGTAGAGTTTTTAGCTCAATTTTGGTGTCCTTCAATTGCCTTCAAACTTGTATTTATAACTTTACATCAAATTTGGATGTTGGAGAGAATTGATGAGCAAGCCTGCTGCATTAAATGCTACCAACGACATTAGGATGCCTTAAGATAATTAATCTTACTTAGAAGCCTAACGTCCAGATGTCTCCAAGGTTGGCATTCGAATGCTAATCCTTATACTGGTGACTCTTTTGCAAGGTAAGATAGAACAACGAAAACACAAAATGGCAACACACACATTCTTCTTAAAGTGATGAGTTAAGACGATTTTTTTTTTTATGGATTTTTAGATTACATGAGATCAAAATAACTTATCTAACATTAATTAAGAATTAAGTCAAATGATTTAAAAGTTTTGTTCTCATCAAAATCACTAAATGAAATCTAAGTTCAACAATCTCCTTCTTTCTGATGAGGACAAATATCTACACTTGTTTGCCCCCCCTCAACTCAACATTCGGTAATAAATGGTTTTGCAACAACTAAGATCAATTAGATGTTCAACTAGATTGTGAGCAATATGTTTAACTTCATTTTAGAATAATTTCTAGGATAGGTAAGTTGAGAAGATATGATAGACCAACTTAGTGCTTGTAATTGAATTTCACACCTATTAAGTAATTTTAACCTTGACCTTATCCAATTTTACAAGTTCAATTCCACTTAATTTTCAATCTCAATTATTAAGCTCAATAATGACTAGGTGACTTAAACTCTTTGCTCACTTAGCCTCATAAAAAAAACAAAAAAATCACATTCTAAGCAATAAACAGGAACAGAGAAACAAGTCAAAAGATCATAGCTTAAGTTTTAGGGTATGCTACTTGTAAAGAAGAGAAATAACTTAATGATTAGGACCACATAACCAATAGTCATCACAAATTCATTGCATAATGACATGAGGAGCATGACCATGTGTAGCAATAAGCTCAATATGCAACCACAATAATATATCCATAGATAGATGTAATAACATAAGGCCCATTGGTCAAAATTAGAACCATTACATGACCATGATAAGATGGCTAGAGATGGCCATTAAATGGCAACATAAACACACATGGTGAGGCATTACATAGTCTAAACATAAAATAAAGATGATGAAAAGAGACCATATAAGCTTAGTCTAACAAAAAAGCATAAGGATCAAAGACTCATGACTTGGGTTTAGATGAGGAAGAAGAGGTAGCTCGATGAACATTTGGGAAAGCATAAAATATAGCCTCCTAATTTCTCTTGATTTTATGAACGACACAATCAAGAGAATAAAATCTTTGGAAGACTTATCCAATGAAAGTGTGAAACTCCTCATAAAATTGAGCAAATGTAGGTGCGTAAGGAGCATCCGTAAGAGGGGGTGGCACTTGTTGGGTAGCTCTATGATTATTGGACTCTTCATAAGGAGCTTCTTCTTCACTAGACTCCTCGTCCTCATTACTATTGCCAACCTCTTCTTCTTCCTGCTCATCTTCTAATTATTCATCCTCTTCATTTAAAGTAAGTGGAGAAAGGAGTTTTTTTCTCACATACAAGCCTTAACGATTGACTTTCCAAATGCCTTTTGCAATAGAATCAAAAGTATTTGCCTCATGAAGGCAATTAGAATTAGTAGGAGCTTCAAAATAAACACCCTTCTTGATGAAGCTAGGTAACAAACCGAGACATTCTCAACATAGTTATATTTAGACCATTGGCAACTCTTTGAAAATTATTGCAAATAATAGACCAAAAGTCAATCTTGGCAATTTTAAATATGCATCCCATAACTCACAAATCCTTGTAGGTTACATGACTATGCTGTCCCGATCTTGGTAATAGTTGTGACATAAATACAAGTGGAAAACTCTATATTCCAAAGGAAGATGTTTTGCATTTAATGCTGCTTTGGTTTTCCATCTATTCCCAATCCCCTCATAATCAAACACATTTTCATAATTGGGTTGAAGTTAATCATGAAATAGTCCCCCTCTACACTAAGTTTAATGATCACACAAACATCTTAGGGAGTTATTTCAATCTGTTGCTCATAGAGATAGGAATACAAACATCTTTAGACATCATTTTTGGGGTTTAAACCTATGTAAAAATTTTGATTTTCATGTAAGTGACTGGTAAGATTATAATAGAAGAGCATGACCGCTTCTTCATTCACATCTAATGGTAGACTCATAATTTTTAATAATTTATTCTTAAAAAACTCAGGAACTCTAACAATTCCAAGTTGGTCAAGGAGATTTTTGTAAAACTTCCTACTGAGATCAATAGATAGTTTTCCAAAAATGTCATATTGTTAAGCATGTTGTGCATTGGGAAGAGATGGCAATTAAACTTAATTGGTTGCCTTCCACCTTATCCTTAGCCTCTCCGCTGTACTTAGCCTCCCCTGTTACTTTGTCTTCTTCTCTAGTTTGTGGCATGGTGAAAAGCTAGGGTTTAAGGTTTTGATTTGGAGTAGTTTGGGTTTTAGGAGAATGTGAGTGGAGAGGATGAAGGTAGTGTGTATAGAATGTGTTAGGAGATGAAATGATGGAAGATTGTTGAATAATTTTGGTTAGATTTTAAAGAAGAATGGAGTTTGGATTTTGAGAGAGTCTATAGACGTTAGGCTGCTATTTGGGAATGGAAAAGAATAAAATGAAAAGAATAGAAGAAGGTAAATAGATATACCAATATTTTTCATCGAGCGTCTGGGCATTGTAGGATTTAGTGTCTAGATGCTAGCCTTCTATGACTTTTGCTTATGATGCTATATGTTGTAGCATCTAGATGATAGCCTTTTGATTATTTAGTGCACTTAGCATTTGGATGTTATATATAGTAGCATCCAGAAGCTATTTGACTAATATTCATTACTGAAAATATGACTCAATGATCAAACCATGACAAGGATTTGCTTAAGAACTTTGGTCGAATAGACATAAAATTAGCTAGCAACAAGGTTCATTTAGGAGTTGAAGATTGATGTTTAACACGATAAGCTTGATATTTTGAGCTAAAAACAGTTTTGGACATCCTAAATGACCATAGCTCGATTTTAGATGATTAAGGGAGACAAAAGCATATGAACCTAATTTATGAGATAAATTAAGCACATAAGAACAATTAATCCAATGTAAGTGCTTAAAGGAGAAAGATGGATATTGTCCATAATGCCCATGTAATCATATTTCTAGTGCCAAATATCATGTTTTCATTTCGTCGTACTAGAAGGAAAATCTTTGTTTCCAAATGTTATTATCTTGGTTCATTTTTCGTGGCACTCATTTTATACGATCATTCCCAATTCTTTTCTTAATGTGCAAAATTTGTCTTTACTTAAGGGTTTTGTCATGCCCCGAAGCAGCAGAGTCGTAACAATCCCGCCGTGTAAACCATTCTAAGATAGAAGTTAGCCTTACAACCGTTATCTTAGACTTGATTTACACAAGGCGTCCACGACTAACCCGCTTTGAAGTAAACAATCTATAATTTATTACCTAAGAAAGTGAGGAAATATAAATATATATAATATAATTCAATTATTACAATTAGTGTTTTCAACGATAATAGCTTAAACCTTAAAAATTTATGTCTGTTCTTCAAATGTTTTTCCTCACTCCCTAGGATCTAGCAGTTGCTAACTTCAGAGTAGTTGTTTGCCGCTTCTTAGCCAGCACCTGCACGACGTCTATAGGGATGTGAGCAACCACAGTTCAGTAAGTTAGGATGGAGGACTTAAAACTATACCATAAACACAACAAGGATTTCAATCAACTTATTAGGTGCAATGCATGTGCAAGCAAATGCCATTATACGACGTTGTCCTGCCCGTCGTAAGATTAGAGAAATTGCGCCCGTTCTAATCCTGGTTGAGGAGTTGTCATTAATGTAACAGCTCACGACCAAACCCAGGCTTGTGCAATGGAGACCTCGCTCCTCCCATGGCTACCTTCAAACCACTGATTTCACCCTCGCCACGACCTCCTCTACTGTCACTTAGTTAGACTGAGGATGAAGAAGGGACCATTATGCAATCCTGCGCTATCCCTTTCGAAGGGGTCGGTATTTGGCCGGAGAGTCTAGGTTTCCCTAATGGGTTGCCATGCATGTTCGATTATGATTACTAGTCATATATTTGATTAAGTCCAGTTTAGGGTGATCAATCATTTTATATAAATCATACAATACATGCCAGAGAAACAAACAGAATCATAGCATCACCCATAATTAAGCACATGCACACATTCAACTATCTAGCAAGCACAAATAAGCATAATCTTAAGCCTCCAATATACAACATCGTATTAATCTCAACTTACCTCGACTCCTCGCTCACTCACTCGAGGTCCGATTTGCTCAGGCCATCGCTGATCATCCCTATAACACAAATGTGGTTTCAGTTTTTCATATAACTATTATAGGTTCATTTTATCCTATAATGCTTATTGTTATGTTTTGTTTAGGGTTTAATATGCCTAATTATCTAGGCCTTAAGTCTTTTACAATTATTTTAGGTTTAGGGTTACATTCGGGTTCCGTTTTCATATAACAATTAAGTAGTGTTTTATACTCCAATCTTAGAAATTTGTTTCAACCTATAATGTGAAATTAATCACATTACTTTCCGATCTCCTAAATATCATAATTATCCCTAGTCAGTATTTATTTTACTCGGTACACTTAAATCCATATTAGTGTACCAAATTCACTACTAATGTGAGAAATTTTTACATTTTTTATATAATTAAATAAATTCTAATTTCGTATCAGATTTATTGTACATTTTTATTATTATCAAAATATCAATTTTTATTATAATATTTTCTATTTATTATATTCTAATAATTACATATTATGTATTATTACCTTTTATGTATATAATACGCTTCTAATATTTCTATCACTCTAATTGTCGTCTCTAAACACCAATTATCATTTCAAAATGTCTAAATTCATCCTAAATCAAATTTTACTCCTAATTATCCTAATTTCCAAAATTAACTTAAAATTTACTATTTTTCCTTATTACTCATTTACTACATAATTAACCTAATAATTACATCTAACACCCTAAATGCTACAAGTATCATACTCCATCAGATTTCAACATTCTAAAACATGTACTTATTCACTAAATCAGTAATTAACCATCTAATTACTTTATTAACCCTAAATTACCAATTTTATACCTTATTTTAAGGCCTAAAAATTATCTAAAAATTTTGAAAATTAATTTTTAAAAAGGGCTTCATAGAATTATTCTATATCATCTAAGTGGTCTACACAAAAATTTTGGACTCGAAACTACACTCCTAAGGTCATTTATTTCTAAACCGAAATATGCTCGGTTTTGCATGATTTCTTGAGGACCCTATATCACGAGACATATTTTCATTAAAATAATATTTTTTCTAAAAACTACATATAAAAATATTTCAGAATAACAAGTTTCATAATTTTATAAGAATATTTACTATTTTTTAAAAATTACACAAAATCGGATTGGAAATCGAACTCACCGATTTGGGTAACTTCGGCCACCTTCGGTGGCCATGGGTGTGTCGGCCCACTTGGGCGTTACGGTGGTGGTGGCCGTCCACTCCCAGCTGCTAGTCGGATCTGGGTTCTCCTTTGTGGCCCTAACTGTACAGTTTTCCTTTTTTTTTTCTTTGTTTTTCTCTCAATTTTTGACTCTCCCTAATTTTCTCTGATTTCTAACTATCCAAATGAGCTTCTAAATTTTTCTTACTATTTATAAAGCTTTAGTGTAATTATTATGCATTAAATTGGACAAGATAATTGCCTTATCCCTTAATTTTTGGCTTTTGTATTGTCTTAATTTAATTGGTTAATTTTTATTTTGTGGATCTTGACCTGCCACGACCTGATTTGGATCATTCTTGATTTTTCTTGATTTTTTCTTAATTAATTATGAATTTTATTTAAGTATTTAGTATTATTTTAGCGTATTTCGCGTATTTTAAGTAATTACGCGTATTTATACCTACATGTAAATTTATATATAGTACAAATAAATATTCCTAAATATTATTAGGTTATTTTATAATTTTTAGTATACGTATAATTTATCTCTAGCGATTCGTTAAGTATCGGAATGCATTTTACGCATTTTCGATAAATAACGAGTTATATACTTAAAATTTGAAAATTTTGTAGTCTCCTATTTTATTACCTATTTTTTTTTAAATTCAAACTTATGGAATCAGTTTACTAATATTTCTACCTTTACTTATAATTTAGACTCGATCGGGTCTTTCAACCGATCGAAATCTCAGATTGCTAGTTTTGGGGCTTACAGGTTTAGTGAATATATTGACTATTTGATTGTTTGTGCCTACAAATTATGAGCATACATTGTTGCTTGTAACATGATCATGGATAAAGTGATGCCTAATTTCTATATGCTTAGTCCTTAAGTGGTGGATTGGATTTTTTGTTAAATTGATTGCATTTGTATTTTCACACCTAAAGCACAATAACTACCAATGGCCACATTTTTTGCCTTAGCCGTTGATACTACTATAGAGTTTTTCTTTTTAGAATGCTAAGACACTAATGAATTCCTTAGAAAGTGACAAGTTCTACTTGTGCTTTTTCAATCAATTTTGTAATTGACAAAGTCAGCATTGGAGTATCCAACTACATTAAAAGAGGTAAACTTAGGATATCATAAGCCAATTTCGATGGTGCCCATAAGGTACTTAAAGGTGCATTTAACCACACTTAAGTGAGATTCTTTAGGGTAACATTGAAATCATGCACATAGACACATGACAAACACAATAATGGGTCTAGATGCGGTTATATATAGCAACCTACCTATAATGCCTCTATACAACATTTCACATATAGGTTTTCCATTTTCATTTTGTCAAGTTTTAAGGTGGTGCTCATTGGAGTAGGCCTAATCTTGCAATTATCCATCTTAAATCCTTTCAAGTGCTCCCTAGTATACTTAGCTTGATTAATAAATGTTCCATTTGTGGTTGTTTAACTTAAAGAACTAAAAAATAGTTAAGTTCCCCCATCATGCTCATTTTAAACTCTTTCTTCATACACTTTACAAACTCATCCACTAAATCTATGCTAGTAGCTCCAAACATAATATCATGTACATATATTTGAACAATTAATGTACTTGACTTATGATTCTTGATAAATAATGCTGTATCGTACGGATTCTTCCCCCAACTAACGAAGCTACTATTCTTTCGTGCTCTCCCCCGGAAGCACTTCACTCTCTTTAGCTCACTAGAAGAACGCTGACTTTTAATTGCTTTAATCGGCCTTTACTTCTTGAAAAACCATTATTTATCAAGAAGCTACTAAGCCTCTCATACTAAGCTCTAGAAGCCTGTTATATAGTGCCTTGTGGAGTTTGAATACATGATCGGGGAATTCGTTATGATCAAAACTCCGTAGTTGATCTATATATACTTCTTCCTTAATATATCCATTTAGAAAAGTACTCTTAACGTCCATTTGATACAATTTGAAGTATTTAAAGGTGGTCAATGCTAAGAGCATTCTTATAGCTTTTAACCAAAGGTCTCATCAAAATTTATTCCTTCTTCTTGATTATAATCTTTATCCACCAATCTTTCCTTATTCTTAGTTACTATATCGGTTTCATCAAGTTTGTTTCTATATACCCATTTAGTTTCAATCATTAGTGATAGGAATCAAGCAACTGGACCTCTAACTCGAGGCTTTGAAGGATTGACAAAGCAAATTCTCTCAGTCCAACCAATTCTAAAAGAGCTTGAGCTAATCTTAGCTATCGATCAACTCTACATGCTAAGCCGGACAACTTCCTTTTTATCAATTATAGTATGTCGATCAGAGTCAGTCCCTACTGATAGCTGGGCTAACTTTGCTATCTACTTTGGCATACCTGTGTTGACCACTTACTTAGCAATACGTGTGTTAAATACCCTTAAATGCCTTTGAGCTAACATCACCTTTAAATGGATCTTCGTTTTTTCTTGACATCTTAGCTTAGCAACAATAAGACTGATGTACAATTTAGTTTGTTTTTGCTAAAAGCACTGCCATTGTCTGCTAGCCATGTGTCCAAATGACCTGTTTGATTTTTCATTTATACCTTTTTACATTCTTTGCATTTTGCTTCTTTTAAGAAATACCCTTTTTATCTTTTCTGCTTTTGGCAAGCCGCCCTAGAATATCGGGTACAAATACCCTTGTACGATGTAGCTGCAATGGTAATTGGATATTGAATATACTATACTTTTCCCTTTTGTAAGCTACCGTGCTTACTTCTATGATAACTCTTATCATATCTCTTAAGTAAGGCTTAAGTGGTGAGTGACCTTACCGAGCTACTCATGTGTCATATCAAGTTAGTTCATGAGTCTATGGAGATTCCTTTAGTGAGTTCAGATCCACTTCCAATATAGTTGACCTTGTCTGCTCTTAGTGAGGCTTATCATCTTGGTATTAGAGCCAAGTTCATTTGGATAAGTTCATTTCGAGCCTTGTTATTGCTTTGTTGTGAGTAGCGTTAGTTATGGTAATGTATTGTGGTTGTGTGGAGGTTAGCTGCAATGTTTTAGAAGTAGTAAAAGTTATACTATTATTGTGTGATAATTGTTGTGAAGTATTTTATTTACCCTATTTTGAGCATTAGGAAAAAGTAAAGTTTCAACTAGGTTTTGTTGTCCTTTGAAGTAACTGTTTGTGGTTAAGATTACTTGGATTTAATTATTCATGTGGAGAAGTGTATGTGTGTAGATTAGTTGGTTCGAAGATAGTGTTTATTATTTCTAGGAACATTTAGACCCCAAGTTTGTTGTGGGAACAATATTAAGGAAAAGAATGACTGATTCAAGTGTAAATGCTGGCATTGGAGATAATAATAGTGGTGTCGTCCATAATGGTCGACAACCTTAAAAAAATCCCAAAAGTATGGATGAATGATTCGATGAAATGGTTAACTTGATAGGTAACCTGACCAGAGCCGTTCATGCACTAGTTTTTCGACCTATTGATGTTACTTAGAATACTCCTCAAGTTGCATAACTAGTGAGAGGACAAGTCCGAGCTCGATAAAATTGAGGTGGAGGAGTAGGAGACCATGTGTAGAGGAGAGTCAACTTAGGAGATATGGATGAAGAAGAGTATGTTAAGGTAGAAGAGCGAACTCGTGTACCCCGAGATGTTGACCATGTGAAGCTTTAGATCTTAAGCTTCAATGGTTTTGGAGATGCAAATGACTACTTAGATTGGGAAAAGAAGATAGAATGAGTTTTTAATTATTATCAATATGAGGACCATAAGAAGGTGAGTACTGCTATTATAGAATTCTCAAGTTATGTTGCCATATGGTAGAGGAACTTTCACACCATGAGGAGGCGAGAAGGATATAGAGAAGTTAGCACTTGACTCAAGATGATGAGGGTACTTAGAAACAAATTTGTACTAAATACCTATTTGTAAGAGACATTTGTTCAGCTTCAAGAGTTGAAGCAAGGGATTCGAATTGTTTATGAGCATGTTCAAGAGTTTTAGATGCTCATGATTTGTTGAGAAGTTAATGAGCCATAAGTCTGAACAGTATCCAGGTTCCTTATGGGTTAAGGAATGACATCTGAGATGTAATGGAGCTTTAATGGTTTACTACATTAGATAAGGCTATAAAAGTAGCCTAGCGTGTGGATAGATAGAGAAGAAACAGGCTGATCCAACCTCAGATTAGCCAACCTATTCAGAGCAGCTAACTTGCTCAAAGTGGCAACCAAACTCTACATGGTGTTGACTTTAATAGGAGAACTGATGTTGTATTTGAGCAGAAGTATCGCATTGCTGACTAGAATTGTTGAAGAGGTCCTATGAGAAGGTAGAAGGGTTTATATAAGATAAGTTAGATCAAGTACATTAAGTGTCAAGGGCTTGGACACATGGCCGCTAAATGTCTGAACATACGAATTATGATCATCAAAGGTGATGAGTTAAAGGTTGAATTAGAAAATACTGACAAAGAGCCTGAGCCTGAAGAGAGAGGAGAGTTGGAAAAAAATGTTAAGGGTAATAAGGAGCTAGTCGAAGAGGATGTGTTTGTTAAAGATTTGGATAAGGTAACTTTGGTTGTTTGACTTATAATGAGTATTGAACTTTCTATTGAGGAGGAGTAGAGAGGGAACTTGTTCTACATCATATGTAAGGTGAATGAGCAAGTATGTATGCTTATAGTGGACAGAGGAAGTTATACTAATGTACCGTCTTCCAACCTATTTTGGAAGCTCAATTTGCCAACCTTATTACATCCTAGACTGTACAAGTTACATTGGCTAAATGAGAAGGGAGCATTATATGTTATTCAGCAAGTACTCTTACTGATCTTAATTGGGAATTATTCTAATAAGATTCTTTATAGCATACTACCCATGTACACATCACATGTGTTGCTAGGTCAACCTTGGCTTTTCGATTGAAGGGTTATTCATGATGGGTTTAGGAATATGTATACGTTCGAGAAAGATGGAAAGAAGGTCACTCTGAACCCCATGACCCATAGCTAAGTGAGAAAGTTACAAGCTAAGCTAACTTAAAGATTAAAGAAGGCTTTGGTTCTGAGTTGAGCTAAGCTTTGAGAAGCTGATAACTCTGATTTTAAACATATTTCATATGGTGATTTTATAGTATTTCCCTTACATTTTTTGTTTTCTTTAAAGAAATTGATACTTAATTGAGTAAAATGTTGATTTCAGGGTTTAAACGCGTTCTAGGCTCGAAAACGAAGAAAAGGAATCAAGTTTTACTCAATTCCGAGTTCAAATGAAGAAGTTATGAAATTTTGAAGTTGTGCAGAAAATTTGCCTAAATGCAGAAAGTTACACGACCTGGGGACACGGTCATGTCTCAGGTCGTGTTTGGTGACGAAAACAGAATCTTTGTAATACACATATAAAAGGATATCTTAGGGTTTCAAAAGAAAGAAGATACATTAGAGAAGACAAAAGACTTGAGGAGAAGGAGAAGGAGAAGGAGAAGGCAAAGGCGAGAACAACACCGACTTCAAGATTAGAGAGATTGTTCATTAATTAAAGGGGTTTTCCATGTTTTATTTTACATTATTGATGGAATTCGTTTTTAGTTTCATTATGATAGCTTAGAATTCGTGTATTTAGGATTATGGAACCTAGGGTTTCATGTAATTCTTGGATTGATTTAGAATTCTCAATAAAGTTTTTATCTTTGCTTGATTCAATTATGTCGTTTAATTATTAATTGATATTTCTAGAATATCAATATATGATATTATGCATGTTGATTGAGAAATTGTATGTGTAATTAGATCTTTACATAATTGAAGAGGATTACATGTATACTTAGAGATAAGATACATGTTTCTTTCGGAAAGTTAATTAATTGTATGGGAATTCATTATACATCAATGCAATTCTAAATTATATTACTAAGTGAAGAGATTTCGGTAAATAATTTAGGATTAGGGTTAATATGCTTGAGAAAGGTATTAACTTTAGTTGTGAATCCCTTCGGTCAAGAATAATAAAAACCGAATTCAATATATTTTAAGTGATCACATGACTAACTATAGGGAAAATAATTCCTAAATACGTTATTACTTTCTTGAAGTCGTTCTTAGTTTTATTTCTTTTTCAATTGCTTAATTAAGTCTTTTAATTAAAGTAGTTTGTTAATTTTAGTATTTTTAATTAATTCAAACTTTCATAATTTTCCGGTTAGATAATAAAGCTAAGGTTAATATTAGTACTCGAAGTCTCTGAAGGATCAACTTGGACTCACATCCGCTATATTAAAACTGATAGGTGCATTTGCCTCATATCAGAAGCCATCAAGTTCGACATGCCAACCTTCCTGTTGATTAAAAGAATATTGGAGTTGAAGGAGTAAAATGCGTTACTCGAGGAAGTCTAAAAGCTATTCGAGGCATTGAATACTGCATCGACTTGATACTTGGTGTTGCTTTACCAAACAAGCCTACTTATAGGATGAACTTCAAGCAAGTTACTAAACCCCAAAGATAAGCCAATGAGTTGCTGGAGAAAGGATATGTGAGAGAAAGCCTTGGTCACTATGCTGCAACTACATTGCTTGTGCTAAAAAAGGATCGTACTTGGCAAATGTGTGTAATAGTAAAGTCGTGAATAAGATCACAATCAAGTATAGGTATGCCATTCTGAAGCTAGAAGATATGTTAGATGAGTTGAGTGTTGCTAGAGTGTTAAGTAAGATTGACCTAAAGTCAAAATACCACCAAATTCACATGAGATAAGGTAATGAATGGGAAACTACGTTTAACACTTGAAATGGTCTTTATGAATGGATGGCAATGCCTTTTGGCTTATCAAATGTCTCGAGCACTTTCATGAGGTTGATGAATCATGTGTTGAGAAATTTAGTAGGAAAGTATATCGTGGTTTACTTTGACAACATCCTTGTATACAGTGTTGACCTGTTAAGCCATTCAGACCATCTCCGAGCTGTATTTGATGTGCTTCAAGTTGGGTGATTGTTCAACAACTTGAAGAAGTGTTGTTTTTGTTAGGAGGAAGTAGTTTTCCTATGATATGTAGTTAGTGGAGGAGACTTACGAGTTAATGATGAGAAGATCTAAGCAATTATTGAATGGACAACCCCAACCACTTGTGTTGAGGTGAGAAGTTTTCATGGATTGGAATCCTTTTATCGATGATTTATTAAAGGTTTCAGCATCATTGTTGCACCCCTTATCAAGCTAACACAAAAGGATATTGACTTTAAGTAGGGAGAGAAAGAAGAGAGAAGTTTTGTTGAGGTGAAGGAGAGATTAACCTTTGTACCTATGTTTGCCTTGCCTGACTTCGAGAAAATATTTGAGCTTGAATGTGAGGCATCAAGTGTTCACATAGGCGCTATGCTGATGCAAGAAAGTCGACCTATTGTCTGTCATAGTGAGAAGCTACGAGGACATCAGTTGAATTATTCAATATATGACAATGAACTTCGAGCACTTATTCGAGCACTCCAAGTATAGCAACATTATCTGCTGCCAAGAAAGTTTGATTTTTTATATTGATCATGAGTACTTGAGGCATCTCAGAAGTCAGACGAAGCTATCAAAAAGATAAGGACGATTGGTTGAATTCTTGAAAGGTTTCAGTTTTGTGATCAAGCATAAGCATGGTAAAAACAATGTTATCGATGCCTTATTAAGAAGACATGTCCTCCTCACTGAGTTACAGACTGGATTCTTGGGATTTATGAGCATTAAAGGGCAATATCCTCAAGAACCCCATTTTGGTCCTCTATTTGGACGATGTGAAGAAGGAAGAACACTGGATGATTACCATATGGAAGATGAATATCTGTTTCGAGGAGGCAAGTTGATAGGAATATGGCTATTAGGCTTTTAACTTGTAGTCGAGCCTAAAGGCTAGAGGGACCAGTAAGGGGAATCCTCTTACTCCAGCTGACTTCTACTAAAGTCAAGTTTCTCCTTACTGTCGATCAACTCTATATGCTGAGCCATATGACTGCCTACCTTTTGGAAGTTGTATGCCAACTTGAAGAATGCCAAGAAAAAAGCTAAACCCCACGCACCTGCTTAGTCATGTTTGAGTTGAATACTTGCTTGGCATCATTCTTATAGAGAGGCTAAAAGAGTTGCCTTGGACTAATCCTTAGTCACTCCTGCTTGGAAGAGACCATACTTACTCGACACCCCTACTTGGAAACCCGATTAGCTCATACTCTTTTTTCTACATCCTCCAACTGCATCACCAATGCATCTCTGCCATGTATACGAGACCACATATGGAATTTATTACAGTAATTATTGTTTTTTTTTTAATATTCATTTTACCCTTTTGTATTCTTTATACATTACTTCTTTGAGACAATACCCTTTTTGTCTTTTCCCTTTTTCTTAGGTAAGTTGCCCTAACTTCTTAAGTATAAATACCCCTTATACATGTGGCCGCAACAATCGGATTTATCATTAATATATTGGATATTTTTTCTCTCATAAACACTGATTGTTTACTCTTATTTCACTTTTATCTTAACCCTTAAGTAAGGCTAGTTGGTGAGTAACCTTATCAGACCAACTCATACGTTATATCGAGCTATGTCATGAGTTTTCGGAAGTTTCATTGGTGTGTCATATCCTTTGGAGCTATTTGTGGGTTTTGCTTACTTTTTCTATCATTTTCATTTGTTCGCATGTTGTCCCATTACCCTTTTCAAGCTTTTAGCAAACTTGGACCTACTCTTATGACCGACCTTGTCTGATCTTGGCTGCAGTACGCATCATTTTGGTATTAGAGTGGAGGTTTCATTTAGATTATAGTAGTTTGTTTCGAAGTTCTATCCATACTCTATTTTGCACATGTGAAATAGAGTAAGTTACCGTGTTTGTTTAGCTGCTATGTTTACTGGTTGTAAAGCTTCTGGTTTAGAGGATGTATGTTGTGAAAGTGTTTGCTATAACACCTAATCGAAATGTTTGAAATTTGGGTCTATCAAAGAAAAATGACAAACCCAAGTATTAATGCCGGTACTAAGGATGATGACAGTAGTGTTGTCCACCATGGCCGACAATCTTAAGGCACTCTAAGAAGTACGGATGAGAGACTTGATGAGGTGGTTAACCTCCTAGTAGATTTGATACGAGTTGTTCATGCGTTGGTTTATTGACCTGCTGTAGCCACATATAATACCCCACAAGTTGCTCAACCTACAAGAAGTTAGAACCTAGCTCGATAAGTTTGAGGTGGAGGAGTAGGCATATGAGTGAGGAGAAGGATTGACTTGGGAGATTTGGGAGAAGAGGATGAGGAAGAGTATTATGAAGAGGAAGAACGAGCTTAAGCACTTCGAGCATCTAACCATATGAAGCTTTGGATTTTGAGCTTCAATAGGTCTAGAAGTGCAAACAATTACTTAGATTGGAAGGAGAAGGTGGAGTGAGTTTTTGATTATTACCAATATGAAGACGATGCTAAGTTGAGAACTGCTACTGTTGAGTTCTTTAGACATGCTACCATGTGGTGGAAGAATTTCTAAGCTATGAGGAGACAAGAAGGATACAGAGAGATTAATAATTAGCTTGAGATGAAGAGAATACTTAAAAAAAGATTTGTGTTGGATACTGATTTGCAAGATACTTTTACTCGGCTTTAGTAACTGAGACAAGAAGGCTAAATTGTTGATGAATATGTCAAAGAATTCTAAATGCTTATGATTCGCTGTGAAGTGGAGGAACCACCAGCACAAATAGTCTCCAGGTTCCTTACTAGATTGAGAAGCGACATTTAAGATCTTATAGAACTCCAATGATTTACAATAATGGATGAGGCCATATGAATAGCTCAATGAGTAGAAAGGTAAAGAAGGAGCCGAATGCTGACTTGATCGTCAACTAGCCAACTTGTTCAAGAAAGCTACCAAGGTCAACCGAGTACTGAGCCAATTAGATAAAGGGATGTCAGGACTGACTAAAAGGATTGATCAGAAAGTGACGTATCGACTAGAACATATGAAAAAGGGCAAGGATTTGGTAGGAAGACGGGCCAAATCAAGTGCTTCAAGTGCTAAAGGTTTAGACATATGGTTGCTCAGTGCCTGAATCAAAGGATTATAATCATTAAGGGAGACGTCTCGAAGTTCGAAATGAAAAGTACTGATGAACAACCTGAGGAGGAGTAGAGCATTGTTGAGAAAGAAGCTTCTCAAAAGAATGAATTGATTGAAGAGGATGTGTTTGCAGAGGACCTAGATCAATTGATCCTGATTGTCCAACTCGCAATGAACTTGAAATCCTCACGTAAGGAGGAGCAGAGGGAGAACTTGTTTCATATCACCTGTAAGGTGTGTGTGCTAATTGTAGATAATGGTAACTGTACCAATCTAGCCTTATTTGATCTAATTACAAAGTTGAAGTTGCTAACTATCGCACATCCGAGGTTGTACAAGTTGCATTGGTTGAGCGAGAAAGGAACACTGCATGTTACTCGGCATATACTATTGCCGATTACAATTGGAAATTATTCCGACGAGATTCTTTGCAATGTGCTGCCCATGTATGCTTTACATATGTTGCTTGGTCAACCATGGCTATTTTATAGAAGAGTTATCCAAGATGGATACAGGAACACGTATGTGTTCAAGAATGATGGAAGGAAGATCACGCTGAACCCAATACCGTTGAGCCAAGTTAACAAACTTCAAGAAAAACTTGCTCAAAGATCGAAGAAGACTTTGATGATGAGTAGAGCCGAGGTCCAAGAGGTCATTAAAGTCGACATGCTGACCTTCGTGTTGGTTGGGTATCTATTAGAGTTGAAGGAGAAAGGTCAACTACCCGTAGAAGTAAGAGAGTTACTAGATAAATATACTGATCTGTTCCCATAACTGTTGCCCAAAAGTTTACCGCCTATCTAAGGCATAGAACATTTCATTGACTTAATACTCGGTACCGCCCTACTGAATAAGCTAGCTTATCAGATGATTCTCGAATAGGCTTTTAAGCTCCAACGACAAGTCAATGAGCTACTAGAGGGAGAATATGTTAGGAAAAGTCTTAGCCTTTGTGCCATTCCAATGCTTTTAGTGTTGAAAAAGGATGGTACTTGGTAGATGTGTATTGACAACTAAGCTGTGAACAAGATATCGATCAAATACAGGTATCGTATCCTCAAGTTGGAAGACATGCTGGATGAATTAAGTAGAGCTAAGTTCTTCAACAAGATTTATTTGAAGTGTAGCTACCATCAAATTCACATGAGGCCAGGAGATGAGTGGAAGATTGTATTCAAAACTTGGCATAGACTCTATGAGTGGATGGTCATGCCATTTGGCTTATCGAATGCCCTAAGCACTTTCATGCGACTGATGAACCACGTACTAAGAAATCTTATGGGAAAGTGTATCGTGGTGTACGTTGATGACATCCTAATGTACATTGCCGACATGTTAAGTTACTGTAAACATCTCCGCCCTATGTTAAATGTCCTTCGTGTCGAGAGATTATTCTGTAACCTTAAGAAATGTTGCTTTTGCTAGAAGGAAGTGGTATTCTTAGGCTTTGTATTAAGTGGAGGAGGTTTACAAATGGACGACAAGAAGATCCGAGCAATCGTTGAGTGGCCAACTCCTACTACTTTTGCCGAGGTGAAAAGTTTCCGTGGGTTGGATTCCTTCTACGGAAGATTTATAAGGAATTTCAACACCCTTGCCGTACCCCTTACTAAGCTAACAAAGAAGAACACTAACTTTAGGTGGGGAGACAAGGAGGAGAGAAGTTTTGCCGATGTGAAAGAAAGGTTGATCTTTGCCTTTATACTAGTTTTACCTGACTTCAAGAAAATATTTGAGTTGAAATGTGATGCGTTAAGCATTACAATAAGCATTGTCTTAATGCAGGAAGGCTGACCAATTGCCTAACACAGTGAGAAGCTTAGGGGACCTCAATTGAATTACTTTGTGTGTGGCATTGATTCGAGCATTGCAAGTATAGTAACATTATCTATTGTTGAGAGAATTTGTTATTTATACTAACCATGAATCTCCGAAATATCTCTAAAGTTAGACAAAATTGTCAATATAACCGGCGAGGTGGGTCAAATTCCTTAAGGGATTCGATTTTGTAATAATATACAAGCAAGGAAAAAGCAACATTGTTGCAGAAGCTCTTTCGAGAAGACATGCATTCCTGACTAAATTATAGACTAGATTGTGTAGGTTTGTGAGCACTATGGAATAGTATGCTGGGGACTCACACTTTGGACCCATATTTGCTTGTTGTATCGATGGAAGGACAATGGACAAGTATCATGTGGAAGATGGATACTTATTTTGAGGAGGAAAATTGTACGTACCGACTTGTTCACTAAAGGAGTTATTGATCAAGAAAGCTCACAGTGTAGGACTCTTTAGACACTTTGGGGAAAGAAGGACGTATGAGTTGTTGAATGGACGTTTCTTCTAGCAAAAAATGAGTTGAGATGTGTTGTAAACCTTACTACTTAAGGGACATGTGATTAAGAGTACTTCTCAATTATTCCTAAGGATCAACTAAATTAAGAACTAAAAATTTTCATTTAGAAAATGAATCTCATTTTTCAATTTAAAAGTTCATTGTTGATAAAAACTCGAATACAAGAATAATAGACTATGTTACCCAAAACCCTAAACTAATTAAGAACTTATGACCTTAAGTGATTGATTAAGAATTTAATTTGAATAATTTTATTCAACTCTAGAAAATTTCAAAATTTTATGAGAAGTAAATCATAACTTACGAGTCAATTTAAGAAGTAAACCCGAATAGAATTACATATAAGACAATTCTCTTATCTTCACTTATAAGCTATGTTATATATGGATAAATAAGCCAACAAATCATATTAAATAACTTATTAATTGAGAGTTGAAATCAATTATCACCTAATAACTTATCAAAAGTTAGTGATAAGACCATTTCCTTATCCTACCATAACCTATATTATATAAGGATAAGTTATCTTTTCACTTTATCTATTTAATTTTTTTTAAAGAAGTGACAAGACAAGACAGTGCCCTAAAAGGACACCCTATGGCCTGTTGAAAAGATAGTTTAGGGGAGGCCATACCATGTCAATCATCCATCAATTCATTTGTCTTTCACATCTACTATTTATCTCTTATTGCTTACATCATCAAATCATTACAAAGTAAAGCTTATGTGATAAGTTTAGATGCAATAAAAAGGGACTTTGTGGTGTATTACACACCCATTTGAGCTGGTACACACTCTCGCTTTTTCTCTCATCTTTCATTTTCTTTTTTACACTTTAAACTCATAAACCAAAAGAAGAAACCAAGCTCCACAAACTTACACTTACCGCTACATATTTATACACATACACTTATGACACAAGCTTATTTTATTGCCTTCATTTTATCCTCTTCAAAAGCTATTTTAGGAAACCATAGAACATCCCTAAAACCCACCTTAAATATCAAGACTTTGGTTACTAAAAGAGCTTGCGAAGAAGGGAAGGAAAACAAAGAGCAAAAGAGGACTCTTAGTGCATAACCACCCATTTTTACGCATTTAAGACGAGTAAGTTCATTTCCTTGTTAAGTACTTTAGTATGCCATGTTTAGAAGACTACATTTCCATGAAGATATTGGCATGAACATAAGGTGATAAAATAGTTAGACTACTTTAAGTAGTAAGCTAATGAATTTCTTACATAAAGGACAAACAATGCACATACTAAGTTGATATTATGAAGGATACATGTCTAACACTTAGAATAGAAGTTTGTAAGTTGAGAAAATCATAAAATATGTGCATGGACAAAGGAGTGACATGCTGGATGTGAAGTGTATGTAGGGTATTTAGATGTTATTTTTAATTTCATTTGGTTACATATGCTTAAATCTAGTTTCAGGTAAAAGAAAATCCATTACATGATGCTTTTATGAGGAAATCAACTTTTTAAGATGTAAACTAAGGTATAGAACTTATGATAAGTGCATGATTCATAACTTTTACTTAGTACTTAAGCTAAATAATCACCTCATGGTAGAGAAGTTAAGTAAGAGTTGGAATATAAGTAGCATATGTTCTTAATCTATCACCTAAACTTAAGGAAATGATGAAACAAGTTGAAAAACCAAGTTGGAAACCCTTGAACAAAATTGACCAAATCTAGAATCCTAAGAAAAATCACCTAAAAATATAATAAAACAAAGTGAAAAGATCAACCAAAGCAAGTATAATAAGCATATAAAGCCTAAAATTCAAAACTGAGCTTAAAATAAGGTTTAAAAAATAAGCTTAGAACTACCAGTTGGACCTTCACCAAAATTTTTAGTAGCACTTAAATCAATCAAGAAAAGCTGTTTTAAGACCCATAAGAAGCCTACATAAAACTCCCTAAGCCCAACAAAGTCACCAACTTTAGTTTAGATAAAAAACAAGCCCATTTGGTTATATAAGAGTCTAAGAAAATGTTGATAGCACTAAGGTCATAAGCCAAGAATGGAATTCTGACTTTGGAGAGTGTTTTAAGTTTAAAATAAAGTCCTAAGCCTAAGCCCAAGCCTAAAAGATTCCTTAAGATAACATAAAGCCCAATAACTAAACTAAGCCTAAAAGGGTTCCGAAACAAGAGGACCGCTATTTTTCTGACTAGTGGATAAAATTGTGGGCCTTCTCTCGAAAATATAACCACACCACTTTAAATTACACTAAAAAACGATGAAAATTGACTATAAGATTATAAAAATCGGATTTAAAACGAGAAAGTTATCCATAATTGAAGTTTTAAATAAAATTGGGGAAAAATATGAAACTAAGTTAACAAGCGTAACTTAAAGAATTTTGGGTTAGCCTTTCAATTTTATCTCAAACTCTTAACATTATCATATTTGCGATGTTCAAGGGACTTGAACATTCGAGACAACCTATCTCCGGACTATTACGACTAATCCACTATAGTTAAGTGAGTGATTCTAAATGACTTCATGCTTGGTTTTGTTTATGGTGTAGATACACTTAAGTTTATTTAATGAACTTGAATGATTGTGAGCTATGAGAAATGCATGCATACAGTATTATGATTGAATGCCATAACTTACTAACAAGATAATAATGGGGGATTGTTGTGATGATAGTTATGCGTAGTTGTGTGGAATGAAATTGCTTGATCACAATGGAAATTGAATTAATTAAGTATCCGATTAAGAAATTCAACAAGTCATGCATTTCTCGTATTTTCATTATAACTATACCAACTGCCACCTTACACGGAAGATGAGAGGAGGCTTATAAGAGGGGGGCCTTCTGTAGGGATTAGGCAATGTTATGCTATTTATATGTTATTGAGTCTTTAACTTAAGTTTTCTAGCTTGCTAGGTGCTAGAAGACGCTAACCGTTAACGAAGGGTCACGTCTAGTGACTTTTGTTTAGGGTGTATGATGTGGATTGTGGAAACCACCACACTGTTAGACTTGGGAATTTTGGCTTAAAGTTTGATTTTCAATAAGGAAAGTGTATTTTTCATATGAAAAGTAAAGTTTCTTTTATTATGTACAAGTTTGAGATGTTTTGATGCACATTGGTGCAAATAGAATAAAAACCTAAGTGTTAAGACTCAGTTGATGGTTTGTGTCGATTAATTATTTTTAACCCTGACTATAGGAGGTGTAATTTTGAGTTGCATGCAATTTCTAAGTTGTTGCATGTATTAGTTGGCATTCTAAATGTTCGTGCATTCATATGTTATGCATTTAATTATATTGTTTGTATGGCATGTCGGAAGGATTTACTCATTAAGTGTAAGCTTACACCTCAATAGATTTTTTTTTTTATGTAGGATCACCTTTTTGTCCATACGACCGAGGAATGCCTGAGGTGAGTCTCATGCTGAGACAGGACTATAAGTTTCAAGAAGTGAAGAGGGAATTTTGTAATAATAACTTATAGATATTTATTTGCATCATGTAGTTTAATTCTATAGCAAAACTTTCGTAATGAAGACTTCCATAGGACTTGAAATGCATTGTAATATTTTGTTGTAGAATTCTATGAATCCACCCTCTAACTTTATTACTTTCATAATTAAATGTTAAATTTTAGTCATCATGCTTTATATTGTTTATTTATGGGCTTAATGGTAACATAGAGTAAAAGGAGCCTTGTGTGTAGTATAAAAGGCATATGGTCAACAAAGGGGTTAATCGTAAATTTTTATGTAGTATACGACAATCTACCATGACAATAATACTGTTTGGGTCGTACTATGTGCACCAAGTTGTTGAAGGTGTGTGCAAGAAGGCTAAGTGTTGAGATGAGCAAGAGAAAGCAATGCCTTTGCCTGTTCCAACAAGACCATGTACTGATTTGAGCATAAACTTTGTTCTCGGATTATAATGAATTGCTTGAGGCAAAGATTCTGTAATGGTTGTTGTTGATAGATTCAGTAAGATGGCACACTTTGTGTCTTACTCCAAGACTAATGATGCTTCGGCTATTGCTTCTCTTTTTTTGTAGGAAATTATTTGGTTACACAACGTACCGAAAAGTGTAGTATCAAACAGAGACCTAAAGTTCCTGAGCCATTTCTGGAGAACTCTATAGCAATAGATGGGGATTAAACTGCTATTTAGTACTTCCTAGTACCCCCAAATAGATGGCTAAATAGAAGTAGTCAATTGTACTTTAAGATTATTGCTCCGAGCTATAGTGGGTAAGAACTTAGCTGATTAGAACGCTTGCCTACCAATTGTTGAATTCGCTTACAACCAAATAGTACATGACATCACCAAGCAAACCCCCTTCGAAGTTGTCTATGGTTTCAATCTCAAGTTGCTCCTCGATCACACCCCTATGCTTATATCCTAGTAAGAAGACCCTGATGCGAGAGCCCGAGTACAGTCCCTTCAACACATCTACAACAAAGTTACTCGGTGGATCGACTAAGCCGCTAGAAGAATGCGAGAGAAGGCCAAGGGTAAGATAACTAAACAATTCCAGGCTGGAGACTTGGGGTGGCTACACCTAAGCAAGGAAAGGTTTTTGAGTAAGAGGAAGAACAAGCTATCTGCAAAGGTTAAGGGACACTTTAAAATCCTCTAGAAGATTAATGATAATGCTTACAGATTAGAGCTGCCCGTAGATTATGGGTTTTCAAACACCTTTAATGTTACTAACCTCAGTCTATATCACCTTAACGGAGAACTAAGCGAAGACTTATTGGATTTGATCCTAAATCTAAATCAACCCAAAGGGAACAATAGGAATGTGGCTACTAGGCTTTTAACCCGTAGTTAAGCTCGAGGGCTAGAGGGACTAGTGAAGAGAATCCTCTTGCTCCAGCTAACTTCTGCTAAAGCCAAGTTTCTCCTTGCTACCGATTAACTCTATATGTTGAGCCATATGATCGGCTACCTCTCGAAAGTTGTGTGCTAACTTAAAGAATGCCTTGATAGTAGCTAAACCTTGCATACTTGCTCAGTCATGTTCAAGCTGAACACTTTCTTAGCATCACTCTTGCCAAGAGAATTATCTTGGACTAATCCTTAGTCACTCTTGCTTGGACAAGTCCATGCCTACTCAGCACCTCTACTCGGATACCCGATCAGGTCGTACCTTTTTGTTTACATTCTCCAACGGCATCACCAATGTATCTCTACTATGTGTATAGGACTACATGTAGAATATGCTACATCAATATTTTACCCTTTTGTATTCTTTGTATATTACTTCTTTGAGACAATACCCTTTTTGTCTTTTCCTTTTTTTTTAGGCAAGTTGCCTTAACTTCTTGAGTATAAATACCCTTTGTACATGTAGCTGCAATAATCGGATTTATCATTAATACACTGGATATTTTTCCTCTTGTAAACACTGATTGTTTACTCTCATTTCACTCTTATCCTAACCCTTAAGTAAGGTTAGGTGGCAAGTAACCTCATCGGACTAACTTGTACGTTATATCGAGTTGTGCCATGATTCCTCAGAAGTTCCATTGGTATATCATATCCTTTGGAGCCGTTCGTAGGTTTTGCTTACGTTTTCATTCATTTTCATTTGTTCGCATGTTTTTCGATCACCCTTTTCAAGCTTTTGGCATACTTGGATCCACTCCTGCAACTGGCCTTGTCTGTTCTTGGTTGCAGTACGCATCACAAGTTATATGTGTCGTTATGTTCTTTAAGAGAGTTGTTAGTGAGAGAAACTCATTCTAGTAGGCTTTTTGGACATTTTGGAGAAATAAGAACATATGAGTTGCTAAATGGCAGTTTTTTTAGCTTAAGATGTGGTGAAGTGTGCATCAAATTGTTGAGAATTGTATTACTTGCAAGAAGGCCAAAAGTTAAGCCGAACAAGGAAAAGTAATGCCTTTATATGTCCTGACCCGACCTTGGAATGAGTTGAACATGGATTTTGTCTTCGTATTACCCTAAACAACCCAAGGCAAAGACTTTGTTATGGTCGTTGTAGACAAATTTAGTAAGATTGTATACTTTGTGCTCTATACTAAAACTAATAATGCATTGGCTATTGCTTCTTTGTTTTCGTAAGATGTAGTTTGCTTACATGGAGTGCCGAAGAGTGTGGTGTTAGACAAAGACACGAAGTTCTTAAGACATTTCTGGCAAACTCTTTAGCTCGGATGGGAATTAAACTACTATTCAATACTTACTTGCCATCCTCAAAACGATAGTCGGACAAAGGTCATCAACTACACTTTAGGTTAGTTGCTCGAAGTTATAGTAGGAAAGAACTTAGCTAATTGGGATATCTGTTTGCTTATGGTGGAATTTTCTTACAACTGAACAGTATACAGTACCACCAAATAAATGCCCTTTGAAGTTGTTTATGGCTTTAAACCAAAGCTACCCCTTGATTATGCTTTGGCATCCATGCTCCAAAACAAGAAGACCCTGACGTGAGAGCCCAAACACAGTCCTTTCAACAAGTCTAATAGAAGATTGCCTAGTAAATTCATTAAGCTACTAAGAAGTTGAAGGAGAAGGGTAAAGGAAGGAAGACAGTATAGTTTTAGCGTGGTGATTTAGAACGGTTACACTTGAGTAGGGAAAGGTTTCCGAACAAGAGGAAAAGTAAGTTGTTTGCTAGAGTTGAAGGTCATTTTACAATACTCCAAAAGATTAATGACAATGCTTACCAACTAAAATTACCTGAAGACTATGGTGTTTCTGATACTTTCAATGTTGCTACCCTCAGCTCCCACCAATTTAAAGGTGAACAAAGTGAAGACCACCTAGATTTGATCCCAAATCTAAATCAACCAAGAGGGGATAATAAGAATCAAGCAATTGAACCTCTGGCTCGAGCCTATGCTCGAGGCCTTGAAGGATTGGCAAAGCAAATTTTCTTGTTCCAACTAACGCCAAAAGAGGCCGAGCTAATCTTAGTTGCTCATCAACTCCACATTTTAAGCTGGACAACTTCCTTTCTATCAGTTATAGTATGCCGGTTTGAGTCATACCTTTTTTATGCCTCGGCCAACTTTATCGTCTATTCTACCATACCTGTGCTTGTTACTTGTTTAGCAATACATATGCTGAATACCCTCGAGTGAATCCAAGCTAACATCACTTTAGAAGGATCTTCAAATTTGTTTGGGAAAAACTAGACTAATTGTACGATTTTATCTATTTTTGCCAAAAGTACTGCTACTATCTGCTTTCTATGTATCCAAATGACCACGTGATGGAATCTGCTACACCAATAATTTGTTTTCTTGATTTTTCATTTATAGCCTTTTACATTCCTTATATTTTGCTTCTTTTAGGAAATACCCTTTTGTCTTTTCCACTTTTGGCAAGTTGCCCTAGAATATCAAGTATAAATGCCCTTATACAGTGTAGCCATAAAGGTAATTAGATATTGAATATACTTTATTTTTCCCTTTTGTAAGCTACCATGCTTACTTCTACCATAACTCTTATCCTATCCCTTGAGCAAGGGTTAGTGGGAAGTGACCTTATCGAGCTACTCGTATGTTATATTAAGTTAGTTCATAAGTCTACGGAGATTCCTTGGTGCATCATATCTTTGGAATCATTCGTAGGATTTCTCTTGATTTACTTTTCATCTTTGTACATTTCATCTTCATTTTTAGACCTTCAGTGAGTTCTGACCCACCTCTGATATGGATAACCTTGTCTGTATCAATTGATCTATTATTAGGCTTAAGCACAAGATCCCATACTTCATTTCTTATAAATCGATTGAGCTCCTTTTACATAGCTTGAATTCAAAATTCATGTTTTAGAGCTTTGTCAATATTTTTAAGTTCTATTTGAGATAGGAATACTATATTAGTCAATTTCTTGGGGGAAGCTCTAGATTGCATCCTATTGGATGGCTTTCCTATGATTAGATCCTTAGGGTGATTTTTCACAAATTTTCATTCGCTAAGCAAGTCTATATTATGATTATTGATATTTCATTTTCTGTAGAGATTTCCTTAACTTTTGATTTGGTCCTTATCAAGATTAAGACCATCCAATTAAGCACCAATATCATCAACTTCATTATTAGAATCTTTACATGCATATGTATCATCAAATACGATATGAATATACTCCTTTACAATCAAGTTTCTCTTGTTATAGACTCTATATGCCTTACTTATGAGAGAATAACCAAGAAATACAACTTCATTGTATTCAAAATTAAACCTACATAATTGATCCTTTCCATTTTTTAGCACAAAGCATTTGGAACCAAATGAATGAAAGTAAGAAATGTCAAGTCTTTTACCTCTCTAAAGTTCATAGGGGATTTTCTTTAACATTGACCTCACAAAAATTTGGTTTGATATGTAATAAGCGGTATTCACCATCTCGGCCCAAAAGTACTTAGGTCAATTATTTTCACAAAGCATTGTTTTAGCCATTTTTATGAAAGTACAATTTTTCCTTTCGGTGACTCCATTTTTTCGTTGAGTTATAGATGCCAAAAAAAGTGTGTTTTATGCCATTTTTTTTACAAAGCTCGTTCATTTCATTATTTTCAAATTATCCCTTATGATCACTTTTAATAGAAATAATTGAAAGACCTTTTTCATTTTTGACCTTTTTGCAATATTTCAAGAACATATGGTATGATTCCTCCTTATTTTCCAAAGTGTATGTAGTGAAATCATCAACTATGACTAAGGTATATCTTTTCACACCCAAACTTAAGGTTTGAGTTGGACCAAATAAATCTATGCGTAATAGTTGGAGTAGCCTAGAAGTTGAGATGGCATCCTTTGATTTAAAAGATGATTTGTTTTGTTTGCTATGTTGACATGCTTAACATATTTTATCTTTGTCAAAACTAATCTTTGGTAGTCCCTTTAAAAGGTCCTTTGTAGCTAATTTTGATAAGACATCTATATTACCATGCCTTAACTTTCTATGCCACAACCAACTATTATTGTTTTGAATGAATAGATAAGTTTCAAAAGAATTTGAAAATCACGCTAAAATCAATTTTGTAAATGTTTCCTTGTCTATACCCCTTAAAACGGATTTAGTCATTGTTAATGTTTTCAATAGAACACTTTGATGCATGAAATGTTACTTTATATCCAATATTGCAAAATTGACTAATACTAAGTAAATTGTGTTTCAAATTATCTACTAGTAATATTTAATAGTAAGAAGATTATATATTAGAATGTTACCTTCTCTTACAATATGTGCCTTCTAATTATCCCCAAAGGTAACACTTCCTCCATCCTTCAAATATAAGGATGAGAAATTGGATGCATCTCCCGTCATGTATCTTGAGTAACCGCTATCTAAGATCCATTTGTTTTTTCACCTTAAAAGTTCTTACAAAACAAAAGGTTACTTCTTTAGTACCCATTTTAGTTTGGGTCCTGTAGGGTTAGTTTCTATAATGTAAGCTTGTCCTTTATAGACCCAAATTTTCCTGCCTCTATGATTCAAAGAGAGATTTTGTTGTATTGCACATGTATGTGCAATATAATCATATCTACTACAATAGTCACAAGTTTTAGTAAAGTCCTTGATAAAGTAACTCTTATAAGACTTTTAAATACTTTCTCTACTATAACTAATTTCGGTTTCATCTAAACCTTACTTTTGAGAATCTAAGAGCTTATCTAAATTCTTTTCTCAATCCACATACTTAGTTATAGTTTTCTTAAATTATCTAGGCTAGACTTTGAAATTGTATTTTAATTTCTAATCGTCTTAGTTTATTTACCATGCAATCATCATCATCATACTCATGCTCTAAGCTTTCAAATTTTTTTTTAAGTTGGTAATTTATTTCCTTTAACTTGCTATTTTCTTTGACTAATTCATTATTTTTAGTGTACAATTCTTTGTTTTTCTTACTCAATATATCAACTTCTATTTTTAAGTATCCATTGTCTTCTTCTAGCCCTTCCTTCGCATCTATTAACTTGTTATATTCATTTTTAATGATATCAAATTCATCTTCTACTTCATTCATCATTTGCTTTAAAACTTTATTTTTCTTTTGTACCTTGATGAATTCACTAAGTAATTCATCATAAATATACTTCAGCTCATCGAAAGAGAAATTTTATGAGGTTGAATATACCTCATTATTAATGGCCATGAAACAAGTTTCATCATCGAAGTTACTTAAATCGCTATCGCTCCAAGTGGCAACCATTGCTTTCTTCTTATACTCCTTCTTGGCCTTCTTGAGCAATGGGCAATATTGTTGGATGTGCCTTGATTTTTGACAATTTTAACATTTAATTACTTCTCTCTTTTCTTTCTTGAACTTTAAGTTGTTTGTAAGCCTTACTTTTAGCGGGTCTATGATTTGATTAAGAGTACTTTTCGAACATTTTCAAGGATCAACTAAACTAAGAATTCAAGTTTACAATTAGAAATGAACTTATTTCTCCAATTCGAAAGCTTATTATTGATAAAACCTAAACTTGAAAAACTACGAGCTCTAAAGTCACTTAAGACTTTAAACCCTAAAATAATTAAGGACTTTTAACCCTAAGCGACTAATCGATAATTTAATTTGAATAATTTCATTCAACTTTAGAAAATTTCACAATTTTATGAGAATCGAATCATAAATTACAAAACAATGCAAGAAGTAAATCTTAAAACAATTTCCTATAAAACAATGCCCTTATCTTTATGCCTAAGCCTTACACATAAATAAGTAGACCACCCAATCACCTTAGATGACTTATCAATTGAATGTTGGAATGATTTATCAATTGATAACTTATCAAAATCTAATGATAAAACACTTTCCTTATCACCCCTTCACTTATACTACATATGGACAAATTGTTATAAGATTTCACATACTTAACTGTAATAAATGAGACAAGACAATTTCATGTCCTAAAGGACACCCAATGGCTGGTTTGAATAAGTAAGAAAGGGGGTCATACTCTTGTTTTTCATGCATCAATCACTTTATCTTACACACCACTATTCACTCCTTAATACTTACATCATCAATAGTTGTAATTGTTGACTTTTGTGTATACTACAAGACAACAATTTCAAGCTTCTTAAACACACCATCACCCCATTCCTAACCGGCCACTTTTTCTTGGATTCCTCTCATTTTCAATTTCATTTTCACTTCCTTTTTCTCTCACTTGAAAACCAACACAAAAGTGGAAATAACCATACCCCATAAATCCTTCACTTTGTCGCCAGTTTTAAGCACACTCACACTCACACTCACGGCACATTCAATTTTTTTCTTATATCCTTCTTTTCCTACATTCAAGCTTTTTTATGACCCTTAGAACATTCCATAAACTCCACTTCAAAGGATTTAATAACTCGGGTTTCAAAAAGGTGCAAAAGGAGGAAGTAAGATAAAGAACATAAGTGGAACCTTTGTGCATAACCACCATACTTTTGCTTTGTGGACGAATAAGTGTATCTTTATGTTAGTAGGTTAGTATTTATGCTAGGAGATCATGATTTATTGAAGGTATGAGTATGATCATAAGTGGTTATAACATCAAAGATCACCCTAAGAAACAAACTCATGAAACCTTTACATGAAGTTGCAAAATGAGCATGTAAAGTTAGTGTTTTGTAGAGATACTTGTTTAACACTTTAAATGGAAGATTTTAAGATGAGAAAATCTTGAAACAAGAACTTGAATGAAAGAGGATCCTGCTGGACGTAAGGATTCAAGGGTCATTTGGATGTTGATTTCATTTCTATTAAGTTGAACATGCTCAAATCTAGACTTAGGTTAAGAAAAAATTCATCACATAAAGTTTCATAAGGAAACCAACTTTATAAGACATGAGCTATGATGTGGAAATTGTAATAAGTATGAGATCTACTATTTTCATGAAAAGTATGAGTCAAATAACCCTCTCATGGAAAACAAGTCAAGATAAGTTTTGAATACAAGTAACCTAAATTCATAATTTAATACCTAAACTTAAGAAAATGATGAAACAAGTTAGAAAACCAAGTCAGAAGCTCTCATATTCAAATCAACCAGATCTGGAACATCCTTAAAAGATACTTAAAAATATGATAAAAATAAGTAAATAAAGTAAAAATACCAACCAAGGAAAATATGATAAGTATATTAAGCTTAAAACTCAAAATTGAGCTTAAAACTTCCAAAATGGGCTTCATACACCAAGTTGAACCACCCTTAAATTTTTGACTAGCCACTTGACACATCAATAAGAGTTGTTTTAAGACTCTTAAGAAACCCACAAGATACTCCCTAAGCCTCACAAAGTCGTTAAATTTGAGTTAGATAAAAAACAAGCCCATTTGACAACTTAAGCTCACTTAAGAGCTTAAGTAGTTGATAGCCTTAGGAGTATAAATCAAAGTTGCAAATTTGACCTTAAGGAATATTTTAAGCTTAGAAGAAAATCTTAAGACCAAGCTCAAAGGATTTCCCAAGTTACCAAAAAGCTCATTAACTAAATAAAGCCCAAAAGCACTCTAAATCATGAGGATTGTTACCGTTCTAACCTATGGATAGATTTGCATACCTCATTTCGAAAATTTAACCTCACCACATTAAAGTACACTCGAAAATGATGAAGATTGACTATAAGATCATAAAAATCAGATTTAAAACGAAAAATTTATACATGATTGAATTTTTAAGTAAAATTGGAAAAAGATATGAAAACTAGTTGAGAGTATAACTTAAGGGATTTTAGCTTAGTTTCCTAAGTTTATTTCAGTCCTTTATAGTATTATGATTTCGATGACCAGGAGACACCGTGTACGGAGATGACTTGCCTCCAGACTACTTTGACTGACCGTATGGCAGAGTGAGTAAATTCTCAATGACTCTTTACTTAATTTTGCTTGTAGAATAGATACACCTAAACTTATATATATATAATATATATTTGGATGCTTATGGGATATGGGAAATGCATGTGTATGAATTTGTGAATGAATGCTATGGCTTATTAATTATATAATAATGAGAATTGTTGTGATAATTTATACGTGCGATTGTATGGAATGAAATCATCTGATCACCTTGAAAATCGGGTTAATCACTTATACAATTAAGAAATTAAATGGATCATGCATTCCCCATAATTACATTCAGATAACACCGATTGCCACTTCACGTAGAAGACGGAAAGGGACTTATAGGAGGACAGGCTTCCTGCACGATTGGGTACCAACTATGTTATCATTTTTATCGAGTCTCTATCCTAAGCTGACGAGCTTACTAAGCGCTAGGAGACGTTAACCGTCGGTGAGGGGCCATGTCTTGTGGTTTCTGCTTAAGGCGTGTGTTTGTAGACTGCAAGGGCCACCACATCGCTAGACTTGGGATTTTAAAAATATGATTTGTCATTTGATAAAGAAAGTATATACATATATAAATATATATAATTTTGTTTTAGCTTAAGCAGAATAGTGCAAATGAAATAAGACCCAAGGTCTAGAACCCAGATTTTGGTTTGGGTCGGTTAATTATCTCCAAACCCCAACTACAGGGGATGTAATTATGAGTTGTATGTAGTTCCTAGGCTATTACCTATTACGCCCCGAAGTCGCAGAGTCACAACAGTCCCGCCGTGTAAACCATTCTATGATAGTAACTGGCCTTATAGTGCCTACCATAGACATGACCTACACAAGGTGTCGACGACTCCTCGCTTTGAAGTAAACAGTCCGATTAACAAATTAAGCTACAATTATGATAAATAGTGTAAATTTCTAATAACATGTATAATATTATATATATATATATATGTCCACAGAGCTTCCTAGGAAGTTTTACATAACATAACAGTTTACTAGATTACAGAATAACTACCAGTCTTTCATTCTTAATTACATGGTCACTCTAGTTAAACACTATACTAAGTAACTTGATCCTCACACCCCTAGCTTCCAACAAACTAACCTCTGGGTAATTGTAGGGCGGCATAGTACTTTGAGTGTTCAGAAATCAGAACCTGCAAAAGGATCTATAAGGGTATGAGCAACTACAACTCAGTAAGTTGAATTAGAGACTCATGAGTGCATATAAATACAAACAGGGTTATCAAACAATTATTTTTATGAAATGCAACAATCAAGTGTCATCGCACAACGTAGTTCGGTCCGTTGTGAAATCAGAGAAATTTCACCCGCTCTAATCCAGGTTGAAGAGTTTCCATGTTATGCAGTAGCTCACAACCAAACCCAAGCTTGTGCAATGGAGACCTCGCTCCTCCCGCGACTACCTTCGAACCATTGACTTCACCCTCGCCGCGGCCTCCTCTCCTGTCACTTAGTTCGACTAAGTATGAAAAAGGGACCATTTTGCAATTCTACGCTATCCCTTTTGAAGGGGAAGGTATTTGGTTGGAGAATCTTATAATCCCCTAACGGGTTGCAATGCATGACATTATTAATTATTTGGGGTCGACTAATATTAAATTTCGTTTAGGGTGTTCAAACAATTTCATACCAATTCAATCAGTCACAAAATCACTCACAATACAAATTCAGCACGAATTCAGATACATCAAACACATGCGTAAACTACTTACAATCACAATCATATATAAGCCTAAGTCTCCGAGTACTACAAAACTAGTACTCTATTACAATAAGCAATAACCCAACTTACTTGAATTTGCTCAATCGGTCGATCCCTTAGTCGCGAGCTGATTTGTCTCTGGGTGTCCTATAATACAAATAGGTCTTTTTAGTACTTATATTTTATGGATTCTTATTCCAATTTATAATGTAACTCATTTTCCCCATGTATACCTATAACGCTCTAATGATTCGTTATACTCTATTTCGAGGTTCGAATCCTAAATTAGATTCTAGTTTTAATTCCAAAGTCTTAAATAGGCTCGAATCCCAATGTGACATTAATCACATTACGCTCAGATATTCAAATATCCTATTGGGTCGTAATTTGGTATTCTAAACTATTCGGTACACGCTAACCCTAATTGAGGTATCGGATTTATTCCCGATGTGTAAAAATCTTACATTTTGAGATATTTACTTAAAATTAAATGTTATTTCAGATTTATTATTTTTCTGATCTCTATTATAATATTATCTAAAAACCTTATTTTTTTTAGATTTATTAATTTACACTTTCACATATTACTAATTTCTTATATTACTTACCTAATTTCCCTAATTAACCATACTTAATACCTAAAGGCTAGGATTAGGGTTCCACTTCAGAGATTAACATTCTTAAACATATAATTAATATCCCAATCAGTAATTAACATCCTAATCACCTAATTAACCCTAAATCACCCAATTTTCCCATCATTATAAGGCTAAAAATTAACTTAAAAATTTTGAAAATTAATTTAAAAAAAATAGCTTTATAGCACTATTCTACATCATATGAGCATCCTACAGAAAAATTTTGAACTCCAAACTACACCTCTGAGCCTATTTATTTTCCGGTTTAATTATGCTCGGTTTTGAACAATTTGTTAAGGACCCTATAATTACAGATTTAATTAAACTAAATTAATATTTTTCCCTAAATCTACATACAATAAAACCTTAAAATAATAAGTTTCATAATTTTCTAGGCAAAATAACTAATTTTACAAAATTATTCAAAATCAGGTCATTTAAGAGACTAACCGGTCCAAAGCTTTCTGGCTGTCCAAGCCCGGTCCAAGATTGTCGGCCAGTCCAGGCGGTGGTTCTAGTGTAGGGTGGTGGTGGTGGTTCAGTCCCAGGTGGTGGTGAGTGGTGGGTTTAGCTCACGTGCCCAATCTGCACAGTTTTCCCCTTTTTATTTTTTGGATTTTCTCTCGATTTTTTCAGTGCTCCGATTTTTTTCAAATGCTAAACTGACCAAATGACTTCTGGAAATTTTTTCCCTATTTATAGACATTTTTTTGTAATTAATGTGCATTAATTTGACAAGATTTTGCCCATTTCCCTAAATTTTTGGCTTTTAAGTTGTCTCATTTTTATTGGCTAATTTTTTTTTTATTTGCAGCTTTGGCCTGCCACGACCTGACCTTACTTCATCTTATCCTCTTCTGATTTTTTCTAACTTTTCCATAATTATTTTATAATTTTCTTTAATTATTTGTTTAGTTTTAGGCCAATATAGGTAATTACGCGTATTTTTATCTACACGTAAATGCATGTGGTGTACACGTGAACATTCCTAATTATTATTTTAGTCATTCTAAAATTTTTAGTATACATATAATCTATCTCTAGTAATTTATTAGTTATTTCATTACACTTTTCGCATTTTCGGTAATTAATACTTATTATGCTTAAAATTTGGAAATTTTATAGTCTCCTATTTTATTACTTATTTTCTTAAATTCAAGTTTACGGGGTCAGTTTTACTAATATTCCTCTCAATAGTTTATAATTTGGGTTTGATTGGTTCCTTTAACCGATCGCCCTAAACCTTGCGTTTTAAGTTCAACCCGACGGTTACTTGGCTTGGCTTTAGGGCTTATATTACCTGCATTGTTTGGCATACCGATTGTTTATGCATTCATATGATTGTACATCTGTCATGTAGTACTAACGAGGGTTTTTATCTCACTAAGTTTAAGCTTACACCCCAATAAATTTTTTTTATTGCAGGAAAATCTCTTCGCTAATCTGGGCTGAGGCATGCCGGTGGTAAGTCTCGTATAGGGATGGGTTGGGGTAATCAGGGTGTAAAGAGGAAATTTTGTAATAGATTTATAGATAACTAGTTACTTTTATAATTTGTTTATAACATAGATTAAAATTTCTAATGCAGTTCCCTTATGAACTGCATTTATTTATAATATTCTTTTGGTGTAAGTCTTACGAGTCCACAAAATTAGTTAATTTATACCATAGAAGTGATTTTAGTTAAATTGCTCTATGTTACTTATCTATGGGCCTGGTGGTAACGTATAGTGGAAGGAGTCTTGTGTATCGTATGAAAGGCTTGCAATGAGTAAGGGGGTTGATAGTAGACCTTTGTAAGGTACACGACAACTTACTACGACAACGATACTGTTGGGTTGTAATAGTGTTTCCATTGCTCTCTTTCTCTTTCGTCAACTTCTTGTTAAATTTTACAAACTTTTTGAACTTTCTCACCATTATGGCAATCTCATCATCATCCTCACTTTCTTCCTCACTAATGCTTTTCTTAGTTGCTTTTAGAGTGATTGTTTTCTTCATGGAATTCTTTCCTTATCTTTTCACCATTTCGAGCGTTTTGAGCATTTTAAGAAGTTGCTCTTTCGTCATTGTATTGAGGTCATAAGTTTCCCCAATGGTTGTTCTTTTGGCTTCCCAATCACTTGGTAGAGACCTAAGGATTTAGAGTTAATTTCTAGATTAGTAAATGATTTACCAATAATACTCAATGGATAAATGATATTGATGAACCTATTATGCATTTCATCAATAGTTTCATTTGGATCCATTTTAAAAATTTCAAATTGACTACATAACAAGCTAATCTTGGTGTCTCTTACTCAACTTATGCCTTCATATGTATTGCTTAATTCATCCTATATTTCTTTAGTACTTTTACATGCACAAACTCTACTAAAATCATTCTCATTTATAACATTCAAATCAAGCAATTTCTAATCATCAATGGTATAACCTTTTTCTTCTTTTCCTTCATTTTTAAAAAGCCTTTTATCAACTATTTGCCATGGTAATTTATTTTGAGCTTTGAGAAAAATAGTCATCCTACATTTCCAATATAAATAATTACTTCCAATTAGAAGGAGAAGCCTATTGATAGGTTGTCCTTCTAAGAAACCTAGTGCATTAGATGTCACGATCTTTACTTTGATATGCGATTAAGAAAAATGATTAAAGGCTAGCTATGATAACAATTGAAATACACTAAGTCAATATGCAAGAGCGGGTTGAATTGAGCATTAATGAAGAATTTTGATTCTCTTTAAATTTTTGTAATAAATACAACAATGGTACGCAAATTAAATGATAAATAATGATAATAAATGTGGAATTAAAAGAGGTAAGGTAAGAGGGAATCAAGTTGTGATATAATATAGAGTTCGGACCGTCCCTTACTCCCTATGGACACTAATGCCTTCAACCAATGACTTTTACACACTTTTATTAATCTCAATCGCAATGGCTCAAGAACTCATACCCGAACACAATTACAACTTTTTTCACAATCACAAACAAGTCTTATTACATTTAGTATAGCGCACTCTCTTAAGAGAAATTGTAAGTGTATAACTTAGCACTATTTAGGGTTTACAAAAATTTTCCAATAAAAAGCACAAGATAATTAGAAGTATCACAAAGAGACAAAAAGAATAATAGTAGAGTTTTTGGCTCAATTCAATGTCCTTCAACTACCCTTAAACTTATATTTATAGCTTCACGTCAAATTTGGACGTTGGAGAGAATTGATAAGAAAGTTGGCTACATTAAATGTTGTCCAATGGCTATATTTGATCTGAGCATCTGGATGTCTCCACCCATAGTATTTGGACGTTGATTGTGTTATCTTCACAGAAGCCTAACATCCTAGCATCCTGATGCTAGGCTTCAAGGCATTAGGACATGACAAGATAATTAATCTTGCTTAGAGGCTTAGCATCCAAACATCCTTAAGGCTAGCGTCTGGATGTTGATCCTTGTACTAGTGACTATCCTATAAGGTAACATAGAACAACCAAAACACAAAAGGGCAACATATACATCCTTTTTCAAGTGATGAGTTAAGATGATTTTTTATGGATTTTCAAATTACAAGGGATCAAAATAATCATTTAACATTGATTAAGAATTAAGTCAAATGATTTAAAAGTTTTATCCTTATCATGATCACTAAATGAAATCTAACTTCAACATTTAGGCATCTGTTTATATATATTTTTTCTCAACTCTTGGTGCCTAAGAGATGGTTCGTTATGCCTTTCTTAAGTTATAAATAAGGTTGAACTTATAATCAACTTATCAAACTAAATCTACAATACACATATTACACCAACTCCCCTCATGTAACATAAAAAATTACAACAAAATCTTTTAAAACAACGGGCTACGCTTATAGTATTATAGTTTCAACTTTACTATTGAACTCGTAATCTAATAAGAAGAGTACATTCTTTCATTCAAAATTTTTGTAATGAAAATCTATAATTGAATGTGACAATCTTCTTGTAAAGCTGCATCCTTAACCTTATTTTAGAATCTTGTAGTTACTTGCTCTTAATCTCCTAGCCCAGCTTCCGAATCTAAGCTTACTTTGTCCTTAGTACCTAAGGTTAGATAAGTTAATTGCATACCTCAAGTTTTGAGCTAAGTGACCATAAATAAAAAAAAAAAAGGAAGAGTAAACTACAAAACATAGTAACCAAGAATGCACAATCATATAATTCATAACCCATTATATGTGGTTATATATTTACCAAGTTAGCATTCATTTGCAACAAGTCATAGGCAAGCACATTTGTAAATCCAATATGTAACACACGGATGCCAATTTAATTCATATGACATGTATTGATACCGATATCCTAGCTAGGCTTAGTTCTCACATCTAATTAGTTGACATCTTTGGGCATCTTGATGCTAAATCCAAGAACCTAAATGGCAATAAGGAGCTATTGAGAGTAGGGCTACCAAATCCTAGTATTTGGACCATAAGGAATGGTTGAGTTGCTTGAGCAAAAGTAATTAGATATCCTTCAAAATCTAGCTTTCATAAACCAAGTTGTTTGCTTAATAAAAACTCATTTTTCCCAGTAAAACCTTACCTACAGGTTCATTTCTTGTTGTACCATACCATGGATGTACTGAATAGCAAGTAAGATAAGTTTCCAAGTTAGCTAAGCCAAGTCTAGTGTCCAAGTTACTCAAGCCAAGTAAAATTTCCAAATTAAGCAACATAAGCAATAGCATCCTAGTTTAGCTTTTAGCCTAGAAATGTCACAACATGGTATAGTAGGTAGGATCTAGAAATCACAACTTAAACATAAGTCTAGTCTCCTTAACATTTATTCAACATTATCTAAGATTCATTAAGTTGTTGTAAGCATAACATAAACAACGTTACATATCTAATAAGTAGGAGACTCTCAACAGCTAAACACAACGGTATAACCAAACTTAACTAAGTCACATTTGAACGAGTCTCAATCTAATAGTAGGAGCAAGGATTTCATTCACCAACATTAAGCAATAGTTCACAAAACTGCCTATAGTATAAATAACTCTAGCCGTGAGATTCATTTAAGTAAATCTCTTAACTGCACATAACAAGTAGGCAAATGGTTTATGTTCTTCTAGCCATTACACAAACATGGGACAACCAAGCATGGGTATTCACCTAGGGCTTTGCCTATTCTAAGATCCGATGTAGCTATATTCACTTATCTAGTAAGATAAGGTGACTAAGAAAGCCTCTTTTGTTCCAGGTTGATTGTATTGTATTGTAACTATGTAATAATCCTATTAAAACTTTAATCATCAATTAATTTTATTATTATTATTCATAGGATTAAGTTCATTATCTATTAGTCATTGGATTAATTTTATTATTATTCATAGGATTAAGTCATTTGTACCTAAAGGTTAAAGAATTTAGGTTATTCCTTAGAGAATTTCTTATTGCAGGCATCGTCTAGGTTATCCTCTGAGTCAGGTTATTGTTAGAATTCTCAATTGAATTATCCTTTGACTTACCTTTTGAGCTATTTTAAGTATAAAGTCCTTATCTTGAACCTTCCGATTTATTCTCTAAGTGAATTATACTTTAAAGTTCCTAGTTAACAAATCTTCTAACTTACCATTTAGCTTATTTCAAGTGTAAGTTCCTCGTTTAGGTTGCCCTTTGAATTGTCCTCTAAGTCACCTTTTATGCTAACTTCTAAACATAAGATCTTACTAAAAGCTTCACATAATACTAATCTTCTAACACATTAATTTCTGATTCCATAGAAAACTCACTTTAACACCTTACATCTAGTTAGTTCACAATAAGTACAGTGCATTTATGACCATTTAAACAAAATAACATTGCTTCAATTATTAGAAAACAACACTTTCAACCTTATTAAACCATCAGTATGCAACTAGATTATTAACAAAAAAATTATCAACTTATTATTAAATTCAGAGTTAAGCCTATAATATTGGATCATACTATTTCTACTTGAAATTTACATAAGAAATTACGGGAGATCATCAAATTTCTTCTCATGTATGTAAACATAGGTGTGCATATAATATTACTACGAAGGGGAATGTAACCCTAAAATGTTATTTATTAAGAAACATATAGTTCATCCCTACTAAGTGTGCATAAAGGGAGATTGAGACAAAGACCAGTGAAATTACATAACTAATAACTAGGTAAAAATATTCAGATATGACTAAGCAGTAGTTGAACTTTGGAATACCTATTTACCTATAACAACAATAAAATTATATCTTAAGATTGATATTTGGACATCTAAGATTACCTTACCATGTCCTTGTTGGATCAAAAGCCCCTTGCTACTAGAGTGTTTGAAGATTCAAAACTCTAATGTGTCAAATTAATGGGGATTTCATTCCAAATTTCAAAGTGGACCTAATCTATAAGATATTTCCATGCTTAAGGAAATGAGGTAGTAACCGTTAGTTAGTGTTTGGTTACTAAAACTTGACAGGATAAGGAAAATTATATAGCATAAGTACAAGGAATACATGATAGTACAACATTATTTTATCATGTTTGGTTTGCATAAATACATATTTTTGTGATATCTCTTATTTAGTATATACAAGTACTAGATTTAATATTGTATTTTAACATTTATACTCTCAATATTATCTAATATTTATTTAATTATATTTTTATATTATTTAAAAATTATAAATTTTAAATATTGTCTAATATTTATTTAATTACATTAATATCCTTAGTACTTATGTTTTGTTTAATGAAGTTAACTTTTGTGCCATTTTTTAGGTGAAATAAGTTTTGAGCATTTTGTTTACTCTTTCAAACCCTTTTTGGTCTAGTAACCAAGATCAAATTGTCAACTAAGCATTGGATAAAGAATTTTGTCCACTTTAGTCCTACAAATTTTGCACAACTAAATGATATTTATCACATTCTGAATGGGAGGAGTACTGATAGTCCAGCCATGTAAACTAATCTAAAATAAAAGCTAATCTCATAGCTACTTATATGGATATAGCGTACATAAGGCAAACGCGACTCAACCAGCTTGAAGTTTCTAGCAAGGTATCTATTATAAGCAGAACCTATGGTATTTCCTTTAAATTAATCATAAGAAAACTTGTAGTACATACTTTTAGTACTTAACTCATATTTACATAACTATATTTACATCAAAAGTTTACATTTTTCAAAAAAAAATTTCAAAAGTCACAAGTTTTGACATGTATATGTAGAGACTTCACTAGAATACTAGTGGCTGCTGAGGGAGACCAAGTAGTTTTCTTAAAAGACTAAAATTTTAAAAGTGATCCCATTTCAACAATCTGCATGTATCTTCTCACTCCCTAACCTCTCGTGTACTAACCTACGATTAAGAATAATGCTATATCTTTCCTCTTTATTCAATACCTACAACAAAATCTATAGGGATGTGAGTACAATTAGCTTAATAAGCGGGACAAAGATGGAAGAATATCATACAAACACAAATAAGGTTATTAATTTTAATGAAATGTAATGCAATCAATCATATGTAACATCGCACAATGTTATTCAAACCACTGTAAGGTTAGAGAAATTATATTTTCTTTAACCTAGATCGAGGAGTTTTAATGTGACACAAATTATACCAAACCTAAGATTGTGTAATAGAGAACACTCTCATTCTAAGACTATCTTTGAATTAAGGCCCTTAACCTTACCATAACTTTCTCTCCTATTATTTAGTTTGACTAAGGATAGGAAAAAGGATCATTTCAATTTTTCTCTTCAAAGGGATCGGTATTTAGTCCGACACACCTAATCATTCCCCTAGTGTGTTGATATGCATATTCACTTAGGGGTGGCCAAACAAGTTTCAGATAAACTAAACAATATGAAATCATATGAAATAGTACACCAAGGAGTTCAACTCTTATCACAAAACATATTGTCACTTACATACATAGCATGCAAGCAGGCAATTAAGTTATAACCACAAACAAAAACACTCTTAAACCTCTAGATATTTTGATATAGTATCCCAACAAGCTGTAAAGCTATGATCTTAACTTATTTGGATGTAGTGTCATGTTATCCCCTAAGCATTGTATGTGTCTTAGTGATCGCTAAAAATTTAAGATATAACTTTAGTTTTTAATCACTACATGGAGTAAGAATTTATTTATTTATTTTTTAAATTAGGCAATTTATAATATGAGTTAAGTGAGTTGTTAACTATTTATTAAGTTTTAGTTAAGTAAAATAGGTTCTGACTTAGTTTTTTGCTAAGGTTCTAACCTATTGTCCTAAATTAGGTTCTTATCTACGAAGTTTTTGACTTACATTCTAACTGTTAAAAGGGTGTAGAGTTTAAATATAAACCACTTTTTAACCTAGATCTAGTTTTTAGTGTATTCAAAATATTCAACATCAAGTTACATTCTTACCTAGTTTCTAACACAGTTTCTAACCTTACTACTACTTCACATATAATTCAACTTACCTTGAATTCTAAAACCTTAGTAGCCTGCATATACAACAAGTAACAACTCAATACCACATTCATTGACATACTTTCCCATTACACCTCCTATTTAGTTACAAATTCTTCGGAACTTTTAGATTGAGCTCTTAGCTATCAAATACCCACTTTAACTTGAAAATCACCATCTTAAAACTTAAGTAACTTACTTTTAGTTACTGCATGCAATTTGATATAGGTTGTAACATGATTTTGTAAAAAGCTCATCAAGTTTCTTTAGTTAAACAAACGACTAACGCATTGTTTTAGTAAAAATGGAATTTTTTTCGAAAATCTAAGGATTCAATTTTAAGAATTCAACTACATAGCATAAAAATGTAACATTTTAGGAGTATACTCATAGAATTTCAAGTCAAAACTACATTAAATGGTTTTTTGAAAACACGACCAAGCGCTAGGACGTTTTTCTTAAAGATCTTATATTAGCACTCAAAATTTTGAAAATCTAATTTAAATTTTCAATTCCTTATACAAAAATACTAAGAAAAACCAAGTTTCAAAATTTTTGGAGTTCATATAATATTTTTCTCGAATTTTAGTTAAAAACAAAGCAAAATGGTGACTCACTAGAACTTGGAGCTTCAGATAACGTAGGAGGAAGGGGATATGTCGGCCTACCTTGGTGCCTACCACTCCTTCAGATAGCATCCTAATTACAATTCTAGATAGGGGGTTTCCTTGGAAATTCCTTAACCCTATATTTTGCATTATATTCCCCCTATTTCTCTCTTTTAGGAATTTTGCAAAGTTCTAGTTGAGCAAAACTTGCATCCCAAATGCAGTTTACATTTTGTAGTAAGGTTTAGGATTAGTTTGATTTTTTATTCCCTATCAAATGTGTGTAATACCCTAGTTTAAGTGTCCAAAATTGGTCTTTTCCCACATTTCATGTATATTGCACCTTTTGTTACGTATCAAGGAATATTTCTCAGTGATCTTGCAATTTTTTGTTAATTTTCCCATTTTTTATTTATCTATTTAATAAAATTTACACATTTTCGAGTATTTTTAAGAATTGCGAGTTCATATATTTATATATTAATTATAACCAATGTATATACATATCTTTTATATATTATTTTATGTACATTATTAAGTTTATCACTCCTATAATTTATCTTTAAGAGTTAATTAATTAATTAGGTCTAATAGACGTGTTATTGGTACATATATACTAATATAATAAATTTTCACTATTTTAGTTATATCTTTAAATTCCAGACCTATAAGGTTTTATTGACTAACCTTACTATATTTTTTGGAAGATTCCGATCTAATCGGGTTATCTTTCTAAACACCCTAAATCAACTGCTTGTAACCTAATTGCGTAAATGTGGGCTTACAATTCGTTAAAGAATGTAATTGGACAAGGAATCTTTCAACCATTAAAACATCATATGCAATACTCATGCATACTTCAATATTCGTTTCCAATCTACCACGAATTTTATTGAGTCATAACTTGAAGTAAAACTTTACTTAGCACGACTTAGATTGGGATAAAGAGAAATCTTAAGAAAAAGGGGCACAAATATTTCCTTACCTTCTATTCTTGGATTGAACACATAAAGGGACTCTTAAGATGTGCTCATCAGTACGTAACTTTTAGATGTGTAGATCATTTAAGGCACAACTTCAATATCGAGGAAAAAGCTGAATATTTGATGAATGGCATCACTTATCGAGAGAGAGTACTTTCCTTTTTGTTCTTTTTTTTTTCCCTAATGATTAAGATCAAAAGTAGGAAGAGCTGCCATAGGTCTTTCTTATAAGAAAAGAGCACCATTTTTAAGTCCACCTAGCAGTAGGTGTCAAGCTGAACCAATCCTGAATCACTGATTCATTGGTTTGTGTCATGGTGAACTGTGATTGGCCAGTAAGCCGACGGTTTAGGGTTGGTTCAATGGGCCTGGCAGTTCAAGGGTTGGTTTATGGCCCTTGAACCTTTTTTTTCCCTTTTCTCGATTTTTTCTTTCTTTTTTTTTTCCATTCCTTTACATAATTTTTTCCCTTTTAGCCTTATCAATCCTTCAACTCTTTTTTTTTTTCTTTTCATCCTTTCATAAAGCATACATTAAAAACAGACAAAAATTAAAATATAAAAAAGTCTTTTACAGTATGAATACCTAATATGATCGAATAAAGTGAAGTGGTCAAATGGAAAATATTTTTCATTATATTTTACAGTCGCCCGGAAGATGCTTACATATCTATTAATTGGAATTAGACCGCTGTAATTCGTTTTAGATTTTTAGAAAACCTTTAGTTTATTACTTAATTTATGTTTTGCGAAAAGATTTCAAGTGTACGTGACTATTTCATTTAAATTTCTTGAAAGAAAATAATTTTAGTCGATCATAATTCAGAAAACCTAATGTTAGATCACCACTTTTGGGAAAACCATGCCATTTACTTTTTTTGAATAATTTGGAAAAAGATTTTTATTCGTAATAAAATTTTTTGAAAAAGATGAAAATAAAACTTACTATGTCTTCCCTTGAGGTAGTTGTTCATGTTCGTAAGCAAAAGTATAACCCATGGGTGAGCTTGGGCTTCCATTAGATCAGTTCTAATTACTGAAGTAATTACTCTCTTTGCTTGATGTCCCTCATGGTTCTTGTTGTCTACAAGCTGCCTTTTACTAATCTTCTGTGCAAGCATTTGCTTTAACATTGACAATAGATAAGGAGGCCTGGCATTTGTCGATGATCAGGCTTGCTATACTAAATGCTTGCTCAATGGCAGCCGTTGAAGCTAAAGCAGCGAGTACTTTACAGGCGATACGAGATAACAATGGATAGTCTCTTCTATACCTTTGCCACCACTTTAAAATATCAAAGTCCTTGATGGAGATATTATCAGAAAACTGAAAATTTGTATTGGTGTAGTGCTACATCTTAAACATTGGATCACCAGACCGTTACCTCTTCAATTTTTGCGTTAGTACCTGCTCACCCATAAATGAGTAATGTCGCTCCATAGTGGGTGGTGAAGGAGAGATTAATGACTGGCCACCGTATTGACTTTGGTAATAGAGCATCTCCTCTATGTTGGTTATCGTTGCCGACATTTCCTGTTGTGATTCCAAGCTGTACATGTGTTGGGAATCCATTAGATCTTGAATGTAATTATAATAAGTTTTCAAATACATTAGTAATAATTTCGCTTTATAATAAAGTTCTAGAATAGTTACTATAAGATAAATACGATGAATATCTTTATAATAAGTTAACTACTTCAATATTATATTGTATACGCATGCGTGCAGGTTTGGGTACTCATGGGCCTGAAGTAGCACACCAAGTATACTGACGGCTGACGTAATAAACAAGTGAATACTAGGCTTGTAAACCTGTAACAAAGTCTTAGTAACATTATAAAAAACTTTCAAAACTTTTAGTAACCGGATACATATATCTCAACTACTAGGGAAAATGTTAACTTTCTGCATGATGTACAATATGAAGTCATGCAACAGTTCACTGTAAGGAATTGTACTATGCAACAACTCATAAGTCCAGTTCCAGCGATGTTACATATCCATCTTAAACTTCTAGGGCCCCTTCCTGCGCTCCATACAAAAGTTCCTCTACTTTTTATGAAGGGATGACCTCTCTATTATTGTCTTGGCGATATTCTTAATTGAAGCTATACTGTCATGCAAAGCTGTAATGTCATTCTTGACACATAAGTTAAGTATATGACATACACAACATATGTGGAAAAAAATCCCCCTAATGCTGGTTGATAATAATTTTTCAAATCAGATATTGATGCAGTATTGGTACTTGTATTATAAAAACTAATGGAAAAAAATTTCCTCACTAATCTGTACTCATTTAGGATTTCTCTAATAATTTTATAGATGTTTTGTATCGTATGTCGCTTGTTACATACCCTTAAAGCCAATAGTTGTTTATTAAGTTAGCAATTATCGTTTATCCAATAAATAGTAACACTCATATAAGAATTACTACGAAAAAGATCTGTCCATATGTCTGCACATATGGACATATGCATATCGAGGGATGCAATGATAGAGCTCTTGCTTGGTTTAAGTTAACGTTCTGTGGCTAAGCTATTGTGAGTTAGGGTTGAACGTCTCTTGCTCATATTGACTCTGCCACTTTGATGCACCCGCGTTGAATGGCAGGTACATGTTCGCCAGGTATTGTGCCAGGTTATACTTATGCCTCTCTTCATCATACCTCATTAGTAGCTAACCAGATGAACCACCGCCTCGGGTAATCTGTTGCTACATTCTATCTATTCCCACCTCCCTAAGATGCTTCAACCTCAAGTGGTTGTTAAGGATACCATATCCTTCTCCTATTTTTCATAAGTAATTCGTGTTGTAGTAGTTGCAGAATACCCTCGAGTTCTCCCTTTCGTCTGTACCTTTATGGAAATGAATAGTAAAAATATTAAACTTATCGGGTTTAGGGGGCTTACCTGAGTCAAATAGTCTCGAACTGTTGGGCCCATATTGTCTTATATGTTACTCTTTTGTTTTGGGAATAATTTCTATCTCATCCTCCTCATCCTCAAATGTACTTACGAGGCAACTCATCTGTGGGGTTTTAAATCTTGTGGGTCGTACAGAGACACTCATACAAAGAGGTTTAAATCTAGCATAATGTTTAGGGATACTTATGCATAAAGGTTTAAAACCAGGAGGTGGCATGGCCTAGTAACTTATGCATTGATGTTCAACATTAAAGTTAGGAGATGGTGTACCACGATACTCATGCAATGAAGTTTTACATCCAAGCCTGGAGGTGGTGTAACTTCTTCTTCCACGTTCTTAACCACATTGTGTGCCCTTTGCTCATTCAGGTCGTATTTGTTATCCAGGTATGCCTAAATGCCTGAACATCCTCAAAACATTGTGGCTCAAACAATGTATTGGAACTTCCAATACTTTTACCCTTATTTTTCCCACTAAATGATGAACTGTGTTTTTTACTGGAGAAGGTATAACGCAAAAATCTTTCGATTGATGCTAATTTTTTTTCTCTTATTTACTACAACAAACATTTATAAATGAAAGACATAAATAATATGTAAAACAAAATAAAGCGAAAATTATATGGCAGGTATGTGTATATCAGCGTTATTTGCTAATGCAAATTGTTCTGTGTAGTGGAATAGAGAATTATGTACAAATATTGGTGGTTAGTAGAAGGAAATATTTCTATGATAATGTTTTACAATTGAAAAAATTCGAAAGCAAAATGGTTGGAGTTGAAGAAATTTAATTAGTTCATGAAGTAATAGTTGCTGCATATCGAAAGCTACTATTTATAAGGACTAAGAAATGTGTGAACAAATTGTTAAAATTTTGAAATTTTAAATAATTCGATGCCGCAAATTTTAAACTTTACAATTCAAAATTTGCGACGCATGCATGCACTAAAAGGGAAAATTGCAGGGGGCAAGGGAAAGGGGGAGGTAAGGTTTAAGGGTGGTAAAAAAGGATTGTGCCTCCCCACCCTTTTTTTTTTTAATATTTAGCGGTCCTTGAATCACTAGGTCGAGCAATTCTGTTTAGGCGAATCGATTGGGTCTTTAAGATCTAACAGTTTATTAAGACGGTTCGATCCGATCACTATCGAACTGAGCTAATTCACGGTTCAGAACTGACCCTTGCTTGGGTTTAAGTCCACCCCTCTTGAAATGTTTTCTCTAGCATGTTTAATTTTTTGTATTCGATATATTATATGGTATATAATTACCACATTTAAATATAATCACATCTTATATTTGACGTTGTATACGTTGTCTATCATATGTCTATAATTAGATTTCTATTATGCAGCCATTTGAATACATGTCATATTATTATAGATATACGTGAATGTTTGGTTTAAAATATTATATATAGGTGCATATACTTATAATTTGTGTATGCCCGTCAATTATACAATATAATCTACACAATTTAATTTTTCAGTGAGTTAACTATTTGCTTTGTGAATCCAACAAATAAGGCAACATAAGTTTTATTTTATTTTATTTTTCGCACGAAAAGTTGACTGATGATAAGTTTTTGGAGCTGCGTAATATGATAATATTTTATTTCAGATCCCAACCACCTTTTTTGTCTCAACTGATCGATCTCAATTTCAAATCATGCAATGTACCTATTGCTTGTATTTGAAGTTCTTGTCTATGATTGCTCAATTCGATTCCATTTGAAAACACGGTAGTACTTTCATTTCCTCTGAAAGCAAAGATCAGATAGTGAGCCCCTTCAGCCAATTTTTCATTCCGGGCCCATTCTGAGTAATTTATTCATTTGGAAGACAAGAAAAGAAAAACCTAAGTGAAATCACATGCGTTAAATAGATTGGTTTGGAATTTTCGTCGTCTTACGATACCCTTGGTTAGACCATTTATCTACTTTTGACCCTTTTTTTGATATTTTCTTTTTCCAATTTCTTTACGCAACAAAAAAAAAAAAAAAGTAGTAGGGAATCTTGGACGGAATAATTACAAGTGTCGAGAAAAACAAAGCATTATGATAATTTATGTTATAAAGAAAATGAATATCAAGGATCCACCGTAATGGAAAGTTTTGTCAAGAAAATGAGAATCTAGTATTTTAATTGAGGATAATAGAAGGTAAAAATTAACATTAATTGCAATAATAAAAATAGAACAACAAAAAAAAAAAAGTTGGGGGCAAGCTTGAGTTTGTTAAGTCAATGAGGTGTGGCGTGTCCATACTGGAGGTTTGGACTAGAAACTATTATCGAGTATGATGAGGGTGGATGGAAGAGAGAACCTCTAGGTCCTAGAAGGTAAAATGGTAGAAACTGAAAAGTTAAACATATGGAATAAAAAAGAAATAGTTAACGATGAAAGATCGATGGATGTGGGAAGAGTGATTAGGAAAGGAAGGATGGCCTTTGAGGTTTCACTTTATATCCTAAATTACACACAAATTGACTATCTTCGAAATCCACCTAACTTATGTTTCTTAAGTTTCAGTAGCTGTTGTTATCTTTTGCTTTCGGAGTCTCCTGTATCATAATAAGCAATAAGCACCCACTAGAGCTATTATGTTATTGTTATTCCTCAACAAACATTTAACTTTCATCCATCTGTTGAACCTTTGTTCACTTACTCTCCAGAAAAAAAAAGAAAAAAAAAAAAAAAGAAAAAACATTAACCCACCATTATTAAAGGCATATCCCTAAATAAGAAATCGTCGACAAGGAAAGCATGAGCAAAGCAATCATATTCCTCTGGTATCTTAAGTAAATTTTTATGGTTTTACTTCTTGTAATTTTATAGTGCTATCCTTTTATATATATATATTCAACGTGAAACGATTAATATCGAGATCTCAACCTTTTCCACTTCCCCCATTTTTAGAGTGCTACACTACACCTTCCATTTACAGGCCTTTTCTCTAAGTTTCTTCATTTATTCTCTCCGTAATTTTGAATTGAAGCAATCTAGAATATCGAATTATTAACTCGTATTCTTTCATCTACAATTCCAATAGGGAGGAAAATTTCAACTTATATTTTTTTAATTAAGGCATTTTTGTATAGTCGTTTAAGAAAAGTAATCGGGGTTGTTACCTGTTAGGCTTTCTTCTCCTCCTTATCAATCAGAATCGAAACCTCAAAAATAAAGTTTATGTGTAATAATCTCATTCTATACGTAATTTGGGTTTGGGTATGACTATGGAGCGGGTAAGAAGAAACTTTAAAAAATGAGAGTGCTTGATGGCTGATCAGAGACTCGATTAAGTTTATGGTTTTATTAGGTATGTTAGACATAAGCATTTTGAAATCAAGGGACATTTTGATTTCTTTTATTTGGAACATATTATTTTATTTTTTATTTTTCTACGTCGATATCCATAATTTACACAAGCTAAAATTTTTATTCATGTAGAGATAACAATCTCAAAAAGGAGCTTGAAAACTATTCCTACTCGTAATTCTATTTTAGGAATATTTATCTAAAATAATCAATTAATTTAAGAAAAATATTTGACATAGTATCTATATAGTTAATATCGAAAATGACCAATAAAGCAGTATTGACGATGAGGGTCATTGCCAAACGTGACATAAGCGGAATAATGTTGACTCAAACAGAAAGATATAAACAATATATGCAGTTATAAATTCATTCAACATTTAGCTTATGCGAAGTTGGATAGGGAAAGCTAAATGCTTTGATTAGAAAACCTTATAAATTTTGGCCAATTGCTATTTCTAATCTTATTCTATGTCATATTCATAATGGAGTTATTTAAAGTTCTCACTAGATTGATGCACAACTTTAATAACTTAACCATTAGTAACTATCAATTTATGTTGACAAGTTTTACAGTAATATGTACAAAATTCTCGCATAAATATTTCGCTCTTTGGTTTCTAAGCACATGGTGACTTCCTTGATTAAATCAATTAAACGACATTAGCATATTTTTAATGGATTTCCCAGACATATTTGCTATGAGTACTATATTTAATTATATGTATTATTGTACATTTTTTTGCGTACTCTTACAACTATTTATGCACAGTCTTTTTTCTTTGTTTATTCATTGAGAGCAAGTATAATTCAATTCACTAATTATTTTAGTCTTATTTAATTTATTGTTCTATTTAATTTTTATATATGCACATGACTGTGCGACTACTGATACATAAAAATGTGTGGTTTTGATCTGTTTTAAATAGTAAGTGTAAGATTAATTTGATTACGAGGAAACAAGTTCAATTCTTGATTCAAGACTTCTAGGGTTGGGAATCATCGATTTGGATATCCTATTCGCGTATATGTCCATTCTACCTCGAGGAGCAATTTTTATAAAAGGGCTTAAATTTTTTAAAAAGAACTTGCAGAATGGGAACTTTTATTTGAAAAAGACTATATATATGCCAAATTAGATTGCCATCCTTCAAGAAAAAGAAAAAAAAAAATAGATTATCATTTAAAACATATTTAATTACTATGTTATTAATAGCAACACATTAATAATTGTGAATGGGAAAGGTTTTTCTTAATTTATATTGAAAAACTTCACAGTTCCACTATAATTCAATTTCATATACTTTTTCTTAAATCTTTCTAGATTTCTTTATTTTTTTAATGATTAACAATTCTTTTTTGTGTTTTAATTTATCATATAAGTATTGGGCTAAGAACGAATCGCGAATCAAGGCAAAGTTAGATTCTTAACCGCTGTGACTATTTATGGGTGGGAAATTATGCATACTCAAGTCTACATCTATGCAAATTTGACGAGTAATGAAACCGTGAACGTCTTATATACTGTAAAATCAAGAAACGGAGGCATATGGTCTTGATTAACTTATAGTAATGTGAATTTATATGGATAATAAAAACCCGTTCTTAATAAGATGAAAAGTCCAAATGAAAGGGACAGAATGATTCTTCCTCTTTAGACTTTTGCTCATCCTAAATCCTGGAGACCCATCTTTACTATGATTGAAGGAGACCCTACTGCTAAACTTTTAACTTTAGATTTTTTTTTTATTTGTTTAGCAGCAATAATAATAACGAAAATAATAACAAAACAGCAGCAACAATAATAATATTTTATGTCAATATACCTCAATTCGTGGTTGTTATTTATAATTATTTATTTAATTTTAAATAAAATGATTGTTATAAAGGAGACACTTATTTATCCAATCTTAGAAAATTGAGCATCGGAAACTGAAAAAAGTAAAGATAAAACTCATATACTAAAATGTAAAGAAAGTAGAAGTTGAGATAGTATGATCATCATCTTATTTTATGATAAAATCGAGATATGAGTTTGTCTTATATCAAAAGGTTAAAGATATCAAAACAAAAAATATATATAAATTTTCGATGCTAAAAGGAAAATCACGAACGTACGGTTTGTCTTCATAATCCCGATCTTTATATAACGAAATACAGAAATCATGCTTTTTTTTTTTTTTTTTGGGTAACAATTTTCTGCTTGGTTTCAGCTCTTGCTTTAATCGTAGTTTGGTAATCCGCCTCATCTTTTTCATTTTCTACTCCACCCTATCATTGATTTGGTCATCCTGCAAATCATATCGAATTCATATTGTATTATCAAGTCGGTTAAATAATATCATTGTCAATAAAAGTAAATATTAAAAGTACATGCTCGTTACGAGTCAGGGACTAATGGCTCTCTGGGAAAGCTCTCTCTTTGGTACGGCTAATCCTTCTTCCGCAGCACAGCATGATAAAAACAAAGACAAAGAGAAAAGAGAGTGATTTTTTGCTTCATAGCAAAATGTAGTCAGCTTCTACAGGATCTATCGACGATAATTCACCTATTGTGGATAATCTTTTTGAAAACTCTAATGGGAAAGAGATTGGGGCACCTAAGAAATTATCCTTTCGGGATACTGTTATCACTAACATCCTTTGAGCATATGAGCGATATTGTTTCTAGGAGGATGAATTGAGTTTCGAGATGAGTCATGACAAGGATTAATCAAAAGAAGAAGTGCGCTTGAATAAAAATGCAAAATAAGGATTATGCTATGTTGATTTTTCGAAAATTGAAATCGAAATTCTTAGTGTCCTGTGGATATTCATGCTCATTGCAAAAATTCTTAGGCCTAATCTAAGGTATAAAGTTCTATTAAACAAGTTGAATCGCATGTGAAGGAAATTGAACCCTTTTAAATTGATTCATGCAGGGTTAAGGTATTATCTTATTTCTGTCACATCCCGACTTAGCACTGAATGCATCATCATACTGAAATATCTATTAAAAACTTAACTCAACCTACTCATCATCACAAGACAACTTTATTTACATGATAAAGGGGTTGCTATATCGGAGTTCAGTTGTATATTCAGTTACAACTTATGTGTACAATATAATATTTACATTAAAATATGAACTAGTTTTTTCTTTGGTCATCTTCACAATAGTAGGATTCCTGACCTAATACAGGCTCCATATAAAAGTCACTGACTTTAGCTTACGCTCTCAGTATGCATTCCCCCTAATGTTAGGCCCTTCATGATAGTATTAATCTGAGAATAAAACATTTTATCCTTTCAGCTACTAAATCTAAGTAAGAGTGCATAACAAATAATATGATATGGAAAATATCACATATCACAATTGAAACATTTTAATTATAACCTGTAGGTTCAACTTCACATATGCATTCTCCAACTAGGTATTTATTACTAGCAATGTAGTATGCTATGTTCATGCACGTATCATACATCGATACCAATATCCTATATCCTTCCAATTTTTATCCGGTTAGTTGACATAGCTGGGCATTTGAATATAACTTCTAGGAATCTACGGGCCATATGGAGCTACTTAAGAGTAGGACCCTCAACTTTGTTTTATAAAATTAGACTATATACTGTAGTTTACCAAATCAAAGAGGCAACATTATCAAATTAGACCACATACTGTAGCATACCAAATCTGACTATTAAAATAGTCACAATGTTTAGGCAATGCAAATCTATATGCCTCTAAAAACTAAGTTCATAAAGCCATGCGTTTTCCTTGGTCACTTGGAAGTCTCATTTTAAAGTTCTGACCTGTAAGTCTATTTTATGCTATGCCATGATATGCAATAACAACTTAAGTATATCACTCAGCATAACCAATCTTTCAGTTTTATTCAACATAGTAATTTGATTCTAGTTTTCGAACTCTTCCTAACAGAATTCTAGTATCTCACTTAAGGTTTACTTAGGTGAACACACCAAAGATTGGGTTAGCAATCACTCAACTTTCCTGGTTAGTACATTCATTCATAAGTACAAATCGTCACCCAACGTAGCAGCATAGTAGTTTAACCAAGATACATTTATTATCATTCAAAATCACTACATCAACATCTGTTATAGTAGCATATTAGTTTACTTAAGATATACCCATATTCAATTAACCCGCATTAAACAGCACACAATATTATAAATAGCAATATATTTACTTCAAGCAAAAGTTAAACCCACTTAACTGGGTTTATTAATAGCGCAAAATCCTAAACTTTGCCACGTGGTCCTGCCTTACTTATTACACCTATGAAAATATAAACATAACTTCTAAGTTAAGTGTCGGTTGAATCTAAATTCTCATAAACTTTCCCTACCGTACCCTTAAACTTCATTTGACCATATTTTACTTAGTTCCTATATGATTTTAGTAAATTCTATATCGTCACGATCGTTATTTCGAGTACTATTGATATATCTTAAGAATAAAAACTAATCAATATTGTTAAAAACCAAAAAATACCCTTTTTTATTTCTGATTCGTTTGTACGTTATCATAACTCCATAATTAACTCGGATAAACTTTAGTTCTAAAATGAAAAACCTAAAAATTATACTTTCCAAACTTGTCCAATAGCTCTTAATATACCCTAAAGTGTTTATTTGATATGGATTCGATAAATATTTTAAGCTAATATATAAGTTTATATTACAAAAATATACAATAAATAGCATACGAGCCTAATAATTTCATGAAAAATCCTATAAGCTCACAAATTTTTTTTTTTTTAATTATTGATCATGAATTACACCAAACTAACTATTGTCTACTTTTACAAAAATAGCGGTTTTAACTCAAAATTATGAAAAATTAAGGAAAATAAATAAATTTATGTGTGAGATAAAAACTAAGTGTTTCAAATATCATTATAAACTTCAAAAAGTCAAAACATATAGGGTTCATTCGTTATTTTCATCAAAAACTAATTATTTTAACAATTCAATTAAATTGGCAATTTTACTCAAATTAATTATAAAAAAAAAAGTAAACATGCTTAATTTAGAAAATTGTTGTTACCAAAATTAAATATATATATTAGGTGTATTATATACAAAAATTGAGCATGAAATAACATAATCTAATATTTATAAAAATTAATTCAATTTTCGTCTAAACAGGGTATTTTTTTAAGGACCCTATATTTCCAATCATTATTTAACTAAAATAAAATTACTAAATTAATCTACACCTAAAATAATTTAAAAAAAAAAACAAATTTCATAATTAATTGACGACATTTAATATTTTTAGAAAATTAAATAAGTTACGGGTGAAAAATTAGTTTACCTAAACCGGCCACCTCTAACTACCCTATTGTAAACCCTATTTTTAGTGGGCCTAAGACTTGATTAAGAGTACCTCTCGAACGTTCCCAAAGATCAACTAAACCAAAAACTTAAGTTTATATTTAGAAACAAATTAAATTTTTACAATTCAAAAGCCAATTGTCGATAAAACCCGAGCTTGAAGAACTGCAAGCTCTAAAGTTACTTAAAACCCTAAACCTTAAAACCATTAAGGAATTTTAACTCTAAGTAATTAATCAATAATTTAATTTGAATAATATCATTCAACTTTAGAAAATTTCACAATTTTATAAAAATCAAATCATAAATTACAAAACAATGTGAGATGAAAACCTAAAAACAATTTCCTATAAGACTATGGCCTTATCTTCATGTATAAGCCTTATACATAAATAAGTAGACCAACCAAACACCTTAGATAACTTATCAATTGAGAGTTGGAATTATTTATCAATTGATAACTTATTAAAATCTAGTGATAAGACAATTTCCTTATCACCTCTTCACTTATACTACATATGGACAATTTTTCATAAGATTTCATAAGCTTAACTTTAATAAATAAGACAAGACCACTCCACGGCCTAAAAAGACTTTAAATGGCAGATCTAAAAAGGGGAGAAAGGGGGGCCATACACTTGTCATTCACCCATCAATCACCACTTCTTATACATCACTATTCACCTCTTAATGCTTACATCATCAATAGTTGCGATTGTTGACTTTTGTGCAAGCTATAAGACAACACTTTCAAGGCATTTAAATACTTATTCTCTCTCCATTTCCAACCAGCCACTCTCTCCATCATTTCTCTCCCTTTCAATTTCACTTTCACTTCATCTTTCTCTCCTTTGAAATAAACAGCAAAAGGAGAAACAACTTTACCCCACAAAATCAACTTTTCTTCCATTTTTGAAGCTTCACTCACGGCATTTTTTTCTTTTGTTCTTGTATCATTTTCTTTCACCATTTAAGACCTTTTAAGACCATTAGAATCTTTTACAAACCCCATTCCAAAAGACCAAAAGATTCAGGTTCCAAAAGGTAGCAAAAAGGAGGAGGCAAAGTTAAGAGTTTAAGTGAAATCTTAGTGTACAACCACCAAACTTTGCTTTAAGGACGAGTAAGTGTTTCTTGTGATATGTGAATTAGTATTTATGTTAGGAGACTTTGATTTCTTGAAGATATGAGTAAGTTTTAAGTTGTTATAACACCAAAAATCGTTTTAAGAAACAAACCATGAAACCCTTACATGAAGTTGAAACATGAGCATGTAAAGTTAATGTTTTGTAAAGACATTTGTTTAATGCCTTGAATGAAAGATTTTAAGCTAAGAAAATATTGAAATAAGAACTTTAATGGAGGATGAGCATGCTGGACGTGAGGGTTCCATAGTCATTTGGATGTTGATTTTGTTTCCATTAAGTTAAATATGCTCAAATCTAGACTTAAGTTAAGGGAAAATCCATCATATGAGGTTTTATGAAAAAACCAACTTTATATGACATGAGCTATGATATGGAGGTTTTATTAAGTATAAGATCTTTTATTTCTTTATGTGGAGCATGAGTTAAAGGATCATTTGATGGAAGAAAACTTAAGTTAAGATTTGGACATAAGTAATGTAAGTGCATAATCTACCACCTAAACTTAAGGAAATGATGAAACAAGTTGAAAAACCAAGTAAGGACCCCTTGGAACCATCATGAACAGATCTGGAACGTAGGAGAAAGAAGCCTAAAAATATGATAAAAGTGAAAGAATAAAGTGAAAAGATTAACCAAAGCAAGTATGGTAAGCATACAAAGCCTAAAACTCAAAACCGAGCCTAAAACTCTCAAAACAAACCTAGAACTCTAAGATGGGCCTTCAATGAAATTCTGACCAGCACCTTAAAATATCAAAAGAGGTTGTTTTGAAGCCCATAAGAAATCCACCTAATGCCCCACAAGCCCACCAAAGTCACTGACTTTAGTTTGAACAAAAAATAAGCCCATTTGATAACTTAAGCCCACTAAAGGGCCCAAGAAGTGGTTGTTAGCCTTAGGAATATAAATCAAAGTTGTAAATTTGATCTCAAGGAGTATTTTAAGCTTAGGATAAAATTTTAAGACCAAGCCTAAAGAATTTCTTAAGTTATTAAAAAGCCCATTTACCAAATAAGGCCCAAAAGCACTCCAACACCTGATGAACGCTACTGTTCTGACCCATGGACAGAATTGTATACCTTATTTCGAAAATATAACCTGACCACATTAAAGTACACTCGAAAACGATGAAGATTGACTATAAGATCATAAAAATCGAATTTAAAACGAAAAAGTTATACGCGATTGAACTTAGGTAAAAACCGGGAAAAAAATTAAGAAAACTAGTTAAGAATATAACTTAAGGAAAATTTACTTAGTTTCTTAAGTTTGTTTCAATTCCTTATAAAAAAAATTTCAATGATCGGGGGACACTGTTTACGGAGACGATTTACCTCCGGATTACTTTGATTGACCCACACGGCAGAGTAAGTAAATTCCGGATGACTCTTTACTTGATTGTGCTTGTAGAGTAGATGTACCTAAACTTATATATATAAATTTGGATGCTTGTAGGATATGGGAGATGCATGTGTATGAATTTATGGATGAATGTGATGACTTGTTAATTATATATATAATAATGTGAATTGTTTGTATTAATTTATACATGTGAATTGTATGGAATGAAATTGTTTGATCACCCTAAAAATCAAGTTAATCACTTATATGATTAAGAACTCAAAATGAATCATGTATTCCCCATATTACATACAGATAACACCGACTGCCACTTCACGCAGAAGATAAGAAGGGATTCACAAGAATACGAGTTTCCTACAGAATTGGGCACTAGCAATGCTATCATATATATTGAGTCTCTGTCTTAAGCTGATGGGCTTATTAGGCGCTGGGAGACACTAACTGTTGGCGAGGGGCCGAGTTTTGTGGCTTCTACTTAGGGCGTTTGTTTGTGGACCGCGGGGGCCACCACACCGCTAGACTTGGGATTTTAAAAGATATAATTTGATTTTGGTAAAGGAAGCATACATATATATAGAGAGAGAGAGAAAGAGTTTTGTTTTGGCATGAGCACGATAGTGCAAATGAAATAGAACCCAAGGTCTAGAAACCGGATTTTGGTTTGGGTCAGTTAATTATCTCTAAACCCCGACTTCAGGGGGTGTAATTCTGAGTCGTATGCAGTTCCTAGGTCATTGCATGCGTTGTTTAGCATATTGATTGTTCATGCATTCATATAATTGTGCATCTAATAAATTTTTATCATGTGGTACTGATGAGGGTATTTATCTCACTAAGCTTAAGCTTACACCCCTATAAATTTTTGTTGATGCAGGAGAACTTCTTCACTAATCCGGGCCGAGGCATACCCATGGTAAGTCTCGTGTAGGGACGGGTTGGATCGATCAGAGAGCGAAGAGGACTTTTTGTAATAGAATTATAGACATTTAAATATTTTTGTGTATTTGCTCATAACACAGATTTAATGCAGTTCCGTTATGAACTGCATTTGTTTGTAATTTTTTTTTTGTGTGGGTCCCACGAGCCCACACAATTAGCTAATCTATAACATAGAAGTAATTTTAGTTAAATTGCTCTATATTACTTGTCTATGGGCCTAGTGGTAACGTAGAGTGGAAGGAGCCTTGTGTGTCGTATGAAAGGCCTATGATCAGCAAGGGGGTTGATAATAGACCTTTATACGGTACACGGCGACCTACCACGACAACGATACTGTTGGGTCGTGATACGTATGACCGCTGCACCTCATCAGAAAAGCTCTTCTAGCCACCCTCTATTGGACCTTAAAAGGCTACCACAATAGGACATCTACATCTTATTAGATTAACCTAGACTAATTCTAACCCTATTTCTTGTTTTATTTTTATTTTATTTTATCTAATTTTCTAAATTATGTTTTTGTGTTTTCAAGTTCCTAAAATTTTGTAAATGAGGTTTAGAGTCTTATTTATAGGCTTTAGGATTTTTTTTTTATGTAAAAAAGTGAAATAACATATGTCAATTTCTCATTTTACTAAGTGACATGTGTCATCCTCTCATTATTTTACTGGTGACTCATGTTTTCTAATTAATCTTAGGCCACCACATTATTTGATGATTCATCCATTCATTTTTCAATTAATTTCCCTTTAGTTTATATTATTTTACCTAATTTTTATAATTTATTATTATATATGTGTATTTAATACATGTAATGTATATTTTATGTAAATACACGTATATTATATACAATTCACTTCATTTATTATTTTTATAAGTTAATTAACTTATCTTTAATATCTCACTATATCTAAAAACTTTAATTTCATGTTTTTTATATTTATTGGCTTTAGCGATAAATTGAAAAATTAACATTTTTCTTAAATTAATATTTTTATATAACTTATTTTGATAAATTAATTTTACTTGAACTACTTCGTCTAACTTTTTTAATTTTATTGTAAAGTTTGAATTAGAATAGTTAACATTGCTCGATACCTTAAATTTAGAGGCTCGGATCCTAAGGTTATTGTATTGGCTCAAAAAACCCTAAGGTATTATAGTTTCCTTAGATAATGGAGCGGATTACCAATGGATTATAAAAAATGGACCTTGGTTTATAAATGGTAAATATTTAGTGTTGAAAAAATGGGTCTTAAGGTTTAGGTCAGATATTACTGAATTTGATATGGTGGCAGCATGGATAAGAATCTTCAAGTTGCTTGTGGAATTTTATTTTCCATTGGCCATGAAATGTATTAAAGAGAAGATAAGACCTACTTTAAGGTATGACTTGTATATGATTGGTTTGGAAAGAGGTAGATTTACAAGAATTTGCGTACGGTTAAATATTGAGACTCTTTGAATGATACAATAGTTATTAATGGTGTACCATATAGGGTTTTGTATGAAGGACTCCTGAAGGTATGTGAATTGTTTGGTAGAATATATCATAAGTATAATAAATGCTCAAATCTCGAGCAAAGCCAAATGGCGAACTCAAAGCTAGAAGATGTATGTTAATAGGACGCGACTGGTAAAGTAACCGAGGATGAAGTGATTGTCATGGGAAATAGGGAAATTAAAGATGATGTTCAAGTAGAAAAGGAAGTGTGTATTAAGGAGATTAATGTTGAACCTAGAGGTCATAGTGTGTAATTTTGATGAGAACGAAACTATACAAGTCATGTTAAATCAATTATTATTATTATAAACCAATTTGCAATTCTCATAAAAACTTGATCAATTGTATCTTTTAAGGAAATAGAATAATCTTAGAAATACTTCATAACTTCTTGAATTGATTATGATGTTATTGAAAGAAGAAAAATGGATTAAAATTGTTTGATACATCTAAGTGCGTTTTTAGCTGTTCTGATGTGAACCATTTGGCTGGTTGAACCAGATGAATCGTGATCAGAGGCATATGTTGGACTGTGCGAATGGTTATCCTTAAACTGTTTAGCTAGTTAAGGTAAGTCTTTTGAGGACAGTGAGCTATGCTGAACCATGTGGCTGGTGACTTGAAGACCGTTCAAATGATGACCCTATTTGAATGGACTGTCCAGCTCGTTTGATCACAACTGTTTAGCTGGTCGACATAGAAATTAGTTGTTACAATGCATTTAATATAGGATGAATAGGGCCAATGGTTGGATTTTTGCTAGAGGATATAAATTCAACTTTGTCGGCAATTGAAGTACAATTAATAGAGCATAAAATACTTGCAATTATTCCTTTTGTCTACTTGCACTTCATTTCAATTGTCTTATGTTTATTATTTGCAATCTTTTGTAAACCCTAATATAGTGCCAAGCTTCATTTGCAATTTTATTCAAGAGAGAGAGCATCATATTAAGTGATTGAGAGTTATTATGATTACGAGGTCATTTTGTAATAAGGATTGGATGTAGGCACCTGTGCTATTGAAATTGTGATCAATAAAATTGTGTACGAAGACCTCGGTTAAGGCATTGGGTGATTATGGAGCACAGGGAGCAGTTCGAACTCCATGTTAAAATTCTGAGCTGGATCTCTCTATCCCTTTCTCTTTAAATTTCTACACTATAATAGTTTCCTAATTATTCTCATATTACATCAATTGAGCTAATTTGATTAAAGAATTGTTATTAGGGTAAAATTTGGTTATTAAACGCAATTCACTCCTCCTTACCCACCCGTCGCCCCTTTCCCTCCCCCTCTCCCCTTGAGTTCCTAGTGTAGTTTTTCATTTGGTATCAGAGTTAGTTTCTATAGTTTTCATTACGTAATCGTGTTATAGAGTAAAGATCATAGCATTAAATGCACTAGGTTTCATAGAGGGTCAAGTTATAAATACACCACCACTTCTTACTAATGGAAATGATCCCTATTGGAAGTATAGGATAAAAATCTTTATTAAAGCACAAAATGAAAAACTTTAAGATATAATTGAAAAAGGACCAATTAAAACAGAAGGAAAATAAGAGGATAAATATATCGAGGAAGAGTGGAGGAAAGTAGACTTAAATGAAATAGCCATAAACATATTATATTGCGTGATGAGCGAAAATGATTTTAATAGAACGTGTATATGCATAAATACTAAGGAAATTTAGCATGAGCTACAAAGCACATACGAAGGCACATCTAGAGTTAAAGATAGTAGAACAAGTTTATTGTGTGATAAATTTGAAAACTTCAAAATGCTTTCTAATGAGACCATAGATGAAATGCATAAGAGATTCATTGATGTTATTAATCCATTAATGGTGCTTGGTAAGAGACTTTCTAACTTAGAGATTAATTCAAAAATTTTTAGGTTACTTCCAAAAGAATGGGAAAGCAAGGGGACTATCATTGAAGAAGTGCATGATCTATAAACACTATTGAAGGAACAACTTCTTGATACACTTAAGACCTATAAGATAATCAAAAGACGTGGAGAAGAATCTAAGAAGAAGGTTATTGCTCTCAAAGCCACCGATTACAACACCAGTGATGAAAGTGATAATGATGATGGCAAGAAGATTTAAGAAGTTCATGAAGTTCAACAAGAAGTTAAGGAGAGACAAAGTTAGTGGTAGCAATACCTCAAAGCTTAAAAAGGAAAAAAAGGAAGTTATAAAATGTTATAATTGCCACCAACCAAGACACATCAAAGATTATTGTTCACTCTTAGCCAATAAAGCATCAAGAAAGAAAGTCATGGTAGCCACTTAAAGTGATAGCAATTCAAACGATTAGGATAACGATCCTTGCCTTATGGCCTTGAATAATGAGGTATGTACTACATCTAATCTTTTTATGATGAGTTGAGAAATATGTATGATGATCTTTTAAAAGAGTTTGTTAAAATGTAAAAGAGGAATAAGATGCTTAAACAAATGATGAATAATGTAAAAAATGAATTTGATGTATTCAATCATAAGTATAATAGGGTATTTAATGAAAAAGAAAACCTAGAAGAAGATAATGAATATTTGAAAATTGAAAATGAAAAGTTGAATGTTAAGCATGATAGTTTAAAGAAGGAAAATGATGAACTAAACAAAAGGAATGACAAAATTATGAATGAGAATAAAGAGCTAACTAAGGAAAATGGAAGAATGAAATCAAAGATTAATGTAATAAAAAATGAGAATGCATGTATAGATAAGTTAGCTAAGTTAGAAATAGAAAATAACATATTGAAATCTAGCCTAGATGACTCAAAACAAACTATAGCCAAATTCATTATAGGTAAAAAGAATTTAGAAAAACTTTTAGGATAACAAAGGTATAGTCTTGAGAAAACTAAAATTGGCTATAGTAAAAACAATATCTACAAATCTTACAAAAGGTACTTTATCCAAGCAACTAATAAGACTTATAAATATTGTGGAAGGTATGGCCATATTACTCATACTTATACAATAAGAAGAAATACTAACTTGAATTATAGTGGAAAGATGGTTTGAGTCTTAAAGAAACATAGTTTTACTACTATAACTAACCTAAAAGAACCTAAACTTAAGTAGGTATCAAAAGTTTAAATTTCTTATTCTTATAGAAACTTTCAAGGAAGAGTAACAAATGGATTTTGAATAGTAGATACTCAAGACATATGATGGGGCACGCTATTAAATTTACTACATTGATCTTGAAGGATGAAGGGAATGTTACCTTTAGGGACAATAAAAAATTAATCATCTTGGATGAAGATAACATTCTTATTAACAATGATCTTGTAATTAAAAGTGTACTGCTAATTGATAATCCAAGACACAACTTGCTTAGCATTAGTCAATTATGTAATGGTGGATATAAAGTTATATTCTTAGCAAATTGGCAATGATTAAAGTAGCTTCGAAGAGTATAGATAAGAAAACATTTATAAAATCAATTATGACAATTTTTCAAGTCAAAATGAAGCTTATCTATTTATCCAAAGCAATGATAGTTGGTTGTGGTATAGAAGACTAGAGTATGCTAGCATGGAAGTCATTTCTAAGCTTGTGAAAAGCGATCTTATAAAAGGTTTACCAAAAATTAATTTTCAAAAGTACTAAGTATGTCAAGCGTGTCAATAAGGAAAACAAGCCAAAAATTCTTTCAAACCAAAAGATGTTATCTCGTCTTTTAGGCCACTACAACTACTACATTTGGATTTGTTTGGCCCTATACAAACATTACACTTTAGTTATTATTGATGATTTCTCTAGATATATATGGACCTATTTTTTTGTAAGTAACAATGAAACAAATCATGTGTTCTTTAAATATTGTAAGAAGGTTCAAAATGAAGACAAAAAAACCTTACAATCGCCTCTCTGATCATGGGGGAGAATTTTGAAATTGATGATTTTTGTAATCAATATGACATAGAATATGCCTTTTTGACACCTAGAACTCTACAACAAGATGGAGTTGCTAAAAGGAAAAATGGTACTTTAATTGAAATGGCTAGAACAATGCTTTGTAAAAATAATTTACTAAAGTATTTTTGGGCAAAAGCTATTTCAAACTATGTTTGCATAAGATCAATTTTAAAGAAAACCTCCTATGAGCTTGAGAAAGGTAAAAGGCCTAACATTTCTTATTTTCACCCTTTTGGCACAAAGTATTGTGTGTTTAATAATTGTAAAGAACAATTAGGCAAATTTGAATCTAAATTGAATGAGGCTATTTTTCTTTGATACTCATTAACAAGTAAAGCGTATAGAGTATTTAACAAAAGAACTTTAGTTATTGAAGAATCTATACATGCTGTGTTTAATGAATTATTGTCTTCATTACATGATATATCTCATAATGAAATGAATGATATAAGTGCTTATTTGGATAGGCTAAACTTAAGTAATGACCAAAACAATACTCTTAATAAATATATTCCTAAGGAAGATAAAGATACAAATAAATCAAATTTAGACCTCCTTAAAGAATGGCGGTTTGTTAAAGGTCACCTTAAAGAACTAATCATAGGAGAACCTTCAAATAGGGTGTCAATAAGATCATCCCGTATAAATATAAGCAACCCAGTATTCTTGTCTTAAGTTAAACCTAAGAATATTGATAAAGCTTTAAAAGATAAATGTTAGATACAAGCAATGTAAGAGAAATTTAATCAATTTACTAGGAATGAAGTATGGGATTTAATACCTAAACCTAGTGATAGTCTGGTAACTAGAACAAAATGGTTGTATAGGAACAAACTTGATGGAATCGGTATAGTAACTAGGAACAAGGCAAGACCGGTTACTAAGGGTTATAACTAAAAAGAATGTATAGATTTTGATAAGACCTTTGCCTTAATTGCTAGAATACAAGCTATTAGGATACTTTTGGTATTTACAACACACAAAGATTTCAAATTATTCTAAATGGATGTCAAAAGTGCCTTCTTAAATGGCTATAATAAGGAAGAAATGTGTGTAGAGCAACCTTCGGGTTTTGAGTGTAATGAGTTACCCAATCATGTTTATAAACTTAATAAAGCACTCTATGGACTTAAACAAGCTCATGGAGCTTCGTATGAGAGATTAAATAGCTTCCTAATAGAAAATGGCTTTACAAGAAGAAAATTAGATGCAACTTTATTCATGAGAAATCACAATTCTTATACATTGATTGTTCAAATCTATGTAGATGATATTGTGTTTAGAGCCACCAGCATGGATCTTGTAAATCAATTCGTATAGTGTATGAAGAAAGAATTTGAAACGAGTATGATGAGAGAACTCAATTACTTTTTAGGTCTCCAAGTTAAGTAAATTGAAAATGGAATATTTATAAATTAATCCAAGTATACAAGAGAGCTTTTAAATAATTTTCAAAATGGATAATTGTAAAGTTAGGCTTACTCCTATAAGTACAACACTAAAACTAGACAAAGATGAACATGGTAAATTAATTTGTAAAAAGCTTTATGAAGGATTGATAGGTAGCCTATTGTACTTAACTGCATCTAGATCAGATATCATGTTCGTCCTATGCGAAAGAATCTTACTTGAATGTGGTAAAACGCATCTTTAAGTATCTCGTAACTACTATTGAAATCAGCTTATGATATCCCAAATAAACTTCTCTTGACCTTGTACGATACTCCAATGTTGACTTTGTCGGAAGCATAGTTGACCAAAAAAATACAAGAAGTATAAGTCATTTTTTAGGAAACTCTCTAGTGTCTTGGTACTCCAAAAAACAAAATTTTGTAGCACTCTTAACCGCCGAAGCCCAATATGTGGCCATTGGTAGTTGTTATGCTCAAATCCTATGGATTAAGCAAACTTTACATGACTATGGTCTTAATTTTTCCAATATCCCTATTAGATGTAATAACACAAGTGCAATTAACCTTACCAAAAATCCAATACAACACTTTAGGACTAAGCACATTGAGTTAGGCATTATTTTATTAGAGATCATGTTAAAAAAAAATGATGTGTGCTTAGAATTTGTGGATACAAGTAGTTAAATAGCCGATATTTTTACTAAACCTCTGAGTGAAGATTGCTTTTGCACTTTAAGAAGAGAGCTAAGCATGATCGTAGAAGATGAGTGCTAAGACACATGAACTTAGATAATGATTTTTATATACAATGAGGTTCTCTTTAAGACAACTAGTTTAGAATACCATTTTCAATCTAAGAAGTATGGTTAAGTAGGCTTCTTGTATGACTTTCCTCATGTGATGTGTTTTGTGCAAACTTCATCATCTTTCTTGTTTTTCATTGGGATATATCTCTTATCAAATGTTTTTCAAACGGTATATCTATGTTTGCATGCTTAATTAAGTCTACAAACTATAATGAATTGGTTAAAATGGTCACTATATGAATTCACATATCTTTTTGCCCATTAATAAAGCTTACTTCAATTTAGAAAATGTAATGTTAATCTAAGCTAAATTTCTCTCATCTAACATGTCAAATCCTATAAAAATGATAAAGAATTCATAAGCTAAGCATCTTCTCAAGTAAGTTTTTGTAGATTGTTGTTAACCAATCGGATAGTAGTATGTACCACGTACATAACTGTAGTAGGTCTTTTGACCTCAAAATGTCCACTCAAACCTTTCAAATGGTTACAAGCAAACTGTATGGCTAGTTTTAGTAGATATCTCTTTTAGCACTGACATTTTGTTTACAACTGTTTAGACTATTCTCCTCAATCATGGGTATAGTAGCATTGGGGTCTCTGATCTTAGAATGCATCATCAAACCGTTCAAACGGTTGCCCTCGACAGTAGTACGATTCCAATAGATGCTCATGAAATTAGATTTCCGTATGCAACTGTCCGAACAATTGTCCTTAAACTATCCAAACAGTTCACACAGTTACCGTACATAACAAAAAAAGGAAAAAGGAGGGCTCAATCATTTTCTCCCATTTTTCCCTCCTTCCTATGGTGTGTACAGCTCTCTCCCTCCTTCGACCGATCCTTACTTACCATTCCTCTTTCTTTCTCCATTCACACTACTCCCTCATCACTCCTTTCCTTCCCTTTTTCCCTTCTCTTCAACCGCTCTATCCACAAAACCTAAACCCTAACTTACATTAACTTCTTATGGCTGGAAGAGGAGGCATAGCTCAAAGTGAACGTGCTCGGGGTTGGGGAAGACAAGCTCCAAATGCTTAGTTCGACAGTCATCTCTTTCCCATAATTCGACATGCTCAAAGGTATGAAAAGTTTCATCTCATGAAAATAAATTATGGAAGTCATTTTAACGAGGATGTTCTTTAGGCTTTTAGTATTCTTGATATGGAAAGGGTTATTACAAATCACATCTTGATACCATGGACATACGTAATGTACTTAATGAAGAGATGGTTAGATATTTCTATTATAATCTCACAAATGATCATGAATACAATAGCAATTTGTTAGTTGGCATGGACACTAGTGAACACCAACGGTTATGGTTATATAGTCATGTGTATGGCTAAGAGATTGAAATCACTAAGAATGATATTTACACCACTATAGGGACTGAACCTGGTGGTGCACATTATATGGAAGGAATTGACAATGTAAGATCCACATTTTATGAGGATATCTTTCAAGAACGATAGATTCGTAAACATAACTAGGTCATTAAGCGCAATCTTAGAGCCATTAGACTGCCTCTCACTATTAGATCCTTTATTTATTTATATATCATAACTATTATCCAAGAAGTGGAGGCCATGAGCTATTACCAAAGGCAACTTGTGGATATTGGGTCACATTCATAATGATGCATGGATTGATTATGTAGACTTAATTTTCCATTATTTCAAAATGCTCACTAACAAATCTAAACAAGCCATTCTTCGCCGTAGCCGCCTAATTACTTAGATTCCACAGGCTAAGGGGGTTATTTTTCTCACTCTTAGCATCAATCCACATACTGAGTCCTTTACTATGCACCACATTAGAAAAGGAGGATGGAAATTGGATAAGTAGGCTACATGGGTTTGAAAAGAACCCTTATCCCCTCTTATTGGTGGTACCTCTCAAGAATTAGGTGAACTAATTGATGATGAGGATGTTGACCTTATTGGATAAGTTGTTTAGAATATTCCTCAAAGAGGGGAAGAACATGTACATGAGGATATTCCTTTGAGTACTTCAGCTCCTATTCCCCTTATTGGTACATCTCAAGGTAGCTATTAAGAGTCTATCTATACTTACATTGATCAAATGAAGGGCCAGCTTCATCACTACATTGATGATAGCATTTATTAGATGGAGCAAAGGATCTCCCACTGGCAGGATCACATCTTATATCCCTTTTTTTAGCACTTCCAGTTGTCGTATCCCTTCCCCCTACCCACTTTTGGCCCTTAGACTCAGCCCCCACCTCTTCTTAAGCCCTATAGTAGCTCATCCCCACCTCCAAAAGATTAGCTCATGAAGTCCTTTTGTCTTGTTATCTGTTTTCTATTTTCTCGTATTTATACTTAGACTTGGCCTCTAACTATCTTTTATGTTGTTCCTTTAGCTATTTATTGGCCTTTTGGCTATCTCTAGTTGTCTTTTGTATGGAATTTAGCTACTTAGCCTTCTATTTATGACCTACTTTATGTTTATGTGATGTTTATTATGAGGTTAAGATTAGCTCATGGTGTTGTTTTATGCATGCTTGAGTATGCTGTTGATAGTATTTGCTTATATTATTGGCATTTATAACTTTTTGTGATTTCTTGTATCCCTATTGGCTTATATGTTCTTTTTCTTTTGCATGTAGCATACCCTCAAATCTAAGTTAGGGCTATGCAATCTAAGTTTTAGCCACATAGGTGGAGATTAGAGATGGAGAATTGGATGGAATAAGGCAATAGGGAAAGTGGTTGAAGTTGTTTAGCAACTTACCTGATTCTGAACTTAAGATACCTTGAGTACAATAATGCATCAAAAGCCCTTTCGAATTCTTACATGGAATGTATGGGGAGCTAATTCAAAGTAGCATGGAAGGGCAATCAGGGAATTATGGATGCTGTATGATCCTCAAATCCTTGTTACGGAAACGAAGATAGGGCGTGAAGGTGTTAAGGAGCTTCAAGCTCAAGTAGGGACAAACAACATGGTCTGTTGTGAGGTGGATGGTTATAAAGGTTGAATAGTCATGATGTGGAATGAAGAAGATGCTGTAATGATTAAGAGAGCTTCTTCTAGCTAACACATCACTTTTGAAATTCAAGTTTGTTATTCTAACCTTCTTTATTTTTTTTTTTTTGGCTACTTATGCTTCTCCTAGATTTAAGGAACGATACCGTCTATGGGAAGAGTTGGAATCTTTATTGAGAACTATTATTGGGGGCTGGATTATGATTGGGGATTTTAATGAGATCCTTTATAAGGAAGAGAAATTGAAAGGGGGGAGGGGGGGTAGTCATCCAGTTTGTCAGTTTAGAGCAAAAAGGTATCAATCATGTATGGATAAGCATGGAATGATTGACTTAAGTTTCATGGAGCCGAAATTCACTTAGTAAAAAAGATCGCATCAGTTATTGATTTAATGCAGAAAAGATTAGACAGGGCTTGGGCAAATGGGTCATAGTGAGCCTTATACCCTAAAACTAAGGTATTTCACTTAGTTTCGAACCAATTGGACCACCTCCCTATATTGCTTAATAGCCTCCAAGAATCTAGAAGTTGACCAAAAGTTAATAGACCATTTCAGTTCCAGCCCATGTGGTTAGAACATCCAGGCTTTAAGAACTTTATGCAACATTGTTGGGATCCTAATCATTTTTTATACCTTCATGATTTCAACTTCTTTACAACTAGTTAAAGAAGCGGAACATAGAAACCCTTGTTTTGATCCATGTAATGAAAAAAGAGGTAAAAAAGAAACTTAAGGATATAAGGAAAAAGCTTTAACATAACTTGTCACAATTGCTTATTAATCAGGAACAATTTTTGCAACAAAAATTACAAGTTGTCTTAAGCTATGAAGAGAAGCTATAGGCATCAAAGGCCAAAGCAAAGTGAATCGTAAAGGGGGAGAGGTATACGAGATTTTTCCAGATTAATACTTTATGTAGAAGATTGAAAGGCTATATCTATAGCCTATTTGATTGTATTGGTAATTGGGTTGCTAATGCAAATGATATTCAATAGTTGGTAAACAAGTACTTCTTAAACTTATTTTCAATAGAGAAGGTTAGGTTAAGTAAAGATACAGAGGATTGGAGTTATGGATAGCGGATTCTATCTAAAGATGAAAAGAGAGAGTTAGGGAAAAATTGCTTAAATGAGGAAATTAGAAGCGCCTTAAATGCATAAGGAACCATAAAGCTTCAAGAATTGATGGGTTGAGTGTGGAATTCTTCAAGAAACGTTAGCTAGTAGTGAGAGTTATGGTTTGTAAAATGGTTTATTCTAGAAAATCAATGTATAATACCGAAACTAAATAAGACAATGATTATTCTTATTCCTAAAATGATTGTAATAAACAAGATTAAAGATTTTAGACCCCATCAGCCTTTACACTACTATGTATGGTCTCTAAACTTCTTGTGAATTGGTTGAGAGGAAGCTTGAATCACTTAATTAGCCCAAAATAGTTGAGTTTCATCCTAAGATGAGTAACAAGGGATAATTTAATTATTTTTCAAGAAATCCTTCATTCTTTAATTAGCTAAAAAGGAAAGAAGAACTGGATACTAGTGAAAGTAGACTTGGAAAAGGCTTATGATAGAGTAGAATGGGACTTTGTTAAGTCCTTACTAAATAGCTTGAACTTCCTAGATTTGTGGATAAATCTTCTCTCTTCTTGTCTCAGCTCTAGTTCCTTCTAAATTGTCTTCAATGAATACATGATGGAGGATTTTGAGAGATTCAAGGGATTATGAAAGGGTGATCCACTATTACCTACCTATTCATTATAGTTATGGAAATGTTTAGTAGAGTGATCTACTAATTAGTAGAGTTGAAAGAATGGTAACAACTTAAAATAAGGGGATTCGAAGTATATCTCTCACATCTCTTTTTTGTGGATCATATTGTCTTGTTAGGGGAGGCCATGGAAACTAATGCAAGGTATATAATGGATAAAATATGAAGATTCGGTGAAGTATTTAGGAAAAAGGTAAAATTTGAGAAATTTGGCACTATCTTCTCCAGAAATATGAGCAGGAGCTACAAGGAGAACTCTTGTAGTACTTTGGAATTTAGTTGAATGCTGGTCTAGGTAAGTACCTAGGCATATTAGTGAAACCTAAGGAACAACTTAATAAATCATATTTGGAGTTCATTTTAGAAAAAACCAAGAGAAAACTATCAAGTTAGAAGGCGAAAATGTTAAGCATGGCTGGTCAAAAATTGCTGACAACCTCAATTCTGGAGAGTATTTCTAACTTCTACTCTCGAGTAGTTCTTTTCCCGAAATCCATTATTAAGAAGAACAAGAGAGTATACAGAGACTTTATTTAGGGATCGACAGATGAGAAAAAGAAAATCCACCTGATTAATTAGGGCAAATTAAAGAGATCCAAATCGAAGGGAGGTCTAAGAATGTTGGATGTGGATAAAAGGAGCAAAGCTAATTTTTTCAAATTAACTTAGGAAGTGAAAAAAAAAAAAAAAAGAAGATTCTTTGGATTAAAGTGCTAAAGGGGAAATACAGGATGAATCATAGACAAAGAAGTGTGATATCTGGATTGGTTTCTATAGAGCCTTGGATAAAGTTATATCTTTGGTAGATCAAAACTCAAGACGTCAAATAAAGAGTGACACTTCGATGAGATTCTCGAAGGATGTTTAGACAAATTTAAGACGAGTGGAATCGTGGCTTTATAGGCCCCTTAACAAGTTTAATCATCTTTTAACAGTAAAACAAGCTTAGAATGGTGTCAATAACTGGAAGGAAGAAGTAATAAGCTATCCCATTGACCAACATATTAACCGACACCTGGGGAATATTATTGTCTCGAATAACAACCAAGATGAAAATATAAAATATTGGATGGATGAAGTAAGTAGATAGCTTTCTAGTCATGTTGCTTATAATCAGATATGTCAAGAAACTAGTGAAGACCGGACTAATAGAAATTGGGATTAGATATGGAAAACGTCAGCTTTTACAAAGCTCCAGATGTTATTATAGAAGATCCTATTGAATGAACTATCTACAAGGACAAATTAATCAAAAGAGGGATCTTAGTGGATCCACAATGCCTACTATATGGGAGTGAGAATGGGAATGAAACACTTCGCCACCTGTTTTTTCATTGTGAAGTTAGTAAAGAAGGTTGGCGCATGTTTAATGTGAATAGCTTCAGTTGTGTACAGAATGTAAATGAAGTAGGGGACTGGTTAAGAAAGGAAGTAAAGTGGATAAGGAAGTTCTAGTCTAACCCAAATCTCCCAAAACAAGCTCAGATCCTCTTCATGTTGAAGGGCATTCAGAGGGAAAGGAACCGAAAAGTTTTCAAGAAAACACCTCTCAATAGCTAATGGAAGTAACAAGTTAAAGTTAAAACTAATGAGTGGTGGATAGTACACAGAGTAAAAAAGATTGGTGATTACCTAACAAGAGAAGCTAAGTGGACGAAGCTAGATGAGGGGGTATTAGGATGATAACTAGAGATCAGACTAGAAAGGTGTTCGGAGGTTTAATAAAACAGTTGGCTAACATCTCAACACTAAAAGCAAAATTATGGGTAATTTTTGAAGGATTAGAATGAGCAAAATAAAAGGGTATCAAGCATATAGTTATGAAATTTGACTCGGTGATAACAATGGATTGGATAAAAAAACCCAGATGTGAACACTATATTATGTCACCTGGCTCTTGTAAGATGTATCAATACCATATCTTATTTTGATTATATAAATATATGTAGAGTAAGCCGTGACCAAAATATTATAGCAAATGTGCTGCCCAAGGAGGGACTACAAACAAACCCAGGATTTTCTTTTGAGGATATTATTTCTAGTTTTCTGTTATTTTTTCTTAGTTTGAATAGACTGATTTGTTGATCTTTTACCAAAGATATGTTGGAAATTCTTGTTTGAACTTGGTTTGACTTGTGATAGTTTTTAATTCCTTTTATTATCGAAAAAAAGAGCGCATGTTAAATTTCTCCCCCCGCTTCCTCACCACCCCCACCCGCCAAAAAAAAAAAAAAAGGAATATATCCTCAAAAAATGGTTAAATAATTAGAATTTTCTCAATAAAATCTCTTTTTTTTCGCACTTGTCGAAACACTACAATAGGATTAGCACACTTTAATATACTTTTCGTTTTTAATGAAACGTATAATTAAAATTGTTAAAATCATTCTAAAAGCTTATTTGTTCATTTATTTTTTTCTAATTACATTGCATATTATAACTTAAAGAAAAAAAAAAAAAGAATACACCCGTTTTTTTTTTTTTTCCGTCAAGGAAGTAATATTCAAACTAATACATCGTAACGGATTCGTAATTTTAAAAGCTTATTAAGAGTTAAATAATCAACTTTCAACCTTTGGATTATAACAAATTCGCGATTTTGAAAAGCTCATCGAACTTTATAACGTTATTGTTCTCGCATTTAAAAAATTGTACATGCTAGTTGTGAAGTATGGTCCTTTTTGCTTTTCACATGATAATTTTAAAATGCAACGGAAACAAGAGAAGCGCATAAAGTCGGATGAAAAAGTGGAATAACATGGAACGGCATACACAAAGCAAAAGGAACACCGTTACCCGCACTGTTAATGCACAACACAATCCTACAATGAAAGCAGAAAACTTCAAAACCGGAAAACATCAGCTGATGGGAACTTGTTACTTGTCTGTTCTTTATCCAAATTAAAAAAATTGCAGAAATCTGAAACATTTTAGAAGAAGGTGGAGGAAAAAAACGAAAGATGCCCATTGGTCCTTTTCTTTCACGCTTTACCACTGACTCTCTCACTCAACACTATCAAATTGCATGACAAATCACCCAACGCTCTAAAACCAGAGCCGCTCTACACACATTCACACTTTGCTTAGCTTCTACTCTCTCATCATCATTTAACATTGATTCTTCTTTTCTTTCAAACTTTTATAACTTTGTTTCACAACTTCCTTTCTTATTCCAGAACTAAGGAATATATAGGAAAAACTAGGCATACCCATTTGAGAATAAGCTTGAAATGGATCATGGGTCGGGCTCAGATTATGTTGAAAGAGGTGAAAAGAAGAATAAAAGTAAAAAGTTGGGGTCTATGATGCAAAAGATTGACCCTTTTGTGCCTAGAAGCGACCATAATCCTAAAGAGTTGAGATCTTGGGCTAAAAGAACTGGTTTTGTGTCAACTTTTTCTGCGGAAACTACTAGTGCTAGTGCTAGTGAGAGGTTTGACAGTAGTGGAGTTGATTTGGAGAGAGGTGCTAGAGTTGGTGGTGGTAATGGTAATGTTGGTGGTGGTGGGGGTAATAATGGAGGGTCTTCGCCGAAAATGGAGATCGATCCAATTATTGGCCGGACTCGGCGTAATAGGGGTAACGGGCATGAGATTGAATCTGCTATGGGAACTGGAAATGGCGGGAATAATCATGGTGGGAATGATGGGATTTTAGGATCTAATCAGAGGAGGAGGATTGTGAATGAGACTACCTTGCGTGATAAAGAAGATGAAAGGAAGGTTGGTGTAAACGGAAGTGGCCATGGGACTAGGAATGAGAATGTGAATGGGAATGGGAATGGAAGTATTGGTGTTAATGCAGTTGAGAAAAGGAATGAGGATGCAACCGGAAATGGCAATAGAGGTGGAGGTGCTATGGCTGGTCAGGGTATGGAACCTGCCAAAGAGGAGGCAAAGGGTGAAGAAGATGTGGGCATCGGTGTCCACCAGGATGGTGGAGAGCAGAATCACGGATGGTGGGCTATGCCGCGGGAAATGAGATTAGGGTTGAGAAACAATCCGGGTGTTGGTTAGTACTTTTACACTTCCTATGCTCAATGGGATTATGTTTAGCTTGTTGTTAAATTTGGCAAATCGTTTGAATTACGTCATTTGCCAAACGCGAGCAAGTCATTGTTTTCCTGGCAATAAACGCGGTGGTAAAAAACAATTCAAATGACCAGTTGCTTCACTTAAAGTTTGTATCTAAGAACACTTCTATGATCAATTGTGTGTTCAATGGTTTGAGCAGAGAGAAACATGCAAGTGAATTATTTGAAAGTGGTATTGTCAATTGTGTCAGCAAAACATTTAGATTTCAGTATTGATAGCACCACATGATAGAAGTCAAGGGAGATTTCTACTTCAAGGTGGAGATCAGCTTTCTCTCAGAATGCTTAAGATTTGCTTATGTATCCGATGAAATGTTTCCCTGCTGTTGCGACTAGTATAAGTGACCTCTTAGTCTAGCCAATTCACTGGCTTAGTATGAATCTGTGTACCTAATCCTGCAGTCAATGGATAGGTATTAGTCCCATTGTATGGTTTTGCTATTTGTTGCATGCGGGCCCACTTATCTCCATTTACTTCTCCAGCTCCAGCCAAAGTAGTTATAAATTGCTGCATCATTTCCATCATCTGCAGGCTCTAAAAAGTCAATCCAAGGAGACAGAAACTAGTGGGCTCACTAGTGTCCTGGAGTCTAGCCACTCTACACAATTAGTGAACACTTTTTCCTCTGCTCTACCTAAGGAAGAAAGGATCGCTGAAAATGGCTACTCAGAGCCTTGTTCTCACAAAGGAAATTAGAACTCCTTTTTTTCAAGAATGCAACCAAACCATTTTGAGGATTCATTTGTTGCCCTTGGTAAAAACACTCCACAGTGTTCCTCCTCTTTTGGGAATGCCAAACTAGAGTAACTCAATGAGTTTTTGGAAAATTCGGAAAAACAGAATACCTTCCCTAGAAAAATCCACCATCTCCTAAATCCTTCACGGCAGTTGCTGGAGCTTCCAGCTATGCTCCATCTCCCTATTTCAGGTTGTGGTTCATCCCGCCCATATCTCGAGGACCTGTTGCTAGGGTAAAACCTCCATTTTATGTAGTCAATCAAGGAGTAAAGGACAATATTTTTTGTAAAGGAGATATTGCTTCTATGCCCCTTGTACAGCAAGCTCTATCTTCTTTAGAAGTTCTATTGGGTCTTCATGCAAATGGTGAAAAAGCAAGTCCTTCTTTTGTGATGTTCCTTCACATGCTAAAACCTCTATCCTCCAATGCAGCAATGCCTATGTTTTCAAGATCATCTTCCTATTTGTTATCTTGGAGTTTCTCTTTGTAAACAAATGTAAATAGAGAGAGATAAAATAATTTTTGAATGATATATTCGTAGACAGAAATACATATACATGGATCCATCGAGGAATCTATATTAGGTATATGTGTCAATTCCTATAATCAAGTCTAATCCTAAAGTTAGACCTAATTAATTTACATTATCCTATAGCCAAACATAATTAATTTACAACATTCTTCCATCATTTACATTCCGTAACAGTCTTATCTCTACCATGCTTAAGAGACAAGATTGTGATGTCTTAGTGGAAAAAACCTTGAGGTAGTATTACATCTTGGACAAGTAGAACTCTTTCATATGACAAGTAGAACTCTTTCATATGGAGGTAGTTCAACTCATCAAATCTTTCATTTTTTTTTATGTACATATATTAGGCATCGATTTTCCATCCTCCCTATGATAATAATCAATTGTATTGAGCAATTAATGAGGAACTTTTGGTTGAGTGGGCAACCAAATATCTTAAAGATGGTCAAAATGCATTAGGATGTTGTTTGTACACTTTTTGCGGAGGGAGGCATTGATTTTTCATCCTCCCTATGATAGTAATCAATTGTATCGAGCAATTAATGAGGAACTTTTGGTTGAGTTGGTGGCCAAATATCTTAAAGAGGGCCAAAGAGCATTAGGATGTTGTTTGTACACCTGTTGTGGATGGAGGCTTCAGCATTCCAAGTTGAGATTATCATGACTATCTAATTTAAAAGTTTAAGTTTATAGGCTTCGCATGGTTTATTATATTTATTATTAGACACTCCCTCTCTCACTTTGGGACATTGACTTAAACCCATCAAGTGGATGATTTAATCAATGTGAGTCAAATGATGATGTAGAGATATAAATTCAAGACTTCTTACTTTAATAGCAAGTTGAAATTAGCACCACATCCATCTAAACAAGTTTCAACTATTTGTAATTTCTCCTTGCATTGTTTCCTCCCTTGGTTTTATGATCTAAGGAGACGATTATTATCATTTCATTTGAGGAAGCAATTACTAGATTTTCAACTATTTGTAATTTCTCCTCACAGCGTTTCCTCCTTTGGTTTTATGATTGAGGTCTATTGTGCAAAGTTTTCACAATTAACTTCATAATAAACTTTTCCATACAGCACAAGCTACAACTACAATCATGCCACCTTGTGTTTGTTAAAACCAAGGAAGGCCAGATACGTTTCGGTTTTTCGGAATTTCAGTTGAAAGCAGGGACTCATTTGTTTCATTCGGTCACTTCCTCGTATGCTCTCGCCCCTAGTCTCTAAAGCTTGCAGTTGTGCTGTTGCTCTAGTATTTCTTGCCTTATAGGGACAGGCCAAGGTAGTAAGGGTATGAGATTTGAGCTAGCAGGACGACAGAAGAAAGAAAACTTCTGGCCGGGAAGGACAGATGCTACTAAAAAAGCCGATTATCACAACTAGCCATAAGGTTGTTGCATCAACCTCAATGGCCACCCTTAACTATCCTGCACTCTTAACATCAGGGGCCTCACGATTTCAAATATAAAAGCAGCTCAATATGATCCTCAACTTATGTTTCATGAGCAGTTTGTTGCACTTTGGATGTTGATCCAAAGTTTATATTAAATCTCTCCACCTATTTAGAAATTGGTTATTGGTGTCAAACCACAATGTCCTTAGTACCATGTCATTCAAATTGATTGCACTGAATTGCGCCGTGTATGATTGATACTCTAATTGGTGCTCTCACCGCCACTTATCAATATCTTGGTTTGATGCGGCATGATGATATTATATTACTGCTGAAATAGAGGAGCTTGTCCTTGTAGCTGTTGATGTTTTCATGACTGTGCTTTATACAAAGTTGTGCAACATTTTACTGATCATATAGTATACATCCAACCATATACAATCAAGCTCCCACATATTCCAAAGAGAAGGAGCTCCCTCTTGCTATCATTTTTCCATTTCAAGAATTCGGAACTTTTCAAACTCGAGAGTCTAGCTAAGAACTCTCTTTATATGCCAAGTTATCCTAAGGGCCCGCAACATGAGGATTGAACCAAGGCTAAATATCAGATGATTACTTTACTGTCTAAATGACCTACTAATCGTGAGTTAAAGCTTCCTTTGAAGTCAATTGACACTCACATTAAGAGTGGATCTCCATGGTGGACATATCAGTTCGGTGTTCAGAATAACATTGTTGATCTTTTATGTACCATCCCTCTTTCTCTACACACAAACTTCAGCACACATCTTCATGGTCCTGCCAAATGTAAATTCATCTGGTACAAATGAGATCGTCCAGCACTCATTTTATGTGCAGCATTTTGGAGTGCCTGTGAAAGAGCTATGTCATGTAATTCATATTAGAGCTTTACTTGCACTTAGCCAGCATTCCAATGAATGATGGATATTGTTTTGACATGATTTTGTGAGCTTAGAGAAAATTATGACACCTGTGTATTTGTGTTTGTAATGCAAGAAAGATTTAGTGAATACATTTTGTTGAGTAGATTTTGGACTTGCATTGATGTAAATTGAAATTTTAGCTTTCCTATTGTATGTGCATACCTTTTTGTTTCAAAACCATCATTCTCTCTCCTTGAAGGTTTAATATGATATGAGAGCACAAGGTTTCAGGTTCAAATCACTGCTTTGTCATTTCACCCATCTTTTAATTAAGTTGTTCACTTGATAGGCTATAATCAAAGTTTCAGTCCATAAGTGAAGGTAATGTCAAGTAACAAATATAAAACCCACAATATATATACAAGCTTAAACTTTTAGCTTAGATGGTTTACAATCTATAAATGAATTATCTATTTATAAACCCCCCAATTTTATATGTTGATCTTGAGAAGTGAAAAAGAATGTGCATCATTTAGATTTCTATGATTTTCTTCATACTATTGCTGATCTAGAAAATGAACAGCATCTTCTATGGTTCTTTCTGTTTTTGTGTGGTAAAAGTTCTGATTCATGCTTTAGAGTCTTTTCATTGTTGTTAGACTATGGAGTCCATACCATGATGTATCTTTTGGAATCATAATTTGTAGACTAAAAATACTGTTCCATGATCTTGTATCGTCTTTTATTTTTGGTGGGCTACGGAGTCCATTCCTGGCATGATGTAACTTTGGGAGAATCCATAGATCATAATTACAGTTTGCAAGCTTATATTGTTCTTTCCATTTTGGCATGTTATGGAATCCATAGTATGATGTATGTACCAGAAATGAAGTTCTATGAGATTGTATCATTTTTCCAGTGAGATCAGTGTCTAGGATGGATATTGCCATTTTCTGACTTGATTACTCTTCTCCATCTACAGCTCCAGCCATTTACTTTGGGTTGCAGCACTATTTATCCCTTGCTGGTTCTCTTATATTTATTCCCTTGGTTATGGTACCCACTATGGGAGGATCAGACGTAAGTATAAGTATAAAGATAGGAACTCTGAGAGTTGTGCAACTTAAAAGTTGGATTTGCTTTTGTTATCTAATTGGATGGTTTTATTTTTTTCCTGCATTTACATGACAGAAAGACACAGCAACTGTGATATCAACAATGTTGTTTGTCTCTGGCATTACTACATTGTTGAACTCCTACTTTGGAGCCCGGCTTCCATTAGTTCAGGGGAGCTCATTTGTGTACTTGGCACCACTATTGGTAATAATGAATTCACGGGACTTTCGTGAGCTTGCTGAACATGTAAGACCTACTTACTCAATTCTTTGTACTTGTTTATCTTTCAACTTTCGTCCTGTTGATATTACCACATTTTTATCCATTTGAGGACTAAGGACTTTGTTTGCTGAAGCCAACTTGATCGTCAGCATTTGATGCTATTCCAGTATCTTTGTTCTAAATATGTTACCATATTTGTTTAATGCACATGATTCTGTATCATCTGCCTGATTTTTCAAAATTTGTGACGATAAGTGATTCTCGCTGTCTTTGTTCTTTTAATACTCGTTTAGACTTTGGCTTATCTCCTATAAAGCATTTGAAATAATGATTTCTCAAAAAGGGTTAATTTCTAAAAACTTTTCATTACTTGCCTTTTTGCACCACTTCTTAATATAATTGTTTTTCCAATATTTATTACTCCAGAAATTCAGGCATATAATGAGAGAGGTCCAGGGTGCTATAATCATTGGTTCAATCTTTCAAAGCATTTTGGGATTTAGTGGTATCATGTCCTTTCTACTTAGGTAAACCCTGACTTCAAGCTCATTTCTTCCACTGTCAAACTCGTTTTCTCCTTCTGCCAGAAAAGAAATTGTTTTGATTCCATTGTATTCAAAGATTATTGTGTCCTGCTGATATCATACTTCAATTTCTCCATTTTCTTTTTATTAACTAGCTACCGCATAATGAAAAATGCTAAGTTTACTGTGTCCAATTTTTGCAGGTTTATAAACCCTGTTGTTGTGGCACCAACTGTTGCAGCAGTAGGTCTAGCATATTTCAGTTTTGGTTTCCCTCAGGCTGGTAGCTGTGTTGAAATCAGCATCCCCCTCGTAACTTTGGTTCTCATTTTCTCTTTGGTAAGAGGCATCTCCTAAACTTACCATAAAAAAAGATATCTCCTAAGAGCATGCCTCATGATAATATTTAAGGACTATATTCCCTTTTCTTGCTTTTGCTAATTTACAGTACCAAAAACATTTAAAACCTGTCTTTTCTTTTCTTTTCTTTTTTTTCTTATTCCCAGTACCTCCGTGGCATCTCCATCTGTGGGCATCGACCATTCCGAATTTATGCGGTATGTGTAGTTTGACCCATTACACCTGAAGTTTTAAATGTGCTTTCGAACCAATCGTGATTGGTACCTTTTTGCATAAGCACATTCAGAGTTCTGCATTCTTATAATTTGTCTCGTCTGGCTTAAGTCACCTATTTTCTGTGCATTTTAGCCGATAAACAAGACTTGGCTGTTATTACTGTGAAAGCGACTTCTGGGTGATTTGACATTTGGAGCATGAAATTGGTTGCTGAATTCACCATGCAACCAGAAACCGTGAATCGAAAGATTTTAGCTAAAATTCTTTAAGCAAAATTATAATGCAAATTTTAGCAAAATTTTTTTAAATAATTGTCCGATGGACTTAAATTTAAGATGTGCTGATCTTTGGAGTTTAGTACTGAAATATATTAATAAGCTTCGTCAAGCAGGTCAATTTTCTGGAAACGTTTGTTTATAAATATAGCTGAATGATTACTTATAGAACTTCAACTTTTCACAAAATATAATAAAAGGGAGAAAAAAGAAATATTCAGGTGAATAAATGTGTAAACTTGCAACATCAGCGGGTCCTGAAACTGAATGCAATTTTTTTAGAAAGGATTTTGTCCTTACTCCTTAGAGCCTGAGCTCCAGCTGCTTGAACTAGCTCAGTACTAAAATTACTTGGCCTTGTTTTCACTAAAAGCTTCAATCAGCATTCCAACTACTGTTTTTCATGAGATTATTTGGTCATCATACATGTAATATTCAAGATTTTGTTGTTTAGTTGATCAAGTGAAAAATATGGAATCGCTGATTTCTCTAGATTACTGCAGGTCCCTTTCAGTGTTATGATTATATGGGCATATGCATTCTTCTTGACAGCTGGAGGAGCATATAATTTCAAAGGATGCAATCCTGACATACCCAGTTCAAACATCTTAATTGATGAATGTAGAAGGCATGCATATACCATGAAGCACTGTAGAACTGACGTTTCCAACGCAATGAGAACTGCTGATTGGGTCCGAGTTCCATATCCTTTTCAGTGGGGCTTCCCTATTTTTCATTTAAGGACTTCCATGATTATGGTTGTTGTCTCCCTGGTTGCTTCCTTGGAATCGGTCAGTAGTATCTTCACCCTTCAAAGCCACTAACTGTTGTGAAGAATATAATGAAATGAACATCTGGGAGAGCCTGCCTTATTATTTTCAGAGATTTAGGTTGGACAAGGATAAAGCTACTTATTTTTGTGTTGTCCAAAATAATCCCGTGCAAAGAGATAAATGGATTTCTATCTTCTGTTTGGCTACTTCTTTCTTACGATCATTCAATATACAGCTTCACTATAGAATCATTACAAACAGGGCTCTAATAATGGAAACATTAGGAAAAACAAAGATGGATAACGGACTTTATAATGGATGCTTAAATTGAAAAGGCTATTAAAAGGATGTGAAAATAAAAATTTCTGAAAATCACTTTGCAGGTGGGCATCTATTACTCTTCTTCATTGTTAGTTAGCTCAAAGCCTCCAACGCCCGGTATTGTTAGCCGAGGAATTGCTCTAGAAGGTTTCTGCAGTATACTGGCTGGGCTTTGGGGTTCGGGTACTGGGTCAACTACATTGATGGAAAATGTTTACACTATCAGCATTACTAAGGTTGCAAACCGCAGGGTGGTGGAAGTTGGTGCCATTTTCTTGATTTTCTTCTCATTCATAGGTACAGCACCAATTGCTTCATCTTGTAGAAACCAAATCATATCTGAACATGGTGGTTTGTGCAAGTATATATTTAGATAAAGAGCCCTTGAAGGTACAACCTGGGTGGTGCTGCATTGCTATCTTATCAATCATCACCGAAAGAGCACCCCAATTTTTGAAAAATCAGGGGCTTGCCAAATAGTTTCATAGCTATCCTTTTTAGATGTGAAACACAAATCAAAAATGCAATTTATCTTGGATGATAAGGATATAAATTAGCTTACTTGAGCTTTTTTGACAGGAAAAGTGGGTGCAATCCTGGCTTCCATACCTCAGGCCTTGGCTGCTTCCATACTGTGCTTCGAGTGGGCCCTTCTTGTGGCATTGGGACTCTTGACTTTGCAATATTGTCAGACAGCTAGCTTTAGAAATATGATAATCGTTGGTGTTTCACTCTTCCTTGGTTTCTCTATTCCTGCCTATTTCCAACAATATCAACCTCAATCAAACTTGATGGTGCCAGGTTATTTGATACCTTATGCAGCTGCATCAGATGGACCAGTAAACACTGGTAGTAGTCAGGTATATGACTTGATACTGTCACTGATTTAAAAGTTTGATCTTATTAGCTTTATCATCTTCTCATTTTGTTTCGTACCAAACCAATCTAAAGTCTCAGAATAGAAACACTTATTTGAAGCAACATTCATAGCAGTAAAAGGAGTGCTAGGTCTAATATATGATTTCCTATCTGTTGTGTTTTGATTAGGTCTGTTGTCATCAAACATAAACGCATAGATATTTATGCAGTATAAATTACTTTAATATTTGATCCTGCAATAAACTTAACGAATATCTGAAGTTAAGTTTGATAATGTACTCCAACCTGGATATTGGCAGTTTAACTTTGCAATCAATGGCCTTATGTCATTGAACATGGTGGTGACCCTTTTGATGGCATTTATATTGGACAACACTGTCCCAGGGAGCAAGCAAGAACGGGGTATGTACACATGGTCAAGAGCTGATGACCTTGCTAGCGATCCGAATTTGCTGGCAGACTATTCTTTGCCAAGAAGAGTTTCCAGAATTTGTTGCCGGCTTAGATGTTTGGGTGCATGATATTTGTATTAAGTTGGCCTGCGTGCAATCCTGCAGAATGCAGATTTTTATTTATGAAGGTTCCCATCAAATAGGGTGCAAAATATTCTTTGGCAATACTACAGCTCCTACAAAGATTAGTCTGAAGTTCTATAGTATGCGGGAGTTCTGTTTTAATTATTGTGTGAATGTAATTTTGCACATGTTGAAGGCTGTGTTATTGTGGCTGCATTCTTTTAAATTGATGCTTTTCAGCTTATTTACAGAGCTTCTTTTGGAGGAAGGTTATGGTTTTTAATCGATGTGCGTAAGATGGGCACTGAAATGAGTCCAGCTACCGGATTACACGCTCATGTTAGAAGATTAGGTGATTAAAGGAAGTGGTGGTGCTTGCGTCTATAAATTGGCTAATCTACCAGCAAAATGAAGAAAAATCTGCTGGCAATAACGAAATGATATTTGTCAAAATACACACAAAATGTTTCAGTGTGTTTAAATAAATGGGAGCTTTTGTGGTGTTTTGGATCCATCTTAAATGGTATCTGACTTGATTTTTTTCTTGTACTTTCTTATAGCTTCGATTGTTTTTATAGATGTCAACCGTAATTATGGGTGGGGAAACATAAAAAAACTATGTAACATAACATATGGGTTTCTTAGGACGGTTACCTAGTAATTCTGCTACGGTGTATTCGCAAAAATATTTTGTTATGGGATTTGAAGTACAGTTGCCATATTACAATAAGGCTTCTAGCCATGCTGTGATCCTATATTGGAGAATGAAATCCTTGGTTCCCTATCAGATTGTATGGAAACAGGGTTTTATCATATCACGACCTCCGCCAGATTTCATTTCCGTTGGTCTAAAAACAGTGGAGTTACACGTATTGAGCAATTTCGATCCACGGTCTTGGCAAGGTTGATGCTTCTCATCTCAAAATGCAATGCAACAAAGGGATGATGATGGGCGGACCCGTCAGGCCTAAAACATCGATGGTCGACCCATCATCAATAAGGGTTTCTTTAGCTTTGAGATGGGATTCTTCATGAAGGTGCAGTCCTCTATGAAGTATATGACTTTTATTTATTTATTTTTACTCTAACACTCTACTCTAGCATAGGGTTAGTTATATGAGACCCGACCCTCGAAACTCGAAATTGATACGACATGATTTAAACTAATTTGTGTACAAAATCTATTTAAATATGTTTAAATCGTGTCCAAGTATATGTCTAGCTTCTAAATTACCAACCCTCAAAATTCGAAGATGATACGACATGATTTAAACTAATTTGTGAACAAAATCTATTTAAATATGTTTGAATTCGTGTCCAGGTATATGTCCAGCTTCTAAATTTAGACATGAGACATGCTATATATTCTTTTATTTTTACGATTTGTTTCACAAGTCTTTTTTTTTTTTCCAAATTAGATATCTTAATTAGAGGTATGAGATTTACTACATTATCATCATCTTTTTTGTTGGGATATTGGTATTAATGCTACTAAATTATAATGACCTTAACTTGTTGCATCATATTTTAAATGGACAAAAAGATATGTACCTACATATGTAAATTCTTTAACCGTCTCTCTTGATGAATTGGTAGATATTTGATGAATTGAGACATCAACACTAGTAACAATACCCATGGTCACGTAGTGTAGTGATGTTATGTTATTTAAACTTTTAGGTTTCCTACATTTGATAAGGCTTTACTTTACAAAGACTTTAGTGTAGGTTGCAATTTTATACAAGTATAAAAATTTTATGTTATTTATATTTGTAAAATTTAAATATTATTATTACCCTTTTCTCTTTCTATCTATAATTATTTTGTAGATTTATTTATGACTTTGCAATTGATATGGGTCCAACCTAAACATCAATTACGCTTATTAAATAAGTTGGTTTGCTAGTTTAAGTTTTCATAAACGATTAATAAATAGTTTCTGTCAACGCTTAAGTTTTCTAAACACGAATCATTTAAACACGAAAAATTTAAACACGAAAATGAGACATGATACAATAAAACAAATCACCAGTCCTACTCTAACTGAAAACTATAGGTGTTAGTTGAAAGTAAATATAGTGTAGCATCCATAAAGACTTAAAAGAACGCCAAGGAAATCTTTGAAAGTATCTTACATTAGGTTTGGTAAGTGAGAATCAACCCAAAATAAAATTACGATTTTAGGTTCAATTCTATTTTTGTGTTTCGAAGTACTTTTAGAAGGCGGAATCGGGATTCCAAGGAATCGACTATTCTAGTTTTAAGAGAGAATTTAATTTTGTGAAAAAGGTAGAATCATAATTTCATTCTCTTCATCAATTATTATTAATTAAAAATTTCACATTTAACCTTCAATCTTTTGTCTAAAAAAAAAATTCAATCTAATTATCGGATGCAATAATTAAGGATATTTTTTACAAATATTACTATATACATAGTTGATTTCATTCCATTCTATGGGTATTTCCAAATATTAAAGAAATTTATCATTTTGATCCTTATTTCATTTCATTCCGTTCCGATTCATTACCGTGTATCAAACATGACATTAGGGATAATGTAACTTGAAAAATAAAGTTTCTTAAGGTGTTGATGTAGTACTATAAGAACCTTATAGAGTTCCTTAAGGTTAGATATGGTTTTATGCATCTTTGTTTTAATATTGCTTAAGGGATAGAATTAAAATTATCTATAAGGGAAGCCTTTCCCTTTAGCATGAATTGTTGATTCAGTAGATTGGTTTATTGTTGACTTAAGCTAGCTCAACTTTAATTAAATCAAAGGTCAATAATATTTAATTTATTAAAATAATTAATTATCTCTATAATTAAATAATTAATCTAAGTTATACCTAATTAATTTTAATCTCAAAGTTAACTTATGCTTAATTACTTGATTAGACCAAACTTGGATAAGGTAAAAATTATATTAGGGACAAAATATGGACTTAGCTAATTATTGGGCCCGAAATTATAAAGCCTTAAGTAATCAAACCAAATTAATAACTTAAGATGTTGGACTTTGATTAAATTAAGCAATTAACTTAATCCATCTTAATTAATTATAATTAGCTCTAATTAATCTCAACTGACTAATTAATGATTTCTATATCTTCTTTGCATGTAAAACAATTTTTGCTTTTAATTTAATTTTCAACTTGAATCATAGTCATTCAAATCTTTAGGTACACTGTAGCCGAATTGCATTATGCATGTGAATATGGATAGCTTAAGTGTGACCAGTAGTTAAATTTAGCTAATTTAATGCTTGTACTTATGCTTAGTCGTATTAGGTTAGGTGATGATAACCTTAGATTAGGTTTATAACTATAGTTGTAAATACTTAGAGGACACGATAGTTAGGTGCTTAAGCCACACATGGTGGTTCAATAGATAGTTGATACAGTTAGTACAGATAATGAGAATAGGAAGAAGTAATAGTTGGTAGTATATGCAAGTTGAGGACTTACAGATAATATGCTATATGCAAATCGTGATTGTTGGAGGTAGATTTAGGTAGTGATGTCTACACGAGACTACTTATTGGTTTGGTTTCAGATATATGGTGGTTTGACTGCCCCTATCAACCTTAAATCACTTGCTATGTTGGGATTGAAACCCCTTATTCCCCATTTTGCTTCGGAGTCATTAGTTATTCTAACTTCGAAGATGCTAGAAGTATGCTACTTATTTACCAATTCAATTTATAACCTAAATTAATCTTGCTTATTACATTATAATTAAGCTTGCATCTAATTTCCTAGTTTCATGTGACTCATCCATTGCTTTTATCATTTTAGGAGATGATCTTCTTGTCAATTTTACCTATGATAAGTGTGATCATGGTCTTAAGGCCAAGGATTGGGATGTTAACAAGTATACTTATTAGGATGCCTGGTTATTTTCCTTTTAGCTGGTCTACCTATTGTTATGACTTAATTTTCTATTTGACATCTTTTAGACTTTTGATGTTTCCTAATTAAGACTGTACTCAAACTTTTCGGACTTTGGTGTTTTAGACTTTAGTTTTGGACCTCTTCAACCTTAAACCTTATTTTGATGACAATGATATGAGGATTTTTAAAAATTAAAAACTAGAATCGATTAATTTGATCAACCAATGCAATATCTAACATTCGTTACAAATTAACTATCTAAGCAAGTGTTTTTATAAAATTAAAGAACGATTTCTCAAAGTAAAATTGGGTAAATACAATGAATTGGTTTAGGAAGCCTTACTTAAGTAGGACACACAGTAGGTAGTCATAATTTTTCTAGGTTTCAAGGTATAACAATATTAAATTCAAAATTAGTCAATCTAAGATATAATTTATTGAATCACCATCATTAACCTTAACTTGAGAATAAATAATATCTTACCCTTAGCTTTAGGATAATTAATGTTCTCATTAAGCTTAAAGAAAATAAAATGGAAAGTAAAGAATAGGATTTCCTTAAGATAACGATGAAGTCACTAGTAATATTCTATCTGCTAATCGAAGGTACAAATGTGCTTGTAAGCAAGAGAAAATAGCATTCCTTGCATAGAGAATAAACAAATTATAGATACTAAAAACAAAGACAAAAACAAAACAAAATTGAGAGAAAAAAAAAAGGCAAAAGAAAACTCAAGCAAAATAAATGAAGGTGGGTCATTGATGACACATAATTAGCATACATATTCTAAAATGATTTTGTGAAATTTTGTTTAGTGATTTAGAGCTTAATTTATATAATTCTCATTTTTAGGGATAATAGAGGCATTTGATGAACTTTTAAAAACTTTTGTCAAGTGTTAGAGAATATTGGAATAAAAGTATTGATCAAGGATTTAGAGTAGAAGGATTTCATATGAGAAATGAAGTCTAGTGAAGAAGTAATCTATGGTCGTATATCCCTCATCATTAATTTCTATTGAATTTTGAAGATTTCATACTAAGTACAAGAATACAACCATCACCATAATCATGTAATTTAGGTATGGACATGCCATGATTTATGAATTTTCTAATTTTGTTAGGTTTTCTTTGTAAATTTAGGTCCCACTCTTATAAATAAGTGTCTAAGCCTTTTTTTTTGGGAAAGCCCCTTCGAATAAAGTTAGTAGGGTAAAAATTTCAAGTATTCTTCTACTTTTCTTCTTTACTTTTGTTATTATGTCTTTATTTCAATTTTCTTACTAAGTCATTATTAAACGCTATGTTCTAGTATGACTTTCATTATTTCTATTGATATTGAAATTCAATCTATGACATTTGCATATTGTAATCTAAATGTACCATGTTTATTTTTTCTATAATTCAATAAACCGGTGATTAAATTATTGCTAGTTTATTATAGAGTTCACAAGAACATGTAATATGATCAACTGGTGTAATTAGACAAAACTAATTGACTAAAATGTTTAATAGTTCGGTTTTTTTAGATTAAGGCAACCTAATAATGAGATTTGAGAGTTTCGTGTGATTTTGTGATACTTTATTCAAAATTGATTAAGGTAGAATGGTTTTAGGATTACGAATTAGCCAAGAGATGTGAATCTAATTAGTTCAAGATAGGAATCCTCACAGTCTAATATTATAATTGAGATTAAATAAGTCGTTTAGAACTAAGTAGTAAATAACAATAAAGATTTATTAAGGAACATGTTTTTTTCTTTATTTTAGTTATCCTTATTTCAATTTTTATTGCTTATGTTAATATTTTTTTCATTTTAATTATTTTTGTTATTACAATCTTTACTTTACTATCTTTAATTATTCAATTATATCTTTTATTGTAAAAGTTAGGTAATTAGAATAATTTAGGGAAAATACCGTTAAATAATTAGATATTACTTCCATATATGGTTCCTTTAGGATCGACGCTCAAACTTAAATCCAAATTAATACTATAATTTTACTAGATGCACTTACCTATAATATAAGCTTTAAACCAGTCACCTCTACTAAGGGCTTATATTACAGTCCTTTGCTTTTCTTTCTCACTCATTTGAGATCACAAAGATCTACCGCTTTCAGTTACTCATGAAAAGTATCCCATCAAAGTAATGCTTCAATATGTGCAAATTGGCCTAAAATGGAGGACCAATGTATCCTTTGATCTTAGTAGCTCCATAAAGGAAGATCTTAATTACCATAAACAACATTGGCCACATAGGCTTAAGCTTATAAAAAAATAACTTCAATCGAGAGTTATACAACGTTTTTTGCCAGCCTCAAACTCTTAGTAAAAGATTCTCTTATTATGTTATTCCTTGGTTTTCTCCTTCATATATTGACATCCTTAAACACCCAACAGCCATAATCCTCCAGTGGAGTTAGTTGGAGTGATTGACAACTCTTAGTAGCTTCTTTACCAAAGTTTAAGGGTTTTATTAACCAACATTTTTCAATTGTATGGGGAGATGACTTGCATTGGCATATACCGTCCTATATAGAACATACTAAAGAGCATCATCAAGCTTAAGCAATTAGCCCTTTTGAGCTTATATAATGCTGGTGACATGATAGTAGAGAGCGAAGTCCTCTATAATACATATTGTGCAGGCAAGATGCTTAATGATGCATAGTTTTACTATGCCATAATGTAGGAAGTTCACCAACTGTAGTAATGACAATTGCATACTTTCAAAAGTAATAATTGTCCCCTCCAAATTATATCAACTCTTGATTTGATAACTTGACTTAACTACTTATTTGAGGTAATAATACTATTGGAAAATACCATGGTAACATGAGGTGCTCATCTGGGAATATCTCTTTAACGAATAGCCCATTGTTCACAATTTTTTTAAGATGGTTAGCTATTGCCGAGCATGGTTTTTTTCTCCTGATTCTTTTAATAAATTAAGTATTTTTTAAATCGATCAATATTAAACTCTACCCATTTAATACTAACCATTGCCTAAGGTTTAAAAAAAAATCAATTCTTTTGTATTTTGAAACCACTTTGGAGTTGCCATCCAACCAAGGTTGGGAAAAAGAGTTAAGTTATAACCAATTGGGTGAATTGATTATAACTTAGCCACTAGTCTTTTGATAAAATTGATTTTGAAATGGATTTAAAACTAGAAATCTGGATTCGGGGGTTAGGAATTTTAAACCTTTATCAGTACCATTAACTTTTCAAATTTAATTTTAACCTTAAAAATCACCTTTTGTTTCTATAAAATAGAACTCAATTATTGGTTAATCAAATTGGACAACTTGAGTAATCTAAACTAAAAAAGGAAAATTAAGTTTTTATTTTTTATTGTCGCTCTGTAAGTGCCTACATACTTGTTATTTGGAATCAGATGTACGTAGTTCTTTTTTATAAACTTTAGTGAGTTAGGTTTGTTTCAATTTGAAAATACGTTGGATTTACATTTTTAACATAATTTGTTTTATTTAAGAAAATTTCTAAAAAAGGTTATAAATTGGAAATTTTATTTAAAAAAATCTAAAGTGCCTTAATTTGGAAATAGATCATTTATTTATTATTTCTTTGAAAACTCGATTTTTCTAAGTATTAAAATGATTTTTAATTCACTAACATATATATTTATTTTTATTATACTATCTTATTTATTTATTACTTATTATATTTGATCTATTAAACTAAAAAGTAAATAAATAAATAAAAAGTCTACTTTTTTTTTTCTTCTCTTTTTTTCCTCTTCTTCCTTTTTTCTTTTTTATTTTTTCCTTATTTTTTACTTTTACATTTACATAAATAAATAAACAAAATAAAATAAAAATCAAAACAATGAAATAGATGAAGACCAGACCAAAAACTGGATTAGGTACGTGAGTCAGGGTAGGAGTGGGTCGCGAATCGATACTCCAGTCGGACTTCGAACTCGGGTCAAGCTCCAATGTCTTGAATGGTAGCAAGAGTAGCAATGCACGATTTAAGGCATTTTGGGCAGCAAATCGAATAAGGAAAGAGTTTTTTATGACTTTTAGATTAGAGTTAAGGGGGGTAGGATCGATGCCATAGCTTAGGGTAGCCGTTTGGTGGTTTTTTTGGAAGTCACAGTGGTGGGCTATTGAAGGTTTGAAGGTAGTAGAGTTTGGTGAAGCATTAGAGTGTACGGTGGAGTAAGTAGAAGGCTGGGTTTGAGAGTTTCGATAGAAGTGGGGCTTCGGTGGTGGTGAGCTTGCTCGAGTTACTTCGAGCGGTGGTGAAGCCTTAGAGGGAGAAAGCGTTGTGGGTAATAGAGAAAGAGGGAGCTTGATGGTGAAAGGAGAGTTTTAGGAGAGAAGGTTTTGGTTTAGATTCGTCGTCCCCTTTTGTCGAATCATAGAAACCTCTATTTATACTGGTGAAGTTTAGATAGAAAAGGGAAGGCCATGAATGGCCTTGAATGCTCAAAAATTTAATTTCTTTGACTTGGGTTTTAAATGGAAAAATGACTGATTTTGGAGTTAAAGCTACTTCTTGGTTCTTTGTTTTTGCTATAAAACTCTAAAGGAAACTTCACTTCGCATTAATCAAGCAAGAGGAAAGGGAAAGAAAAATTCAAATTTTGAGTTTTTTCTTGATTTTGAGAGTCAATTTGAATGCCCAAATATATGAATCTGGATGTGTTCTTGGGTTCTATTCGAAGTAGGCTATGTAGTGAATAAGATTAGACTAAGAAATATTGCGTGTGTATGTGGAATTTGTGTTGAAAATGGATCCAAAGTGAAGGAATCGGGTTTGTTTTACAGGGGAAAGCAGAGGAAAATGAGAGAAAAAAAGGGGAGAAAGAAAGGGAAAATACTGATGTGGCACCACGTCAGTCATGCCATACGATCCTAGGGTGCCACGTGTCCAATAGTAACACATAGCGATTGACGTAGTATTCTAGTGGCTTGCCACGTAGCACTATGTTAGCGTCAACCAATCCGATACTGCCACGTATCAGGATACGTAATATAGTGAAATCTTGACACGTAGCAATTCTTTAATGTGGCAGTTTATTAGCTAAAAAAAATAAAAGGCTTTCATGCCTTTGCTAAGATTCAAACCCCTAACCTCCAAGTTATACCTAATGCCATGCTTATATGCTTATCCGTTAGGCTGTTGGCATGTACCTTATCCAAATTGTACATATGGACTAGATCGGCTTAGATTAGATTCAAATCTTTAGTCAACTTGGGCTAGATTCAAATCTTTGGTCAACCTAGGCTAGATTCAAATCAAAGCTTAAGCTCAACGGTCCTTCTTTCTATTTTTAAAATTAAAAATAAATTCTATTAAAAATTTATTATTTTCTAAATTTCCTAAATCTTTTATTTTTTTTGTGACTTCAATTTTCTATTTAGTTTTCTAAATTTTTTGCATTTTTTTGTATTTTCTAAATTTCTTATTTTTTTGTGTTTTTTTTCCTATTTTTCTATTTTTTTTATATTTTTCCTAGGTTTCTTTTTTTTTATGCTTTTTTCTATTTTTCTATTTTTTGTATTTTTCAATTTTTTTTATGTTTTTCTTGATTTAAGACCCCTTATCCTATTGAAATAAAATAAAATAAAGGGGGTAAAAATTGGATGCCTACAGTTGTCATTCTTTTGATGAAGCTTTAACAAAACTTTGCTACAAAAACAAAAAGACACTATTTTTGCCCTAGGGATGACTTTATAACTACTAACTAGCTATCCTAAATTTAATCTACTAAGGATTTAGTGAAGAGGTGTAAGAGAAAGGAAGTGCTTTAAGGGTTGAAAAGGAGAAATGAAGCTTGGTCGTGCCCTTTTGGGCTCATTAATCTAAGCAGGAGTGTCTCTAGGGGATAAGCAACTCTATGCTGGAATTGATTTGAAGAACCTGGTCGTTCCTCTCTAAGCTCAGTAACCTAGGTGCGAGTGTCTCTTGGAGCCTAGCAACCCTAGACTGGACTTAAAGGAAATGACTGATGGGCTCATGAAAAGAATATTAGCGATGGAAAGTGTGCTATGGAAATTAAGGAGGAGAAGCGCCCTATGGGCTCGCTAGAGAAAACTTGGTGAACAGAAGTACCCTATGGGTTTACAAAAAGAAACTTCGAAAAGAGATTAAGTTAAGATCACGCCTTCAAAGGTTGGTTAAGCACCAAAGACAGAGGGTGAGTGCCTTATAGGCTGGCTCAAAGGACTGTTAGGAGTACTAACTGGTTATAGTCTAAATGCAAATTCAATGTTAAAAAATCAACGTATTAACATCGTGTGGAAGTATTTACCTGGTCTTTGTTGATAGCACCTAAATTGGAAAACCTTTATTGAAAAGTCCCATCAAAATTGACTGGCTTACACTTTGATCCTTTGTTGTCAACCCAAATGATCTTGACACAAAACGTTTGAGACTTTACTAGCTCTTTTAGAGAAATCATGGAAATTAACTTGATATAGAATGCCACCCACTATTTTTTGTCTTTTTAGAACTTTTATGAATCGAAAGCCTTATTTTCGACTAATAAATATCTACCGTTAGGCGATTGCTTACTTGGATTTTGCACTTCCTAAAAAATAGAAAATAAAACTCCCCATCGAGAGAGATGAATCCGTAATAAAGTATTTTAAAGAGTTTTGTCAATTACCAATGTCTTAGATCTCACTTCTCAACTTCTCTCATGTTTTCAACATATGGGTTCAATTAAATAAAGTAAGGGGTGTTGGACCTTTCAATGTAGAGAGTGATTATTCCAACATTGACAATGACCAAGGATACCAACTTTGCTTGCAGATAATAAAAATTAGACCATAATGACATTCAAAATGACTAACATTTTCGTGTTTTGAGCAAAAATTTCCATTGACTTCTCATAGGTAGTACAACTTTACAGCGTCAGCATTTATAGGGTCTTACAAATCTGGACCATCCATTTGGGACAAAATTAAAGCCCTTCCTAGTAATACTCTTTTCACAACATAAAGGCCTCCATAATTTGGAGTAAATTTCCCTCTAGAGTCTTGTACATTAAGGAGAGCCTTTCTCAATACCATATCACTCTCTTTGAAGTTCCGGGGTCGTACCCTTTCGTAGAAAGCCTAAGCTATTTTTTATTGATAACACTGATTATGACATAAGGCTATCAAACTCCTCTTGTCAATCAAATTCAACTGCTTGAAGAGTTTCTTTACCCAATCGGCTTCATCCAACTAGGTTTCTAATAGTACTTTGAGCGATGGGATCTTAATCTCTAATGGTAACACAACTTCAGTGCCATATACCAAAGAGTAAGTTGTTGTCCAAATCGACATTCCGATGGAAGTTTGATAAGTCATAAGTGCAGATGGCAACATCTCATGCCAGTCCTTCTATGTAACAACCATTTTTTCGGTGATTCTTTTGAGGTTTTTATTAGCTGTTTCAACAGCTCCATTCATTTGAGGTCGATAAAGAGTATAGTTCCTGTGAATGATCCGGAACTATTGGTACAATTCTGTCATAAGCTTGTTATTGAGATTGGTGCTATTGTTAGCGATGATAGTTTATGGAGTCCCGTATTGGGCCAAAATGTCTCTCTTGATAAACTTAACTACGATCCCTTTAGTAACACTCAAGTAGGACGAGGCCTCAACCCATTTGTTAAAGTAGTCAATGGTGACCAGTATAAAGCGATGCCCATTGGATGCTTTTGGAGTAATCGGACCGATGATATCTATTCCCTACATTGAGAAAGGCCACGATGCTGAGAGTGTATGTAGTTCTTGAGGCAGGGTGTTTATCCTATTTGCATAAACTTAGCATAACTAATAATGCCTAACGTGTTTGATGTAATCACCTTCCATTGTTGACTAATAGTACCTTAGCCTCATAATTTTTTTAGCCAGCATGTAACCGTTCATGTGAGGGCCACATGCTCCTTTGTGTACTTCTTTCATTAACGTTTCAACCTCGTTGTTGTCCACATACCTTAAAAGTATACCGTCAAAAGAGCATTGATATAAAGTGGACTCGCTTATTAAGAATTGAGTAGCCAATCTCCAAATCATCCTTCTATCCTTTTTCTTGGCTTCTTCAAGGTATGTGCCTTGTTGTAGGAATATCTCAACATCATGGTATCACAACTTTTGGTCATCCGTACCCTCAATTGTTAGATAGAAAGCAAGCTTGTCTTTAATTTCAATAGTGAGAGGCTGAATCTCGACTCTACTGAATATCTAGATCATAAATGCTAAAGTGGCTAAGACATTAGCAAATTGATTCTAAGTCCTTAATACATTATTGAAAGTGATTTCTTTGAATTTTTTAATCAATTTAGTCAAATGCTGGTGATAGGGTACTAGTTTAGGATCCTTCGTCTTGTATTCTCCCTAAGCTTGGCTGATAATGAGTGAAGAGTCCCCATACACTTTTAATTCTTGAATATCTTTATGTAAGGCCATTTGAGTCCCATGATGCATGCTTCATATTCAGCGATATTATTAGCGTATGGGAAAATAAGCCTTATAGCCACAGGGTATTGAGTACCTTCATGGGATATTAATATTGCCCCAATTCCACACCCAGACACGTTGGCTGCCCTATCGAAGAACATCTTTAATTTCAGTAGGTCATCATCTTCTCCTTTATTAAAGCTTTCCTTGACTATTAAGATATCCTCATTGGGGAAGTTAACTTGTACCTCTTAGGGGGTACTATCAAAGGGATTTTCTGCTAACTGATCTGCTAGAGCTTGCCTCTTGACTGAATTCCGATTCACGTATGTAATATTAAACTCTGATGGTAACATTTGCTACTTTGAGATTCTACCAATTAAGGCCAGTTTGTTTGCTAAGTACTTTAGGGGATCATATTGAGTCAGCAATTCAACCTGGTAGTATAGTGTATATTGTCTGAGCCAATGCATTATCCAGACTAAAGCATAGTAAGTTTTTTCAATTTCTGTTCCCCTTCAATAAATTTCTTGCTTAAGTAATATAAGCTTGTCCTTTTCCTTCCTCGTCTTTCTAGTTAAGCTTGTACCCCATGGATTTTGGTAATATTGTTAGGTATAGAAATAAAGGCTTCCTAGATTTTAGAGCTACCAAGATTGAAGGGTTCATGAGGTACTCTTTGATCATTGTAAAGGCTTACTTGCACTCTTCGTCTCAATTGATCTTTTGTACAACATAAATAAGAGACGGCACTTGTTCATAAGTTAAGATATGAATCAGCTTATGTAGTTTAAATGACCTAACAAGTCTCTAATTTCTTTGAGTGTACGTGGAGAAGGCAAATTAACTATTGCTTTGACTTTATCAGGATCCACTTCAAATGCCCTTTTGACTGATTATGAAACCTAACAATTTCCCTAAATTCACTTTAAAGGTATACTTCTCTAGGTTAAGCTTCAATTGGAATTTTCTCAACCTATCAAACAATCTCCTCAAATTATCCACATGATTTTCTCCTTCCTTGGACTTTGCAATCATATCATCAAAATATACTTCAACTTTTTTGTGCATCATGTCATGAAAGATTGCTACCATAGCCCCTTGATAAGTTGCCTTAACATTTTTTAGTCTAAAAAGCATTACTTTGTAGCAAAATGTGCCCCAAGTTATAATAAATGTTATCTTAGCTTTATTTTCTTCATACATTTGAATTTGATTATATTCGGAGAATCCATCCACGAAAGAGAAAAGATAGTTTCTGACTGTATTATCAACTAAGACATCAATATGAGGCAAGGGGAAATTATCTTTAAAGGTTACTTAATTAAGGTCTCAAAAGTCTATGCACACTTTGATTTTTCCATTCTTCTTCATTACTAGTACAATGTTAGCTATCCATCCAGGATAATCAAATGCTTCAATGAAATTGACCTCCAACAACTTTTTAACTTCTTCCTTGATCTTCAACAGGACATCTGGTCAGAACCTTCTTAATTTTTGTTTCTTAGGTTTGATGTCCTCTCATATGGGTAAATGATGGACCACAATTAATGGATCTAATCCAGGTATATCTTCATAAGACCATGCAAATACATTTCGGTATTCAAATACTTATGCAGTCATTTCTGCCTTTTGGTCTTCTTTCAAATTTCTTCTAATTTTCAACACCTTAAGGTTGTCATTGGTCCTAATATTAATTATCTTAGTGGTTTGTCAATGGAAATTCTACTTATTTCATGTTTTTGCCAACTTTCTTACACGTTACTCTGGTTATTGACATCACTCCCGATGACTTACCCAATAGGGTGGAGGTGATATCAATATTTTCATCACTTATCTATACGAGGTATCCATGGCCTTTATTTAGAGCATTGGATTTGGGTAAAAGAAAGAGTGTAAGTAAGGAAGAAGTGAAGAGAAAAGAGACTGATTCTTATTTAGAGAAAGCTTCTTTTGAGTACAATTATTTGTAGAATAAAGGTAATTTATTATAAAACTCTATCAAATACTGAATCGTGATTCATTCTTTACCCTAGTGAAGACTTATTGCTATTCACAGGGATGAAGAACCAATTATTTAGGTGCAGAGACTTGTCGGATGGGCCGGCTATTTTATCCTTATTGGAGGTGTCCTCTTTAGTAGGCTCGGAATTCTAAATTTCAACCTAGATGAAAATTTCTGATAATGGTGGGAAGGACATCTGGGTGTGATACAATTTATCACTTCTTTTACCCCTCACTTACATATTTTGCAGCTCATCTACTAGAGTTGGGATGTAACCTAGCTCATAGGTTCCAAACTGGCCTTCTTTGAATTCAAACCTCTTATAATTCTCCTAATTAGTAATCATGCACATCTCTTCGAACATTCGGAGCCCAAAGTCCTCTTGCTTTTTAGTGCCAATATAGGGTATGGCTATTTCTTTATATATTTCATAATCCTAGTCACTCAAAATCGTTATGACCTAGCCATTGGAGATAAATGATAAATTTAACCTTTTGATGAAGACTCAAAGGTAAGGCCCTTACTGAATGTATCCAAGGTCTTCCCAATAATAGGTTGAAGGTCCTTGGGATGTCCAAAACTTGGAATCGAATGTTGAACATCTGTAAGCCGATGCCAATTGGTAAGTTGATGTGCCCTATAATTGCCCTTCCGGATTGGTCAAGGGCCCTGACTATTGTTGAACTTGGCTTGATAACAGTTGTATCGATGCTCAATAGATCTAAGGTGGCTAGAGGGCAGACATTTAAGGATGAACTGTTGTTAATGAGGATTCTTATTATGATGATGTTGTTTACTCTCATTATTATGAATAGAGGCTTGGTATGCTAGTAACCTTCTTTGCCTAGTTCTTTGGTAAAGAAAGCAATCTGATCCATAATGAAGATAGAGTTGGTGACATACCCTATTCTTTCAGCCGGTATTTCATGAGAGACTTTAACTTCTTTCAATGTTTTGAACAAAACTTCCTGATACAGTTCTAACGCCATTAATAAACTCATGAAGGATATTTGTGCTAAAGTTTTAGTAAACTGATCCATTACTTTATACTCGTTAGACTTGATTATTTTAGTAAAGGCTGACAATCCTTCTTTATGTTCAATTGGCTCATTGTTTGGACTTTCCAACACAACCTTCTTTTTTAGGTCTTCCCTTGGATCGTAGATTCTACCAGAGCGGCTAATCCTTCCTACAAGTGAGCTTTATTGCCCCTAATTTACTGCCTAGTAGTTGAGAGAGGTAATTTTATAATTTTTGAGGCTATAGGCACATGGAAGGTGTACCATTTGGTTTGTGGAATTTGCTTCTCCTCTTGTCTAGAGAATCTATAGACCCTGAGCTCTTAGTTGGAACTAATCATGTTGATGGTAAGCTTTGAGTTGCTAAATATCATATTAATGATGGGCCCATGGTTAAGCAAGGGGTGGTTGACGTTTGGAGCAGGAGCCTCTATAAAATCTAGTTGTATTGTGCCTTCATTAATTAAGTCTTGAATTTTGTTCCTTAACCTCTAGCATGAGTTGGTTTAATGGCCCACTTGTCCTAGATGATACTGACACCTTGCATTGGGATAAAAAAATCTTGGCCTATACCTTTCACTAGGAGCCTCAGAATGGAGCAAATTATCTTTTCTTAGTTTTTCAAGTACTTGATTGAGTGGAACGAGTATTTTGGTGAACTACCTTAAGGTCCTGCTAACCTGTAGTTGGCTTCTGTATTATTATTGAGCTGGTAGAGGATTTTCCCTAAAAGAGACTTGGGCGTTAGGTTTGGTATTCAAATTTACCATGCTGACAGTAGCTTCTGTAGGCTTACTGGTAGTAGGTTTAGCAGAAGGTGGTCTTCTGTTTGATGTCTCTTGTAACTTACTAGAGGAGATAACACTTTTAATCCGATACCCTACTGCCACTACTTTTGCAAAGTTAGAAGAGGCTTGTCCGATTAGATGAGTGAAGTAGGGTCTCTCAAAAGTGTTGATAAAAGTTGAAATTAGCTCTTTCTTAATCATGAGAGTAGATGCCCTTGTAGCTAAGGAACTCCACCTTTGGGCGTATTCTTTAAAAGATTCATTGTGTCTCTTCTTTAGGACAACTAAATTCATCATGGTCGGCACCACTTCAACATTGAACCTAAATTGGTCATAAAATGCCCTAGCTAACTTCTCCCATGTGTTTGTCTGGTTCAGGTCTAATTAGGCATACTAGGTCTAAGCGGAGCCAATTAAGCTATCCTGAAAAGTTTGAACCATGAGTTGGTTATATTGTACATACTTGCCCATCTTACGTACATATAGCCAGGGATGCAGCTCAAGGTATCTAATCCCATTGTATTTTTAGAAGTCAAGTGCTTTGAATTTTTTTGGGAAGCTTCCATAGTTGTAGGTAGAGAAGTTTGCTATACCAGCTTACTCAAATCCATCATACCTTTTGAGCATTTTCATCTTTTTAGTGATTTATTGAGTTAATCACTTCTCAAGCTCTTTTAGTTTATCTTGATCAGCTTCAGGCTTTGCATTGACTAGAAACAAGTAAGTGTTCATCTTGAAAGTCGGGTTAACCTTTAGAAAGACCCTTCTATCTTAATGGATTTAAAGGTCTAGTTGACTTTGGGGTAGGCTTCTTCTGCTTGGAGGGGTGGTGCTTCAACATTCTCTCCTCATTGAGCTTTAGAACTTTCTTCGTTTGATGGAGCCATGGACCTAAGTAAGGCAATGCTATCAACGAGGAAGCTCAGTTGATCTGCAATATTCCCTATTGTTTATTTTAAAGATTGGAACCTCAACTCAGTGGGATTAAATACCTCTAGATTGACACTGTTGTTATTGGTGTTATTGTTTCCTTGGTTGGCCATTCTGGTTTGAGAGCGGGTTCAGATGAGACTTCTTTAAAAGGTTTAACGCTTGGGAGTTATCTTAGCAACTTAGTTCAGGATCACTTCTCAATAAGTTAGCACATGAATATTTTAATTTTTGAAAATATGGAATTAAAATAAATGAAATGTAAGTGTGGCACACAGATAAAAAGGAGGGGATCGACGATTAACTTAACAAAACGGCAAGTTATTTATTATTCTTTAATTCTCGGAGTTTTATTACATAAAAGAAAAGAAAAATACAAATTTATTTATACTAATCTTCTTTTCTTCTATGGGTTGGATGACATTTTCTTATTCTGGTTGTTGGGTTCGACAGCTACTGCTTTATGCCGCTTTTGCCCATGCTCAGTTGCTTCCTTAAACTCTTGGATTTTCTTCTAGGCCATCTTCAACTGGTATTCCAAGGCACGCGATCTTTGCTTAGACTCCCAAAAGAGGTTTTCCCACTTATCTTTTTCATCATAGAAGATCTCCAAACGAGCGTTTACTTAGTCCATGTAGGTCACCATTTGGAGCTAGCATTTGCTGGGGAAGGTAGAAGGACTTCTGGTGCTTGATACTGCATCATGCCTACCTTGTGAAGTTGATCATATAAGTACTCTTTGGTGACCTGATATTTGTAAACTTCTCCTATGAATTTGCTCAAATTGATGTTTGGGCCTATGGTCTAAGTATCCCACCAAGCTTTGATCCTGTGAAGCTTGAATACCTTTTTTATGGACTGAGGCTCTTCGAGGTTAAGGGTGAATGGCTTTAATGAAGGCTTGTGAACTATGTCCTAGATCCCCTCGCACTACCTCACCATGTTGTTTACATAATAGCTTGTACACCAGCTTATACCAATCAATGGTATGGCATAATAATTTTTACAAAACAATATGACTTTAGTGTAATTGCTCCATCTTGCGATCCATAGTATGTCTTCGACCTTGAAATCTTGTAGAACTTCTATCCAGAGAAGGGTAGGGATATCTTTTCGTAATTTGATCTTATCAACGAACGAGTCAATAAGATTATTCTTATTAGCGAATGCACTCCTTATCAAGTCTAACCCAAAGCATTTGATGTAGTTGACTAACCATACCATTAATAGTGCCATGCTTGACTTGAGATCAATAAGATCAATCTTATTAGCGAATGCACTCCTTATCAAGTCTAACCCAAAGCATTTGATGTAGTTGACTAACCATACCATTAATAGTGCCATGCTTGACTTGAGATCAATAAGATCAATCTTATTAGCGAATGCACTCCTTATCAAGTCTAACCCAAAGCATTTGATGTGGTTGACTAACCATACCATTAATAGTGTCATGCTTGACTTGAGATCTCCATAGCCTTTTTTCTTAAGAAAATTAAGGTTTCTTATTTGTTTAACAAGTAGGGCAGGAATATAAGACTTCCCTTCCCAAAACTAAGCCACTAATTCTACTACCCTAAAGTGTACAAGAAAAGATCCGCTTAGAAATAAGATAGTGGCAAATACTACTAATATATAGGCCTTGATTTGATTCTCCCTCTAATTTCCAAGAAATAGAGCCCATTTGTTGGAGCTGGGTTCAGTATAGAACTAATAGATTAGATCCTATATCTTGATAACGTATTTGTTGCAATCATTTAGGGCTTCATTTATTTCAGTCTTACAGATTCCCAAGAATTTTGAAAAAATGTAAGCCGAACCAAAGCTGATTTTTAGAACATATATTTCATCTAAGGGAGGGGCTTAAAGCAATTGGGTGTATTCTTCTAGAGTTGAGCTGATTAGGTGTGGCTTAAAACAGAATGCAACTTCTTTGAGCTCCTAGAAATGGACTAAGTCCCTTAATAGCGTAATGTTAACATTCACCTTGGATAATGAGAGTATAGGCCTAATCTTATTAGTAATGAACTCTTGTTCTCTTGGGTTAAAGGCTTGAAATCATTGATTGAGTATGGGCTTTAGGTTTGTAGGCTTGTGGACATAAATCTCTTTGTTAAAGACCTTAGTATTGGATTAGTTGGCCATTTCTGAAAGATTACAAGGAAAACGTAAATTACAAAGAAAGGACTATTTACATCAAAAGAAATTATAAAAGATTCCTTATGTACATGAATTCCAGGAAAAATACAAGGAAAGAAACTCTAGGTTTTTGTCAATTTTTTCTTTTTTCTTTCTTTATAACAATGTCCCTTTGTTAGTTATTCACCGACCCTGAAGAATGTATGCAAGAAGGGTGGGTTTTAGAGGTTCTTAAACTCTGTGACCCCGTGTTTCTAAAAAACGGTTCCTTAGCTATATCGAAGTTTAAGTGAGGTAACCTAATTGACCTCGAACGGTGGTTGCCCCACTATGCTTGGAACTTACCAAATTATTCCTTGTCCTAAAGTCCTAAGATAGTTCGAGTTCGACCATATCTACATGCATTTATAGTACATAAAATAATCCCCTCGCTAAAAAAAAAAAGAAAGAAAATGGATCAATGTCGTAGCTTAAATTTCATATATGGACTAGGTCGACTTGGGTTAGAGTCAAATCTAGGCCCAAGTATAACGACCCCCCTTTCTATTTTTAAAATTAAAAATCTATTTTATTAAAAATTTATTATTTTCTAAATTCCCTAAATCTTTTTTTTTTCTATTTTTTGTGACTTTTCAATTTTTTATGTGTTTTTCTAAATTTTTTTAATTTTTTGTATTTTCTAAATTTCTTATTTTTTATATTTTTTCCTATTTTCTTATTTTTGATACTTTTCCTAGATTTCTTATTTTTTATGCCTTTTTCCTATTTTTCTATTTTTTTTTGTATTTTTCTAAACTTCTTATTTTTTTTATTTTTTAGATTTTTAATTTTCTCTTTTTTGTGTTTTTCTTTGTTTTAGGATCTCTTATCCTATTGAAATGAAATAAAATAAAATAAAGGAAGCAAAAATTGGGTGTCTATAGCTACCATTATTCTTGGCTCTCTATTTGTCTCTATCTCAAGATTAAGCTCTACTAAATGCAATAGTCACATGGTATGCCCTAGTTTTGCATCTGCTTTCACTAATAAGTACTTTAACTCGGAATGGTTTGCATACGCAATCACATTATAAGGTGGAAAATGAAGTAAATGATATACTTTGGTAAGGGGAAAGTGATTTTCCTTTTTAAAATTTCCATGTAAAGTAAAGCATGAATTGAATTTAGAAATGAAAACTAATAATATTGTATGGTAAGGTTGTTGTTGATGATTAATCATGTGTGATGCACATGTCGTCAATCTTAGAGAAGTTTTGATTTGATGATATGTGGAGGGATAATCTTAGAAAGAGGTGTTGGGGTGGGGGTGGGCGGGGGATGTCTTGTACGCAAGCGTGTGACAATAGATTAAATTATGTGATTCTTGAGTGTTCTTTATTTGTTCTCTATGAGATAGTTGATTTGATCTTTTATAGAGTCATTTTGACAAAATAATGACATTTTTATGAAGCTTACCAATACTATGAATTGTGCAAATTAGAAGAAGGCTCTATATATAGATTTTGGCCCTTGATCTCAATTATTGGATTAAGCTAAGATGAAAGATCAGATGAGTCATTGATGTGAATCGTTGGATCAACTCTTGATAATCAATGGTCCAAATTTAAGCCTCCAACTCTTATATAATGAATGTGCTTTGGAAATGGACTTGAGCCAGTTTAAGCCTAGTTATAAAATGAGCCGCTCCTCTTTTAAAATAAGCTTAACACTTATCTAAGCTTTTTGAAGGCATATGAAGGCTAAATAAGGCCTCAAAGTACTCAGAATGATCTTTTCTAAGTTTACTTTTTATACATAGGACAATCAAGCAAGGTTAAAAGCAGAAAAACTGGTCTAACGGTCTTTACTTCGAGCCTATCAAGCTAAATCTCCCTATGACATTCCTAAATATGCTTGATTTCTTAGGTCCTGTCACTAGCCTGTCAAACCGATCCATAGCATTAAATTGGGCAAAAATCCCAATTATTGAAATGATCCTCTATATGTTACTTCTTGACAAAAAATTCTTTAGATGAAGTTTAAGGGGGTTTTGGGCATTTTATTGAGTTAGTGTCTCTTCAATTATTGTAAAGCATGTACATGATATTGAGTTTTCATATTTATCATTCTACTTCCTTATAGTACTATTTCTTAATGCCTGTCTTGAGTCGTAGTAATGTAATTCCATATTTGTGCTGTTGATGAAGTATTGCCACTTAGTGTGCAACATTTTTTTCCTCGTTTTCATTTTATTTTCCCCCAATACGGTAACAAAATGTCTCTAACATGATATTGATAATTTGAGCCTTTAAATGATTTTTTTGTTCATGGAATTATGTACAAGGAAATAGTATCTTTTGAGTACTTGTAAGAATCTAGCGCTTTAATTATTTTTCTGGATAAATTATTCGACATTGGATTTGTTGAGTCTTCAAAAGAAATAAGTTGTCCCCATATACGAGGTTGGAAGTGTCCATAGTTACAAATTGAAACTTTATACTAATTTCTTCATTTATAGAACTGCGAAGAAGAATTTTTTTTTTTCATTCAAACTGCAATAGATTTGTCTAGAATTATCGTATGAAACAAGATGTTGATAGGTTGGAGCATAATAATTTTGCACTCGAGCTAACAATATAGCAATAACATAGTATTCACTTTATGATGCAGGTTACTTTGTTTCGTAAAAACTTTGTTACCTGTTAATGATTATGTGAGATATCATATGAAATCTTTTTGAATAAGCATTCCATAAGGAGTATTGAATTTTTACTTGTTTTAGCATAACGAGTGTCCTACAAAATAAAGTTCTTTGCAATATTGATCTTATGAGTTAGTAACCTTAATTGCGATAAAAATTTCAACAAGTATCTTGTCACATAAATGGCATTCTAATTTTTTGTCCTCAATAAATTTTTTTGGTTTACTGCATTCGCTTGTTGAATAGAATAATATCTTCTAGCTGAAAACAACTTTCTATAACTCCATAAATATATATATATATATATATATATTTCATTATGGAGCTTTTGTTTTCTTTCTTTATTCTTTTTTTTTTTTCAATTGGCCTATCCAACATACTTCTTAATAAACATTTCATATTTGAATTTTTTTTCCTAACTCTAATTATGCATATAAACATACTTTAAATCTGATGTATACATTTTCTTAAGCATTTTTTTTTATACATTATCGTAATCACTCTTCATTTGTTTTTTTTTTTCCATTTTTCAAGTGCATATATGCGCTTTTCTTTCTTTTTTTCTTTTTCCTTTTTTCAAGTGTATATGTGTATATTTTTCTTACAAGTGTGTACAAGCGCTTTTTTTTTTTTAAGTGCATAATGTGATCTCTCTCTCTCTTTTTAACCATGTACATCCACTGTCCTTCTTTTTTTTTTTTTAAATGGTGCCTACATAAGTATCCCACTTCTCGCTTTCTTTTTCTTCATTTTCATAATTTTCTTCAATAGTCAATAAACTTTGAAAATTCAGTCACTACTCATAATAAAATCCAATAGTTTGATCAGGGATAATCAAGTGCTCCTTCAATCTCTAGTCAATGGTCACTTAATATTTAATAATCATCGTTAGTGCCATCAATTTCGTTTAACTGTAGTTCAATTTCTCATTATAAGTTATATTATTTTTCGGCAAAAATAATTCATTGCTACTCATTATTTGCATTTTTAATGGTGATTGACCCATTTATTCATTTTCCAAAATTTGCATAAGTCAAAACATATTAATAGAGGTCTCTTCTATCATTTCAACTCATTACTCACAACAACTATGAGTGATAAAAAAACATGGAGCATGAGTCATTTAGGAGTTTTGAAGATGATGAAATTGGTTAGGAGCACAAAAGATCATATCTTTCTTCTTCAAGCTCATCAATCAAAAGAGGACCTAAGGTTTCACTTGGAACTAGTATTAATTACTTAAAGATAAATACCAAATTGCGATACTTAATTGAGACTTTAGCTTCTGCAAAGACATGTGGGACTAAGGTAAATCTCATGTCTCACCTGGGTTCTTGATATTAATAGCTTTAAAATTCAAACATTAAGTTGCGACACATAACCCATAGTTTTGCACCTAAAACAAAATACAAATCTGATGTCAACCTTATGTCTCACTTAAGTTCCTAGTATTTGTTCTTTAGAGTTCACATAGTAAGTCATGATAAAGGATGTGCTGGTTCACTACAAGGAATGAGTACCAACAATTTCATCTCCTTACCATAATGCTTTAGTTGCAATTTTGGCTTTGAAGTTGACATTTCTTACTCAAGATTTGAGGATAACCTTAGGTGTTATCCTAGATTCCCAGTTTCATTTTCCCATGGTTGAGTATCCATATTGTTCCTTTTCTAAGGTTTAAGTATACTCCATTAGCTAGGTACTATCTCCTTGACAACGAGGTAACGACATTCTAACGAGCCTTCAATTGCATATATTTAGTATAGTGATTTTTATAGTATTTTCTTGAAATTTTGGTTTATTTTGAAGAATGTAATACTTAATTGAGTAAAATTAAGTATAGTAAGAATTTGGAGATTTGATCACTTTCATGAATTTTACTTTAATGTTTTTCATTATTTTTATTCAAGATTGTTCTTTTGCCATGATTAGAGCTTAATTTCATTGTATCTAGGTTTTGTGGAACTTAAAATTTCATGTGATATTGAGTTTCTTTATATCTAATGATTTTTTTTATTTCATTGATTTAATTATGCGTTCTTGATTACATTAGACTAGTATTTCTGTGGTGTTAATCTCATATTTGATATTGTGAAGGAAAATTAATAGATTACTTGTATGATTAGATCTAGGCATAATAGATAAAAATTATTGCAATTTTATTGATAAGTTGCATGGTTTTTCTGAATTTCGATTATTATTTTTAAGAGAATTGATTTATCTTTAGTACGATCTTTAATTATGTTCTTGAGAAGAGATTTTAATAGGTAGTTCAAATATTAGGGTTAATAGGTTAGAGAAAGTTATTAACTTTATTAGGGAATCCTTTTGGTTAACGAAATTAGAGATGGAATTAGGTCATTATCTATAGAAGTCATATGTTTAATTCTAAAGGCAACAAGTTTTAAATAAATAATTGCATTCTTGAAGTCAATTTTTTATTTGACTACTTTCTTAATTATATTCTTTAATTTGAGTCTTGTTTAGTAGTCTTGATTAGTAGTTAGTTGTTTTTTACATTAATTCTTGATTTCTTATTAATGAGGAAATAGTTAATATTAGTATTCATAGTCATCGTAGGAACGATACCCATATTTTTTAAACTATACTATAAAATCAATATGTAAGCTTGCCTTATACTACACTCATGGCTAATTAATTTGTAGCTATGCTTCTTGAGAAATTTACCCAAGACAAGAAACTTTACTTAGTTATTAGGTGTATTCTAAATGTTTGCTTCTTATACCAGATCGGGTCTTAATGTAATCTAAGTGATTATTGATTGACTCACTAAGTCAACTCACTTTTTGCCAATTAATACAATCTTTTCTCTAGAAAAGCTGGCTTGAATTTACATGAAGGAAATAGTGAGGTTACATGGTGTACTAGTAAGGATTGTGTTAAATAGAGATCCCCAATTTGTGATGAAGTTTTTGGTAAGCTTACAGAAATTTATGGAAATAAAGCTACAGTTCAGTACAGCATATTATCCGTAAACTAACAGGTAGTTTAAGATGACTATATAAACCCTAGAAGATATGCTAAGGGCATATACTATCGAATTCAAAGGGAGTTGGGATGCTCATTTACCTTTGGTTGAGTTCGCATATAACAATAGCTACCACTCTATTATCTAGATGCTATCGTTTGAAGCCCTATATAGACGAAAGTGCCGATTTTTGTTATTTTGGGATAATGTAGAGAAAGCAGTATTAGGATTAGATTTGGTATAAGAAGCAGCTGATAAGATTGTTCTCATTAAGCGAAAAATACAAGACGTATAAGATAGACAATAAGGTTCGATAATTTGAAGAGAAGGGAGTTGGAATTTTAAGTAGAGGATCATGTGTACCTTAAAGTGAATCCAATTAAAAGTAAACATCATATAAAAGCTTAAGGCAAGCTGAGCCTAAGATATGTTAGGCTTTTTGAAATCTTAGAATGAGTTGGGAATTTGGCTTATTGATTAGCCTTACTACCTAACTTATCAAGAATTCATAATGTGTTTTACGTGTCTGTTTTAAGAAAGCACATTTTTTATCCAACCATATTGTTTAGTTAAAGCCAATAAGATTGCAAGAAAATTTGATATATGAAGAGCACCCGCTAAAGATCACAAACCATAAGATATAGAAGTTAAGGAATAAAGAGATTCGGTATGTCAAAGTGTTGTAGAAAAACCATAAACGAAAATTAGTGACCTGGGAAGTAGAAGATGAAGTAAGGCTTCGATACCCAGATTTGTTTGAAACACTAGGTACGCTTTTCAAGTTTTGAGAAGAAAACTTATTTGAATGCGGGAAAGATATAAACCTCGTAAATTTAGAAATTATATCTGAAATTGGATTCAAGTGCCCTAGATAATTCCATGATTCAATAAGGCCAAATAAATTAAAATTTTAACTAAATCATAAACCTGAATTTAAGATGAACGAGAAAAACCTTAATATACTAATTAGAACCCTAATCACGTACAGAAATCCTAAACCTTATGTATGTATAAATACAAGAGATGGAACTCGAATCTAACAAAAACCCCAAGCTTATAAAATATATAAATTTACCCTAACAATGATAAAGTTCTAATTTGGTAAAGTCATTGATAGACACACGAAATCGCGTGAAATTGCTAACGAACAAATAGAGATAGTTTCTCATTACTAATAAATAAAAAGAATAACAAATTAATTAAATAAATTAACAAGATTACAAGTTGTACCCTATGATTATTGTGGCGTCACATGTATATGTATATGTGTGTGTGTGTATGTAGGGGGGGGGGGGGGGGGGGGGGGGCACACGCGCGCGTGTGTGCGTGTGTACGTGTGTGTGTATGTTAGTTCTTTTATTGATTTAATTCTACTACATACTTTACACCTATATACTATGTAGCATACATTAATTTTGTACCATATTATTTTCCTATAGTTACATCATACTTTATCGTAATTTTATTATTAAACTTATCTTAATTATCTATGCTTAAAAAGTACATAACTTAAGGATTGTCCCCACTTTATGAAAAAGCAAGAAACCAAAATTTTTTTTTTCTTTCTTTCTATTCTTTCCTTTTCTTATTCTTTTACTTTTCTCTTTATCCTTAGTTTACACAAAGCAATGCGTCTTTGTCCCATGTGACTAAATAAATTAAGATAAGAACGAGTCAAATCATTTTCTTCTTTTTCCCTTTTCACCATTGGCTAAGTTTTCCCCCACATAAAACATTTTTCAACCTTCTTTTCTTTCAGAATTTTAAACTCACCCTCAATTCCTCTTATATTGCTATTAGACTAGCACACCATTCCACTTCCTAGCCTTTCATTTTCTTCATTTTTCTTTCCTTTTATTCAACCATTCACTATCCTTCTTATCATAAGATTTTACTTCATCCCCATCATCATTTTTCTATCAACTTCAAGAGGGAAATAAGGAGGTCATTTTTTTAAAAGCTTCAAGACCAAGAATAATTTAAATACCACTTTTTGTTGTATTTGTTTTCTTCCTTGTAATATGAATTTTTGTGTATTTGTTTCGATCTTGATATGTACTTTTTAATATTTCTTGTAGTAGGAATAATTTAGTGAGGGCTTTATGTACATGTATTTGGCTGTTATGTACCAAGTGAAACAAAATTTACATGTTACATTATATGTGCAATTTTGCTTCTTATTTGTGTATACATGTATGTGTGCACTTAAATATACTTATTTGTATATACATATATATAGACACGTTTCTCTTATATATATAGTACATGTAAATATGTGAACTACTACATATACTTACTTTAATATATATATATGTATATATATATATATTACAAAATAGTATAAATGTACATGAATAAGTAACAAAATATGAAAAATTTCCTATAAATCTATTACATATATGAATTAGTACATGTAGTATATGCATACATATATGTATATATATATATTTCTATTTTTTTGTGGTTCAAATACATATAATATAGTGTAAGTATATACATACCAAAAAATACATATACATGTATATTAGTATTCTATTTTCTTAAAAGTATGTCAATAAGTAAAAATATATATGTATATATGTGCTGGACGTAATCTTCCAAAAGAAGAATAGAAATTATTTTTCTTTTATTTAATTATTTTATGGTATTATATATGTATTATTAATAGAATAAATTAGTAAAAATATAAAAAAAATGATAATTAAGGAATTTGCATCCTAAACCCATTTGGAAGTTGCCACATCATCCTTCCAAATTTCTAATATTAAAATTGCAAATTGTAAAAATTAATAATAATAAACTAATTTAGAATTATGATTATAATAAGAGTTAAGATAATGAATGTTTTGGGTTTAAAGTTGTATATTGAAGAAATTATGATAAATTAGGCCTAAAAATAAAAATATTCAAAAAATATAAAAATTATTTAGGCACATTACTAAAATTAAAGTAAAGCCCAATAAATGAAATCATTAAAAAAATCCTATAATGATAATTAAAAGCACTTGGGCTTAAAACAATGAAATTCGTAACACCTTAAACTTATAATAAAAAATGTAAGTCCTAACGTTTAAAATAGATCTCGTTACATGAAAGTACATTCGAAAATGATAATAATTAACTATAAAATCATAAAAATAGAATTTAAAACGAAAAAATTATACGCAATCAAAGAAAAAGCTTAAACTAGGAAATTTGTATAAGATAAGTAAAGAAATTTGGTAGATTTTTAAGTAAATACTCACATAGAATAATTTCCTCACTTAGATGCTTATTACCCTCTATATTCCTTAATCATTAGGGATTTTGATGAGGACAACCATCTCCCTAGCGACTACTACGATCCCTAATTATCCTTATAACCAAGTGAATACTCCTAATGATCTCATATTTGTTTGTATTTGTAAATAGTGACATTTAAATATTATCAATAAATTGATTGTTGTGTGGGGTTTAAGATTTATATGTGACTGATATTGATTATTTGTCACATGAAAATACTTTAAATTATTATAATGAACCGACTGTTGCATTTTAGATAACTATAGGGAATTTAGTTGTTTGTGATATTAGTTAGTTACCTAATAACCAGATATAATTATACTTAAATTTGTTAAATTAAACTAGATCATGCATAAGCATGCATTCCATTGTAAATGTTCCTACTATCATATCATACAGAGGTAGTGAAAGGCCATACGGGGGTTGTTTTATATATATTTAAGATTAAAGTGTTTAGTGTTGAGCACTCGTAAAACATGACTTTACCTTGGCCTGTAGGATTATTAGGCGTGGGAAGCGCCAACCATTTAGTTAAGGGTCAAGTTCTGATGCCTTCGTTTAAAGGTGAGTGTGGACTGCAAAGGCTTACTTACAATCATAGTTGAAACTTAGTTTTTAAAACTGGAAGTAAATAACTATTTTCTTATGATATGAAACATGGAGTTTCGTAGTTATGTGAGTTTAGGTATAATACCCGGATCTCACTAGTATCATGTATTCTCTAACCCTAACTTCAAAGGATGTTAAATCTGAGTTGCATACTATACCTGGTCAACTGTATGCATTCGCATGATATTCTAGTTAATCATGTATTCATATGTTTGTAATTAATTATTTGATAACCTACTTGTTTGTATGGTTAAGGGATATTTCACTAAGCTTTATAACTTACACCCTTATAAACTTTTATTATAGGAGGATCTTTTTATTGTTCCTAGTTGGGGCTTGTCTGAAGTTAGTCATCAACTTTTAGGAAAAGTATATAGAAGAAGAGAGTCCGAGTGAATGTAAATGCGTAGTTAAACTTTCAACTAGTATTTTGATGATATTTTGTATTATGATAGTCAGTAGCCATGTAGGATTACTCTCTCTATTATTATAGCTTGACTACTAGCGTTTTTGGGACTTAGGGTCCTGTACTTTGTATATAGTAATGATCCTATATGAAAACTTATAATATTATATTTATTATGATATGGTATTTACCTGTATAACTCTTGAGTAACTAGTTGTGTAATAACCTTGTATGTTGTATAAAAGATCATTGATTGGAAAGGAAGCCAATCTATGACCTTTTGTACAATATATGATACGGCCAAGCCACCCCTTAGATCATAATAGTGACAACAGCTACCATAATGTGATTCTTTCAATAATTCATGGATGAGATCGCTTTAACCTCGAACTCTACAAAAAAAAAAGGCATTATAGTTGCTAAGCCTGCTATGAAGTCACTTCAACTCATTGCAACTAAGATCACTTCGATCCTATACATGATGTTATAGAAATGGGTATTGCACTTGCCATGAGCTTAGGAGTCAATACTTTGACTGAGCAATACCATTTACCATGACATGATTGCTTTAATCATTCATGGATGGGGTTGCTTTGATCTCAACTCTAGGAACAGATGTTTCGGTTGGTAAGCCTACTATGAAGTTGCTTTAACTCATCATAGATGAGATTGGTTCAAGCTCGTGGCTTAAGAGCATTAGATAGTGATATATGATATATCTATGTGCTTATAAGCTATTGTGGCAATTTTAGGTACACTAAACTTACTTCATGAAGATTATCGATAAAAGGTGCTAGGTAGCATTATTAGCTATTCTTATTCTTACTTGAATGTCATGTGCCATGGTAGTATGATTGTTATGTCGTCGTGGATGCAAACAGATATCAAAGATGACGTTAGACTTTAATTATGTCACATCTTAGGCAAGAGCATTTGAGATGGCTTATATGTCAAGATGTTGTTTCTCGTGCTGAAGCAAAGATGGTGACTTTCATATGTGAAGATCATGAATAATGACATTTAATAAACCAAGCTTGCTTTGCACTTATAAAGGAGATTGCATGGAGCGAAGATCAAAATTTGCTTTGAGTGCCATTTGGCATCTTTAAGGGCTTCAACATTGTATATTATTTTTGTTAAATATCTCAAAGACATCACAATCTTATGATAATGAATGTTTCAAATCAAGATCATCCTCAATGATATTGATAGCAAAAGTCTTAATGAATTTGAAGAGGTACTCCTCATTACTCCCTTGTATGTCATTAAGCTTGGTCAACTTGGGACTCAAGTAGTCCTTAGAGTATGGTTTCTTCACTATACGTTGGGAATATGAGAGTTGCAAACACAGGATGTGAGCATAATATGTTATGTAGACTTGCTTCAGGTACCTTCTTAAGATAGTCCTTTGTCATATCTATGGAAAGAGTTTATGATAGAGGTAGCTAAAAGTTGGAGAAATTTTTTGTTTATATTGTATTTAGAAGATGAACATCTTCTAAGATGAAGCCATGTGTAATGAATTGTCATAATGTCAACATGAGTTAATGGTCGGATTGATTATATGCTATCTCCTTAACATGCATTTTCATTCTCTGCAAGGGCTAGATGAATTCACTATAATAGATGTTGGATTAACTAAAGTTAGGAACATTAATGTTCATAGTCCATTATTGTAGTTGCTCCTCTTGTTATTGCTCATCATCTTTAGTAAAGACTTAGTGGATTATCCCGTATTAGCATCCTTTAATGCAAATGGTAGTTGATGTGGATATAAGTTCCTATAGGACCAAAATAAACAAAATACTATGAGGTTGCTTGCTAAAGATAGTAATGTCCGTGGCTAGTGTAAGCATAGATAACATGAAGAGACTAGGATGAAGACTTAAGTGGTCTCTTGCACACATCTTAGATGAACCATTGACATAGACATTATTTGATAAAGTCACAAAAGCAATGTTCTCCTTCCACTTGGATTTTCTCAACTGAGTAGAATGAGATGTTTTGATCTTTATAGTGTCCCCTATACGTTATTCTGTTCAAGAATTTCTCTCCACCATTGGAGTTTCCATTTAATGTACAATAACATTACTATTGATGATCGATTACGTATGATGCATATGCGATCAATCTTAGAGAAACCCTAATATTATGATATACGAGGGATGATCTTAGAGAAAGGCATAGGAGGAGAAACATGCAAGCTTGAAGTATTGCATGTACACGTATGACAATGGATTGAATTATGCCATTTTTTAGTGTTCTTGATTTATTCTTCATAAAATAGTCGATTTGATCTTCTGTAGTATCTTTCTGATAGAGTAATGTCGTTTTTTTTATGCTTACCAATGCTTTGATTGTCACAAATGAAGAGGAGAAGACTCTTATACATAGTTTTGGCCTTGGATCTCAATCGTTGGACCAAGGTGAGATGGATAGATTAGATGAGTCATTGATGGGAGCCGTTGAATCAACTCTTAATGATTGACGGTTTAGATTCGAACCTTTAGTTCTTATATAATGAATAGGCCTTAGGATTGGGCTTGAGTTAGGTTATGCCCAGTTGCTTATAAAATGAGTCATTCTTCCTTTAAAATAAGCCCAAGACTTATTTAAGTCTTTTGAAGGCATATGAAGGTCAAATAAGGCCTAAAAGCACTTAGAAGGACTTTTTTTAGTCTATTTTTCATGTGTGAAACAACTCGATAAGGCCAAAAGTGAAAAAATCAGTCGAGCAGCCGTTGTTTCGAACCTACCAAACTAGATTTTCTTAAGACATCCCTAAATAAGCCTTGTTTTCTAAGCTCTATCACTAGCCCATCAAACCAGTCCATAGTATTAAATTTGGCTAAAAGCATAATTACCAAAATGACGCTCAATAAATATTCTTAAGAAAAAGCAATTTTGGGAATCTAATTTATTTCAACACACCACTTTTGGATTTTATGTGCAATCATCAACATTGTATGATAGTGCAAAATTTATATGATGATGGTAATGGTTTTCATAAAAATGGAGGTGTGCAAAGTTTTCCTCTGGCTGAATGGAATTTGACCCTTGAGTGCAAAGGTATGGACTTAAAAACTTTTTAAAATTTTATATGGTTGGACAGTTTTTAAGAGAACATTTGGAGTTATATAATGGGTTTTGATTATATCATTGATATATGAGGTAGAGCTCTTGCTAAATGAATTTTTTGTTGTGTGTATAGGTGAAGTGATTAAGTTCCTAAAATGTTAATGATATTGAAATCCCAATAAACAATGATGACATACGATGGAATAAAATTTCTATGAAAATGAAGTATAAATCAAATCTAGAAATGCAAACTAATAACACTCAAAAGAAAATAAAAAAGGAATTCTTGAAATGTAATTTATTTCAATATATCCTTTTTGATATTATATTCAGTTATTATCAACATAGCACGATAATACAAGATGTACATAATAATGGTGGAGGAGCTCATGCAAACCTATTGAATTAAAAACTTGTTTGAATCATATATCATTGGATAGTTTTTAGAATGATATTTGAAATTATATAGCAGAATTTGAATGTAAATTTTCGAAACTTGTATTAAGAGCTATTACAAAACATATTCTGTGTGTGGATTAGGTGGAGTGATTAAGTTCCTTAGAATGTTAAAGATATGGAAACCCAATAAACAATAATGTAGTTATACCTAAAACTTGACCTTAGGGGACAAACACACTAGTAACATTTGGGAAACAGTGACTGCACGTGCACCACCGAAACAGTCGAGATAGATTTGAATTTGCGATGCTGCGCACGTGCTACTAGTCAAAGGTCAAAAGCGCATATTGCAGCCTACATCCCTATGTACATATTATATATCTATACATATATATATTAATATTTTAAAATCTCCGAGAAGAACAATGATTGAATCCCGTTCGATGTAGATCACTAGTAAGATACTGGGACTGCTACTCACTCGCATCTCGTGTTTGTAAAGTTCTACGAGAATTGTACCAGAAGAGCTTGACACTGCGTTTGGTGCAGAAGAAATCGGTGGAAAGTTATGGAAATGAAATGAAATAATTTGATATTTGGTGCAAGAAAATGAGAGTCCGGATAAGAAATCTCTTTTTACATTTTAAAATGCACATGAAATAGAAATGAAAGATATTAAATACATAAATAGTATAATAATATTTTTATTATTACACAATATAATTTATTTAAATGTTAAATAAATATTTTTAATTAATTCTAATTAATGAAGAAGGCATACAGTGTTAATTTGTAAATGTACTTCCTAATAAGAAAGAGAATACTAAAAGTAACATAAGTGGAAAAATCGTGCTTGGCAATTAAAAGTGAGTGTGAATATAGATGGAAATGAATACAAATTAGTGAAAACATTTCCATTTTTAAAATCAACGAATTCACTCCACTTTTAGATAGAAAATATGGAAATAAGTGGAAATCAAATAAAACTATACATGTAACTCTAAATTCAGAATGAAATATAAAAATTAGGGATTTTTGTTTAGTCAATCATTAATAAAAAAGGAAACATTTTCTTTCATTTCCTTTCCATACATTTCAGTTACAATTAAGATCACTACAGTTTAATAATTGGTGTTTATTAGGAGTATATCATTCAATATTAATTACCGAAAATAAAATCATTCAATATTGTATAAATTGAGTTGTTAATCATTCAAATCTTTCGTTTGACATCAATTTTTGCTTTGTTTGGTTTAATTATAATTATGCATTATAAAAAAATAAAAGTGTCCGTATTGGTAAGGTAAGCTAAATTACAAGATTTTAGAAAAGTTAATACATAAAACCATATTTTATGAATCATATGGTTTCTCAGTTTTTGCCGGTAATTAGTTGAAGTTTGTATGTACTGGGTCTGCAAAATAGTGCACAATGAGGAAATGCCGAGAGATTGTTCAGTGTAACCACTTCGATATTTAAGTCGGCAATAGGTTTTTTTTTTTAGAATAAAGTATAAAGTGCGTAGATTTGGAAATCAGTTGAGGGAGAGATCTTCCCCCTTAAATATAGGAGAATGGGGTTTATTGTGTCTTTCAGATTTAGGACATAGCTGTTTTATATTTATCTTGTAATTCATGGCCATTACAGTTTTTCATAAGTTAAGGCTAGGGCCGAGGCTTATAGAAGTGAGTTTAGGAATGTAAGACTTGACGGATCTCTTATAAACCAAAATTTGGTATGAAACATTAATATTTTTTTAATGTAATCAAATGAATAAGATCGTATTTAAATAAGAAATCAATATAAAGGTGTTATTAACAACACTCTTAATAACACGTATTTTAATTTACAAGTTGTAACTTATATGGTACCCTTAACAAAAAAAAAAAAAAGAGGAAAGAAAAAAGACCTTATACGGTATAATAACAACCCTATTATTTAGTTGACTGAGAACATTGATTGTATCATGTAGTACTGGTTTCATAGTCGTCGTAAATTTTGGTTGTAGGCATCACAGTAAGCGGGGATGAACTTCGGAAGGGGCATGGGAGGAGGGATTCCGTCGATTTCCCAAAGTTCCAAAAGCAAAATTAATCATAAAAATTTATTTATTTTTTCTTTTAAAAAAAGAAAATAAGTACTGTATTTATAATTTCAAGAGCACAACTATGTGTTTGGTATATGCTTCTATAGAAATGAGGTTAATTTCAGTTATTTAATTTATCATGTTGCTTGAAAGGTGAAATTAACATAAAATTATAAGAAGTTTTTATTATAAAATTTTGTCACTTAAAAAAATGGTCTTCATTCTCATTTTCCTTTTCTTTTTTTTCTCTTGGATAATTACAAATTAAATGCTAAACTCTGATTTAAATGTGCAATTTACTTTTTAAACTTTTAAATATTACAAATCATCTTTCTAAACTTAAAGAAATGGTCTTCATTCTCATTTTTTTTCTTTCTTTTCTCTTCGGTAATTACAAATTAACCGCTAAACTCTGATTTAAATGTGAAGTTTACTTTTTAAACTTTTAAATATTGCAAATCATCTTTCTAAACTTTGATAAATCGGTAATATAAAGGATATTTTTATTTTTAGTTAAGAAAGTCACACTATAATTAAAATTTGAGATTTTAAAGTACACTTTATAAATTTAAAGGGTGCTTATGCATTAAGGCTAAATTTAAGAGGATTGTTTGCAATTTATAGAGATTATTTGCTAATTTATCAAAATTTAATGAGTTGATTTTTAATATTTGAAGGTTAAAGGGTATATTTGCATTATGATGGAAGTTTAGGGACTCTCTCTCTCTCTATATATATATATTTATATATATTTCAAAGTAACTAATAACTAAATTATATATATATTTCAAAGTAACTAATAACTAAATTATATATATTTCAAAGTAACTAATAACTAAATTGCATTCTTCATATGCTATACATTTATAAAAATGTATATCATAAATGATAATTATATTATCAATGTTATAAAAATTTCAATATTATAACATAAAGTATTAGTAAATGATAATACTCATATTCTTCACATGTTATTTATATATTAACAATTATGCCATAAATGGTAATTAACTTATCGACACAATAGATATTTTTTCTTCTTATATAAAACATCAATAATTGCACTCCTCTCTCTAGCTTACATGATTCTACATCCATCCCAACAATACACTTTATATTTTAGCATGGCGATCATTTTTCTTTTCAGTAATAAAAATTCTTTATCAGGTTGGTGTATTTATATATGAGCATAAAAGCTTCCAAAGTAAAAGGTTAAAACTACATACTTTATAAGGACATTGTTATTGAGTTTGGAATAAGTCCTAAAATATTGCACATTAGTGCAGCTTGTTTCCATGCAAGTGTACATAGGTTGCTATAAGTAATAGATAGTAAACATAAGACATGTTTTTAGTGAAATAGGAATTAATTAGTAAGCTAGTAACATATCTTATAGTTCTTTAAAAAAAAAAGTTCTAAGCTAATAAACTAAATGTTGGAAAATAAATTAAAGCTTTTGAAAAATCTATTTTGTTAAGTGATTTACAATTTTATGCCCAAAACTATTTATATCGGTCTACACAATAACAGTAGGTTTATGAACAACTTTAAGTCTCAATTGTTCACAGAAGTATCAACTAGTCTCTTTTAAGCACCGATTTGCTTAGTAACAACCGTTACACTATGCACTTTCATGTAAGTATTGGCATGCCATTTAGGTTTTAAGAAGATATGATTGATTAAGTTATTTGGTATTGTTGATTGTAGCTGAACCAACCGGAATAGATGGGCTTAAGTTTTGTTTCTTGCTCCTTAATACTTGCAAAATGCTCCCGATGGGCGTAGCTATAGGGGCTTTTCGATGCTCAAATTAGTAAGGAGGACTAGAAATAAATAGAATGTAAGCACTCTAAACCTAAGGGGTAGTGCTCGCTTAAGGTATGTGTAGCATGTATCGAGTAGAAAAAAGGGAGAAAAGAAGAAGGGGAAGAGGAGAGAATTCTCAGAGAGTTAAGGGAAGGAGTGTTGTTCCTCTTCTTACTTCATGGTGTTTAGCATTTTTTATGTGAGTCACCTAGATACATGGCGATTTGGGGTTCATTCATATTAGTTGCCGATAGAGAGTGCACTCTGCGGTAAAGACTGAGTTGCATTACAAGTGGTCATGCTGTGGTAAACCAAACTAATGAATCTACAGCCTAAAGGTTGACAGTTGTAGGAGTTATTGAGTGTGCTAACCATACTATGAATGTCAGATGTTCATTAATGAGTTGTAGTAGGGAGCAAGTGCTAAAGACAAAAGGTTGAGTTGGGTTGTTGAGGAAGGGTCGGTTAATGTTTAACCGAGGTTGAGTTTGAGCCTTGAGTTTATGCTAGGTAGTCGATGTGTACTAGCTCAATGATCAGGGCGGCCTTGCTTGGACAGGACACCATATGGTTTACTAAGCAGGTCGTGGTATAAGGATGAGCTAGCTAACAACTCACCCCTTTCTTGAGGGTAACCGGATGGCTTCGCGAGTAGGTTGTAGTGTAAGGAAGGAGCTTACTGTTTACCTACGCATACTTCAGTTTTCTTGGTGATAGGTTTCGCTTGTCAGGCCTTAGTCCGAACAAGAATCAGGTTTCAATAGGTACTTTAATCCAAATAGATCTAATGTCATTAAAATTGACTCTAAACCTTTTAAATTTTGTTGATAGTTATCAAATTATTTTTAGAAACCAACCGTATTTAGAAGAATATTGGTAATACCAAATTTTAGCAAAAACCTCTTAGTTTTAGAAACTCATCACATAGGGTTACAATCCATTAATAAATGAGAATTACACTATATTGCATACCCTAAAACTAATCATACTCACACATAATATGAGCAAAGAAACAAGTAAATAAAGAGAAACTAATTACACTTTGGATAAAAGCAAAAATCAAAGTTTTGAATATGAAATTGATAATACTGATGAAAATAAGGAGTAATAACTTAAGCGATTCTATCACAAAAAAGTAAAATGTAATGAGTACTAACATCCACTAAACAAAGTTAAAATTATGACTTATACTTACTTTAAAAGTACCTTAATACGGCTAATTCATATACATAACAAAACCAAAGAGGGGTATTTATGGGTATCTTTAATCCTATAAAATTTGCATAATTTTGGTAGGACAAATTACTTTGTTCAACTAAAGTTGGTGAAGTGAAATTATGACAAATTAGGCCTAAAAATAAAAATATTCAAAAAATATAAAAATTATTTAGGCCCATTACTAAAATTAAAGTAAAGCCCAATAAATGAAATCATTAAAAAAAGCCTATAATGATAATTAAAAGCACTTGGGCTTAATACAATGAAATTCATAACACCTTAAACTTATAATAAAAAATGCGAGTTATAACGTTTAAAACAGATCTCGTTACATGAAAGTACATTCGAAAATGATAATAATTAACTATAAAATCATAAAAATCGAATTTGAAACGAAAAAATTATACCCAATTAAAGAAAAAACTTAAACTAGGAAATTTGTGTAAGATAAGTAGAGAAATTTGATAGATTTTTAAATAAATACTCACATAGAATAATTTCCTTACTTAGACGCTTATTACCTTCTATATTCCTTAATCATTAGGGATTTTGATAAGGACACCCATCTCCCTAGTAACTATTACGATCCCTTATTATCCTTATAACCGGGTAAACACTCCCAATGATTCCATATTTATTTGTGTTTGTAAATAGTGACATTTAAATATTATCGATAAATTGGTTGATGTGTGGGGTTTGAGATTTATATGTGACTGATATTGATTATTTGTCACATGAAAATACTTTAAATTATTATAATGAACCGACTGTTGCATTTTAGATAACTATAGGGAATTTAGTTGTTTGTGATATTAGTTAGTTACCTAATAACCAGATATAATTATACTTAAATTTGTTAAATTAAATTAGATCATGCATAAGCATGCATTCCATTGTAAATGTTCCTACTGTCATATCATACAGAGGTAGTGAAAAGCCATATTGGGGTTGTTTTATATATATTTGAGATTAAAGTGTTTAGTGTTGTGCACTCGTATAACATGACTTTACCTTGGCTTATAGAATTATTAAACGTGGGAAGCGCCAACCGCATAGTTAAGGGTCAAGTTCTGAAGTCTTCATTTAGAGGTGAGTGTGGACTGTAGAGGCTTACTTACAATCATAGTTGAAACTTAGTTTTTAAAACTGGAAGTAAATAACTATTTTCTTGTGATATGAAACATGGAGTTTCGTAGTTATGTCAATTTAGGTATGGTACTCGGATCTCACTGGTATCATGTATTTTCTAACCTTAACTTCAAAGGATATTAAATCTGAGTTGCATACTGTACTTGGTCAGCTGTATTCATTTGCATGACATTCTACTTAATCATGTATTTATATGTTTGTAATTAATTATTTGATAACCTGCTTGTTTGTATGGTTAAGGGATATCTCACTAAGCTTTACAGCTTACACCCTTATAAACTTTTATTGTAGGAGGATCTTTTTATTGGTCTTAGTCGAGGCTTGTCTGAGGTTAGTCATCGACTTTTAGGAAAAGTGTGTAGAAGAAGAGAGCCCGAGTGAATGTAAATGCGTAGTTAAACTTTCAACTAGTATTATGATGATATTTTGTATTATGATAGTCAATAGCCATGTAGGATTACTCTCTCCATTATTGTAGCTTGACTACTAACGTTTTTGGGACTTAGGGTCCTGTACTTTGTATATAGTAATGATCCTATATGAAAACTTATAATATCATATTTATTATGATATGATATTTACCTATATAACTCTTGAGTAGTTGGTTGTGTAATAACCTTGTATGTTGTATAAAAGGTCATCGATTGGAAAGGAAGCCAATCTATGACCTTTTGTACAATATACGATAACTTGATACGGCTAAGTCAACCCTTAGGTCATGATAGTGACAACACTTACCATATTGTATTTTTTTCGCAAAACGTAGAATTGACCAATAGACTAAAGGTTTTTTAAAAATCCAAACCAAACTACGAAGGTTTAATTTTAATTAGCGAATACATAGGTACCTTTCGAACTCACTTTACTCAATCAGATTAGTTTTCTATACTATAAGAGACTTCTCTATATTTTAAATTTTGTTTGTTTAGAATGTATACTTTGGTGAAGGCGGAAAGGGAAAATAAAAAAGACTTTAAGGTTCGACAATAAAAAAGGAAAAAAGAAAAAGAAGGAAACCCCCCTCCTTAAAAAAAAAAAAAGGTTCAACGGCTGCAAACTAGCCGTGAATTGCAACTGGCCTGAAATCGCCATCACATGGATGGGTCATGGTTCATCATAGAACCAGTCCTTGAATCGATGATTCGAAGCTAGTTCAGCCCTTTGCATGGGTTTAATTGTAGTTAGAGCCAAGCATCATAACCAATAAGACCTTAAAACTTTGCCATGCCACGTATGATAGAGTTGATTGCAAGACAAGTATTTCTAGTGTTAATCAAGTGATGATTAAATTAATAAAAATCATGTTACAAGCTTAAATTTTGAAGAAGATAAGCTTGTTTGGTTCCAAAAACAAGTAAATATCTAGTGTTATAGGTCCCTTAGGCAAAGTTTAAAAAGACATGATCAATAAGAGCCTCAATTAGAAGTGAAAATTATGATTTGATATGATCGTTCAAATCTTGTTATTTTTATAACATACTAATTAATTGTGCTCTTTGCTCTTAAATATTGATTGCTATCACATATTAAGAGAGAACACAATTCTTAAAAGATAATTTTAAATAGGAAGAGAAACACAATGAATATTTCCAATGTTTTTAGACAATCAATGTTTGTGTTTTCATTTTCATGCTTACCGTATTTGTTAATATATTCATGAACATAACTAAAGAATAATGAAGAAGGCTTGTACTTATAATTCTATAAAAAAAAATTTGATTCTAACAACCAATTCAAAGTCCTCTTTTAATTGTTCACTAAGACCAACATTACCAAATATTCCTCTTAGAGTTTCAGTTTGACCATGCATGAAAGAAAGTCATCCAAGTCGAGTTTTAATGAAGTTTTGAGGATATAATTTGATTTAGATCAATCTTGTAGGCTTAGAAATAAAAGGCAATTTTTAAAAAATATATTTTAGTTTGTTAAGATTTTAATAGCTTGTTATATTTGAGTTTGGGTGTTAAATATCTCATTAATTACCTTAAATGAGTGAGCAAACTTTAGAATGTATCTACTGTTGTATGTTGTCATTAAGTGTAAGTTAGAGAGTTAAATGGTCCTAAAACTATTAAAATCTTAAATTCGTTACCTTTATGGGTTTTACTTGTGTTAAGAGTATCATAGCATCAAAAGTGGTGGTTATAGATTGGACATTGTAACAGCTTATAAGGACAGTAACCTTGAATGATGTGATGCTTAATTTAGGCATAAATTAACATGTATGAGTTGGTGAATTGTGGAATGTTTAGTCACTACAATGCAAGTTGATTCTCTTAGAAAAGGCAGCAATTGAGTTGCAATGGTGGAATGAGATATTATTGCAAATGGTTGCTATAGACTAGTTGTATCAATGGTTAACGACAATAATGGCATCAGGATAGGATGACTTTAGGATATGGTTTATATATGTATGTTTATATATATTTGATGCAAAGTCTAAGTTTTTCCGAGTCTTGGCATGTCAAGATTGTGCTATTTGCCACTATTATGCATTTAGTTCTAAGTTCGCATGTGATTTTAGCGCGACCTTCGTATGTGGTCTTATAGTGGCTATTTAATGAGCATTGACGCTTACACATTTGGGGTTTTGAGTTTTAGGTATTGGTGCTATTGTTATGTGAATTTCGGAGATCGAGATTCTTGAGTTTGGCTTGGATTATGGGCGTGTATGCAAAATAAAACACAAGAAAAGTAAAGAAAAGAGCAGAGTAGGAGAGGAATGAGGGAGGAAGAGAACAAGAGGAGGTAGCAGGGTAGAAGGATACAAGCTATAGCTACCCTTTTTAAGTTATTTTCAATCCCATCTTTCAATAGAGGGTCAGTTATCGTGTGTGATAATCAATAATAGGATATCTCTACTTAGTTTAGCTTTATTTTATAGGTTCCCAAAAAGTTTAAAAAGGAAATATAACTTAAAAATCTTATATCATTTTTCACTCTTCTATTTTGGAGTAATGTTATGTGGAAGTGAAACGGAAAACCTAATGTTTATTTTTATTCATCTAGTAAATTTGAAAAAAAAAAAAGGAAAAAAACTTTAACCTTCAAATCCGGCCGATTTATTTGTTCTATTTATCACTTTCGTTTAATTTATAAGCTCGTTTTACGCTTTCTACATATGTACTCACACGTACACGTGTATGAACCCATTGATATTATGATATACAACTCTTATTTAAACGTAGCTGTATATGAATCATCGGAATGGTCGGGAAACGAACAGACGCACCCTCTTGTCTATAAGGTCGTCCTTGACTTTGTTTGAACTGGCTTTTATTGCAGCTCCTCCATTCAGCGAATATTTCGAAACAAATGTCGGGTCATGTATCCTTTACTCGATGAAAACGAAAAACACTGAACCGTGTACCTAGAAAAAGGACTTGTTAAATAATAAAATGTTAATAGCGTGAGTAAGAGTAGGTAATAATAAAATAAATTTTATTAACATTTATAAAATAATTCGTGCGTATACAAAACCACAACCAGAGAAGTAGTAGAAGTGAACCGGCTGGGGCAATCCTTCCTTATGCACAAAGCCAAAAAGGCACAAACTGCATGTGCATGCAAGACAAATGGAAACTCTAGGGCAATGCTTCTCAGCTGGCACATAGAGAGCAACACCCTTTTACTTTTTTATTTGCAGTTTGTATATAGATATATATAGATATATATATATAGAGAGAGAGAGAGAGAGGGGTAGCATACCCTAACAAATACTTCAATTTAGTAAATGGCTGCCGCTTGCCCGGATCTCTCGCGTCTTTGTTCACATTTGGGACAAATTTTCCTCCTCGCAGAGCTAAAAGTTACGCCCCCCTAACCCCCATCCTTGCTTTATTTTACTCTCACTTTTGCATTATGTTATATATAATCTTATTTTGAATTCGTTCTTCTTCCCCTTCTTTTTCTCTTACTATTTTATTTTACCCTCCCCATTAAACTATGCTTCCTTTTTCCGTCACTTTTTTCTAAATGTCGCTCTGGTTTCACGCCGGTTCGAGGCTGAATCACCCCCCTTAAGTTCCTCCACTGTGTGTCCCAAGTCACTTACACTCTCTCTCTCTCTCTCTCTCTCTCCCTCTCTCTCTTTAGGGTACATCAGCATGCAGTTTGATTTACTTTGAAGCTTCTTCTTCTTCACTTCACAGTCTGGACATTCTTCATCAGTTGGTATATACGTGTATTTCATACATATTAATTAAACTGCATGTTGAGTTTTTTCTATGCAAAAAGCTTTACTATTCTCACAAGCTTCCTTCATAACAAAAATGATTTGAAAATATCATATGTACTTGGGTTGTCTTGTGTAGCTCTTATGTAACAAGGCTTGCCTTCATCTTTTGCAGATGGAACTGTCGCTATAAACTATAGCTATACTGAGGTATAGTATGTTTGCCTTCATCATATACCCGTACCATGCTGTTTTTTGTTTGCTAGTTAGTTTGATGTACTGAAAACCTTTTGCTTGCTTATTATTTGTTCCAGGGTTCAATAATAGGGATTAGATAAGACCACCGAAACATAATGGCTCCGGCAAACAACTGGCTGTCATTTTCTCTATCCCCGGTGGAAATGTTAACTTCCTCTCAGCCTCAGCTCACTACTTATGATGCTTCTCATCAATACCTGATAGACAACTTCTACACGCAGGGTAATACAACAATAAACATGTTCAAATGGTATCGGATTTCAATTTTTCCTACGATCTGCAACTTGTTTTGCAGGAATGCATAAATTTTTTATGTTGGGTATTTTACTTTTTCGTGCATAAACCTATGTGATCTTTGGTGATATGGAGATTATCGAGACCTTTTTTCTGAATCTAGGTTGGGGAAATAACAGAACCCAAGTCCTCTTCAGTGCTGAAGAACAAGATCATGCTCGGTACGAATACAAGGACTTCTCTATACTTGGTCCCGATATCCCTAACACGACAAGGAAACTCGAGGATTTTCTCGGCGAGTCTTCTTCATCAATGGTCACTGAAACGCACGACCCCTCACTCAACAACTACCAGCAGCATCAAGATCTCAAGACTATAGCTGGTTTTCAGTCCTCGTTTTCTGCCAACTCGGGCTCAGAAGTTGATGACTCATCGCCACATCAGCTAACTGAGTTCGGTGGTGGATTTTCCATTGAATCGGCAGTGGGGAATGATTTGGGTCAAGGTCAAACTAATTGTGGGACTAATAATGGCAATGGTGGTGGTGATGGTGGCTTGTCGCTAGGCGTTGTTAATGAAAAGGCCACTGTGGATACATCTGATAGTTCCAAGAAGATCGTGGATACTTTTGGTCAAAGGACTTCAATTTATAGAGGAGTTACTAGGTATAAATTAATACTTTAATTACTCCATTTTATGCTGTGGAAGATGATGTTTTTAATATCGTTTTAATGGAGGAAAAAAAACATTTGGGTTTTTCATCGACTCCTTTGTTTTATTAGTTTAGCATTTTGATGATGGACTTGGATTTTATGTAGCATTCTTTCTAGGGACATTTGATAATGGTGATTTCATAAAAGTAAACTTGGTATTTTAGAACTTCATGTTATTATGAACTAATTACGGTGCACTATGAAGTGATCTGCACAAGTTTTTTCAGATGTTGAGTTAACGTTATGGTACATAATAATGTGTAAATGAAATGTGTAAATGAATACGGTGTTTGGTGCAGACACCGGTGGACAGGAAGATATGAAGCGCATCTATGGGATAACAGCTGCAGGAGGGAAGGCCAGGCGAGAAAAGGACGTCAAGGTAACTTCTTTTCCTTTTTATTTTTTTTGGGTGTAAGGAAAAAAAAAATATCATATTTTCATTCATTCCGGTCTTCTGAGACACGAATTTTGAGTGAAATCTGAACGATGGATGATATTTTGATATATTTTATTATAGAAGGTAGCTTTCGAAAGTTACTAGTACGCTAAAATTTGATCATTATATATACAAGTTACCGATCCATCTGCGAGATAGGTATCTATATGATCTGGACTAAAGTTGATTTAGCTTTTACTTTGAGAGAAGCGGGACAAAAAGAAAAGCTGATTTTCATTACTTTCTATCATGGAGTCTTGGATTTTAGATTGATTTGACTCTGGTGCAGAGGAAAACGTACCATTACAGGACCTTCAAAATCAATCCTTTCTTTCTTTCAAATCACTGTTTGATCATATTCAGATATGCCGCCATATTGTTTCATATGTGGGTAAATATTGCTTTGCCCTTCGCATTTAATGGTGACATGACCCATTTGTCCATAGGCCACGCCTCAGAGAGGGACCGGACGTTACAGACGTGGAGGACTCTGACAATTTCTTAGCTAAAGTCATTCCTTTTGCTTTTGCTTTCTTTTTTGTCTTTCAAATCCATCAGACCTGTTTAGGTTTGACTAGAGCACTTTTTTTTTTTTAATTAAATAAATTAATATGGACTTGGTTATACATGATGAAACTTAGATTCTTGAGTTGATTATGAGATGCTAATGTGTTGATGCATTATTCAAATAATGTTAGTGCACTTTAATAAAGAAAGGTTGTTGTGTGTCTATTGGATGATCTTGACAAGAACCCGAAAGCACATCGCTCTATCTACATATTAATAGGATCATATGTGTTGTATAAATATGAACAAACTTGACACCAATATATCCTTTCGGCCCAGGCACATGATGGATTTTGAGAAATTAGGGTTTTATTTTGTCACGGTGACTTCTCTTCATTGATGCCACCTTTATGATTTGTAGTCAGTTCGTTTTTCCTGAGGCTATGGATTCAAATATAATGCTTCTTCCATTAGAAAAAAAAAAAGAAAAAAAACACAAACAAACTCATTGGACGTCCATTGCGGCTGCTTGGCCTTGTGTCTGCTCACTAACTCTATTTTTGTTGGATTGCGATTATCTTTATAAGTGGAAATAAATATTGAAGCAGAAATTTTTGACATTTTTGCTGATGAATGGAATCTGTCCTTTATTGCATAAAACGTGGGATGTGATGCACGGGTGGCTCTCAATGGGACATATTTTGCAGTATACTTAGGTAAGAAAATCCTAGCCACTTCCCACTTTGTCACCGTTTTCTTCCTTATTTTATGGATTCAAGCTTTCTTATGTTCCCAGTGTGTTGTGCTGAAAGAATGTGGTTCACATGGAAACAGTTGGTTGATTTGTTGGTTTTGTAATTATTAAGGTGGATATGACAAGGAAGATAAAGCAGCACGAGCTTATGATTTGGCTGCTCTCAAATATTGGGGTCCCACTGCTACTACCAACTTCCCTGTAATTCATACATACACACTATTATTGTTATTATTATTATTTTTTTTTTATCCACTTTATTTCTGCATGATTCATATCATAATGACTTGCTCATGTGTTTGAATTTTGCATCGTGTTTTTCGATTTAATAGATTTCGCATTACGCCAAAGAATTGGAGGAGATGAAGCATGTGACAAAGCAAGAATTTATAGCTTCATTAAGAAGGTATTTTCATTCTTTAGTATGTGTGCAATGTTTTCGGGGTGCACTCTATGGCATGACTGATTCAAGCAGCTGTGATTGAAATTTTCTTCTGCACTTTTTTTCAGGAAGAGTAGTGGTTTTTCTAGGGGAGCTTCTGTCTACCGGGGAGTGACAAGGTGTGGGCTTTGCTTCAACTCTATCTGCAATGTCTTTCCAATGTGATGCCATTTTGGTTAACTAAATGCCAAAGTTCATCTTGCAGGCACCATCAACAAGGTCGCTGGCAAGCCAGGATAGGCCGAGTTGCCGGTAACAAAGACCTGTATCTTGGCACATTCGGTAAGTACTGTTACTTTTCCTTTTTTCAAGCTAAATAATGGCAGTTTTCTATAACTATGGCTTACAGGTTTTTACTAAATTGATCCTTGTTACGTTTTCTTTTCCAATTTGGCTCATATGACGAGCTGATTATATCCTTAAATATTTTAATTAAGATGACGTTACTTTGAGATGTTACGTTCATTGAAACAAATAGCTGATCTTGGAAAGACTACTTTGGAGAAACCTGTTAATTTCCTGTGATATTTTTGGTCAAGTCCTCGTTGCTTTTTTATTATCGGAGAGGAGTAATTTTTCGTCCTACCATGTGATGTTTCAGCTACTGAAGAGGAAGCAGCGGAGGCCTATGATATTGCTGCAATAAAATTTCGAGGCTTGAATGCAGTGACCAACTTCGAGATGAGCCGCTACGACGTGGAAGCCATAATGAAGAGTGCTCTTCCCATTGGTGGGGCTGCAAAACGCTCCAAGCTCACGCTAGAAGCTGACCAGAAACCATGCCTGACCTACGATCAGCATCCCCAGTGCAGTACAGGAAGCAACAGCATAAGTTTTGCGGGTGTGTATCCAGGCTCCACAGTTCCATGCGGAATCCCATACGATCCATCCGCTGCTCTATATCAATACAGCAACCTTTACCAATTGCCCTCGACGGTCGGCACCCCAGCACTCGCGACGCTACAGCCAGCTGAGTTTTTCCTGTGGCCTAATCATCAATCATATTAGGGTGTTGATCTACTGTAACAGCTTTAATCGACATTACTGATAGGTGCAATCAGCTAACAAATAGAAATAGTTCCTTTTACATTTGAAGTAGATTCTGACCACAGTATTAACCTAATCCCTATCTCCTTGTCTTAGAAGTAGTAACTTGTGCGAGGGCGGGAGAAATTTTGTTTTTATGGGGTGGTTACGTTTTCATGTAAAAGCAAAAACGGATCATGCAAGTTTAACTATTCTATTATAATCGGGGAATCAGGTGGAACATACTTTCAGTTATGGTATTTGCTATGCTTTTTCATGATTCAGTCCTATAAATAAATGGGGGATTCGAGTTAATTGAGGAAATTGTTTTAGTTCTTCCTGAAATTCGTACTTTGACATCACATGAGGATTACGTTAACCTGGGATAACATAAAAGGTTTGACGAAGATCTGAGGGAAAACTCGACTGGACGGACCAGGGCCTTTGTGTGACGGTGGGTAATGCAGATATTTTAGTAGCGTTGTCTACCTTGGGGCGAGAACGAGAACGTGGTTATTCCAACAGAAGTGGGAGAAGTAACGGAATTGAGTAAATGTTTCCATATGTAACCGTTGTCTCTCTGGATCTTTTACGTATACCTGTCTGTACTTGCAAATCAGATAATGATCTCGCAGGCTTTGGGGTTTACCCTCCTTTTTTCTTTAATCCATCGATGATCATGCGGTTTTAGATCTATCTAGTATCTGTATAAAAATCAAATGGAAAGATCTCAATGAAACATGGAATGACTGAATACTTATATTTAATATTTTGGAATGAGAATATACAAACAGAAACATTCATTCTTTAAGGAATGTTATTTCGCATATTTAAAATTTTATCAAATCATTCAACTCGATGTCTCTGTTATTACACCTTTCAAAACACCATCGGGATTATTTCTTAATTTAATGAAAAATGGAAACTTTTATTGAACATTTTATTAGGAACTTATCCAATTCTATGAAATGGAAGAAAAGACATCCAATGAAAATAACGGCCTATACATTTAAATTATATGATGCGACTCTTTCCCCTTCTACTTGTGCATTAATATTAGTGGAACGTTTACTTCTCCCATTTTTTCTCCTATTTTGCTATTTTCTTTTTTTTTTAAAAAAAAAAAAGCTCTTTGTTGTTTTATTCTTATAGAGGGATCTAAGATGTTTCCTGAGGGCTTTACCTCTATTGTGGTAGTATGCACGGTTATTCTTTCATCGAGCTTCTGTATCTCAACCACGATTGCATTGAATCGGGACACATAATTCCAAAGTAGCACGTTACTTCTTTGCTGGATCAAGTAGAGTGACGAGTCTTTAGAGGCTACCTTGCTTGCCTGGAAATGCTGTTGGAAATGCCTGGCAAGCACATCAAAGGAGGAGATCAAGTTCTCAGGTAGGTGGTTGAATTATGGCTTGGCTTTGGCTTCCTTGTGTAAGGTTTGGAGAAGGCTTTGCACATGATGACATTGTTGAGTCAGTGCAGATTCATCATTGTTTTGAAGTGGGTGAAGGTGATCATTAGGGTTGATTGTACCGTCATATGGGTCTAGTTGGAGGGGGCAAAGAACAATAAGAGGGAGCACCTCTTCCTCAACGGTTTTTGTGATCGAGTTTTTTCTATACAGAGAGGAGGCAATGGTATCGGTTTTATCGCTCCCTTGCCTTTTGTGAAACCTTTTTACACATTCTTGCTCATTGAGCCCCATTTAGTCGATTGGACAAAGAGGTTACGTTATTGATTGGCTTGGCTTGGCTTGCCCACCCGTGCCATAGAATTATGTTGAGTGCAGGAGTTGACAGAGTAGATGGCTTTGACGTTAGAGTTGGCCACTTACTCTCTTTGGATGTTTTAGTTGAGCTCGCATTGCTTATGCTGAATCCTTGCCTTAGGGGGTGGGGTTTAGCTCCTCACACTTGCTCTCTTGGAGGAATGGGTGGATGAGGCTTCATGAATAAGTGCATCTTTTTGTGATTTAAGCTCAAATACTTGAGACAAGAGTTTCTCATTTTGATTTATCTAAATTTTACCTACCAAGTTTGACCTATTCAATCGATAGACTTATGTTATTTATCTTTGGGTTTTATCAAACCATTGCTTGCATTTAAAATTATTTAGAGTATTATTATCTATCATCTTAGTTAGGGGTGAGCGAATACAAGGTAGTGTAAGATACATGTTACTAAATTTTGGAACAAGGATCTATCCTATAGCATTTTGGAACCATCCTAAAACTAGTAAATTTTTCCTTTCCTCTTATAAGTTTCATATTTAGGTAATATTTATTTGTGATATTTTAAGTTCTTTAGATGTTAAACCTATGGAACTTGTAGTAAAATCTATGAAATGAAGAAAATATAATATTTCCCTCCTACATTATTTTAGTTTATGTGCTCATACTACTTAGTAAATAAGAAAAAAAGGATAATCCATTCATATGGTACTTCATTATACCATATAGATAATATCCATTTGTATAGATATCATCATTTACATCCAAAAAGCAGTATGCTTTGGAATAAGCTCATATAGTTTAGGAATGAGTTTTGATTGATCGAAAAGAAAAATATACTTCAATTGATATGCCCTTAGGTATAGTCATACATGACATAAAAGTTAGACTTGGAAAGAGTGGACAATTAGCTAGAGCAGTGAGTGTTGTAGAAAAACTGATTGCATAAGAGGGGAAATTAATCACATTAAAATTACCTTCTGGAGAGGTCCATTTGATATCCAAAAATTGTTCAGCAACAATTGGATAAGTAGGGAATGTTGGTGTAAACCGAAAAATTTTAAGTAGCGTTGGGTTGAAATGTTGGCTAGGTAAGTAATTATGAAACCTTGTAGACTATCCCCATTGGGGTGGTGAAGGGAGTGCCCTAATTGGTAGACACAAAAAAAACCCGTAACCCTTTGGGGTTATCTTGCACTTAGAAGAAGGAGTAGAAAAAAGAATAAATATAGTGATAATTTCATTCTTTGTCACCATAGTAAGTAGTAAATAGGGGAGAAAATCTAATTTATTTCGTCTCTATAAAAAAAAGGAGAGCAATTAACTATGATACGTTCATTAAAAAAAAAAATCCTTTTGTAACAAATCATTTATTAAGAAAAATCGAGAAACTTAACACAAAGGGAGAAAAAAAAAATAATAAGAACTTTGTCTCGAGTATCTACAATTATACCTACAATGATCGAACATACTATTGCTATACATATTGGATGGGAGCATTGGCCTATTTTTATAAAAGATTGTATGGTAGGTCATAAATTGAGAGAGTTTGTACTTACTATAAAATTTGCTATACATGCAAAAAATGATAATAAATCCCATCATTAATAATTACTAAAATGAATACAGATAATTATTGATCATTACTAAGAGGTGAATTTTATAAAAAAGATCGTATTAGGAACATGTCTATAACATTCATAACAAATGCAGAACTAAAAAAACATTTGTTGAAAAGGAACAAATAGAGGGAAAAGTATATATGTTAAGTCAACATATATTTATGTCTACTCATAAAGTACGAAGAGCGATTGATGAGATTCGTAGACATTCCTATGAGGAAACACTTATGCTACTTGAACTAATGTTTTATCGAGCATATTATCCTATTTTAAAATTGGTTTATTCTGTAGCAACAAATGCTCATTACAATCTAAGTGGGTTTCGAGGAAGGAAGTTTAGTTATTAGTGAAGCTGAAGTCAATAAGAGTCATACCTTAAAAAGATTAAAACCTTAACCTAGATGATGGAGTTATGCAATAAAAAGACCTAGTTGCCATATAAGGATTGTAGTGAAAGATACAACTTTCCATAACATAAATAGATACAACCATCTATTCTTATGCTTCAAAATAGCTGAATGGGTAAAAAAAGAAAAGTACAAAGATAAAACATGTCATGATATGCATAATAGTGGTGGATTATGGGACAACAAATAAATCCACTTGGTTTCAGGCTTAGTACAACTCAAGATTATCATGTTATTTGGTTTTCACAACCAAAAAATTATTTTGAAGGTCTACAAGAAGATAAAAAAAAAAAAGAGATTATATCAAGAATTACATAAAAAAAATCCTTTAGGGTTAAGGGAGTTGCATGCATACAGATTCAAAAACGAATTAATCTGATTCAACTCACAATCTATATGAGATTCCCAAAACTATTAGTAGAAGGTAGAACCCAAAAAATCAAAGAATTATAGTTGAATATACAAAAAGAACTTAATTATGTGAACTGAAAACTTAATGTTGCTATTATAAGAATTCTAAACCCTTATGCAAGCCCTAATATTCTTGTTGAATTTATAGCTAGACAATTAAAAAATTGAGTCTTATTTCATAAAGCAATGAAAAAGGCTATTGAATTAATTGAACAAGCAGATATAAAAGGAATTCAAGTACAAATTGCAGGGCATATTGACAAAAAAGAAATCACATGTGTTGAATGGATTAGAGAGGATAGTGTTCCTCTACAAACCATTCGAGCTAAAATTGATTATTGTTCCTATCTAGTTTGAACTATTTGTAGGGTATTAGGCATAAAAATTTGGATATTTAGAGAAGAAGAATAAAAAAAATTACTGTTCTATCTATTAAAAAAAATAGAATAAAAAACAACAAAATCTTTTGTTTCATTCTTTTCCCATAAATAATAATGATAAAAAAAGCAATTCTAATTCTATAGGATTAAATAAAAATTTGATTAATAATTTTTTAAAATTTAATTGCTATGCTTACTGTACGACTCGTTGGTTTTTTAGAGGATAAGATTAAAAAAAATAAATGGATTAGACCCTACTGTCAAGTAATAGTTATAAAACAAATAACCAACTCATTGATTTGCATTATCTGGATACAAAAAAACTAGTCAAGAAGATACGATACATTCATTGGGCATATTATTGTAGCAACTGAAGTCTTTTTTGCATAAACAACAGAAAACCAATATGATTTTTGGTATAAAAAGTATGTAGATAAATGGAAGACTAAAAGAAAGAAAAAGAATATCAATAATATATTATTCCAATATAAATACATATCAGGTTTATATTATGAGTCATCTCATTAAGGAAAAAAAAAGATAATGTAATAAAGCATCAATACATATTGATCTAATTATAGATGAATCTGTTCATGGAAAAAAAAATCAAGAGTCTCGAGTCAATAAAGACTAGGAAGATTGACTTAAGAATAAATTTTCATGGGGGCTTCTTTATAGAATTCAAACCTAACCATTAATTGAGAAATGATGGGAACACGAAACCTATGAATATAGAAGATTCTATTGGAAAAAGAATTCTAATAATTCATTGGATGGGATGGCGAAACAAACTAAGGACTAATTCAATTCATTTAATCTAAAAATTCATGAGCTAATCTTAGAATTGAAATAGATATCAAAAGAGTAAATATTCACTTGTGAAGTTTTTTATTAGATTACTCAATCTTATTCGATATACAATATGATAAAAAAAAAGGATTCATTAAAAAAAACATTATATTATCTTAGCTATAAATAGAAATAATTATCCATAAATATAATAGATGTTTAAGTATATTAAAACAAGATATAGATATGATAGATTAGATGAAATTTAAAAAAATCCATGATATGATTAAGTATATTTATTTTGATTAAATTTGAATCGTCTCGTCGGCATAATGGAAAACACAAAGTTTGAAAGGAAAATGGGGAAGAATAAGTAAAAGAATGAAAAATATAAGATGTAAGAAACAATAATGGGTTTAGTTGTTTAAGGTTATTTTAGTTTATGTGATCTTATTACTTAGTAAATATGAAGAAAAATAAGAAATAATGGAAACCATAAAGTTCAAGAGGGAAGTGTGGAAGAATAACAAAAAGAATGGGATAGTACTAGATTAGCCATTTAAGGTTTTTTGCTCATGAATTAGGAGCTAAGGCATTACCGGTCTTCCATTAGGAAGGATCAAGGTTTGAATCTCGTATTCTTTAAGTTATTACATAGTTGGAGAAGAAGAAGAAGAAAAAAAAAATTATAGATTAGGTTTCTTATTTTTTTTTCCTTTTTAGTAAAATATTTATTGCTCGAATGATACAACATTATCTTTCCTATTCTAATATAATTTAATAACATTTTATATGGTGGATATAGGTTTCAAAACTTCTACCTTCATACCTTAGATTACAGATTTTAAGTGAATATAAAGTAGTATAATTTTATATCTATACTTTACCTTGTAGACACAAACTTCGAATAATTTATACTTAAAACTTATCTTATTAACTCTTAATCAATCTAGTACTTATACGATCAAGCAGAATGTCGATATATATCCTATGGAGCGAGGTTACTTGATGATTTCTAATCTTAGTCATAATCTAACGAAACTTCATACAAGTAACACCCTCCTCTCTCTTAAATACATAGTTTCTAATAGGATATCATTAATAAACTAAATATATATGTGCGTTGATATGCCCTATAAAATATAGCCATAATTCATACATGAAGGAAAAAACATATTTTAATCTCTATTTATTTTCATTTAGCTACAACCTATATAAAAGCATTATTAGTATAAATCATATATAGCTAATAGGTAGGGATGTACGTAGAATTATTTTGTCTCTCTCTCATAAATACTTAACTTTTGGTATGATATCATTAATCTAGTAAATATATGTGTGTATATATGCTCTACAAATGAGAGGATATGTAGGCCTCTTTTTCTTCTCTTAAGTAAATAGCAACATTTTTAGCTAATGGATAAGTGTTGGAGTAACTATTAAGTATGTAAATAAACTAAACTGGTTTGCAAACTACTCAAATTCGGCTTAAGGTTTATTCGAATTTGATTTAGTAATAATCGAGTTAAGTTCAATCTCAAGTTACTCAAGTAAAAAATAAAGTTAAGTTCGAGTTTTAAAATATTAAATTTGTCAGGCTCGCTAGTCTAATTAAGTTTGAAATAATTTTTAATATATTTAAATATAAATGAATATGATATTAGTTAGGAAAAATTTATAAAAAATTTGAATTTAATTAAGTTAATTGAGTAGAGTTCGAACTTAAAATTTAAATATCAATCAAATTAGAGTTACGATTAAGTTTTAAGTTTTCGAGTTGAGTTCTAACTCGTAACTTGATGTTGAACTTAAAATTGTATTAGTTTGATTTGATTGAATTCGATTCGATTATACATCTTATAACAACCTTCCTTTTAGTCTTATCCTCCTTCAACTTTCCATCTCTTTTTTTTTTTGAAAAATATAATCAATGACCGGAGTTGAGATTGTACTTAAAATTTAAAACTTAATCAAATTAAAGTCAAGATTGAATTTTGAGTTTTTAAGCCGTATTTAAACTCATAACTTAATCTTAGACACCATATTATATTAGTTGGAATCCATTCTACAACGTTTCTCGTAACAACTTTCCTTTAGGTCTTATCCTCCTTTAACCTTTTTTTTTTTTTTTTTCCTCTTTTCCTCTTTTCCCTTCTTTTGAAAGATACGACTAATGGCTGGATTGGACCGTTAATTATGACTCACTATCCTAGGCCTATTTTGCCGGCCTCTATAATTCATTGTAGACGTGTGGACAGACATGAAAATCAGGAAAGATAGGAGACGGTACGAAATTTAGGATATATAATCCAGGAATCAGTCAAATCCTAACTATATAACATGTAGATATGCTAGTATATCATCTACTAATTCTTAATTATACAACAAGTGGGAAGCCAAATTAAGTCTATCTTCTCCTTTCGGATTAGAAATTCTGACAACTTTCTTAGACTACACTTGATGGTAGTTTCTCAATCGACTTTTTTAGCTGAAGGACATTTCATATACGAGATAGTTTTATATATATATATATAATATAAAACAATTTTGTGATTCTTGTTGGAGCACCTAATTTTTCCTTTCTACAATAATGTCTGAATTTGTCAAGTGAAGGGGCGTTTTTCAATTTCTTAAACAGCAACTTGGGTCGCCTTTTCTCTTGTTTAATTTTTTTTTCTTGATGTGGATCCCATAAAGTGTAAAAAAGTCTTGAGTATACATATATATATATATATTTTAATACATATTTTTTGAAAGTTCTTGGTGATAAAGTCACTTAAAAAAGAATTTTTTAAAAATACTATTACGACACGTATCATGATGCAATCCTTAATATTGAAAGATAGTTTGATATCAATAATCTGTCAAATATACTGCTATCTTTAGCATTGAGTGGAGCACCAATAGCCCTAAACGAGGGACATGACACACACAGTGTAAACGTAGCACACTTTCCACGTTTTTCATATTTTTTTGTGAAAAATAAAAAAGTAACGATAGGGAATTTTAGTCCTAGGCCTAATAGACCTAGAAGAAGCTCTTGAGGCACATTTTCGGCCTAACTCACTTCACGCCGACCCGACTTGATTCTTCTGATTAGAATCAAGCTTATATGCTTAGCCCAGTGAGCAAATACATCGAAGACCAAAGACACCCTTTATAAGCTCTTGGAAGGAGCTCGGGCTTTGCAGTAAGAGCTCGGATGGTCGAGAGCCCACTTCGAAGTTGAAGAATCAGCGGACAGAAAAGCGCAGTATGGCCTTCAATAGAAATGTTCGGTCTAAGGAGTATAATCGAAACACCAAATATGACTTCCTAATGCTATCCTCTATAACGTACGAGAATGAAACATGTGGAATACTTGGAATCTTGTTAATAAAACGTGTGAAATGTAGGCTGTAGATTGATTTGTTAAGATATATTCAATTTCTAATCTCTTAAAGTTGGAGCATATCATTTAAATTTTAAAACAAGCTGAGTAATTTGCAGTTCACATATGATCCGTACACTTTCATTTATGGTTTTTACCATATAATTACAATATTACTGATGTATGATTGCAGCTCTTCTTTCCTGGTTTTAAACCGTGAACTCTAATACACCAGAAATTACGCCGGGTAAATTGAAGAAGTTCAAGAAATAGAGACGTTGACAGACAACACACCAATCTCACCACTCACTAACCGTGGATTCCAGAGATCTTAACAGATCGTTTGATCGCTGGAGAGATAAAACAGAGCAGGCAGAACTTAAAAAAAAAAAAAAACTGGTCACTCCATGGCGAGTTGCATATGACGATCGAGGTCATTGAGATATTTAGTACATGTATAATCTTCAAGGTCACAAGCATCTAACAGAAGCGCTCTTCCTGAAACCGATTTCTGCTTCCATTCCAGGAGCCCGACATCGCCCTTCATGGTTTGCACAACCTGTGATCAAGATAATATTTTAAGATTAATCAACTCTTTCGCCTTGAAGATCCTTTGTGTTTGGTTAACATACCCTTCTCATATCCGGCCGCATTTTGGAAAGGTGATTGATGCACATGGAGGCAGCTAATATCGCCCGTTTCATTTCGACAACATCATAAGCATCATTCAGCCGGGGATCTGCTAGTTCTTTTATGTTGTTTGAATCCAAGAACGGTTTCGCCTTATAAACGAATTCATGTTGGAAGGTCAGATAGTTAGCATGAGGAAACATGTTAAAAGGACTTGAGATTTTGGTATATTTGATTTAAGATCGCTTTAAAATTCATACCCACATCACCAAGCTTTGCCTACACGAATCAACTGCACGGCGACCGGTTATGAGCTCCAGTAGTAAAACTCCATACGCAAAAACATCAGTCTTCTCGTCTATAATCCCGTGCATGAAGTACTCTGGAGCAAGGTATCTGTTACATAAACAGCACAATTAAGTCAGCAACTGGATTTCTGGAAAAAAGAGAAGAAGCTTATAATTACAAGTCCATCATATAAGCATTCCAAACCCGAATGTGCCCTCGATGGGGAAAACAACATGATGAGCCCATTTTTCGGGGAGCCACTTTGCCAAACCGAAATCAGATATCTGCAAATCATGGATGAATTGAATTGTGGAAAATTTCCGTGTCACTTGAAAAACAGCATCAATAGCAGGTTTTGGAAGGATGAACAACCTGTGGTTCGTAGTCTTCAGTAAGCAAAATATTTGAGGCCTTAATGTCTCTATGAATAATGCGCCTTCGACAACCGTGATGGAGATATTGCAATCCTTCTGCTACGCCAACAGCCACTTTGAATCGGATCTTCCATTCTAGGCCTTCTGTTGAACCTGAAACACCGATAATCTTGTCATCGGTCGTGAATTTTTTAAGCTTAAACATATTTATCCCATTAACGCGAGTATGCACAATAGATGGTAGCAAAGGATGCAAGAATGATTGCACAGCACCATGAAGAACCGAGGCAAGGCTTCCATGAGGGGAGAATTGCAGGACAAGGTGCAAACCGCCATCAATGCTGAAACCGAGTAACCGGGCGGCATTAGGGTGATCAATATGTGCTATGATCCCAAGTTCTGATAAGAAGTCAGCAATTCTGATTTCTTCTTCCTTGTCCTTCTTGATCAGTCTCTTAACAGCTACTAGTTGACCATCCGGTAAGCAACCTTTGTAAACTTCTGCATGCCCTCCCTTCCCAATCAAGTTCTCTGCCAAGTTTCAATTGTAAAAGCCGGTCATCTTGATTCAATACTCCAAACATCATATAATCAAAATTACCAGTTTCTTATTATTCTTTTCTTTTCTTTTTTCTTTTGTAAGTGATTTTATTAAAAATCAAGTCCAACTATATGCATAACTTAGTTGAATCAAGACTAGCACTGCAAAAAACTGAAACTTGACCGAAAGCTTGAGTTTGGAATTTAGGTCAACAAATTTTAACTAATCGACTTTTCTTTAAGATCAGGTTACAAATCAATTACTGTTTTTTTTTTTTTAGCCAGATTTACTATGTATTTAAAAAAGAAAAAAAAAAGCCCGAATCTGTTAATCTCAATAATAAAATATACACGATATTTGTTTTATTTTACCAAAACAATATATCCGAAAAAAATGAAAAATGTTGGGACGACCTACGAAAAGCAAGCCGGTCATAGTGGGAGGGATGGGAAAGAAAACATAGTTTGGTCAACGAGGTGGAGGCCATCTTTAACCGCTGGTCTTGAAGTGGGTACCTGGGCAGGAACCTTGGAAAATGTGTCACCCGCCAATGGGATAGTGGGGCCCTGTAGGATCACCCCTTTTAAGAATCCCTTTCTCTTCTTTTCGGTTACAAGAGCCCGATGTATGGGTAAACGTACGGTCTAAATACGAGATTAAAGAATGATTTTATTATCTTTCTAAGGTAAAGAAGTGCTGGAAAATCTTTAAGGATATAGAATTCAATTGATGATATTAGGTTTTCAAGGATAGCTTTGAGGCCTGTAATTCCATAAAAGAAATAAGATTAGAATAACCCTATTAATCCTATCTACCAATAAAATGAAATAAGAGAAAAAGTCACAGAGAAGTTAGTAAACTTTTATTTAAATAAGGATTTATCCCTAAACTTTTAAATATTACATATGATAATTTATAATATTTAAAAATTCATGAGATAAATTCATATACATCTCAAGTGATTTATATTTTTCAATTAATTGAGTCACGTGCCAGTCAACTTCTGTTGTATAAGATTGACCAACGTTAAAATCCGACAACAATGCAAGAGTCGAGTCTCCAATGTCCCAATCGGTCCGGGGTCCCACTGGATGCCTGGTTTTATTCAAAATGGAGAAACGCCCAATCACACAATGGACGGCTTTGGCTGCTTGCGACATTGTCTATGATGGAAAGTCCTCATTCGTGTTATGTGATTTAAAATATTTGGGATAATTGCACATATCCTTTAAATTTATCTAAAATCCAGATCGCAACTAGAAAACTTATAAAAAGCGATGATGTCTGCTTTTAACAATAATTAAAGAAAAAACAAAATCATATTTTAAAAGTTACAAAATCTATACACATCTAATGAAAATAGCTTAAAGAAATATTTATAATTTATTCCTACTATTATAGAATCCGGAAAGAGAACTTCCATTTCTGATGATATAAAAAGAGAGATAACAATTAAAGATAGTAGTTATAAAAAAAAAACCGGGACTAGACAAAGGACAATCCCTCAACAGGAAAATATATGAGCTTAGGTTACGATTAGTGGCAGTTGAATGGATTCTTGTATTTTTCTTCCTTTTATATTTTACTTTGAGTTGCATTTATGATTAGTTGTATCGAAGTCAATATAACAAGATAGAAGGTAGGTAAATTGCAAGACAACGAACATTAGGCACATAATAAAATTATATTATGTTGACTTTCTTTGCTATCTCTTTAGTTATGCAAAGGTTGAAATCTATGAAACTAAAAGTTGATTTTGTTGATTTCATGATATCCGAATATCGTAAGAGTATTCTTATAATATTTTGACGAGAGAAAATGAAAATGTATCATGGGACATGAAATCTTAAGAAGAGTATGGGAAAAAAGAAACACATTCTAAGAAAAATCTGGACAAATAGATGTGTACAGTTTTATAATAGAAAGATCCTTTTTTTTTTTTATATGCTTAAGTATTTATAAAAGTTATCTTTATTTTTACATGCAATAAAAACCTATTTTTATTTACTTGGCAGAATTTTTTTTTTTCCCCATCAATCTTATCATCTAAGTGTGCTTTTACTTTTTGGCAGTTTCCAACACATTTATATTTGGGAGTGAAGATTGCTCAAAGACTTTGAGAAAGAGAGTCATTACATCTGTGGGTCCACCTTTACTTATTGTGCTTAGTCACGCATGCCCTTCCACGGATCCATATGCTATTAATTAATCATCTTGTAAAAAATCATGAGAGAGAATTCTGACTCTGAGTTATGCACTATGAGTCATGATGCATGCTACTTAAAAATTTTATTTACGCAAGTTTGGCCCTCAAAAAGTACTTTTACCCCCTTCTTTAATCTTTTCATCTATAGACATCAAGTTTTGATGCAGCACTTTCATGAAGTTTCTTCAACAATGCTTCTTTTCAAACAGCGATGAAAAAAAAAAAAAAATCACACTTTTATTATCTATGTTTTCCGACATCCATATTACTCGTTGATAAAGCCAGAGTATGTATATTATCTTTGTTGTTTTACTAATGTTGTAAATTTTTTAATAGCCTATTTTCTATCGAAATCTCACAATACGATATCTTTTTCCTTTTTTTTTTTTTTTGTCCTTCAGTTAACAATAATCAATTGACTAAACAAAAATATGAAAACACTCTGCCATTAGGAAAATAAGTATTACCAAATGCATGCAGATATTTTTTTCAAGATTATCATCGTGTATTTAAAGGAACATCTTTTGGTTAATGTAGTGGATATAAATCTTAAGTGCTTGACAAAAATAATGAAGGCTTTCTAACCATGCCGAAACTTAATATTAATTTTTATTGACTAGAGTCTTATCGGAAAAAAAAATAATAATAAGTCATGATTTTTTTTTTTGGGAATCTTTTCAAATATGATTAATAAAATAAAGCTGTTCAGTGAAATTGTCTAATATAACTTTCTAAAATAGACACATAAAATGATGTTCCCCCCAAAAAAAAAAATATTAAATAAATTTCCTATACAAGAAAGAACACGGAATGCATTGGAAAAATTTTTTATACGCGTTTACCTTATATAGAGCTAGCTATTTTTTATAAGATTCTTGTAAATTGAATAATTAATATACTGCATTAGTCAATATGACAAGTAAATCCCGAAATTGACTGCTGTGATTCTGGTCCATTTTACATATGATGTTAAATGTGCCGATTTCGGAATTAGACGTGTTGCATGCATTAATTTGGATTTTAACAATCGATTTTAGAAATCTTTCGGTGCCAATTCATTAATAAATTGGTCATATTAATCTTCAGCTAGTTGATAAAAATACAATCATTCTACGGATTAATACGCTCGAAGATAGTTTAATTAGTAATTAATTTGTATATACGATAGTAATTGAATCATCGATTAATATCATATAAAACCGAATATGGGAAGCTTTAAAACAGGGGGGAAGAACATAGAGGAGAAAATTTCCTTACCAGGGCTAAAATCATTAGTAGCAGCAGCCAATTCTGAATAATCAAAGTTCCTCCATGAAGGCTTTTTCGGCGCTGTCAATCCCCCATACTCGATTCCATCTTCGGCGCTCCGAATTCTAGTCAATTTCTTCTTTCTCAAATTATCACGACTTCCCTTTAATGGAATCGTACAGACTTTTCTCCCTGATTTTCTCTTCAGCACATCCAGCACATGTTTCCAGTGCAGACCATGACTTTCCTTAACCAGTGCTCTTTTTGCCATCTCCTTCGTCGGAACTTTTTCTGTGGATGATGAAGTGAAACTGCTTGCAGTCGTACTGATACTGTTGCTGCTGTTATCAGAATCCGACGATATCATGGGACCCTCCAAAACTGTTTTTGGAGATGTCCCCTGTTCGATAGTCTCTTCCTCTTTGATTGTCGATATTTTGGTTTCTGGATTATCTCCGGTTGGAGTTATAGCGATACTATCGCTGCTGTCATCAGAATCAGATGATAACCCGGAATTCTCTAGGACTGCTCTGGGTGATGTATCGTCTTCAGCAATCTCCTCCTTTTTTATGATTACCGATGTCTCCGTTTCCGGGTTTTCTCCATGTGGAAATTTTTGAATGCCGATAGGTTCCTCCTCCTCGATACTTCCAGATAATTCCAATTCCGGGTTTCCTCGGGTATCCTCTTTCCCTGCATAAGAATAAAAGAGACACTTTGAATATATATATACACCTGGGTTCATTAATGAAGATCAATTACCAAAGATCAAAAAGCAGGACAAGTCTTCTCTTCTACACCATCCTTTGAACTTTATGTATTGCTATTTATTGCAATAGTAATCGGTCGTGTTAATTTTTCTTGAAGCAACGTTTGGTTGCTAAGAAATTTCAGGAGAACAAAGAGAAAACGTCAAGCTTCTAGGTATTACTTTTTTTTTTTTTTTGGTGTGTGTGTGTGTGTGTGTTTTATTCCTTCTTTTCTCGGCAACCAAACACAAACAAAGGACTGAACAGAAAACCGCAAAGAAAATATTCTTTGCCCCAAGAAAAGAAGTTGTTTACCTTGCTCAACCATCCTTATATTGCTTTGAACGACCAACTTGGTATGTCGAAACCTCAAAACACTACTCAGTTGTCTTGAAGAAAAGCTTGGAACTAGGCCATGTTCGCATGGGTTTCAACACAGAGAAGAGGGAAGAAGCCTCAAAATGTTACCTAACAAAGGCTGCTTTTCCTGATGCGTGCAAACTGCAATTGTAATATATGCGTATGCGTATATAAAATAGTCTACAAGTAGTAGAAGGTCAACGAAAGAGAAAACCTAAATGTATGGCTGAACGGAATACATATGTGGCATTAGTACATTCCCCCAGAAACACTAGCCCTGGGATATTTATACTGCATCAGACATGAACGAAACGAGATACAGGATAAGGTTTAGTGCTGATGAAATCTGAGCCGCCCATTTCGAGCTCGTTAATTTTGGCGCAACTAACGCTCCAAAAAGTTCAGGGATTAGGGGGCATTAACGTCCGAGCCAATATTCCAAGTGGGGCCACCTCTATGGTACCTTAAATATGGAGCGTTTTGTATATGAAATTTTATTGTTGTAGACCGTAACTGCATTTGCCATTTGCAGTGAAAATGTAGTCTAATACATGCTTTTCTTTTCTTTTCATATCTTCCCCGTTCTCATTTTAGTATTAATCTAATCGATTTACTTCTTAAAATGAATGCAGGATTATTTTTCCACTTTAACCATTATGTGGCACTCTTTAGAGAGATTAATATTATGGTACTTTAGGAATGAATCAAGTATGTGATTGGATTTCTATTTGAGTAGAGCTTGAAATGTGGAATCATGAAAAATTAACACTTTCCACCTTTGAGTAGAATTTTGATTCTTAAACGTGAGAGGGAATTGCGATTTTGTCTTAATTTTAGATAAGAAATTTATATTTTTGACCATATTTTTAAGCCAAAATTCAATTTATATATTTGTAGATATACATATATAGAGTATAGTTAAATGTAATATCTATATATTACATAATACTATTGTATATACTACATATTATACGTATGTGTGTGTATGTATATTATAGCAAATATACGAAAAGTTTCTAGAGTATGTATTTTTTAAGTATTGTTTTTTATACATAGATAGTAAGTATGTATTAACTTCAAATATTGTATATTCTATGGATGAATAAAAAAATATATCTTTATTGGTTCTACCTCCTATATGCATGCCTATGCCTATATTAAAAATAATTATATTATGCTATATATTGTATATTATTTCAATATCTACATATATTAGTTAAAATATGTAGAGTGTTAAAAGGAATTCATGATATTTTAGGTTTTAAATCTAATAGCAATTTGAACTTAACTTGATAAGCTAGTGATAGGTCTAAGGAGTTAAATCGATGGATCTTGGAATTATATAGAGAGATATTACATGGTAAACTTGAGATAGGGGCTGTTAGATTACCCCATTGCTCTTAACCTTTTTTTAGGATACTTATCATACACTTAGAGAACTCTTTTAAGAGCTTGAATTCGAGAGGAGTTCATGGAGGAATTAATCAATAGGAAGACTCATATAAACCATTAAGCAATTCAATCGGCGTCGTTGGTAGTCAAACTCTTTAAATACTCAAAAGTATCTCCTTATTTAAAAGTTTAAGCTTTCACCAAAAAAAAAAAAGAAAACAAAAAAAGCATTGCATTATCAAACTACTCCTTTAGGAGATGAAATAAGGCTCCTGGCGAAAAAACTAAGGTTCCTGGCAAAAAAAATCTACTTTTCCTTAAGAATTATGTGGATAATGCTTTATAATTTCTTTATTTGTCACTTATGCTTTTAATCCATTTAAGATTACTTATTCCTTCTCCCCTTACTTTCTCTTTGCAAATCATCTCTATGTGTTAGTTTTGCTTAACTACTTTGATGAAGTCAATAGACCTCTTACTGTACATATGTAACCACATTAACTAGATCCTATCATCTACAAAATGTAACATATATTTATATTGTTTTATAAAGTAATGTAGAAGGTACATGTTATAATCAAAATGAAAGATATCATATAATGCATCTCTATTTCATACATCAAGAAATATAATTTTATATAATAATATTCTATATAATATTATATTTATATTTTAGGTGTAGTATGTATGGTAAATAATACTATATAATACATATTATTATATTAGATATATTACATTAATATTAAAATATATTTGATTATATCCCATTTCATTCTGTTGTAGGTATATGTCATTTAAAACTGTTTCTTTATACTAAATATGGAATTAATCAAGACCTTATGACATAATCACCAATGCTATTTTATTGTTAGGATAGAGCATATTTGAATACTTTATCCCCTTTGTTATAAATATAAATATACATGATAGATAGTAGTGTTTTCATATGTAAATTCTTACCCCTTCATTTTTAACGAAAATAGATATTGATTTTATGCAAGTAAAGTTTAAAATATACACTTAAGGTTTCATTCACCAATTAGCATAAATATTGCTCTTGTCAAAGCATTAAGGATAGCCATCGATGCCTTTTAAAGTGAATCCAAAATAGCTTTTAGGATGGGTAAATGTGCTCAATAAACTCGAACAAGAGAAATTCTAATGACTTGTTGGGGATTTTTCTTGCCACCTTAGCAAGTATTATTTATATGATTTCAAGGTAAAAGAAAATATATCGTAATAGATTTTGTTGATCGTGGTTGGATTAACTAAGATGAGCGGACCCACATGGAGCTTCATTAGGGTAGGTTTGGACTTTGCCTCCTACTTTTCGATACTTACAAAAAGCTCCCGGTGAGTGTGGCTAAGGGGGTCCTTCGACACTCAAGTTAGCAAGGAGGATTAAGAGAGAATGGGGATGAGCACTTAAGACCTTATGGACCGTGCTCGACTAATGTATATATAGTGTGTAAGACATATCAAGCTCGAGTTGTGAGAGGGAGGAAAAAAGGAGGAAAGGCTTCTTAGAAAGGAAATGTTTTATCTTACTTCATAGCACTTAGTACCTTTTATGCGAGTCATCTAGATACGTGGTAATCAAAGGTTCGTTCGTATTTGCCGTTGGTAGACAATGTGCTTTGTGGTAGAGATTGAGCTTCACTATGGATAGTGTGCTATGGTTGGAGGGACCACCAAATCTGTAGCTCAGTGACTTGACAGTTGTAGAGGTTGCTAGGCTAGTGGTCGTATTATAAATGTCAAATGTTTATTAATAAGCTGTGGTGGAGAGCGAATGCTAAAGATAAAAGTTGGCCGACATGCTAAGGAAGGGATCGATTGATGACTGATAGGGAGTGAGTTGAGGTTTGAGCTTACACTAGACAATTGATCTATGTTAGCTCAATGATCGAGGAGCGACTTACTTGGAAGGGTGTTATTTGGCTAGCCAAGCAGGTCGCAGCATAGAGGACGAGCTCGCTAATAGCTTACGTCTTTCCTGGAATGAGCTCATGACCTTGAGGAAAGGTCGTGGTACGATAGACAAGATCATTGCTTGTTAAGCGTATTTTAACGTTTCTCTTGGTAGGCTTTACTTGATAAGCCTTGGCCTAGGCGAGAAATCGGTGTAAAGAGATTTCAACATAGAAATTCCTGGGACTTGATAGGTTAGTTTAGCAAAAAAAAAAAATTATCTATTAGCTTTTAGGGCAAAAAAAAAAAAAAATTACCCCAAAGTGTCATTATAGTTATCTATTTTAGACATTTTTTTCTATTTACCCTAAAAACTTATTACAATAACCCATCTATAGAGCACCAAAAGTAGTTATCTTAATACACTAACCGCCTAAAGAATAGCTTATTAGGGCAATTTTAACCATCCTAAAACGCAAAATGTGAAAAATGAAATGATTTCGATCTTTTCCCTTTTCCCATTAAATTATATAGATTAAAGAAACGGTCGACATGAACATGCAAGATAAATGTATTCATATCTTTAAATTCTATATTCTACATTTGAAATGATGCATTTTGTCCGTAGAGAAGACACTTTGCCAAATAATCGGAAAATATACTTAAGATACGACTAAAATAATTAATATGCATTTGTATATATAAGTAACTTATCCCAATAGACCATTCCTAATGCGTGAGAACAAATTCGTGGCATCAAATTTATTGCCCATGTTTGTCCGGAGAATTTAGGACATGTAATTGACAATAAAATATAAAAAATACGATCTCCGGGTCCGTACGCACTCGAATGACTGGAGTCTGTCACACTGTGATGTTTGCAATTGCAAAGAGTCCTCTTTTGGCAGGTTGTGATTCCACGTTGCCGAACGCCAAAAGCGATAAGGTCGAGCGATAAAAGAAAGGGTTAAAAAAAACGATAGGGATTTATTCAAAGAAGATGCACAATAATTATCTAATTAAATGATTACTTTAAAAGTAAATATATTATATATATATTTTTTCAGTCCGAATGGTTATAAAAATCAATCGACATGTTTCAAATATATCCTCTATTGATAATGACTCTACTAATCTCATCCATATTTACTTATAATTTCGTTTATTTAAGTAGTATTTAACTTATAGAAATGTATACTATAAGAAGAGTAGTATAATACTATATAAGGAGAATAGTACAATGTAGTCATTTTGTGTCATATTTAGTTTGTATAACATAGATTATAACACACAAATTTATATAATTATATTTATTCTATCCTATAAAATCAATTTTTGTATCACGATACAAAATTTTTGAGATTTATTTAGTCTTTGGACTTAACTTATTGTATAGATCAAATAAAAAATAAAGATCTATTCAATCCAATACTATTTTATGATGGCAATTAAATGCTACCTTATTTATTCATTATAGCATAAGAGATCGGTAGTGTCTTAATACTTTAAGAATATAAATTAACGTGTCTAAAATTTGTATGTTTGTATTAAAGTTTAGTTAGATTAGTATTGAAAGTGAGAAAAATAATTCCTCAAATCTTTTGTTGTGAAGTTACTCCGTTAGAAGGAGCACCAAAGCCATAGTGATTGTGCAGCACTTTCTCTATAACTCGGTATGCGGAGTTGAAAACTGTCTCACAATGCTAGGACAAAAACCTAGAAGATGTTGTCTTTGTTGTTTGCAGATATAAAGTTTATCAAAATGTTGGGTTTTATTTTATATTTGTTCAATTATCTTGATATATTCGAAATAGAGCATCGATGTTTCCCTTGACACAGTAATTTGTTTGAATTATTAAGATAAACACTTGGAACTTTGATTTCGTTTCAATAGATTATATTGTGTAGGTATGCGGTTTAGGTGTAAGGGTTATGTGTGCGTTGCATTTCTAGTTGTGCTGCACTTGATTAGAAAAATGATTTGAGTTGCATGAATGGGATGATTATTAGGAGAGAAGTGTAGAGAGAAGGAGTGGATGATTTCAATGAGATTTTAATATGTTCAGTTATAGGTAAATGAGTTAAATGGCATCAAACTCTACAATTGATGAAGAGGAAAGATCGTGCTTTTGAATGTTTAAGTGTTTTGACATTTCACGATGAGACTCAAGTAGAGTAATGGCGTTTATGTTGAGATCTTTCTCTCTTTAGGTATTTATAGGAGTTGATCATGAATTTCATCTATTAGATTGTGATAATAATTAATGGCTTAAATTAATTTCTTTTCTTTAATAGACTTTAAGTAAGTTCCTTTTATGAGCTTAGGCCCAATAAGGTATTGCTTTTAGTGTAGGCCAATATTAAGAAAAATTGAATTAAATAAGTCGATATAGCAAACTTTACTTTAAGTCCATTATGCCAAATCTCTTGTGATCATTTCAAATACATTGACTTGACTCCTTAGGCCTTGTCATCTTAGCCTAGGGAGTCAAACTCAATTAATTAATGAGCTTAAAGTCTAAACTTGAGTTTAACCTTATAAACATTGTTTTAAACGTACTCTATACTCCTTATTACACTTCTAACTTTAGAATAATGAATTTTCACTTTCTGCAAATTGATACTCTATTTTTACTCTTTAACTAATCCCCTAGCAATAAAATAAATATAGTTAACATAATTTATTCTCTAATTGACCAGCTTATAATCGTTAATCACAAACGCTTGCATAACTTTTTTTCCTCGTGAAAAGAGGGGATAAATGCAGAATAGAGGTGTAAATGAGATAAACGTATTTGTAAATTACTCGAATTAGGTTGGTGCTTACTCTAATTCGACTTGGCTACAGTTGATTGGAGACTTGAGCTCAAGTTATTAGAGTAAATTGTTGAGTAGAGCTTGAGCTTTTTGATGTTCGACTTGATTAGTTTGCTAGTTTAATTGAATGTTAGTCAAGCTTGAGTTAAGTTTATATATTAGTATTATTCTAATTAAATTAATAATATTTTTCATATTATAAAGCTAAAATAAACTTAGTTAAGTTGAGCTTAAGTTTGTTAAGCACCACTTTATGTGGAGCTTGAGTTTGTTAAGTATCACTTCACATGGAGTTTAAGTTTGCTAAATACCATCTTAATCAAACTTGAGCTCAAAGATTATAAACTCCCTAACTTGCTTTAAAATTTTGCATGGAGTTTCAACACCATATTATTTCACCCTGACTTATTTATAATCCAATGTGGAAGAAATCCTGTATGTTTGTGCCAAAATTCATCAAACCCTTTATATTTTTAGGTGAGAAATTTAAATCCTCTAACTTTATACCAAAATTCAGCTAAGTTCTTGACGACTTATTTGAATAATATATGTTGTTTATATTTGTGTTGTTACATCATGTATTTCCATCAATAATTCTTATAATATGTGGCCATAAATATAGAGGAATTTATTCAATATAATGACAAAAAAGGCGTTAAGAGATCAATTCAGTTTTAAAATAACTTAAAAAACTTGTAGACTCGTTAAAAAAGAAATATTGAATTAATTTTCCTTATAAATACATCACCTTTTAAATATACGTATCCGAAGAGAAAGAGCATGTTGGAAACAACACTCGTATCAAGCACGAGACACGACAAAATTTTTAGAAAACACATGCTCGAAGTTATGAGTGTCGACATGATTAATAGGTTGGGTTGATGGAGCATTTGAAACATCTTTGACATAGAAAAGCACGATAGCCACGCAACCCCAAAATATCAGCACGGCACTAATTCTACTTAAAGTCTATTGTCAAAATAAAATTGTTACTTTTGTCAAAATTATGGCTTTCGCACTGCTTTTTAATTTCAATCTATAAGCGATATTTCTTTAAGGTAATGTTAACCAGCACTCTCACGTACAATCGATAAGAGTTGTATATGTTTTAAGTCTTTGTTTTCCACTTTAACAAACCTTTTTCCATAAAATTTTTGCTGTTTCATATTATAAAAAGTATTATAATAAGGTAAAAATGACATATTTATAAAGCTTTTACATCAATTACGAATAGAGTATACCTAAATACAATGCATATCTTAATTAATGCAATATACATGAAGCACAAACAACATGTAGATGAAACTACGTTCATTAGGTAATAAGGTAGCTCAATTTGATGAGGTGATGTACATAGAAACCGTTGATTAGAGTTCAGTTTGCATGCAAATTTTTTATACTGCAGAAAACATAAGTTATAATTTTATCACTTTAATTTATCCAGAACATTTAAAACGTCGCTTTTTCTAACCACACATAGTAATAGTATTTTTTTTTTTGTCACCATTTACTTTTTTAATTAGTTAGAAATCGGTTAGTATTGTTGTCTCTGTCTTACTTTATATGAGTTTAAACCAACAATAATAAAGATATCATGTAACCTAAGTTTTATAAGTTGATATGCGAATTTCATACGATGAATGGTTTTCCTTATATCATATTACCCATGGATGAAAACATCGGAAAAGAATATTTATCCTTTGAATACAAGGAAGTATACTGTTTTTGGGATCGATGTGGAAAGAACGAAATGTTAGGTTGAGCGAGAATTGATGTAAAATGGCGGGAAAGTTATGGCTCATAAGCTATCCGCAATCACGGGGATGTTTTTGTTTTTCTTTCCAAATGTTTGAACATTTGTAGAGAGGCATCGAAGTGCGGCTTTCAATTACTTTTCCTTCGTATGGAATTTCCTGTCACTTAAAATGATAGATATTAGTATCACTGTCAATCATATGGTCTTAAATACAATTACAAAAAGAAAACGAAAAACGATTTTCATAATAAATATTTTTTTTCTTAGAAACTACAAACGTTACCCCTAATTTTTAACTTTGATAATTGGCAACACAAAATATGTTTACTTTTTTAGTTTTTTTTTTTTTTTTTTAAAAAAAACACATACACTAAAATCAAAGTTGAGAAGTGTTAAAAAGTATATAGATAAGTTTGATGGGTTATTTCCATACTAAAGTAAAAAAATTTAGAAAAGTGTTTGCAACATTCATAGTATTTAAAGTTTAGGGATTATTTATATTTTCTTCTATTATTTTATGTGATATTATGTAATTATATATTTACGGTACAGTTGGAGAAAGTATAATATTTTTCGTTATTGAATATTTTAGAACTGTAACCACAAGAATGTTGCAGGTCCACTCGATATGGTTGGATCGACCATGATTATTCAAAACTACGAATTAGCAAACTTTTATAAATAAAGCATTTTCTGTTGACAGAAGTTATATTGCAAGACAAAAACCAAAAGCAAGTTAACCACCTAGTTACCATTATAATTTTATAGCATTATATGACAAATCTGAAAAATGTTATAGTTAAAATTACATATAAATTATAAAAATACCTTCTTATATATGCTTAGTAGAGACGTACAATTTATTGTTTTATCGGAGTCATGATTGTCCTACTTCTCAAACTTTATATATTATGTATAGAGAGAATAAAAAACATCATCTTATAAAATATTAACAAATGGAAACTTTACTTAGGACAAGAAGGAAAGTATTTTGAGAATAATTATTTTTTTTCCTTTTTTTTTACATCCAAGTAAAAAAACCGTTAGTGTTCTAATAGAGAATTACTAGAATTTTTCCCAATTGAAACATAACTAATTCTTTCCATGCACAAGTTCAGGATTTATAAATCAGTTGCTAACTTGATCAAATTACGTTTTTCTGGATAATAACAGTGTCGAAGTGAAAATCTGGGTGTATCTATGTCAAGTCGACTTGACCTTGGCGGCATCCATGGCTGACTTTTTATTATGCATTTGTTTTGGTTGGTGTTGAGTAAGAAGAAACAGAGAAATGAGTGGGGCTTTGCACTGGTCAAAGAGGGTTTTGATTGGTTTTTTCGTCATGATTAGTCATTGTAGAACCAGTCGATCAGGTCCACTTCTACTGACTCTTCCACTTTCTCCCAACATTAATGCAATGGGTGGGATTGGCTTAAAATCAACAGAACCCTTTTTGGGTTTTTTTCTTTTTTTTATTTAATCTAGTTTTTTAGAGGCAGCACAATTATGTAGAAAAGTATAAACCACATTGGGGATAGTGGAGCCATTTCAATTCAAGATGTCTCGATAACCATTAAAGACAATCATACAAATAATCTCCTTAAATTTTAATAAGGCATAATTAAGCCCTTAAACTTTATTATTTTCACATTTATTCTAATAAGCCTTTCACCTTGATTTGACAAATTGAAAAGTTTCACTAATAATATCTCTAATCAATTCATTTTTTAGGGTTTATTTCTTATAGGGAAGCACAAAAGCTCAAATAAGCTTTAATTAAGTACTATTTTTTTTTGGCAACAATAAGTACTAATTTAATTTTTTGGACTTGTATTATTTAAAATTTAGAGCTCAATTCAAGTATTATAATTAAAGCTTTGTAATTTGTTGCAAAGAAAAGTTTAGGAGGCTATTCTAATATATATAAAAATACAATGTGATATGGATGAATTAGGCTTATGGTTCATGTAACAATGGAAAAGTCAGAAACAAAAAAAAAAATAAAAAATAAAAATAGAAAAGAAAAAAGAATTAGGTTAGAAGTAGCATAGTCAAAACTAAAAGAAGCGAGAAGCTGCTTAGAAGCCTTTTAGAAGCCATCTTAGGCTATTAGAAGCCATGAATTGAAAAGAGCGATTTTGATTTTGAAAACTAGAGATAAATCAACTTTGAATAATCATATAACTTTTTATATATGCAAAGTTACAGAGCCTATAATATATCAATAAAAGCTTATTTGAGTCTATTTTGACTGATTGATTTACCATTTAATATCATTTTGGTAGTCAAATGTTAATGTTTTCATATCATACCAAGTTGTTACTGATTTTACATTAGTTTACGAAAGTTTATAATGGATTTATAGTTCCTGGTTATGTGGCATTTGGATTTTATTTTATTTCCTTACTAATTTTCGGATATTAGAACTATAAAGACCTATGATTTAGTTATATTGAATATCATATGAAATAATGCCACTCTATTCTTTACACATATATCTGCTACATGTTGCATCATAAGAGTTTAATTGCATACAATTAGATAAGGTTTAATTCATATTACATGAAGTTTGTTTAAGGATTTAGATTTGACCTTATATTAACTATTCACAATGTTCAACGGATAGAGTAAAGAGGACAAATCATTGGATGGAAGTTATCTTTCCACTTAGGGGCAAGAATTAGGTGGTTTAAGAACTACTCATCTAAGGGTGATTATTTCACTAATATTTTACCTCGAATAAGAAACACATGTTGTTCTACTTATTATTCAAATTATTAAAATTATGGGAAAGAAATCTACTTATTATCACAATTTCAAAGTATCTTATACTTAAATCTAAATCTTTTTATACATTGGTTATTAGTACTCTACTTATTTTGTAAGAGGTTAGAAGAATAAGCTTTTATTTTTTCTTTGTGCAATATATATCAATTAAAATAACATTATCAATTTATAAAAAAATAAAATCAACACTCAAAACTTATGTAAATTTAGTTATTAAGAAAAATAAATTGCAAGAAGTGTTTACACAAAAAATTATAAGTACAATGATAAGGTCAACATAATATAACAAATATTATTTAATAATTTCTTTATAATGATTTTATTGAAAGAATTTTAGAATCTATAATGTAATTATTATTTGTGATAGAATTACTAGTGAATAAATAGTGTTTAATGAAAATTTATTTAATTAAATATCATTTTTTCATTAGTAAAATTTAATTTTATTAGTTATTGTATAAAAAATAAAAAAGTAAAAAAATAATAAAAGCTATTTATGATAGATAATAAATGCGACTTGAAAAAGTAAAAGGAAATTGAACTTATGGCGTTATGGATTTAAAGTAAAGAATTTAGTCACTTAATCATGTTGAGTTACATGATAATATTTATATTTTAAAATATAAATATAATACATATTTTTTATTTTTAAATAATTTAAGATAATCAACTTTTTCCTGAGTGGAGGGGTTGGGGCCTCCTTGGGCGCCCCCTTAGTTCCGCCCATGTAGCTGAACTGCTAAGAATAGGAAATTAGGGATATCTAATGAAGTGGACTTTCAATAAAAGGAGAGATATCTGTACGTATTTTGCTGAATGTTTGACTGCACTGCACCTGATACCGAACTAATGGGGCCCCACTGTTTCCTCTTCCTCTATAAGAGACGAACGACAAAGGGTCCCCTTTTTTATTTTATTTTTATTTTTTTTTCCCCTCCTAGGGGCGAGAACGATGAACGACAAAGTTAAATTTTAGTTTTCATTCCGGAGCATGCGTAGGCTCTAAAAGTGGTGACTTTTGTTGCAGAAATTCACATGCGAAAGGACATCATGTGTTCCTTTGAAGAAGATCTCACAATTACCTTATGAAAATTATCATCGTGTGTTTATAATTATGATGTTGATTTCACCCGTAATTGATATGCCACGTCAACGCTGCTTAATATTGAGAAGGAATTTTTAATGATATTGATGGAGTAGTGATAAAGAGGCCAACAGTTTTTGGCCGAAAATTTATTGCGACTGATTTGGCATTATTTTTACTTGAATACTTTCCAAGAGTCCAATGCATATTCTTACATCGTGTGGCATCCATACATACCAAATCATTCGCATCAACTTTCATATGAAAATTCTCAGACGTTTAAATCATTTTCCTATAGATTAAGAGTAGTGATATAGAGATCGATGGTTTTTGGCCGAAAATTTATTGCGACTGATTAGGCATTATTTTATTACTTAAATTACTTTCCAAGAGTTCACCACTTATTCATACAACGTGTTGCATCCACGCATGCCAAATCATTCGCATCAACTTTCGTATAAAAATTCTCGGCCCTTAAATAATAGATCATGTTTTACTATTGTAAAAACTAGCGTAACAATATATAATGTAATCAGATTTTAATGGTTAGCTTCGGATTATTGCATATGTGATGAATTACTTATTACACCGTACATACCTTAATTCACGATCAGTTAACTCGGTTGATACTTTATATGACCAAGTTTTTATTGAAATTTGTAATTACAGAAGAAATAAGGTTTTATTGAAATTTATGAATGTAACTAGTTTAATGTCATATTCAGTTTATGAGCCTTGGCATTACTGCTTAAATTATTTTTTTGCTGATTAGAAGATCATGAGTTTGAGAGGCGTAAATGGACTTTTCGCAAAATGTGAAAGAAAGGCTTTGACAATACAAAGCCGTTACATCCCATATTTTTCTTTAATTTATTCTCTTAACGTGACATGTTGCTACATGTAACTAGTAATTGAAACTTTGACTGGCATCATCAATTGTAATTGATATCTATAATTGTAATAATTAAATAAGTACTAAAGATCTTTTTTTTTTCTTCTGAAAATGAATTATTTTCCTCATTTGTAATGATTTTCTTTCCATTACCCCTTTTTTTTTTTTTGGTAAAAAATATTCGTTCCATTGGAAAAATCCTTTTCACTTAAAATACATTTTTCTTTGTGAAATAGCAATGTCTCTATATTTTCCTTCGTAAAAAAGATTTAAACGTGAATCGATGAGGATAAAAGAGCTTCCATCTATTAAGGTCTGGTCTTATTGATGATTCTTCCAAGTACCTTAAAAAATGTAAAAATATATATATATTTTTAATTTCTTAATATGTATCCTGGAATATCCTATTACATTTCCTTTCTAATATATCAGATGGCTGACGGGAGTCATTTTTTTCAATCCACCAAACATACACAAGAGCCAGCCTTCTTCATTGCAAGGGAATAGACTCATGTCGTTAGAAGTAAAACGACCCCCTTTTATAGTTTATATCATAATAGCATGGCATTGTTTAAAGTTAAAACATTTTTGTACTTCTCAACTCTGGGAAATAACGTAATTTAGCGATCTCCCTTGAGCTGAAACTAAAACGTCCCTTTCCCAAGCTTAAGTGATGCAGTTTTTAATATATTAGGAAGTTGGGGATGGTGTGGGTTATAAGTGGGTGAACCAAACCCGTTAAAATGGTGACTTAATCCCTTGAAGCACAAAGAAAAGAGTCCACCAACCTCACCACCGATGTCACATGTCACTTCAGTTAGCGAATTGCGGTTTAACTGAATTCTCTCAAAAAAGGAGTCAAACAAACCACGACAAAATCCTATAAACTATAGGATAGTTTTATAGATAACCTCGATAACATATATTCTAGGTGGCTTTCTTTACCTCATCAGCTTCGAAAGTCTTTTAAAGCATGTTGCAAAATATAATGTACTAAATAGTAATGGGTCCCCCTTTTTATAGTCGCTTTGGATTTTCTGTCACAGTTATGGACGATGTATGAATAAGATTATGTTAAAAAATGTTTAGAGGGCACTAAAGGCTTTATATATATATGAATGATATATCTCGTGTGAATAGATTAATAATGTATAAGTATTAATAAAATTTTAATAGATAGTAATTTTGTAAAAGCTACCTAGTATGACTAATATATGTTTAAATAGGGAAATTACATGTTTACTATGAAAATTAAGAAAAAAAATTATACAAATATCAATTATATAAATACGGTGACAATTGCAAATGCAGTTTTAAATTTTGTATTAATATTGTATTTATTAGATGCAATATACATTGATTTACAAAATGCGATATAATTCTTATATAAAATAAAAAATTAATATCGTATTTATTAGATATAACATACATTAATTTACAAAATGCGATATAACTCCTATATAAAATAAAAGATGCAATATCACTACCCCAAGTTCCAAACCCATGACTATAAAAATATCTATATGCACCTTAACCACTAAGCTTCTATGTTATATTTGTTATGTATAATAAAATAGCATTTATTAAATGCGATATAACAATGATATCCAATTTATTAAATCGCATGTTACAAATGCGAGCTAATTATAAATTATGATATCAATTTAGTATTGATAATTAGACAATTAATTTTAAAAGAACAGTAGATATGTATTGAACCCACGGTTAAATATTATTAATACTTATTTAACACTTATCCACAACATTAGGTATTAACACCAATGTATTTTTTCTCTACAGACGATGTTGAATATTTGTTGAAAGAGAACTAAGATTAAGAGTGAGTCTGTTTCATCAAAAAGTTTTTTAGACTTTCTTTTAAAATTTTCCTTACAATCAAAACTTTGTAACTGTTTAATATTATCGTTGTAGCTCGAAAAGGTCTTCAATGTTACTACTTGTGGAGAAATAGAGACAGAAGGCAAAAACGATTTCGAGGCACCTGTAGCAGTGGTTAGTAACCACAAATATTGCCAATGGAAAATGAGGAAGACAATCTTCTATTTTTTCTATTTTTAAAAAAAAAGAAAAAAGAAAAAAGAAAAATAAAGCACCACCATTTGGCATCAATGGTGATCTTCATTTTCATCACTAGCTACCTTACCGCTAAAGGTCATCAATAATTGCAACTTCTTAAGTCTTATTATAATAATATATAACAATTTTAGAGCTTAAATTATGTACGATGTTTTAAAAAGTTCAGAAGATGTTTTACGCAAAAGAAACACGTTCTAATATCATACTGGAATCACTAAAAAACGAAAAAAAGGAGAAAGAAAGAAATTGGTCGCAAATTATATATCCAATGACACTCATTAAGAAAAATTTTTTTTCCTTGACATAATAAAATAGTAAATCTCTCCCATCATTATGAAAGGGGAACTTATTTGTATGCGTATGACATGGATTTTTTACCTACTATTCGTTGCTTCAAATTGGAAAGGTGGGACAACAACCAAACCACACAAAGAAAGAACAATTTTTATGGACGATGAGTGATGTAATACAAATTACAATGTTCTCCGCGCAAGTTAGTTAAGGATTGTACTCACATTTTACAAAGATATAACGAACCGATTGTTCTAATTTATAAATCTTTTATCTTGATCAGGATCATAAGAAACAATGACATTGTGATAATCAATTAATCATAATAATATTATTATGTGCAATCACAAGAAAGTATGATAATTCGTACGAGAGGATCTAGTTGAAAGTATTCTGTCCATAGTTCGTATAAGCATAAAAATACATAAAATTGGTCGATTACTTCAAGTTGTAATGGTATTTATTTGTGTTATAATTGTATCTTCTATATCAAGTAGAGATAGGCGTGATTTCGCTTAGTACGTTATAATTTGCTCTTTCAAATTAAATGAACCTAATATTATGGTTTAATTCTTTTTCTAAACCAAATTTAACCTTACAATTTGATTTATAATTTCAAACCTAAAAAAATTGACTCAATTTATGATTTGAAAAAAAAACATATAATTTTTTTTAAAGAAATGAAAGGGGACATTACGAGGACTACAAATCCTGAATCAGTTTGATCATCTGAAACTAGGAAAGAAGAAACCAGAAGCCAACCAATCTCTCTAAGAAGCCAACTCCGTAATACTCATAAGCATTCTTGGTCAGAAACATAAGACACGAGAAGTTGTCTAGAAGCCACAAAAATTCCAAAAGCTTAGTTTTGATTTTCCTTATTTCGCATCCGTTAATTTTGGAAAGTTATAACTTTTTGCATACGTAAAAATCATGGAGCTTGCAGCATATTAATAAAAACTAATTTAATTCTAACTTTGGCTTGGAGCAAATTACTACGCTATTTGGGTTTATCTAAAGAGCTCATTTTGCAGAGTTTTGATAAGATATAGATTGACAAAGATTTCCTTTGTTAGTTAGGAAAGTTATCATGTTTTATTTTCTTTCCTTTATTTGTAGGATTCGTTCTAGGGTTATTATGTTATTTGTACCATATATCGGATTTTTGAATCTTTTGTCAATAATGCATTAAATTCTCCTATATTGTGCCTATCACACTTATGTGCTACATCATGATAAATGAGAAATGAAAATTTAGAGCATTGTGTTTGCATTTCAGGGCACAAATGTGCAGCTAAGAGTTTAGAAACTTAGCAATTGAGGAGGTCACATTTGATATGAGGGTCTTAAATGGAGCACATGCACATAAAGTGACTAAATTAAGAGACTTTGATATTGTTAAGTTTACAAAAATATACGTTGTATGATTCATACAAAGACATCTTTTTAATTTTGTTTTACCTTTCATGGCTTGACTCATTTTGCAAATATTTGAACCTATAAAATATGGTTTGCTTTAGTTCATAATTTTTTAATATTGGAAAATGGTTCGAACCTAATTTACAGTTTAATTTAGTTTAATCTAATCTTATTCATGGTTTAGTTTTTTTTTTCCTAGCCTTAATATTGAATATCGTGTTAATTTTGTAATTTATATTACAATTGTGTCTCTAGTTACGTTAGAATCATGTTCATATTATCATATTGTATTAGAAACCTCTGATTCTATCCATAATTTTATTTAGCTTTAGCAGTAGCCAAATTGATTTTAATTTAAAATTTAAATAAAAATCATTTGTTGCAAAGGGAAAATATGAAAAAAAAAAACTACTAGATTTCTTTTTCTCATTTTTCATGCATTCTCTTTCATAAATTGTTTTCATTTATTTATGATATAATTACACAATTCGACTGTTCACATTAGCCAAAGAATTTAGAGTATGCGGCTTATGGGGCTATAAAGTAGATGCAATAAGAAGCCTATCGATAATCTTATGAGTATGGGACCACTGGAAAAAAGTAAATAATAAATAAGGGATAATGTTAAAATACTTCCTGAATTTTTGTTGTTATTAGATTTAGGAAAATCTACATCCTTAACCTTTTAAATTGTATGACATTTTATTTATTAGGTGCACTAAATATGATATATAATACAATCCATAGCACATATTAATTTTGCTGATAATACAATACTCAACACGTGCTATGAATAACACATAATAAAATCAAATACATGGTCTAGGTACCATATATTATAAATTATATATGTGGTACATATCTAAAATTTTATCTATAGTTTGTAATATAATTTACTATATAGACGAAATCATACATAAATATTTCATGATTTAAATAAATTAATTTATGAATATTATATTTATATAGTATTTACGAGAGAGGGATAATGAAAAAGTTATTTTTTTTTTGCAGATTATATTGATCTTTGATATCTTAAAACTAAGAAATAAATATGTTAAGTTATAATTTTAAAGATTTGAACAAATTTTGATATAAAAGACTTATTTTTATAGATGAATTTTAAATTTATATACTAAAAATGAAGATGTTTTATAAAATCATAACAAGTCTTAACAAAATATTTATTTTCGATAAACTAATATATTTTATGATGGATAAAAAGAGATGAGAATCATAAATTCGAAAAAGAAAAAGAAAACAAATTATGGCTGCCATGAATATAATAACTAACCAAATTTACATCTATTTAAATGAAAATATTGCAATTTGAATTTAAATTTAAATTTAATTCCAATTTCTTGTGGTGAGGAATGATAATTGAATTTAATGCATGTATGTAAGTTAATGTGGTTTAAATTATTACTAATAAATGATGCACCTACGATATGTATGTGCAAAATATATAATTTTTCTTAACAAATTTTAAATGTAACTACTAAGATAAATGTAATATTTAAACAAAAATAAAACTTTACCAAAAATAATATAAATAGGTATTAATAGATAAACGAATAAAATATACTTTAATAAACATTAATTCAGCTCTTTATATATGCTTTAATATAATACTATTTAAGTGATGTGGAGATAGATATCGAGTATTACCTCAATTATATAGATAGGAGAAATAGATAGATTTAGAAATAAAAACAAATGTAGTAGATATAGATGTAGATTGATATAATAGATATTTTTTGAAGCCTATCAAAGTAGAAATTGTTGACATGGGATTTTGGATATGCATCCTTTAAGTCCATACTAACCTCCTCAGGCCTTAGGTTGACTTGTTTAGGCCTAAGACTAAGGTGATCTCTCCATGATTGACCTAAATGAAGGGTCCTCAGATGAGGACTAAATGCTATCTAACTCTTGACTTCACTTCAAATTGGAAATGACTACCAGATGTTGATGGATAAAGCTCTAAGACTTAGTTAACAATAATTCCTATATATCTAGAACATGATGGCTAACGTAACTCACTTTCTTGGCTTAATGGATGTTACAACGTGTAGGACATGCCCTTAAATTCTTGCCAGCTCTACTCTATAAATGGATGTAACTCACAAATGGTAAAGGCATCTTAATACCCCTGTGCACTCTATACATAAGCTCTTTTACACCTTCACTCTTTCACTTTCCCTCTCTAACATTTGCTAACTTAAGTATCAGGATAGTCATACTATACAACACTTTGGTACCCCTCAATATGTACTATTTTGCAGGCCCACTTATTACGCACTCAAGGCCTAGTCTAACTTAACTCTACTGGTAAAATCCAACTAAAAACATTTAGCGTCGTCTATGGGAAACAAGCTTAAATTCCAATTTGAACTAACTATTGTTTGATTCTTCCAAATACTCTTTATTTTACTTAACATGTCAAGAGTTAGAAACCTAACTGATGAACAATGATAGTTAGAGAATCTAAAAAAGACCTTTGAGATGGTCTTGGCAAAGAATATAGAATTTGAGGCCTAAAATAAGGATTTAAAGGCCAAACCGGATGAGTTGGAAAGGCAAAGTAGGTTTCTTTCTATTATGGACACTTTGGATGCCTAAGAGGACTATAATTGTCACCTCCACTAGGAGGAGAATTGAGCATCTCCATTAGCCCTGGCTACATAGAATCAATAGGTACGATTTTTAGCCACCTGCAATCGTACCTTTGCTGGTAATCAATAGCTAACTCTTATGGGGGTATAGCCTAATTTGTTGCTCATGGTTGCCATCTAATAGATAATGCTAACTTAACTGAGCTTGATGAAATGGTGAAGAGGTTCTCTGAGAAGTAAGAGAGCAAGGCTATTGAGGTTGCTGGCCAAGTTGTTAGTAACAAAACCCCTTTTACTAAGGAGGTTCAGGACAAGGTCCTTCCTTTTAATTCCAAGCTCCCTACCCTAGACCTATATAACGAAACTACTATCCATTTGACCATTTACTTCACTTTCATAACTTGATGAACCTCTATGGTCATAGGGATGTGATCATGTGTAAGGCTTTCCTAAGTACCTTGAGGAAGGCGGCTTAAATGTAGTTCAACTACCTCTCCAAGAATTATATCCCATCCTTTGACAAGCTTGCTCATCACTTCATTTTTTAGGCTAGGAAGCCTAATCCAAGGATACGTCATCCTTGTATCTTATTCACTGGAAGGAAGGGGATAACCTTCATGAGTTTGTGGCATGGTTAAATAATGGCGTAGTCGAAATCAATCATTTGGATGAGAAAGTAGCTATTTAGATCGCTTGGCTTGGCATTCGGCTGTTTGGTGGCTTCTTTTACTTTGTTTACAGGAGCAAACCAAATACCTAGGCTAAGTTTTAGTAGAAGGTCTAGAAGTACATGGACCAAAAGGATAACATTCATGCTAGCATCAGGTGGAAGAAAGAAAAGGATGAAGATAAGGATAAGGATAAGGGATCTGTCAAAGAATCCCTTAGCGGTATGGTATTTGGCTGCCATAAGGAGGGTGGCTCGAAGAACGGGAAGTGTCTACCATCCATCTTGATGTATACCTAACGTGTACCTCTAAACTAGCCTCTTAGGAAAGTTTACATGGAAAATCTATAGGATGGGATTTGTAGACACCTTATTTTTGCCTCCAATATAGTTTTTTTTTTTTTGGAATATGGAAAAGGCTCATAATTCGGCAAAATGCAAAAAATTAAGAAAATTTAGGAAAAAAAAAAACAACACAAAAAATAGAATTTTTAGGAAAATACAAAAGAAAAAGTAAAAAAATCACAAAAGTAAAATATATTAATTTTAAGGATAAATAAGAGTCTAGGGTCATTGAGTTACATAGATCGAGTAATTCATTTTTAGAGTTTAATAAGTGCACATAACCACTAAAATTAGGCTTCATTTGAAAATTATTGTTAAAGTTTAATTTTGAATTAAAGTTACTTTTATAGTAGTATTTTTATTTACTTATTTAATTTTTTACCTAAAATAATTTTATTAATTAAATTAAAAAAAGGAAGGGAGGATCCAATTAGGTGCAAAACTTGGCCCGTATCAAATAGGGACTAAGGCCTTAAATGTAGACAAGATCTACACTTGCAAGCTTGAGAAGCAATTGCTTCTCTTTTTCTCAATGTGTGGGCTGGGCACATGGCATATGGCTAGTACGTAACCATGTGCTAACCTCCATCTCCATGCACGAATTGTAGGAAGAGTAAAAGAGAATTAAAACCTTACGTAATCCCTCCTATTTTTGATCTAATTGAACCGAACTTTTGGCTAAATTTGATCAAATAAAATACGAGAATTAATTATGGTTTCGAAGTACTTTTGAATAGTTCCCATATTGTGTTTGAATTCATCTATCTTCTTAGTCAAAACAGTTACTAAATCACTCCAGAGCTTGATTTTTGAGCTTAAGACTGATTTGGCCATTTTTGTTCCTTCTAAGCTTACTCCAACTTGTTTCAGTGTAAATGTCATGCCTTGGTTCTACTTCCTCCCTCAACTTCTCATCTCCCAAACTCCCAACACTCATTTCGATCTTTCTCTCTCTCTACACCTACAATACATTCTTTTTCTCTAAATCCTTCCCGCTGCTTAAAGCTTTTCAAGTAAGCTCACCAACCTAAAAACTTCCCCTTGCCTTAAACTCTCGAACTCTAAGCAAACCACCGTGGAACCCTTGTTGCCCTTTGAACCATAACCTTTTGGTGGTTATCTCTAAAAACTACTACTACGACGAGTTTTCTAGCACCCTTAAACCCTGTAATACACTCCCCTTTCCCACTTAGCCACCTTCACATAGTTGAACCATCACCACCTTTGTCGACCTAAATTCAAAAACGCCACCAAGTCACTATGATTCGTTGAGGCATTAGCTCGAATTCTCCTTTTTCTAATAAGAATCTCATGATTCTTGCATTTCTCAATTGAAATGATGCTCAGAAGCTATTGTGGAGTGTAAATTCAGTTGACATCTTCTTCTTCCTTCAAGATCTAACTTACTACCCATTTTGAGCTCTAAAATTGGATTTAACCAGAGTCCACCACATCTGACCCATGCCTTGGCCTTGACTGGTTCGACCTACTCATTTTTCCTTTATTTTACATCGTGTTCTATATTTTTTATTTTTATTTTTTTCGTGTTTTTGTTTTGTTTATTTAATTTTCATGATTGTAATTATATTTTAAATAAAAAAATTTGGGAAAAAAAGGAAAGAAAACAAACAAAAAAAAGAAACAAATGGAAGCATAATTTTTTATTCTCTCTTTAGTCAAAATATGAATAATGGGAAAAATAAGAATAATAATAAAAAATAATAAAATATTTCATCACTTAGAAAAACTGTTTTCTAATAAATAAAAACAATCAATCCTTTCAATTAAGGCCTTTCATAGAATTTTCAAATAAAAAAACCACGGTTTAGGACCCTTTTAGAAATTTCCAAAATAAAATGAGTTTGGCTAAGAGATGTAAACTCAGCTATCTTTCGAGATTAAAATGAACTAACAAATTAAAGTTTTCGAAAATGAACTTCAAAATCTTGATCTCGAATAGTGGGTACATACATATTCTAACTTTGGTCAGGTCGAGACTTTGAATAATTTTCAAAAGAAAAACTAAGTTTTTCTTATTAAGGATTTGTATTAAATGGGTTAGGCTTTAATACTAATTAGGTTAAGGAAAATAATAAAAATTGGGAAAAAATTAGGCTTGACAAGATTGCTCCAAAAGCTTGCCAAAAGGAGGGGCAATCCTAACTGGAGGAATTTGATAAGTATTGTCAGTTCTATGAAGACAACGACCACAGTACAGATGAATGCTTTCAACTGAAGAACATCGTAGAGAATGCAATCCAATGAGGCTACTTTGGAGATTACATCATTGATGCCAATGATCATGGTGAGTGGCTTCCCTAGAGACGATGGATTGAAGAGGCCCATGATGAGGATAATAATGACCATTGTAATAATCGTACCTCCAATGGCATTATCAACATTATAGTTGGGGGACCTTATCGAAGGAGTTAGCTGAGCTCAAGTAGCTTGGCTAATGCCCCATCTAAAGTGATGTCAGTAAGGGAGAAGAGGCAGAGGTAGGATATCTCCATCTCCTTCTCTAACGAAGACCTCAAGGGAGTTGAGACCCCTCACTAACATGCCATAGTTATTTGGGTAAGGATCTCTGGTTTCGAGATCCTAAAAATAATGATGGACACTTACAGCTTTACTGACATCCTCTTGACGCATACGTATGACAAGATGTAGAAGAAATTGCCTATATAGGTGAAGCCGTACCACTACAATTTGATTGACTTCAATTGCCTCGGAAGGGGGTAGGGCATCAAATCTAAGGGCATCATTACCCTCGATATGGAATTTGGTAATGATGACAATGTCGCCATGTGCCCTGTCGAGTTCATTATGGTAAACTACCTATTCTTCTACAAAGTTATATTAGGATAACCAAGCTTAACTAGTTTTACGGTCATCATATTGTCCTTTCATCTCAAGGCCAAATTCTTAACTTCAACTAGGGTGGGAATTTGTAGATGTGATTAGAAGCTTTGTAGAGAGTACTATTTGAAGGTAGTTAAAGGAGACAGTGTCTTTGCATTTGAGATTGGATTGTAGGAGAAATTAGCTGAGAGAGGCAAGTTGGATGAGAAGACTGAGGAGGTACAAATAGGTAATAATCTTAACCATACTACTTGGTTAGGAATCTTGATACCTCTTGAATTGAAAGAGATAATTGCCCATCTCTTCAGGTCTAATGCGGATTGATTTTCCAGATTACGATTAGACATGCCTAGCATATCAGCTGACCTGGCAACCTACTACCTCAAAATTGATTAGAATACCTAGCTTGTCAAGCAAGAGAAGAGGCATTTCACCTTGGAATGAGATGTCGCTATTGAAGAAGAAGTACATAAGCTAATTAAGGCTAGCTTTGATAAGGAGGATAAGTACTTGACCTATCTAGCTAATATTGTACCAGTCAAGAAAAAGAATGGGAAGTGGTGGATGTGCGTCGACTACACCAATCTTAACAAAGCCTGCTCAAAAGATTGTTTCTCTTTCCCTAGAATCAATCAATTGGTGGAATCTATGTCAGGCCATGTGCTACTGAGATTCATGGATGCCTTCTTGGGTTATAATCAAATCAAGATGGACTTAAATGACAAAGTCTACACCTCCTTCATCACAAATTTTGGCACTTACTATTATATGGTGATGCCCTTTGGTTTAGAAAATGTTAGGGTAACCGATTAACAGATGGTAACCAACCTGTTTAAGCCCCAGCTTAAGCATAACATGGAGATATACATTGATGACATGATAATTAAAAGTAAGTGGCCTTGATGACTACATTCAGGACTTATAGGAGGCTTTCAATTAGATACAAAAGTCTGACATGAAGCTTAACTAATAAAAGTATGTTTTTGGGGTAGCCTTTAGGTAAGTTCCTTAGCTTCTAGGTTACTTAGCGTGACATAGAAGATAACTCGGAGAAGATTGATGCTATACGGAGCATGAAACCCCCTACCACCATAAAGGGAGTGTAAAAGCTCACTGGTATGGTAGTTGCATTGACAAGACTTATCTCTCATAGCGTGGACTAATGTGCGAAGTTCTTTAAAATTTTAAAGAATCTTAAAGGGTTCAATTGGACTCCTTAATATCTGGTTGTCTTTGAGGAACTACAAGCATTCTTAGAGCAGTTACCTATCCTGTTGAAGCTCGTCTTAGGAAAAAACTTGTATCTCTATCTTGTTGTTAACAACCAGGCACTCTCCTCAATATTGGTCTTAGCTAAAGGAAGAGAACATAGGCTTATATACTATGTCGATCACATCTCTTAAGGACCCAAGGTTAGGTATTCAAAGATTGAAAAATTTGCTCTAGTTGTTGGATTATAAGAAGGCATCTCTACCCTTACTTCTAAGCTCACCAAATAAATGTCCTGATTGGCTAGCTACTACACCGTATTCTTAAAGCCCAATGCGTCTAGATGAATGGTGAAGTACGCACTAGAGTTTAGCGTGATATCCCTTAAATTTGCATGTAGGACATGAACACCTAAATATTAGAGAAAAGCCTCATTTTTGTATGATTAGGGTTGAAAATTGATTTATGACGTTCGAGAAAATAACCTGACTAGGTTACAAATTTATTAGAAACTTGGTAACCCTAATCGAGGAATTCCGATAGGCTTGGGAGTAAAAAATATAATAAAATAGCAATAATATAATCAAAATAGTAAGGATTTATTTTATGTGAGTCCCTAAAGTTATATTTAGCATAATTGTATTTAGATGTAAAACTTTTGGAAAAACTTCTCCGATTGAGTTCAAATTTTATGACTATATTAGAAAAGTTAGCTGAAGTGACCTAGTAAAGTTACATTTTAAAAATAATATCCTAGAAGTTCAACTTTGGCCTTAAAAATGTAGTTATTTAATATAGTGTAAAATTTGTCAGAACTTCTAAAATCGAGTCTAAAATGTGATGGGTCGTAGAGATAAGTTATTTAAGCTATAAAAGGAAACAATATAACATAATATACTATATGAATATACTTGTATTTTTGTGAATATACCTAATATATATAATAATTATATATGTAAGTTAACATAAAAATTTTAAATTATATTAGATAAGCCATAAATTCACACAAATTAAAAAGAAAATATATCTTGAAAATAAATAACATGAACAAAACATAATTATATGATTGTGATTACTCATTATACGTACCAAATATGTAGGATATATATATATATATGTATATTAGTAAAATTGTTGAACATCAATATAATATACACAAAATATTAATATTTTGCTTAAAAATCAACAAAACATATCCAAATTAGTTGGGAAAAATCAAGAAATCACGTGGTCATCCAACAATTAATCAAATGGTGAGTGAAAAGTTCAATCCTAGAGGATTCAACACCTTCTCCTTAGGAAATTGTGAAAGAAAAAGCAAAAGCAAAAATAATTAAATAAAAATTTCTTAAATTTTTTAAAAAATTATAACTGACCCAAATCTATATAAATAGGACTCTAGGAGAATAGTCATTATATTTTGGAACCTTGGATAACACAAGAAAAATTTGGGAAAAATTATACAAAAATAGAGACGAAATTAGAAAAAACAAAGCAAGGATTGAACAAGGCAAGTTCCTTAACACCTTGATGACCTGACATGGACCCTATTGTTCCCTAGTAGAGCCACCATTGACGACATTGACAATCTCTCACCAATTGACAGTGGTTGGAGCTTTGATGAACGAGTATGCTAAAATCCTACCTTGTTTTTCCATATTTTTTAAAAAATATTAAATCAATTACTAAAAATATAAAATAATTATTTTTAAGTTATTTCTAAGATACTTTCTTGTTGTATTTTTATTTTTGTAAAATTATGTTTACTTTGTATACTTCTTTAAGAAATGTATTATTTACTTGAATTTTCAAATTAATAATAAATACGTTTAACGAAGTTTTTTTAACTTGAAAATTTTTTCTGTAGAATATATATTATATAATTCATTGCTATGTAGCCTAATTTTGATTTTATATATAGCTAGTATTTATTGCATTTTTAGGTCGTAAAAATGGCTAAAAATAAGATAATTTTGGAGATAAATTGATTTTTGTAAAATTGATTAATGGATGTCTAATGACTTTTGGAGACTTGTAATAATGTTATGACATGTTAGAAATAACTTGGTATAAAAATGATATTATTTGTTTAATTAATTGCAAATTAGGGGTAAAAACATAATTATCCATGTATAGGCGATAAGCCCAATGCCATGAAACCACTTACTAAGTTAATTCATTATATTTTTTTGAGTCTACAAAATTTTTATGGATTTATTTGGTGATCCTAGCTATTTATTATGAATTTTCCTAATTAAATAACTTAATTTACTAACTATCATACATCTTTAGCAATATTTATTATGAATTTTCCTGACTAAATGGCTTAATTTACTAGTTGGGATACGTCTTTAGCAATATTAGAATAAAAAAGTGATAATTAATTGAATGAATCCTAAATATATATAATCTAGTCAAATGTGATCACTAACTATTTATGTTATATTTTATAATACTTTATAAACTCAAACTATGACATACACATGTTAAGGATAAGAAAGTACTAGTTTTATCACATTTTACTTAAATGTTTTATAAAACTACACTTTGTTTGAGTAATATGATATTAATGTGATATTATTTATGGTATGAGTATATATGTGAATTAGAGTTAAAAATAACACTTAAAAGCTGTCTTTTTAAACTGGAATACATATAACGTATCGTTGAGTTCATATGAACCCGACGATACTAATTTTACTAAGATTGGATAATTTTAGGTCATAAAGTAGGTATTTTATAATATTACTAAAAATATTATCCTATGACAATCTTTTCATAATTAAAACGTAACTTGATTAATAAAAAATACATTTTGATACAATCAAAATGATATAATATAGGTAATAGTAAAACTACGCACATTAGATATTAAAAAAATTGCTACATATATATATATATAACTATACTGAATAGCTATATAAATAATATCTTAATCAAGTATTAAATAAAATTATGACGTTTATGTAAATCTCACGAAAATTAAATATAAGCTTTGGTATATATAAGACTTCCAGGTGAGTGAAGCTACGATGTACCAAATTGTTAAAGTGAGCTTCAATATAAGTAAGTGGGATCAATATTTTATAGTATTTTGGAATATTTTTTTAAAATGTCTATTGGATTTAGTATGTATCTGCTTAGCTATTTATGTGTGTGTAGTGCTTGTGTTTGAGATTCGATTTGTTGTGATGGGAGCTGAGCTCCATATTATGGTTGTTCTATGAACATTGTTATGTGTGACTTGGTTGAGCTTAGTGGATTACCCTAAATGAATTAACTCAAACTTAACTTAACATCTAACCTAACATGCATCACAACCTACTAGGGATAACGATTAGGAGTCTCCAACCAAACATGGACCCCCTTCGATGAGGATAATTGAAATGATATTTTTCCCATCCTTAGTCGAACTCAGTGACAGGCAAGGAGGTTGAGGCGAGAAGGTTATGGCAATTTTGTGGTTAGGGGTTGGTTCGAAGGTGATCACGGGAGGAGGGTGTTTTCCATTGCACAAGTCTCGTTTTGGTCGTGAGTACATAACATCAAACTCTTTAACCGGATTAGAGTAGGCATAATTTATCTAATCTCACGACAGACCGGATAACATCATGTAATGGCATTTGGTTATACATACACTGCATCTAACTAACTTGATTGAAAATCCTCCTTTTGATATGCTGAATGCATACTTCTATCTTTATCTTACCTACTAAGCAAGTTGTCGCTCATTCCCTTATAGTTTGTTTTGTAGGTTTCAAATGAATTATCAGTACTTACCTAAAAATTGAGCATTAGCAAAGTAGGACGAGGAGCGAGCGTAGCAAGAAACACCTGGTTATTGTTCTTAGTTTTAACTTTCTTGACTTTTAAGTAAAACTACATAGGACTCTTCCAAGGGCATAATAGTTTTCAATATTTTAGTTTGTATATGAAATGATAGGTACCTATTGGATTTACTATCACTTGTTTGCAAATTCAAATTACAAGTTTATTTTAATAAATTATTTCAAAAGATTATTCTACTAGTTTATAATAAATAAGTATTGAATTGGACGCCTTAAAATGGTAGAGTTGAGTATGCTTGATGTGAACTAGGTTTAAGATAGTAGTTATAATATCAGTTTCTATCTTAGAATGGTTTACATAACGAGACTATTATGACTCCACCTTTTCGAGACATGATAGTTCAGGGTTAGTGTCAAAGCATTATTCTTAAGAATTCACTCTAAAATGTGATTATTAAGAATGTGATTTGAAGTATCATAAATATAATGAATGAGATGTAAATGGAATCACTGAGAGTGGATAGTAAAGTGTAGATATATATAATTATAATATCTATATGCTTACAAGGAAGATAGTGTTGTAATAGGTATTTCTAACTTTAGAGTTAATTAACTTTTATTTAACTGGTTCTTATAATTATAGAAAAGAAACCTTAGACTAGAGTAGTAAATAATTGTCTATAAGATTCAAAATACTATCCTTCAAGGCTATTAGTAGAAGTGATTAATTAGGTAATATTGGCATAATACATGAAAATTGAGGTAGACCTAATTTGATAATAAAAAATTTTGTGTTTGTAAGTACCTCATATATTTCCTGAGAGAGCCCTTTAGATGCATTGACTAATTATCACACCATTTATTTCTAGTAAGTTTTTAGAAGTACCGTTAGGATTAATAAGTTAGAACTTAGTAGTAACCTCCTTACTCAATAGATTGGAAGAAATTATAAGTAGGAAGTTTTAAAGAGTTCAGTAGTTGCTAAGGAGAAGAATTCTAAGAAAAACCTTTGTGTTGATTTGGGGTATAATAAAGTAGTTAATAGGATGGTAACTTAGTCTAAAGATGAATAGTTAGTAGAATTTAAAGAAGTGAATTAGGAAAGACTTATTTATAAAGAGTATTATAGAACCTAATTCAGAAGATAAAATAGAGGATTGTAAGATAAATGTAAGAAATTAAACTATGAATGGCGATAAGGTCAATCTTAAAGTGATAATTCTAGATAACAATATAGTAGACACGGTACATTATAGGGGCCATAGGCTTTTACTAATAAATAGAAGAAATGATGTGTTTATTATATAATCAATGATGACATTAAACCTTTGTTTAGACCTTGCACAAGATCAGAATACAACAATATTATTAATTGAATTAAAGATTACTCTGCAACATAATATATCCCAACATTAACATGATTGTGTTCTTTAGTGATATTTAAACTATAAGATTCCCTCTAACCTGAGATATATCCATGATCTAACTAACATATAGTCTTGTTAACCATGGAAGTGTAATTGGAATAAGCATGAAATAGAGTGACATTCTATGATGGAATGTCATATGTATTGATAACATACCTGCATGGTTGTATGCATATTCGAATGCTTGGTATGATTTGAAGTTAAATGAATTATAGGATGTTTGGTAAATATAACAGCATATAAGTACCAAATTGGATTATTTCATGTAAGAAGTTTTGAATTGGTACTCTTTTATTTTAGCATGTCATTGTTTAATTCTATAAAGTTAAACGATATAATAATAAGACGAAATTGAGTAGTTAAGACACATTTATTTAGATAGCTCCCTTAATTGGCACATAACTATAGAATGTCTTAAAATTAGAGATAAAGTTATATTTTACATATCTAACTTTATGAACATTAGTGAATGACCAAAAGAAATATGAGATTGGTGTGATCTAACTATTGATTGACTTAAAATACATAATTATTGCTCATTAACAATATAGCTATGTTATCCTGTACACGATGATATATGTCCTTATGTAGATGGCATGATGCATGTGTAAATAATAATAAAAAAAATGATGACTAGTTAACACTAAAAATGAAACCCTATACTCTCGATCTCTTTTGAACCTATTCTCCTCATTTATGAAATGTAACTTAGTAAGTGGTCAATAGATACTATACCTCAATAACATATGATCTTAGTGGAGTAATCCTATAACAGGCATGGAAATACCAAATGCTTGAATAAGAAGTAAATCAATCAATCTGAATATGTATATTCACTAAATGATTGTGTTATTATATGCATGTAAGTGTTCTGTAAAAGTATTGAGGAGTTAAGCGAATTATACCAAATTTGATAAAATGAACTGTAAATACCTATTATAAATATAATTTTGATTTATAGAAACACCTCTCATATCTTTTGAATGCATTTTATTACATTATAAATAGGTTTTCGTAGCTGAATTTTTTTTTATTAAGTCTAGGAAATAATAGAAGTCCTCATATTTATTATTAGGAGAGAAATATAAGAATGTTAGTTTAGTATTTTGTATGGGAAATTTAGAATTTATATCTTCTTATCGACTTTAAATACTATTGACTTACGACTTGTAAAGTTAACATGCGCAATGATAAATAGATGCTAAGCAAGTATGGTGTATATAAGACTAGGTATCTTATAAAGATTAGAACTTGACTATAAGATACCTGAGAATAAAATAAGAATTGCTCACTAATAAACTAGATTTGTGTAAGTATATTATGTAAGTATAGAAGTTAAAATGCATATTGCTTAATTATGGAAATTATCATAGATATAATTCCATATATATTCTAGGAGTTAATACCTAATTATTGAATTTGGAGTGTGAAGTAACATAAAAATATTCACATGAATACAGTATCGTAACTTCGATCTTGAATTGCTGTTCTATGAGTACGATTCGTTGCGTATGTTAACTGTATTTCATATAAGTGTTGACTAGCTCCTATTATGAGATTTAGAGTGTCTTTATATTTCGTATCATGAAAGTTTGTAAATAAAATTGTGTGTTACATTCTACAGCAAGTAAATATTGTTGATAAAGGTACATGCATACAATAGTCATTATTTATATGTTAGTTAGAATTAACGTGTAATATGATGATGCAATATCAAGAAATAACCTAAAACCTGAATATGAGACGCAATTCTTATTATCTATAGAACTAGTGAAGTAAGAAACTTGACCCTTAACTAATTAGTAGTTTACAATTCCACATTAACCAAGGAAATTGCTCTCTTAGTATGCAATAGGATTAACCCCATAATTCTCTAAGAATAAGGAAAAACATAACAAGAGACTAACGTTGGAAGTGAGCTTGAAAACAGTAACCCTGTCATGTTAACTAGAAGGTAATATTTTAATGCAACTTAAAAGTATTTTGCTAAGATTATGGATTATTAGTGATCAAAGCCTTGATATTGTATAAATAGTCTAATGTCACAACAAATACCCAACATAAAAACACTAGCTAGGCACCATAAAGAAATGTTGATAACCTCAATGTATAAGTACTTCAGACTAATCATATAACTTACTTTACATCCTACATAAGAAATTAACTAGAGGGGAAGAGAAAGCAAGGATAAGCTATAAGCCTTAGTCAACAAAACCATATATGGTAGTAATATTTAATTAATTGGTAATTATATCCCCAAATTATTCTAATTACCTAACTTATACAATAAGAGATATATTGAATAATTAAATATGGTAAAGTAAAGATTGCAATAAAAATAACTAAAATAATAGAAATATAGATTTAAACAAGAATAGACAGAAACAATTAAAAAAAGAATAAAAATAATAAATAAGAATAACTAAAATAAAGGCAAAAACATGTTCCTTAGTAAATCATTAGTATTATTTACTACCTAGTTTTAAGTAACTTATTCAATCTCAATTGTAATATTAGACTATGGGAATTCCTATTACAAACTAATTAAAATTGGTCTCTTGGCTAATTCCTAATTTTAAATCCTTCTCTACCCAAATTACTTTTGAATAGAGCGCTACAAAATTGCATGATACTCTTGAATCCCACTACTAGGTTGCCCAAATTTGGAAAAACTAAACTAATAAATGTTTTAGTCAGCCACTTTTGTCTAATTCTACCAATCAATCATATTGCATGCTTTTGTGAACTTTACAATAAACTTTAGAAATTCTTTAATCATTGGTATTAAATTAAAGATAATAATAAACCTTATACAATTAGATCATAATTTGTAAATATCATAGATTGAATTCTAACGTCAATAATAAAAAGTCATCATAGAACATAGGGTTCAATAACGATTTACTAAGAAATTAAAGTAATGACATAATGACAAAGTAAAAGAACAGAATAGAGATCCTCTTATAATTCTTTACCTTATTGACTATTGCTTGAAGGTGTATCTCCTTACAAACCTAAGCTTAGGCATCTATTTATAATGGTTGGACCAAGATTTGTAAAGAGAACCTAACATAAATAGAAGATTCGAAATTCATTGCATGTCTACGGGCTAAGTATATAGGCGTGGGGCTTGGGCGTGTAGTTGTACTGGGTCTAAAATCTTCAAAATTTGATAGAAATTGATTGATGAGGGGTATATGGGTAGGGACCATAGGAGTTTTCTTCCATTATGTTCTTTACTAGACATCGTTTCTTGCTAGAAATCTTTTCGCTTTAATCGTTGATCAATGCTTTTGTTCCAATATGCTTTCAAACTCGATAAAAGTCTTCAAAAGTTCACTAAATGTGTCCCAAAGTCCTTGACAATGGAATTTTGTATGAATTCAACTATAAATCACTACAAATTAAGTAGTTAATAAACACAATGGTACGGAATTACTATAAAATATGTATTTTAATTACACGTTATCAATTACCCACACACTTAAGGTTTTACTTGTCTTCAAGCAAAACAATCAAAATGAAAGCAAAACCATCTTAGGGACAAAATAATTACAAATTATTCTTTAGAAGAGTACATCTTCAAATGCAAGTGGCTTTGTAAAAATTTTTAGAATCACCATTTTCCTTAACTTAATAATATCTTTAGAACACTTAAATAATATCTCCTAAGAACTTCTGGATTTTAGCAATCAATCCTAGTAATAGTCTTATCATTTAAACAAAAAGTAAACTAAAGATTAAAGCAAACATCAACAAGTTAAGAAAAAGTTGTAAAAATTTTACCACTCTAACTTAAGAGGAGGGGAATCTTCCCTTACTAATTTTATTTTGAAAACCTAGATTGAATTAATGTTACGTCAACTTATCATTTGATCATCTCTCTACTTCTTTCAATTTTCATTAGGAATCTTATTAAGTTCAAATTTATTTCTTTATTGAAGCTAATTAGCATTAGGAAGGAACCTTACTCTTTTGACAAACCAAGGTCAATCTTTACTAATTTAGCTCTTTTAATTATTTAATGATTTTTAGCAAGAAAGTACCTCACTCTTCTAAGAGACCTAGGTCGATCCTTAATAATATTAATTAAGTTTCTTATTGGCGAATTGACAACCAAAAAGAGTCGTACTCTTTTAAAGGTAAGGTTGATTCTTAACATTTCTTAGCAATTTTTTTCTAAACTCAATTATTACCTCTAATCACTTAGAGTTTTCAAAAGACTTCAAAAAGGAAAATCTCCTTTGTTGGTCCAATCTATATTTATATATATGAAAAACAAGGATAGATAACTATCCTCTAAAATTAAGCCTAGAAATGGAAATAACTAGCCTTTAACCCGTCTATATCTATTATAATCTTGAGTCTATGTTTAAGCTTAAGTAACAGGGAACTCTACATCGTAGGGATTTAATCATTCAATTTCATCAAAGTGTACTAAAGTCACAAAGGATTTGGGTAAATTCAAAAAATTTTTGCTTACTTAATATATAGTAGGTGCAAATTTCAAAGATTTATGATCCATAAAAAATTCAAAAGTTGGACTTAATTATTAACATACATAACCTACCCTTTCTCCTCACATTTAAGTTGTACATTGTCCTCAACGCATATTATAAAAATGCAATTCAAAATGAAAGTGGGAGAAAAATAAGAAAACAAAAGAATTGGAACTTCCTTAGCTTTTGCATTGATCTTTGAAAAATTCTAAAGTTTAGGATTTGAATTCCATCAATTTTCTTTGTATCTAAAAAAATGAACTAACTACAAAATGAAAAGAAAAAGTTAACTAATCAAAATAAAAATATTACTAACTCAAGTATTGAAATGTTAGCATCATGTAGAATTTACAAAACATTAAAAGTTAAACAATTATTTAAAGAAAAAGAGCAACATTAAATAGGTTAATTTAGTACAATCGTCAAAAAATAAAATAAAATCGAGTCTTTTGAAAAGGAAATAAAAAGTGAAAATGAAAATTCACTGATCATCCTCATCTTCTTCCTCTTCATCTTCGCCTTCCTCCCCAATCTCCTTCTCTTTGGTTTCCTCATTTGAGTCAAGCACTGGCATAGGTGGTTATGGTAGTGGCTAGATTCCTTGGTGGGCAAAGAGTACATCCATCCTTATCTCTACACGATCTACCTTATGTGTTAAGATCCTTTATTTCTTCAATATTTTCCTTATCATCCTCTTAATTGTATCGAATATTGAAGATGATGATCTATGTCGCAATTGAGATGATGAAGATGTAGCCTTTTTGGCTGGCTTAGGGAGTAGACCTGCACATGCTAGAGGGAGTCTCATGACCTTAATAGACTCATAGTTTAGTGGGGTAGGTGGATCTAGTGCTTGCATACAAGGAAGGTTATGAAAACAAGGAGTATTTCATACCAACCTGATGATGATGGGAACTACAAAAATGAAACCTAAACGACCTTCATTAACCTGGTTCCTAAGAAAGAAGGCCATCTTAACTCTTAGATTTATGATATGTTCTGTAGGTATAAGATATTTTTGTTCACTACTCCCCGACCATTCTTCCTTCGAGTAAAACTCTTGACCAATATATAATGAATATATTTAAGAACTGGATCTCTTAGCTTAGAGGCTTTAGACCTCCTTAAATCATAAGCTCCTCTTTCATTAGTCAAATTAACCTATAAAAAAGACTCATAAATTTCTTGAGGTAATTTATAGGGTAGCTCCGTATACTCTTGAATTCTAACATAGTTTAGAGAATAGATACCCATATGAATAAGTGGCTCATCAAATGGCATTGTCATTGCATGACCATTACATCTTAAATATCAGGTATTCTCCTTACCATTCTCTATAGCATCAAATGTTAACCTTAAGGTGCTAAGCATTTTCTATCACGACTTGAGGGGACTAGTCGTGGCAGTCGCCGTATACCATACAAAGGAATGTAGATTGAATTCCCTTACAATCGATAACCCTTTATACGATATACAAGGTTACAGCTACAGTTACAGCTACAGCTACAGCTACAATTAACAACTAAGAGTTGCGCAATTGTAAGCTATATCATTTTATGATAATAATAATAAGTTAAGGAAATATAAAACACAATTTATTTATATAAGAATCTACGGATAAGAAGTCTATAATATTTCTTAACTCAAACTAATATCATTTTATTGCATAATTAGATCTATAATCTAAATAAACTATCACAAGTACACTCCAATCACGTCTTGCTCCCACATTAACCCCCTGATGTATAGGTAACCTCGGGTATGCGGTGGCCCGACTCCATGAATAACTCGCCTTGCGAAAGAAGACTACAAGGGTACAAGTTAACTAGCTTAGTAAGATAATCCCCTCAACCATACAGCAATCAAGTTATACAACAATTAAGTTCAATCAAATGAATGCATATCAATCGGTATGCCAAAAAAATACATGCAGGTGACCAGGTACTGCATGCAACTCAGATTTAGCACCCTCCAAAGTTAGGGTTGGAGATACATCGGCACAGTCAGATCTGGGTATCATACTAGAACTTATCTCATAACGAAACTCTATGTTTTGTACTTATATTGTAATGATATATCCATTCTCAATTTTATAAAAAAAAAAACAAGTTCTACATATGATTGTGAGTAAGTTCATGCAGCCCTTACTTACCCTTAAACGGAGGCCTCTGGACCTGACCTTTAGCTAGGTGGTTAGCGCCTCCAATGCTTAGTAATCCTACGGGTTAGGGTATGGTCATATCACACGTGTACAATGTATGAAATCTATAACAATCAAATAATTAATCTACGTTTGGTCTCTTACTACCTTCGTGTAATGTGATGGCCGGAATTAGTTACGTGGTGTATGATTATGCGTGTTTCAAGTTAACTTTTTCAAGTCAAGTAAAATTAGATCTTATTATTTAGTGATCATCAAGGTCACAAACAATCAGTTCCTAGCGAATCTACTCTATAACAATCAATACGTTATCGTACTTTAAAGTAAATTCACCATTAACAAACAGTTATCATACATAAGCATAACTCAACCCTATATAATATTCAATTATTAATTATAATTTATATTCACTAATTACAATCACAAGTAAGTATGAAATTATTAGGGAAAACTTACTTAGCCATAATCAACTTAGGAGTCGTAATAATTTGATGGCAGTTCGGGGTCAAGGTCGAGATTACTTGAGAATAAGGAATATAAAAAATTGTAAGTTTGGGAATTTAAAACTAAACTAGTATCGTAATTTGTAATGTTTACTTCACTTAGTTACGTGAAATTGTTGATTTGAGTTTTTTATCGAATCGTGTATAACTTTTTCGTTTTAGCTCGGATTGTTATGAACTTATAGTTTATTTTGATCGTTTTCAGGTGTATTTTCTTGTAGCGAGATCCGTTTTGGATGTTGTGACTCGTAGATTGAACTGTGATATAAAAATATCACAAAATTTATTATTTTAATTTAAAAAGTTATAAAATATTAATTTGAACTTTTTCTTAGTATATTTATAATTTAATAATTATTTAAATCATATACTTGATAATTTTATTATTTTAAGCTTATTTTACCTTAGTTACTTATTTTTACCCATTTTTAAGATTTTAGAATTTTTAATTCAATTTTTTTCTACTTTATTAACTTTCTTGTATTTTACAATATACATATATATACGAATACTTATTATTATACTTAATTAATTTTTTCTAATTTACTTAATTATTAACTCTTTTCCTAATTTACGATACCCATATATATATATATATATTAACTTACGTATAAGTATGATATGGTTGTATTTATATTTTATATACATATACACTTATATGGTTGTATTGAACATATACATATATATATATATATATATAAAATATGGAATATATCTAATAATAGACTACATACATATAATGTTTAACCTAATACATGTGTAAATATATACAAAAATTCTTATAAAAATAAAAATACCAAGTATAAATATACATACCTATACTTATTATTATACATGTACTCATTTATATAATAAATACTATGTTTATATTTATATGTACATATATTCACGTGAATTATACATACTTATTATACATAAAAAAATAATTGAATACATAAATGCAAGAATACCTAATACATGTATATATATAATATACCAAATACTAATTATTCATACATACATAATACATACATACATAGATATATTCACGTATACATGCATATATATATATATCTAGTAATACTTAATTAGTGAAAATACTAAATACGTAGTATATGTATTCTTATTTATACTAACATATATATATATATATACATATATTGTATCTTTTACATAATACATACATATGTTTATACACACATAAAAGAGATATACATATATATTAATTTATCTACTCATACATCTATATATATACATGTAATGAAACATATAACAAAATACTTAGTATATACATGTATATACCATATAATATACATATATACAACTAAAATAAATACACTTACCTAAATATGGTGGTAATGTCCTTGATTTTCTTCTTCTTTTTCTCCTTCTCCTTCTTCTTTTCTTCTTAATTCTCTTAAACTTTGTTTTGCTTTTGTTTTGTTTTACTTAGCTTTTCTTTTCTTTTGTTTTTCCACTTTATATTTTCAGTTTGGTTTCTTTTTTTTTTCTCCACATATTTGGGACGTGAAGTCCATCTGATTTTGGGAGCAAATAAAATAAAAAAATAAGGAAGCTTATCCTCTTAATTTAGGCATTAATTTAGATAAGACATACACTTTATCATTTTATCCTTTATCCCTTTATTTTGTGACACTTGGACATTATATTTATGCACATGGGCTACTGTAAATTACAGCTCCATTTACGTGGGAAAAGGAAGAAAATAAAAGAGGAAAAGAAAAGAAGAAAAAGAAAGGAAATGAAATAAAGAAAATAAAATAAAAAGGAAAATAGAAATAATTATATGTGATTTTTATAAACATAAAAATCATAAAAATAATAATTATAAATTAATTTTGGAATTTTATGAAAATTTATCAATTTAATTGGTACCCGTTACAATTATAATTTTTACAAGTTATTTTAACGGTTTCATTAAAAGTTTTACGTAATTACACGATTTAGTCGATAATTGCAATCGACTACGATTATATCACTATTGAGTGATTTTTAATTATTTTATAAGCTCAAAGTTATAGTTTTAGGGTTTCAATTAAGTTTGGGTTCGATTTTAGCTAATTGTGGATTTAGGGTTTTTGGTATACAATTTAGGTTTCGATTCATTTCTTGGGTTTTTATTATCGATATTATATTTGATTTATTAAATTTCATAGACTTTTATTAATACTAGTCTTATTGACTCATGACATAATTTAGGATACTCGGATTTAAATTAAAGTTTAGGTTATCGATTTTCTAGGGTCTACACTTTGAGTGTTTGTTCATAATAGACCAACTTATTAATCATCAACAGTTGGTCCTATCCACCAAATTCAATTAGCTATCTAAACATGGCGTCATAGCTAGCCTGAACAAGTGGTTGCCAACTTAAGGATGAAGTTTGGTCAAACCCCTTCTTTAACAATCGAGTATACCTCTTCCTTCGCCAAGATTCCTTAAACGTCAACAATAGATGTGTAAGGGTGGCTCTCGAAGAGTTTTTGTGAGAGGCATATTTTACTTTTAGCATGATTCTGAAATTGACAATAAAAGAGAATTTTAACTTTGATAAGAATAAACTCATGTGCCAAAAGAAATATGGCAATACTTGTAAGAATAATTTGCTAACTTAATAATCTAGCAAAATTCATAAGTAATTGCTAAAATTTACTCAATCAAGCAAGATACAAAAATATTGAATTAGCAATGGATAATATAATAGAATGACAACTTCTCTCAAATCATGGATTGATGAAATTATAGTATTAATTCAAGATTAAATCCTATTTTTAGTCATTATCCCTATTGATATAATTATTAGCACTTAAGATACAATTTCTTAAAAATTGTTATCTATAAATTCTAATAGTCCATCTCATGTGTAATTGCTTCAACAATAAATTCCATATTTCTAACATGAATTTTTATAGCATGTTGAAAATAATTCCGCATCAACAAACTCGATTGACATTGAAAAATTCAAGAATTCTATGGAATATTTCAATCGCATATAAATTTGATCAACAACAAGTTTTTTCATTTCTAACATGAGTTCACATATCACATTCCAATAAAACAATCAGTAACCTAGTAACATGAATTCCATTACTTTCCTTGCTTTTGCTTTGACATAGAAAACAACCCTTATGTTCCTCATGAATTCATTATTTAGCAAGCAAGTGTTTTTCAAGTGACTTTTAGCAAGTTATGAGAAAAAAAAATGTTTCATCATGTTATTTTTTCTAAATCATTCTTAGAAACTAAAGTTTCTACATATGCAAGCCACATTGTTCATCATGGATTCCTAAGTAAAAATCCTATTTTTATGCAAAATAACAACAAATCTAAGTAAATAACTAGATAAAAATGATGTACGTACTTTAGATTTGAAGTGCTTGGGGTAGGATTATGGTGATTTGTGAAGTTTTGCTGGTTTTGTAGTGAGATGATTAAGAGAAAAGTGTAGTTTTAGAGAGAGATTGACAATTTAGAATGAAGTGGAAGGCTTTTAACCGTGATGTTTAAATTCAAAAGGACCAAGGTTAAGGATCACAATCGTGGAGTATGGTTATGGTCATTGCCTTTGCCTTAATATTGCAAACCTACCATCTCCATGGTTAAGGATTACGGGTATAGTCTTGATTGTGGATCTCTTGTCCAAAAATTTTCCAGTTCCTTTCGAAATAAAATTACAAGAGGATTACGGTTTAAGTCTATGGCTGTAGACTTTAGCCATGCTCTTCTTAGCTTTTTTAATTTAAGCCGCATTGATTTCCTTTTGACTTAATTCTTGAAATTACTTTGAAAAATTCAAAATTAACATGAATTGAGGCAAAAACTAAATCAAATAATAATCAAATTGGATGACAATTTCAATCTTATTATTGCACGAACAACATTCAATAACTATTTTTGATAAAAATAGTTCAAAGTAAGGAAAATACTAACCTAAAAACTCGACACTTGAATGGACTTATGATGAGATACGAAATAAAAGAACAAAATAATTGAAATTAAAATAAATCCAACTTGGGTTGCCTTCTAAGGACCGCTGTCATTTTACATCTTTAGCTCGATGGTTGATTCTTCCCTTAGTTTGGTTCCAAACTTGCTAGCCTAAGACTTGACTCGGTGTTTTCAAGTAAACTCCCCTATTGTCTCTCACTAATTATCTTACCTAATTGACCCAATAGGCTCTTTAAATTCCTTAATGAAGCTTTAGTGTTCCTTAATGTTGCTTCATTGGCTTGAAAATGGGCATTTGTACTTTAGATGAATCAATTTAGCAACTCTTCAATGTTAGGGGCCTTATTCTAGGTTATACATTTTGATTCTATTGTTGTTGCTGACCTTGCTAGGAGAAATTTAGATTATTTCTCCAACTTGGATTATATGTATTGTTGAAGGATTATTTTGAGCATGGTAGTAATAAAATTGACATCCTCAGTTTCAACAAAAATCTCATCTTACATTAAATTAACTAATGTCGCCTGATTATCTTTTCATATTAGTACAGTCATAGAGTTGATTTCATACTTCTTAAACACCTTCACTTTAGATCGCAAATTATCCCATTGCAAATTGTTCATTACCATGTCTTTAATCAGCTTTTGGGCCTCATTTGGTGTCTTAGCACTTAGAGTGCCTCCGGCTGTGGCATTAATCATCTAGCGTGTAAGATAATTGAGCTCATTATAGAACATTTGAATTTGCATCTACAAAGGTAAGTCATGATGCGGGCATCTCCTTAACAACTCTTTGGATCTCTCCCATGCAACATAGAGGGTCTCATCATCAATTTGAGCAAAAGCAGAAACATTGTTTCTAAATTTTACAGTTTAAGTAGGTGGAAAATATTTTCCACCAAATTATGCCAAGTAGTAATAGAACCTCTAGGTAAAGAGGTAAGCTATTGTGTGGCCTTATCTAGCAAGGAGAACGAAATAATCTCAGTCTTACCACATTGTTTGTGATACCATTGATTTTGAAAGTCTCGTAGATCTCCAAGAAACTTGAGATGTGGTTTGGGGGGTCTTTATTGGCCAATCCATCAAACTAGATGGATTGTTGGACCATTAAGCTAGCATTAGGTTAGATTTAAAAATTTGTTGCTTAGATTGCCGCTCTTATGATGCTAGATTCAACTTTAGTCACCATTGGTTTGCTAAATTTCATAAACGTTTTGTTGGCTTTGTCATTGTTGTTTAATGCCATGGTTTCAATCTTATGATAGCTTTTTGAATCATTTAAATCTTCCTTTAATCAAAGTGGTGAACCTTGATTAATTAAATCCACTGATTCATAAACCTTCCTATGGAGATAACGTGAAGTTCTTTTAATCTCTAAGTTGAATTCCATAAGATTGCTACTGTTACCCTTGGTCATAAATTGAAGTGTAGAAATTAGAAACAATTTAAGGAAGAAAAATATCAAAACAACTAAAGGAAGAAATATTATAGATATGTTAGAATAATTGGAAATCTAAGGTTTTTTTTAAGTTACTAATTTGCTTACTCTAATGGTTCCCTAAAAATGGTGCCAAAAACTTCATTTAGGGCTTATTGCACAGGTAAGTGCATCTAGTCAAGTTATAGTATAGATTTGGATGGAGTCCAAGTATTGATCCTATAAGGAACCATATATGGGAGTAATATCTAATTAAATAGCAATTTTATTCCTAAATTATTGCAATTACCTAAATTTTACAATACAAGATATAATTGAATAATTAAGGATGGTAAAGCAAAGATTACAATAACAAATAATTAAAATAACAAAAATATTAATTTAGATAGGAATAGATGCAAATAATTAAAAACAAGAACAAAAATAATAAATAACAACAATTAAAATAAAGGAGAAAACAAGTTCCTTAGTAAATCTTTAATGTTATTTACTACCTAATTCTAAATCACTTAGTTACTCTCAATTATAATATTGGATTGTAGGGATTCCTATTACGAACTAGCCAGACTCCAGTCTCTTGGCTAATTCTTAATCTTGAAACCCCTTCTACTTGAATCTCTTATGAATAGAGTATTACACAATTGCATGACATTCTTCAATCCCACTATTAGGTTGCCTTAATCTATAAAAACCAAACTACTAAACATTTTAGTCAGTCAATTTCATTTAATTATATTAGTTAATCATATTGCATACTCTCGCAAACTCTACAATAGATACTAGTAATAACTAAATCACCAATATATTGAATTAAAAACAACAATAAGCTTAATATAATTAGATCATAATATGTAAATATTATTTATTGAATTTCAGTATCAATAACAAAAAGAAACCTAGAATGTAGGGTTCAATAACGATTTACTAAGAAATTAAAGTAACATCATTGTAACATAGAAAAAGAAAAGAATAGAAATGCCCCTATAATTCTTTACCTTTTTGACTGTTATTCAAAGGGGGCTCTTCTTGCAAAGTTAGGCTTAGGCATCTATTTATAATGGTTGGATCTAGATTTATAAAGAAAACCCAACAAAAATAGAAGATTCAAAATTCATTGCATGTTTAAGGGGTAGGTATATAGGCATGGAGGTTATGTCTGTACTTGTACTTGGTCTAAAATCATTGAAATTTGATTAATAAGGGATACACGAGTATGGACCACGGCCGTAGTCTTCAATTGTGCTCTTTATTGGATGTTGTTTCTCGCTCGAAATCCTTTTGCTCTAATCCTTGATCAATGCTTTTGTTTCAATATGCTTTAAAACTTGATAGTCTTCAAAAATTCACTAAATGCATCTTGAAGTCCTTAAAAATGAAATTTATATGAATTTTACTTTAAATCACTATGAAATTAACTAATTAATAAACAAAATGACACAAAATTACTATAAAATATGTATGCTAATTACAAGTTATCAAATACCCTTACATTTTAGCTTTTGCTTGTCCTTAAGCAAAATAATCAAAATGAAAGCAAAAACATCTTAAGGACAAAATAGTTACAAATTATTCTTTAGAAAAGTATAATATTAAATATAATACGAAGTCCTTTCAATCTCTAAATTGAACTCCATAAGATTAATATTGCTACTCCTAGTCATAAATTGGAGAAAATTTAGAAATTAGAAATAATTTAAGAAAGAAAAATACCAAAACAACTAAAGGAAATACATATTATAGATATGTTAGAATAATTTGATATCTAGGGTTTTTGCTAAATTCTATTAGTGCCCCATCAATAGTGCCAAAATTTGATTAAGAGCTTGTCGCATAGGTAAGTGCACCTAATCAAGTTATAATATATATTCAGATGGAGTTTGAGTATCGATCCAATGAGGAACTATATATGATATCTAGTTAATTAGTAAATGTATCACTAAATTATTCCAATTATCTAACTTTTACAAAAAAAATGTATAATTGAATAATTAAAGATGGTAAAGTAAAGATTGCAATGATCAATAATTAAAATTAAAAAAATATCAATTTAAATAGGAATAGACAAAAATAATTATGAGGTCCTATAAAAATTGGTGATCAAATAATGATTGGTCGGTTCGAAAATGGCTTGTAAAATTTAGAGCGATTATGTAAATTATTTGATCAAGTTTGAATCTTATGGAGAAGTTAGAAATATTAATAAAAGTGATCCCATGAGATGGATTTAGGAAAATACATAATAAAATAATTATTATAATACTAAGTTATATGTATATTACTTGTTATTTATTAAAAATGTGTAAAATAAATTCTGACAATTAACGAATTAATGTAGATAAATTATATGTATACTAAAAATCATATATCAACTTAAATAATATTTATAATTATTTATTTGTATTATATATGTATTTACGTGTAGGTAAAAATATTTGAAATTACTTAAAAGACCTAAAATATGTTAAAATAATGCTAAATAATTGAGAAAAAATTCATAAGAAATCAAGAAAATTCATGAAAAGTGAAGAATTTTCTAGAAATGGGGTGTAGGATGTTGAGAAAGGAAGAAAGAAAATCAACCAATCAAATTAGAACAAACAGAAAGTAAAAAGGGAAAAGATAAGGGACACTTGACACCAAAAAATTTATGAGAAACACCTAAACACCACTATAAATATAGAAGTCCTCTTCCATAATTTATTGTGGTGAGTTGGAAGTCTAGAAAAATAGAGAGATTAAGAAGAGAGGGAGAGTAATTTTACAAAAAAAAATAGCAAAATAGTATGCAATTAGGGCTAAAATGGAGTGTGCTAATCAAATGAGGACTTAGGGTACAACTGTAGCCACCACTCAACAATGAACCACTTGCCTAGGTGAGCCAACAACCACAAGGTAGCCAAATGTGGTGGCTAAGTCGGTTTTCGGTGAGTGCTCTAATTTAATTTGATTTTTAGTAAATTACTAAAAATAGTAAATTAAGTCCAGAAGTTATCAAAATTGTTAGTCTAACATATTTTTGTATGTGGATTAAAAAAAAAAATGTTAAATTGATAAAATTAGGTCTCTCGATATACTGTTATTAAGAAATCAATAAACTTAGGTTAGTTTTTGATATTGATTTAAATGACTTTACTGTGGTAGTTTTGACCTCAAAATTTTTGTAGTCTATTTAGGATATATATATGTCGGTTATATGAAGAGATTTTCTAAAAAAAGATTTTCTAAAATTTTATTAATTTTTAGGCCTTAAAATTATACATAAAAAGCAATATTTAGGCATAATTTTGTAATTTAATTGAATCGGAAACTAGTTTAGAACTAGCATGGTTATAGGAAATATAGAACTTGAATAATTGAGTAAAATTATAATTTTAAACTAAAAGTAATAATTTAAAGCTTATACATACATACATATACATATATCTCTATATATGTATATATTTATATGGTCATGTCAAAATATGGACAATCTCCGGATTAGGATTTGATTTAGAAGCAAAATCAGAATTTAGGGCTAATAAAAGTACATTGGAGAGTTAGTCAAAATATGAACCAAAGGTTATAGTCACTTGAATAAATTGTAAGAAAAAGGGTAGAAGACATTTATAAGAATTATAAATAAAGGGTAATTAGAAGATAAACTAAAACTTGATTTAGAGGCTAAATTAGAATCGACATAAGAAGCAAGTTCAAAACAAAGCTCAAAATGAAGATAATTGTAATAGACTTAAAAACTTGAATAATTAGATATAGTAAAACCCTCAACTAGAGATAATAATCATAATTACATAATGAAATCCTTAAATATAAATGATAGTTAAATGAAAACTAAAATAATATTTGTATTATATGAACCATTGATGAATTCTTGTAGCAAGTTGCACTTTAAGTGAGCAAACGGGAAGTTTAGGTAAGTTTGGGATCAATACGTTACTGTATTTTGGAATACTGTTTTACTTGAGATTATATTTAATTGTGTTTGTTAGATAGCTTGCTTGTGAGCATGCTTGTGTGTGCATATTTTTGGGTTTGATTGTATGATTATGGTTTAATGCTTTGGATTGTAATTGTTTGCTTTACTTGATATGATTAAACACCTTAAACTACACTTAATTAAATATATGAATTGTAAATCTAAGTCGGACATACACCATAACCTATTAGGAAAATGCTTAGGGTTCCCCAACCCTTTCAAAAGGGATAACGTTGGATAACATAATGGTTTCTTCTTCATCCTTAGTCAAACTAAGTGATAAGAGAGATTGCAGAAAGGTAAAGATGGTGGTTCAAAGGTATCATAGGAGGAGTGGTGTCTCAATTGCACAAGTCTAAGTTTGGTTGTGAGTTGTTGAATGGTGTGCTAAACTTCTCAACCTAGATTAGAACGGACATAATTTTTCTAAATCTCACAACAGACTAGATAACATCATATGATGGCATTTGTTTGTTATATTATATTAAAATAACTAGTTGATAACTTTGTTTGTGCTTGATTTATAGTTTGAAGCCTCTATCCTAACTTACTAAGTGGTTAGTTGCTCACATTCCTATAGATATTGTTGTAGGTATTAGCTAGGAAGTAACTTTATAATTACCTTGAAGCTAGCAACCGCTGGATCCTAATGACTGAGGATGTAAAACTAAGGATCAAATTACACTCTTGAAGTTTGGGCCTTATCTTTAAATTTTTTAATATCAATTTATGTATTACTTAAGTAAAGTAAGATTAGGTTACTAAATCTTGTAAACATTACTCAGGTTTTTTAAATCTTAGTATATATTTTTCTTATTTAGGTAATTAACATGTTTAATTTATAAATTGTTTATTTCAAAGCGGGTCAGTTATAGATGCTTTATATAAATCAGGTCTAAAATAGCTGCTGTAAGGTCAGTTTTTATTTCAAAATGGTTTAGATGGCGTGATTGTTACAACTCTATTGCTTTCGGTCGTGACAATAATTAAGAATAAGAACAAAAATAATAAATAAGAATAATTAAAATAAAGGAGAAAACAAGTTCCTTAGTAAACCTTTAGTGTTATTTACTTCCTAGTTCTGAGTGATTTATTCAATCTCAATTGTAATATTAGACCATAGGGATTCCTATTACGAACTAACTAAATATGCATCTCTTAGCTAATTCCTAATCCTAAAACCATCTCTACTTGAATTGCTTCTGAATGGAGCTTTGTAGAGTTGCACAACATTCTTGAATCCCACTATTAAGTTACCTTAATTAAGAAAATTCGAACTATAAACATTTTTAGTTAGCCACTTTTATCTAGTTGTATTGCGTGCTCTCGTGAACTCTACAATAGACTTCAGCAACAATTTAATCATTGGTATATTAAATTAAAGATGACAATAAAATCAATATAATTAAATCATAATATGCAAATATCATAGATTGAATTTTAATATCAATAATAAAAAGTCACCTTAGAATGTAAGGTTTAATAATGATTTATTAAGAAATTAAAGTAACAACATAATAACAAAGTAAAAGAAAATAATAAAGATGCCCCATTAATTCTTTACCTTATTGACTATTACTTAAAGGGGGTTTTCCTTACAAACCTACGCTTAGGCATACATTTGTAATGGTTGGATCTAGATTTATGAAGAAAACCTAAGAAAAATAGAATATTCGAAATTCATTGCATGTTTATGGGCTAAGTATACGGGTGTAGAGCATTGACGTGTACTTAAACTTGGTTTGAAATTTTCAAAATTCAATAGTTCAATAGACTTTGTTTCTCGCTTCAACCGTGTTCTTCAATAGACATCGTTTCTTGCTTGAAATCTTTTCACTCTAATCCTTAATTAATGCTATTGTTCTATTATGCTTTAAAACTTGATAAAAAGTTTTTAATAGTTCACCAAACTCATCTCTAAGTCCCTGAAAATGAAATTTATACAAATTTAGCTCCAAATTACTATGAAATCAACTAAATTAATATATAAAATGGCACCAAATTACTATAAAATATGTATGCTAATTATACGTTATTTGAAGTCTATGATAAAATACTTGGGTGAAGTAAGGGCCCTCTTGGCCCGGTTCTCCTCATAGATTATCACTAGGACCCTCCAGTTGGAGTACTTAATGGCCGACTGGTTGTCTATACTTACCTCAATAGTAATGTAGAAGCTCGAGGTAAAGGATAAAAAAACCTTCATTGACTTCTTGCTAGCTAAGAGCATTAGTTCAGACAAACTTAAAGTCTTGGAGCTCAGTATGATCCCTATTGAGCCGAGTTGGATGGACTCAATATAACAGTACCTAGAGCATGCAATTGTATCTACTAACAAAAAGTAGGCCAAAAAGTTGACATACCATGCTACCAACTACATGCTGGTGGATGATGTCCTCTACCAAAAAGGGGTCAACCTCTTACTCTTGAGGTACCTTCGCCTTGAGGGGGGTTTTCATGTGTTAGAATAACTGCATGCAGGTGTATATAGGAATCACATCTAGTCGTAAACCCCCTACACTCAAGTACTTTGACTCAAATATTACTGGTTGACAATGAGGAAGGATGTGAAGACCGTCGCATATAAGTTTTAGCAGTGTTAGATGCATGCACTGGTCTCTCATGCCCCCAGTAATAGTCTCTAGCTATTGACTATACCATAGCAAAATGCTCAATAGGGCATTGACATCTTGGGTGCCTTCCCCAAGGCTTCAAATGGACAACGGTTTATAATTGTGGCCGTTGACTATTTAACAAGTGGATCAAGGCTAAAGCCATTGCCAAAATCACATAAAGGAGCATGGACTTATTCATCTACAACAAAATACTTTTTAGGTTTAGGGTTCCATATGTCCTCATCTTGGATAACAGATGATGTTGAATGACCTCAAGTTCAATGAATTTTGTGCCAAACACCACATTAATACCTACTTCATCTTGGTCGCATACCCATAGTTTAATGGCTAAGTTGAGGTGAATAATAGGATTATTTTTTAAAGCATCAAGTAAAGGGTAGATGAGCATAGGGAGGTAAGCATATGAGTTATGAAACATCTTCTGGGGGTATTAGACTACATATTGGATGTCAATTGGCAAAAACTCCTTTTCACCTAGCATTCAGCTCGAAGGCATCTTACCAATAGAGTTGGAGCTCCCCAACATTAGAACTTAATCCTTTGATGTACTGGCGAATAAGTTCATCTTGTAGGCCAGTATAGATATCATAGAAGAAGTATGTGACCTTGTAACTACTTACATAGTTACTTACCAGCACAAGGTGGCTCAATATTACCACAAAAGGTCAAACACAAGGAATTCAAAGTAGGAAACTTGGTCTCCAGAAGACTACAAGCTATAGGCTCATGTGAAAGCTAAGGGAACCTAGCTTCTAATTGGGAAGACTCAGTCAGCATAAGAGAAAACTTGGGGAATGGAGCATATCAGTTGGAAAGGCTTGATGACAAGCTCATACCTTAGACGTGGAATGTTGATAACCTTAGGCTATACTTTGAGTAAACTAATGCACTTCATTCTTATGTATTTTCTAAAGTTAGTGAAAAAATGCTTATTCTCTAAGACTTTATCCCTTTTTACTTAAGTATTGTAATTTATCCTTTTAGTCCTAACCAACGACAGGTGAGCGGACATCGTACTACTCATATCCTTGTAGTGATTATTGATTGCGCACCTCATTAGGTGTAGATAAGTTGGAACACCACCAACCTACCTCCATAAGTAACTTTGACTATCGGGAATATTTTTGTAAACCCTGCAAATTCGGCTATTTAAAGTAGAATTGAACCCTAATACTGTAGATGACTTGATAAGTCAATAAAGCCGAGCAAAATAAAAATTTAATAAATTATAAATTTGAATATATTATAAGTAATAAAAACTATAGAAAAATTGATCAAAACCTTAAATCGCATACTAAAACCCTAAAACTCACTTACACACCATTAATCAAAATTGATCCCAAATTTGTTCGACCCTAAAATTATAAATATGAACCTATAAAATAATTAAATATTACTCAATAGTGGTTAGTGGAGCAGATTCCTTATGTGGTTCTGTACATGTGGCAATGAAACATTGATGAGGCCATTAGAGGATGTAGATAAAAGTGCATGGATAAGTTGCTTGTCCCAGCAAGGTAGCTTAGTTTGTTTAGGTACTCTCTCTTAGCATATTGGTAAGGGTGATGCTGAGTAAGTAATTGACTAGGCATGAGTGAGGATGAGGTTTGGCTGTTATCTCAACCTTCTGCTTCTCGACATACTATTTGCGAGAAATAGTTAGTCATTTGGCTTAGCAAACAGAATGGGTTGGCAAGGAGGTATTTGGCCTTAGTAGAAGTTGGTTGGAGTAGGAGGATTCGTCTTACTAGTCTCTCTAGTCCTCAAGCTTGACTACAGGTTAATGGTCCAGTAGCCTGATTCCCATCATTCCCTCCAAGTTGTTTTGGATTTGGGATCAAATCAAAATGGTCTTCGATTAGCTCTCCATTGAGATGATATAGATTGAGGTCGGCAACATTAAAGGCATTAGATACCCTATAGTCTTTGGGTAGCTCAAATTTGTAGACATTATCATTAATCTTTTAGAGGATTTTGAAAGGTCCTTCAGCCCTTGGGGACGGTTTGTTACTCTTCTTGCTTGAAACCTCTCTTTGTTTAGGTGCAGCCATACTAGGTCTCCTTCTTGGAATTGCTTAACCATCTTACCTTTTGTCTTCCATTACATTCTTCTAGCAGCTTGGTTGATGTGTTGAGTGACTTTGTTATAGATGTGCTGAAGGAATTGTGCTCTATCTAAGGTGTTAGGGTTCTCTTGCGCGGGTACAGGTATAGGGATGTGATCGAGGGGCAATTCTGGATTGAAACCATAGATTAGTTCGAAGGGAGTTTATTTAGTGGTGTCATGCACTATTTAGTTGTAAGCGAACTTGATTACTAGCAAGCAGATGTCTCAATCAGTCGAGTTCTTACCTACTATAGCTTAGGGTAGTGACCCTATAGTGTAATTAACAACTTCTATTTGGTCGTTAGTTTAGCGGTGACATGAGTTACTAAATAGTAATTTAGTCCCCATCCGATGCCACAAGGTCCTTTAGAAATGGCTCAAGAACTTTTGGTGCCTGTCAAAGATTATACTTCTTGACATGCAGTATATTTGCATAATCTCCTATAAGAAAAGAAAAGCAATAGCTGAAGCTTTGTTTGTTTTGGAGTAGTGCACGAAGTGTGCCATTTTGCTAAACCAATCCCTGATGACCATTATAGAATCTTTGCCATGAGTAGTGCGAGAACAAAGTCCATGGTAGTGCAAGAACAAAGTCCATGCTCAATTTAGTCTGTGGCTTCATTAGAATAGGTAGAGGCATTGCTTTCCTTTGGTCGGCTCGACACTTAACCCTCTTGCATACGGTACAGCTTTCAATAACTCGGTACATATCTCTCCTCGTTCTCGGCTAAAAGAATCGACCATTCAATAGTTCACAGGTCTTTTTTTCTCTAAAATGCCTGGAGAGTCCTCCACTATGACCTTCCTTCATGAATAACTCCCTTAGGGAACAAGTCGATACGCATAATTTTCCATTTCGGAATAAGTAACCATTCTCCACATAATATTCGTCCATTATTCTTCCATCGGCACATCGCACAATTGTGGGTCTAAAGTGTGGACCCTCAAAATACAGCTCTTTGATTCTCACAAACCAAAATAGTATAGTCTGTAGTTCATTCAGAAGTGTGTATCTTCTCAAAAGAACATTTGCAATTATGCTGCTCTTTCCTTGCTTGTATTTTATCATAAAATTGAATTCCTTAATGAATTCAACTCATCTTGCCTACCTCTTCGATAATTTGGTCTAACTTCAAAGGTGCCTCAGCGACTCATGGTTAGTATAAATGACAAACTCTCTATACTTGTAATGTTCGGATCAGCGCCAAGAGTTCTTTTTCATATAAGGAATAATTCAATTGCGGTCCTTTGAGCTTTTCAGTGTAGAAGGCATTTGGTCAGCTTTCTTGCATTAGAATAAAGTGTATTCCAAAACTTGATGTGTCACATTTCAGCTCAAATATTTTTCGAAGTCTGGTAGAACTAATACTGGGGTGGAGGTCAATCTCTCTTTTATCTCGCCGAAGCTCCTCTCTTCCCTTTCTCCCTATCGGAAGTCAGTGTTTTTTCTTCATTGGCTTCGTAAGTAGTGTGGTGAGGGTGCTGAAATTCTTGATGAATCATCTATAAAATAAAGCTAGTCTATGGAAACTTCTCATATAGGCATAAGTAGTTGGAATTGAGCATTCTACAATTGCTTAGATCTTCTCATCATCTACTCATAAGCCTTCTCTATTGACTACATAATCAAAGAATACCACTTCCTCCTAGTAAAAGCAACGCTTTTTGATATTGCTGAATAATCTCTTAGTGCGGAGGACATCCAGAATGGCTCAAAGATGTTCACAGTGATTTGACATGTTGGTATTGTAAACTAGGATGTTATCAAAGAACACAATGACATACTTCTCGATTAGATGTCTCAGTACATGATTCATTAGTCTCATGAAAGTACTAGGAGCATTTGACAATCTGAAGGGCATGACCATCCATTCATATAATCTATGTTTACTCTTGAATGCTATTTTCCACTTGTCTCCTAGCCTCATGCAAATTTGATGATTGCTGGACTTAAGATCAAACTTGCTGAAAATCTTAGCCCCATTTAATTCATCTAGTATATCTCCTAACCTAGGGATAGGATACTTGTATTTGATAGTAATCTTGTTCATGGCTTGGCTGTCTACACATATCCACTACGTTCCATACTTTTTTAGCACCAGAAGCGTCGGCACAATGCAAGGGCTGAGGCTTTCATGGACATAAGCTCTCTTCAGCAACTTATTGACTCGTCATCGGAGGTCAGAAGCCTATTCAAGATTCTTCCGATAGGTTGGCTTATTCGAAAGTGTAGCATTGGGCACTAAGTCCATGCAGTCTTCTATGCCTCGAGTTAGGGGTAATCCTTTAGGTAACTGTTTTGGGAACAGGCCGACGTACTCTTTTAGCAACTTTTTGATCTCTTGGGATAGTTTACCTCGCTCATTCATTTTAAGTGGTCGCCTGACCAAAAAGAGGATCAGCTCGTTAGCATTGATCGCCTCTCGGAGAGTTTTCTTCAATCCGTAAACAAGTTTTGTCTGCAATTTATTAACTTCTCTCGGTAGCATCGGGTTTAGTGTGATCTTTTGGTCATCGTTCTCGAACATGTACGTATTCTCGTAGCCATCATGGATAACTTGCCTATCAAATAATCACAGTCTACCTAGCAACACGTGGAAGGCAGATGTAGATAATATGTCTCAGAGACTCTAGTAAGAATGATTCCCTATAGTGATCGATAGTAATATTTATTGAGTGACATGTAGTACCCCTTTCTCACTCAACTAGTGTAACTTGTATGGCTTTGGATGTGTAATAATTGGCAACATAAATTTTGAAATAAGATCGGTCGATGCTACATTAGTGCAACTTCAACTATCTACAACGAGGGTATACACTTGATTATTCACCTTGTAGGTGGTATGAAACAAATTTTCTCTCTCTATTTCTCCTCTCATAAGGGCTCCATGTTCATTGCGTATCAGACAACCACGATCAACTAGTCTAAGTCCTCAGCAAACACGTCTTCCTCAATTGGTTCTTTCTCATCCATGATCTCCTTTTCTTCGGGTTCTTCATTAGTACTTTCACCTCCAACTTTGGGATGTCTCCTTTGATGACTATAGTACTTCGGTTTGGGCACTAAGCAGCCATATGTCTAAACCTTTGGAATTTAAAGAACTTGATCTGGCTTGTCTTCCTACCAAACTCTTGCCCTTTCTCATAAATTTGGGTTGGCACTTTTGTGTCAGGTCGGCCTTTCTGCTCAACTTAGACATCAGCCTTTCTAGTCGGTTCGGTACTCGATTGAGCTCGGTGACTTGCCTGTCTAGGTCGGCTAGTCAGTACTTAGCTTCGTCTCTATCTCTCTACTCATTGGGTTATTCGGATGGCCTCATCCATTATGGTTAATTGTTGGAGTTCTACAATGTCTTGAATGTCACCTCTCAGCAAAGTAATGAATCTTGAAACTGTTCGAGTCGGTGGTTCCTCCACTTCGCAATGGATCATAAGCATTCGAAACTCTTGACCATACTTATCAGTAGTCCAGCCTCTTTGTTTCAGCTCCTGAAGTTGAGTAAAAGTATCTTGAAAATAAGTTTCTAGAATGAATATATTTCTGAGCATTCTCTTCATCTCGGGCCAAGTATTAGTCTCTCGATAGCCTTTTTGTCAGCTTATGGCCTAGAAATTATTTCACTACATGGTGGCAAATTCGAAGAACTTTACAGCAGCAGTTCTTACCCTCTCATAATCTTCATAATAATAAAAAACACTTTCTACCTTCTCCTCCCACTCTAAATATTTATCAGTATTCCTAGATCCATTGAAACTCATAATTCAAAGCTTTACTTAGTCAGATGCTCTAGGGACTCTACCTTGCTCTTCTTCAAAGTACTCTTCCTTGTCATCTTGATCTAGTTCTCTCAGGTATATCCTTTGTCTTACTCGTTTGCGAACTCCTCCACCTTAAACGAATCAAGGTAGGTTCTAACCTTTAACAGGTTGAGTAGCTTATGAAGTGTTTTGTGTGGCCTTAGTGAGTTGGTAAGCTAATGCATGAACAGCCCGGGTCAAATTTACTAAGAGTTTGGCTACCTTATCCAATCTTTTGTTAGTGCTTCTAAGAGTTCCTTAGGGCTGTTGGCCATGGTGGATAACTCCACTATTGTCATTTCCCATACTAACGTTCACATTTGATCAGTTATTTTTCTCACAGATTCAAAGCTTAAATAAAAACTTTAGAAAACTAACAATTAGCAAATACAGTAGCTAAGATGAACATAGTCACTTGCTCTATCTCTCATATATAAATAGAGTATAAACAGAACTTCAAAAACAAACATCAACTCAAACAAAACCTTTATTTTGATACTAAGATGGTGCAAACTTTAACTAAGAATCGATAAGGCCGGTTGCTGGATGGGTCCAAGTTTGCAGAAAGCTTAAAAAGGAAGTGATGGGGAATGTGTGAAAGGGTAAATGCGAATGAAGAGTAAGCAAAACTCACAAATAACTTCACAAGATATGATACACCAATAGAACTTTCGAAGACTCATGGCACAATTTAATATGATGTATGAATCGGTCCGGTAAGGTTACTTGCCACCTAGCCTTGCTTAAAGGTTAGGATAAGAGTGATGCCGAGAGTAAATAAGCAGTGTTGACGTAAGGAAGGAAATACTCCAGTATATTAATCTTTAATCTATCCGATGTTTACAGCTTCTAGTATAAAGGGTATTTATACTTGAGAATATAGGGCAATATGCCTAAAAGAGAAAAAAGAAAAAGGATATTACCATAAATAAGTAATGTACAAGAATACAAAAGGGTAAAAATGGATAGTCTAGAAAAGTAGTGGTTGGTGAAGTAGATTTCTCATGTGGTTTTGTACACATGGCAATGATACATTGGCGAGGTTGTTGGAGCATGCAGACAAAATTGTATGGACATGTTGCTTGTCTGAGCAGGGTGGCTTAGTCAGTCCACATACCCTCTCTTGGCATATTGGCAAAGGTGATGTTGAGTAAGTAATTGACCAAGCATAAGTGAGGATGAGGATTGGCAGTTGTCTTTGCCTTCCACTTCTTAGCACACTATCTACAAAAAATAGGCAGTTATTCGGCTTGGTAAACAAAACAGGTTGGTAAGGAGATACTCGGTTTAGACAAAATTTGACTGGAGCAGGAGGATTTGTCTTACTAATGCCTCTAGTCCTCGACTTGGTTGCGGGTCTATGGTTTAGTAGCCTGATTTCCATCAAATATATTGTTATTGGAGGAAATATGAAAGAAAAGGAAAAATATTATGAGAATGTCATTTTTGCATGGCTTTTATTTTTTTTGGTTTGGCCATAAGCATGGCTATGATATTTACAAGGAAAGTTTTGCAACAGAGAGTTAATTCTAGAATGGACTATAGTGCTCTAAAGTGTTAAGTCTCGTTGATAGGCCCTAGGATTGAACCTTAAATTTCATTGCATGTCAACACATCTTCTAAAGAAATTTCTCAGTCCGAGGGGCCAAGGCCCCTATGGCTTGTTCATCTGCACCAAGGTTAGCTTGATCTTGAAATTGTCTATTGGAATAGTGGGTCTCTACATGTTAGGCATTGGCACCTCGTACTATTGCAAGAGAATACTCCTTATGGGGGATGAAGCCGTCCAAAGATTGTTGTTCTAAATGTATCTTGGACTATGATATTATGCTACATGGCAATCAAATTTGTTGGATAAAAACTTCTTTGTTTTGTTCCATACCGTTATGGTAAAGCAAACAAGAACATATATGTATTCTATGATTATATATAATTTAAAGACAACTTACTTATTATATTTTAATTTAAGATAGCATACCTATATAAATATTTATAACTCGTGACTTTTTGTGTCGTCTTTTGAATCAAATGATTATGATTTATGAAAACCAGTGATTTCCTTCGAAAACCAAGTATTTATATCCACGTTGTTTTTTTTTTTTTTTAACACTTTTATTGCATGTAAGAACATTTCTCAAATTTGTTATATTGGTATAGGGATAAAGAAAAAGGGTGATAACAAAATCACTAATTAAACATTGTAATTTTTTTTTCCAGCTTTATGTATGAAATTTGAAATTGTTAAACATCATACCTAAATAAACTTTTAACTATGAAATTTTATGCTTGAAGTCACCCTTAGTTAGATTTTCTTTTGTCAAATTTATTACATCTGAGAATAACATTATCGACACTCATTAGTTACAGAGTAGAAGTTAGAGGAAATGTAGCAGATCTGATAAGTTTGATTAAACATGACAATTAGAATGTGAGACTTTAGGTTCTGAACCTATGAGTTCAAGGGTTGGAGTGACGTTCTCTAATTAGGAACCGAACTTTACGGCATGGTTTGGAAAGTTAGCCAAAGTGATCACGTAAAATTGGAATCGTGAAAATTGGAATATGGATAAATTAATTTCATTATATATATGAATTAGTGACTCGGATTATTATATAGCGGGAACTCGAATATTGAGTTCCGATATAAATAGAGATGTAAGAGATGGATCAGTTGGTACATAAAACCGATAATTATAAAAGAAAATATGTCCTTGGAGTACGGTACTGACAAGAGAAGATAATATAGGATGTATGATTATGTATTCTATTAGTTAATCGAAAGTGACAAGTTTAATTTGTTACGTAAAATTACAGATATAAATGAATTGATTTCATTATAAAGACGGAATAACTGTTCCGTTCCTTATTCATCGTAATCCCATATAAAGGACTCTGATATATAACAAGCTAATAGAAATTAACCCGTACACCTATGAAATATCTAATTATAAATGAAAATATGTCTTTGGAATGTGGTATTATCACAAGTATATATTATAGAACACTATATATTATATATATACACATACACACACATCCCTGTTATATTATTTGATACAAACCTGGTAATATGAACTCTTAAAAGTGGGAAAGGAAGTAAAATTATTAATTGAATTACTGAGGGGAGCTGATTGCTTATGGTGGAAGCTCCCTAAAAGCTCTTAAACTATGCAAACAATAAGTGGGAAGAGATAAAAACACGGGAAAAGAAGAGATTAAAAAGTGTAATTGAGAAATCTTCTCAAGTCCACAAGCTCCATCGTCCCTAGTGTTTGACTTCTAGAAAGGAACTAGCGTATTTACAATTCCAGAAACACTATAAAAATCCCAAACTCAGAGGTAAGATTAACAGGAAAACTTAAAAAGAATAGAAAATATGGTAGTTTTTTGTACATGCTCATAGGTGGTGTAGAGTTCATATAGCTAGGAGATTTTGGCTACTACGGTTGCCCAAGAGTTGAAGGAACGCCATCAAGGGAGTGCTACCCACAACACCTAGCCGGTTTTTATGGCCGAAGGCTGATGAACTAGGTAAGGTTCATTTGATGGTGTAGGTTGAAGCATTGGTGGGAAGGATTGTACAGCAAATATATTTAACTTATTTAACATATGTTTACTTAGTTGGTTAATTAGTTATTGCCAGTTCTAAGTAGTTATTGTTTCAAGTTTCCTTCACGGTTACAAGCCTTGTATAAATACTAAATACTAGCGGTAATAGAGATGATTTTGGACAGTTGAGTTCACATTCATTTTGTACCTAGATGACTTCCCTTGTTCATCTTAATTTGGTCATTACTGTCATCAAGAAACGAATGTAATATCAGCAATTCCTTCATGGTATTAGAGCGGGTCAATCCAAGTGTTCTTGATTATGCAATTCTATTGTAGTGGTTGATATTTGTTTCTTTCACCTTAAATCTAGACTCAATTCTATTGTAATTGTGAGCCCCTAAAATTGAGTGCTCCTAAAATTGAGTCTAGATTTAAGACCTTTAGAGAGAATTAACCAATTGAGTCCAAACTTTATGATTAAGATAAAAAAGTTAGATGAAGTAACACAGTAAAGTTGGATATCTTTATAGAATTGGTGCCAGGAATTAAGTCAATATCAAAAGCTCCATACCGAATGTCACCGATAAAATTTCAAAAATTGAAGAAGCAACTTTAGGAGCTATTGGACAAAAGATTTGTGCGACCCAGTGTATCTCCTTCAGAGGCGCCGGTATTATTCATAAAAAAGAAGGATGGAACCATGAGGTTATGTATTGATTATCAAGAAATAAATAAGGTGACTATTAATAATAAATATCCACTATCTAGGATTGATGACTTATTTGATCAATTGCATGATACTACTATATTTTCATGAATTGATTTAACATCTAGATACTATCAGTTACAAATTAAGCCATAGGATGTACCAAAGATAGCTTTCTAAACTAGATATGGGCGCTATGAGTTTTTTGTAATGTCTTTTGGTTTAACGAATGTACCGGTTGTGTTTATGGATTTGATGAATTAGATTTATTAACCTTACTTGGATAAATTTGTTGTGGTATTTATTGATGATATTTTAATTTATTCCAAGACTAAGGAGTATCATGCTGATCATTTACATTGGGCCTTGCAAAAGTTAAGAGACAATCAATTGTATCCTAAATTGAGTAAGTGTGAACTCTGGTTAGATAAAATATTATTTTTGGACATATTATGTTAGGTGAAGGAATTTTAGTCGATCCCAAAAAAGTCAAAGCAGTAGCTGAATGGAAATAGATAACTATTATAATGAAAATAGGAAGTTTTCTTGGAATGGCAAGATATTATAGGTGATTTATAAAAGATTTTTCTAAAATCGCCAAACCTATAATTCGATCAATGTAGAAAGATGTTAAATTTGAATGGAGTGATGAATGTAAACAAAGTTTGCAGGAATTGAAGGATCGTTTGATTTCTGCACCAATACTTATTTTACTAGATTCAAGTAAATCTTATTGTATATATAGCGATGCTTCCAAAATTGGACTGAGATTTGTATTGATGTAGGATAGGAAAGTAGCAGCATATGCGTCCAAACAATTGAGGCCTCATAAGAGGAACAATCCAACTCATGATTTAAAATTAGTGGCTGTAGCATTTGCTTGAAAGATCTTAAGACATTACTTATATGAGAAAAATTATGAGATATACACAGATCATAAAAGTTTGAAATATTAGTTTACTAAGAAAGAGTTGAACTTAAGACACAGACATTGGTTGGAACTAATCAAAGATCATGATTTGACCATAAACTATCATCCTGGCAAAGCTAATGTTTTAGTAGATATGTTGAGTCGCAAGAACTATGAACAAGTGGCCTCGTTACTCATTACCTAACATGAATTAGTCAGTGAATTTGAAATGTTAGAAGTTGAATTCAGATGGCATGAAATTGACACACAATTGATGAGTTTAATAATATAACCAATCCTAATTGAATGAATTAAGCTTTAACAAGACAAGAATCAAAGATTGAAGGAAATCAAGGAAAGGTTGAATACATGTGATGTACTAGACTTTAAAGTTGATGTTGAAGATGTGTTAAGATATAAGAATGGAGTTTTATGCCTAGTGATTCAAAGCTGAGGAATGAAATAATGACTGAAGCACATGATACTGGTTACACATTCAATCCTAGTAGGAATAAGATGTACTACGATTTGAAATCATTGTTTTGGTGGAAAGGCATGAAAAATGATGTAGCACAATATATGTGGCTAGGTATAATACATGCAAACAAGTAAAAGTAGAACATCAGAGACCTAGTGGTTTGCTATAACTATTAGAAATACCCTAATGGAAGTGGGATCATATTACAATGGATTTTGTAACAGGACTTTCGAGGACGGGATCAAGCCATAATTTAATTTAGGTTGTCATAGATAGGTTAACGAAGTGTGCTTACTTCCTACCCTATCGAATTGGTGATTTAATGGAAAAGTTGGCACAACTATATATTAGAGAGATTGATAGACTGCATGGTGTGTTAATAAGCATTGTATTAAATAGAGACAACGAATTTGTATTGAAATTCTGGGAAAGTTCACATTAATCTTTAGGAACTAAATTACAGTTTAGCACGACTTATCATCTACAGAATGATGAACAATAAAAAAAAGTTATTCAAACACTCGAAGATATGTTAAGAGGTTATATTTTAGACTTCAGTGCTGATTGGGATTAGTATTTTCCATTAGTGGAATTTGGTTATGACAATAGTTATCAAGCAATGATTCAGATGGTACCGTATGAAGCTTCATATGGAAGACTATGTTAATCACCATTGTATTAGGAAAATGATGAATACCTAATGATATGACCTAATATGATTGGATAGATGAATGATAAAGTTAAAATAATATGACAAAGGATGAAAGTAGCGCAAGATTGATATAAAAGTTAGGTTGATTTGAAAAGGAAACCTATAGAATTTGCTATAGGAGATCATGTGTATATAAAGATAAATCCATTTAAAGGATTTAAGCGTTTTGGTACTACAGGAAAATTAAGTCTCCAATATATTAGGCCCTTTGAAATTTTAGAGAGAATCGGAATTGTTGCATATTGAATTGCTTTACCACTAAGTTTAGCTGGATATCACAATGTATTCCACGTGTCAATGTTACGAAAGTTTGTAAAGAATCTAGGTATCGTCATGGAATTGAGACTAGTGGACTTACAAGAGGACTATATTATTGAAGAAAGGCTGATCAAGATCTTGGAAAACTGAATTCAGAAGTTAAGAAATCAAGAAGTAGAATATGTGAAAGTTCAATGGGGTAGTGGTCCAAAGGCAAAGCTAACTTAGGAATTGAAGTTAGCAATGTAGAATCGTTACCCAGAATTCTTCAAAGAAAAAGGTAAACAATAGATCTTTATTAATAAGTAAGTAGTTATTATGTTTAGATTCAAAGTTTTGAGGAAAAAACTTTCTTAAGGAGGTTGGAAATGTGAGTCCCTAAAATTGAGTTGAGGACAACCAAGCCTAGATTTAGGGCTTTTAGAGAAAGTTAATCGTTTGAGTTTAAACTTTACGACTTAGATAGAAAAGTTAGATTTAGTGACACAGTGAATTTAGATTTTGGAATTAGTGATCCCTAATCCCAATTTTGCCCTTATAAGTAGAATTATTTAATATAGCAATAAATTGTTCGGAACTCCTAAAATCAAGTTCGGAATATAACGAAAACTTAGAGATAAGTTAATTAAGCTATAAAATGAGATAATATAGTATAATTAACTGTATGAATATACTCGTATTTTTATGAGTATACCTGGTATAAATAATAATTATATTCGTAAATTAATTCTAAATTACGTAATTATATATATATTGGGTTGAATTCATGAAGATAATTAAGAAACATATCTTAAAAAAAAAGATATGTTAGAATCACAATTATGCGTATATAGTCATATATTACGTGTGATATATACACATGATATATACATTCGTATATTACTAAACAAGTAAATATTAATAAAATATACCTAAAATACTAAAATAATTGCAAATCTTATCCTACAAACTCCATTTGTAGCTGAAAATTGTTGAAGGAAATCTGGATTTCACTGTGGCTTGCTGTGGAGGATTCATTTGTGTTGAATCAAAAGGCAATTCACCCTTGGAAGCTACCTCTTACTTGCAATTAATGGGGAAAAGCATGAAAAAAATTAGAACAAAAAAATGTAGGAGGATAGAAACCGATCCACACAACTATAAAAAGGACTTAAAACGTCACTTTTCAACTTTATAAATTAGATATACTCAAGGAAAATTAGAAAAAAAAAATTGTGGAAAAATAGAATAAAATTAGAAAAAACAAAGGAATTGTTATAGTTGGTTAGTTCCTAGGGCATCCTTTCATTTGCTGTTGAGCCACTTCACCACCAAGGAGCACCCCCAGCATCTAGGTGTTCTAATAAAGCCCGACCACCGCACAGCTGTTAGAGCATCTAAGAACATGAAGGTTAAAATTTTGCACTATTTTTCAATAAATTCCAAAAAAAAAATCAAATCCATCTAGAAAATTATGAAAAAAATTTTAGTTAAGCTATTTTAAACATGATTTTGTGTGATATTTTTATTTTTAAAAAATTCGTAATTTTTAATATACTTGCTTAAGAAAGTTACTGTTCATCTAAAGTTTGACTTGCAAAATAAATATATCATATGACGTTGTTTCTAGCTCAAAATTTTTGTGTAGGATGTGTATGATATATAGATAATTTCTATGTAACCTAAATTTTGATTTGAATATTTCTAATATTTATTGCTTTTTTTGGCCTAAAATAGCTCAAAAATAGGCTGAAATTATGAAATAAATAGGTAATTATGAAATTAAATGATGAAATGGAAACATACTGAGTTTTACTGAATAATAATAATGTTGGGATAGATTGAAATTAAGTTAGTGCAAAAAGGATCATAATTGGGTAATTTGGGATAATTCAAGGATAAAATCGTAAATACGAATATATAGGCAATAGATCGAAAACTTGAAACCAAGTAATAGCTGAGTTCCCTATATTTTTATGAGTTTATATAAATTTTTGGGGAATTATTTGGTGACTCGAACTATTTATTATGAATTTACGAAGTAAAATGACTTAAATTACAAATTGGGACGTATTTTTACTAATAATAGGTTAAAATAAATTAAACAGTTGAATAAAAACTATGTATGGGTGTACTGATTAGATTAGATAAAAATTATATTTTTAATATAATTAATGATATCTTACAAATTAGGATACATTATATGGTTATTAGGGTTAGATAATACTTATATCATAGAATTATATTAACAAATTATGTAAAATATAGCTTAATAATATAAATTATGTATAATACGATAATATTTATATAGATATGTATAATTGTAATAGATGCTTGAACTACTTGTTAAAAGTCATCTTTAGAAATAGGACCCGTAATACGTGTCATTAAGTTTATATGAACCTAACGACACTAATTTTATTAAAATTGGGCATTCTTAAGTATTATAACCTATAACTCTATAATATTTTAAAATGTACATATTGCAGTAACCTTATTTAAATTAAAATGTGATTTAATCAATTAAAAGTACGTTTTGATAGAATCGAAATGATATATAATATGTAATAGTATAAATTACGTATATTATTAATAATTAAGCACTTAACTGGATATTAAATAAAACTATATATTATGGTGATAATATATTCATATATAACCATTTTAGATCAAACCTTAATATTTTCATAACTATTACGAAAATTGAATTTGGGTTTTGTATGTATAAGATCTCCTAGTGGTTAGATTGTTGACAGCTTGAGTCTTCCTTAATGAACGTCTGAACAAGTAAGTTGAGATTGTAGCTTTATTGCTTGTTGGGATACTATATTAAAGTATCTAGAGACTCAAGAATACTTTTAGTTATGTTTGTAATGAGTTGTTTGTGCGCATGCCATGTGTGTGTGTGATACTCAGTTGTAACAGGAGTTAAACTCCTTGGTGTACTATTATGCATGTTAGCATTTTTTTTTATATTGTATGAACTTGTTTGGTTACCCCTGATTACAACTAATGATTATTCGACTACTTTAGAACCGAACATGCATATCACTCATTTGGGGAAATGATTAGGAGTGCTAGGCCAAAAACCAACTTCCTTTGATGAGGATAGTTGAAATGGTCTTTTTCCCCATCCTTATTCGAACTAAGTGATAGGTGAAAAGGTCGTGGCAAGGGTGGGGGTTGTGGTTCGAAGGCGGTCATGGGAGGAGGGTGTTCTCCATTGCACAAACCCGAGTTTGGTTTGATTTGAGTCGTGATAAAACCCTTCAATCCGGGTTAGAGTGGATGTAATTTCTCTAACCTCATACTAAACCGAATAACATTATGCGATGTTTCATTTAATTGATTGCATTACATTCATCATAATTAATAACTTTGCTTATGATTATTTGGTACTAATCTGATTTCATTATATTTACTGAGCTAGTTGTGCTCACGTCTCTATAGACTCTTTTGTAGGTGTAGAGTGAAGAATAGGATGTTCTGATATCACTGTCCTCAGGTTAGTGTATTATTGTTTCGGAAAGTGAGGAACGAAGAATCAACCAAACCTGAGCTTTTGACTTTTCTTTTGAATATTGAGGAAACTAACTGGGAATTTTTTAGGACGCTTACTAGTTTCCTAACTTATTGTAAATAGTTTGCAAAACCTGTAGTTTTTTTTGATAAACTTTGATTGTATATTTAACTTTGATGTGAGATGTTTATGTAAATACAATTGTGTTATAAGACAACAGGTTTGATAGAACAGGTATTTTGAAAGCTAGACCAAAGGTTTGATTACTTACAATTATCAAAATGGATGCTTTAAGCTGGTTGAGTTGTACATGTCTTGTATGGACTATATTTATGATAGCAGTTGTATAGTCAGCTTCTATTTTAGGCTGGGTTATATGGTGGGATTGTAATGACTCCTCCTATTCATGGTGTAATAGTAATCAACAGGAATTGGGTTTACTTATCCTTTTTACTTATCTGGATTGGATAGCCCAGGTATGACTATAGGAAACATTATTTTTAATGGTTGCAATTATATTTCACGGAGTAAATCGATTAGGTTGGGGTTAGGAGCTAAGATGAAGATTGGATTTGTATATAGATCTATTCCTAAGCCAGAAGGTAATATGAATGATCAAATTAAATGGAATCTATGTGATTATATGGTTCGATGTTGGTTGCTTAATTTTATGACAAATGATTTAGGTCAAAATTTTCTTTACATGAAATCTGCCTTTGAGCTTTGGGAGGAAGTTAGGGAGTAGTATGATGTTGCTACTGGTCCATTAATTTTCCAGATACAACATGAGATAATGATCCTTAGGTGGCATAATCAATAAGTTTGTATCTATTACAATCAACTTTGTAGATGTTAGGATGAATTGTAGGAGTTGCATCCATTTCTTAAGTGCGATTATGGTAGATTGGAATTTTGTACATGTGCCTTTAAGGAGAAAGTTGTTGAATTTGTTTCTCATAATAGACTGATATAATTTCTAATGGGTTCAAATGATTTGTTTGTAGCCATTACAAGTCAACTTTTGTCAATAGATCCCATGCTGTTGATGAGCAAAGCATATTATTTAGTGTAACAAATGGAAAAACAAAGGTTAGTGACTAGTTTTATGGGTTCAAAAGTTGAAGCTTCTACTTTAGTTTCAATTAACTTCGGAATTGCTACTATAAGCTATGCTAATAAGAAGAAATAGAGGAGAAATCTATTCTGTAATCGTTGTAGGTTTGAGAAGCATTTAGTTGAAACTTGTTTTCAACTTGTTGGATACCCTGATTGTTACAAAGGGAGAAAATTAAACACACGAAATAAGTCTATTGGTTTTGGTAACCATGCTTTTATGCAGACTCCTCTTGATATATAGACTTCTACAACCGATTGAGCTTATATTGGTACACAATCACCAAAGGTTTTTGATAAAGAAATGCTTCATGATATTTTCCATGAAGTTTATAAAATGATGAGAGCATAAGAAGATTCCACAGTAGATTAAGTAGGCAAGCTTCAAATCCCTTATGTTGCTTTATCTGTGGTTAGTAATAGGATGGCTCTTTGGGTAATTGATATAGGAGCTTCCAATCATATGACGCTTTATTCTCAACTTGTTAATAACCTTATGTAATTAACTAAATCAGTGCATATACAGTTACTAGACAAAAACATTCTGAAATTTGAGTTGGCTGGTAGTGTGCGACTTAATGATCAACTTGTTCTGTCATATGTTCTTTTTGTTCCTAAGATTGCTTACAACCTACTTTCTGTTCAAAAACTTGTAGCCTTACAATCATTAGAAGTAGTATTTAACATTGAATATTGCAAATTTCAGGACTTGAATAAAAATACTGTAATGGCTTTAGCAAATGCACAAAGTAGTCTGTATGTTCTTAGTTTTGTAACTCATTTTGTTTCTTTCAATAAGTTTGGTTGTTTAAATCATATTGCTTTGTACATCGAGAGTATAAACATACTTGATTTGATATATAGTAGGTTGGATCATGCGTTTGTTTCTAAGATGAAACAATTGCCTATTTGGAAGAGTTTGAACTTGAATAAGATTCTTGTAATGCTTATCAACAAGTAAAGTTTCATAGATTGCCATTTGCTAATAGCCGAAGTGTTTGTACTTTTATTTTTGAGCTTCTTCATGTTGATGTTTGGGGGCCCTATCATATTGTTTCCATTACTGGTGCAAGGTACTTCTTAACCATTGTTGATGATTTTTCGAGAGCCACTTGGATGTTTTTAATGGCTTACAAGTCTCAAACTTATTGTATATTAACTAAGTTCATTTGCTATGTTAGAAATCGTTTTTCTATTATCCTAAGACTTTTCGAAGTGATAATGGAGGGAAATTTATTTTCAAGGATTGTGAGAAATTATTTCATTGTTAAGGTATAATACATCAATATACTATACCATATTCTCCACAACAAAACGGACGATTAAAGCATAAACATGGACATTTACTTGAAATTGCATGAACACTTCAACTTCATGCCAATTTAACCAAAGCCTTTTGGAGTGAATGTATACTCATAACCACTTTCCTTGTTAATAGAATGCCAATGGAAGCATTAAATTAGAAGACACCTTATGAAATTTTGTTCTAAAAAAAACTCCTTCCTATAGTGATCTACAAGTGATGGATTGTCTTTGTTTTGTTGTTGATCTATCTTCCAAGATTCACAAATTTGACCCAAAAGGAATTAGGTATATTTTCCTTTGCTATGCAAATAATCATAAGGGATATTGAGTTTATGATATTGAATCTATATGGTTCCTTATTAGTAGAGACATCCAATTCTTTGAGGATATTTTTCCTTATAATGACATTTCTGCTACACCGAGGGTTTTGGATTCCCCTATTTCTCTTGATTTGTTGCCTTTAGTGACGTTTGAAACTAACTCTTGTCCTTTTGATATATTGGTTTTTCAAAATCTAAACACTCTACATTCTGATTCAATTTCTAATGCTTCGAATTATGCTATAGTCCATGAGTGTCCAGATACTATTCATCTTTGCAGGTCTAATAGAAATAGGCAGTCTCCTATTTGGTTATAGGATTTTATCCATTCAGTCCTTACTTCTTTGCCTAATGCTCATTCTTCTAGTCATTCTAAGTCTTGTTTTTCTACTACTACTAAATATCCACTATTTCATAATAATCTTTTTGATTCATATCCAACTGACTTTGTTCACTCTTTTGCTAATGTTTTAACTATCAAAGAGCCTATTACTTACTTTTAAGTAGTTAATAAACAAGAATGGGTGGAACCCATGACCAAAGAACTTAATACTCTTGAGTCCAATGAAAGTTGGACTCTTACATCTTTGCCTAAGGGTAAAAAGGCCATTGGCTACAAGTGGGTGTATAAAGTCAAGTACCAAGGGGAGGATTTTCATGATACTTTTTCACCTGTTGCTAAGATGAATACTATTTGAATTTTGATTGCCTATGCAGTTGCTCATTCATGGTATCTTTAACAAGTTGACATCAACAATGCTTTTTTGCATGGACATATTGATGAAGAGATCTACGTGCTACCTCTTGAGGGTTATAGCAAGGCCTAATCACATCAAGTTTGTCATGTAAACAAATCTTTGTATGGACTTTGACAAGCTTCACAATGGTAGAATGTTGAAGTTAATTTTTAACTCATTATGTCTCATGGTGGCTAATAATTTAAATGACCCGCTTCCTGTGTTATGGAAATTGTCATGTTTTGCTAATAAGAGCATTTTGAGTTACAAATTGGTGAATCATACTAGTAATACTAGTGTATGTAGAACGACCATAGGAATTGATGGTTATAGTATGTCAATAATTCAATTGTGAACTTACATCTTGATGTTGAGTTGATAATTGAGTTTGACTTAGGGCTATATATTTGAGCTATTGATATTAAACTAACATGTAAGATTTAATATTGATGCTAACATATTGAGCATATTCCATTCTTCTAAGCTTGGTATTTGCATAAATCATATGGTTTAGTCCATTGGCCTAAAGTATAGTGCTAGGTGTTAAGTACTCTATAAAAGTTGTCTAAAAGAACCAAGTTTTGCTCACCTCCTAATAAGTTTGTTATATGATCCATTGATTGACCCAGTATGATAAGAACCAAGCTAAGGACTAATAAGGTCGGTTACAAGGGATGGGTCCAAGTTTGTAAAAAGCTCGAAAACAAGGGTCGAAATGTACAAGAAATAAAGAAAACAACAAACAATCCTTGATCTACTCTAAGCATATTACGTACTAGGGAATTATCGAAGACTTAGGTTGAACTCGATATGATGTACAAGTTGATTTGATGAGGGTACTCACTACCTAATCTTACTTAAGGGTTAGAATAAGAGTGAGGTAAACAATTTAACAGAGAGCAATGTTCACAAAAAGGAGAAATATATTCAATATCAGATGTATATTAATGATCTTTTGCGGCTACATGTATAATATGTATTTATACCAAAAAATTTAGGGTAATAACTATAAATGGAAATGACTAAAAGGGGTAAATTCTTAAATAAGTAATGTACAAAGAATGGAAAAAGGGTATAAAGGGAAAATCAAGAAAAGTATCCATCTTGTACGGAAGGTTTTGTCATATGATTACTTCGACACATGGCTATCTGTGGATGGGTGACTTTTTGGCAAAAGTAGACAAACTGTATAATTAGGCTAATGATTTTTGAGCAAAGGTGTCAAGCAGAATTGGGGGTTCTTTTTAGGTGCGTTTAACTTGGACAAGCTTAGAGCAATTCATATTTAGGTCAGTTGTATAGTTGTCCAGGTTAGTTGATCTATTGTTCGAATGTGCCTTAGGTCGGCAAATAGAGACCATTGATAAGTATGGGTGGATTTGGCTCAGATAAGGTAGTAATCTGGTGCATCGAAGTAGCTTGTACTCATTAAGGGTAGGTTGGCATTGAGGAATCCACTTGGCCATACTCTCAAGCCCTTGAGGCCAAGTTTGGGTTAGAGGTCCAGTGTTTTGATTCCTATCACAATAAGTTTATAGTATGCAAACCTAGTAAGTTTATGGTATGATATGTGAATAGACTCGATAAGTTTATGGTCCACTGATCTAGAAATTTTGTGGCATGATCGTCGAATTGGCCCAGTAATGAGTGACCTCTCAAGATTAGTCCCCTAGGTTTATTTGCTTGTTTGTGGCTAGTGATAGGTAAGGGAACTATAAGTGTTGTCTTTTGATGTGCAAAACTTTAAGTACTTAGCTTAAGTAAGCAATTGACGGGGGTTAAAGATTAGCTAAGTGATTTTAGCCAGAGTTAGAAAGAAATGATGTTGGGGCATTTCAAGCTATTTGAAAGTGAAGTAAAATTTCCTCAGCTAAGTAGCTAGATATGGCAATATTAATGTAATAGTAACATATGTACTCAATTTGCATTGCATTGCTTATTGCTGGGACGTATATAAATACATATATATAACATTAAGAATATGTTGTGTTTAATAATTTTCTTGTTGCTTTAGTTTTATATATTCACTTTATTCTATAAGGAATTGAGGGGTTAATGTTCATTGACCTTAGGAAAAGATATTGAATGCAAAGGTTCTGGAAGAGACTCAAGAACATCTTAAGAGAGTTAGGTAATCTTTTGAAAGTTATAGTGATTGCCTCAACATGCAACTTTGTAAGTCATAGTGTTATGGTTATGTAATTGGATTCAATGAAGGGTCTACATATAAGTCTTTCTTATAAATGATTAGTATAATATAGGTGACCTCATAAGTCTTTTTGAGTTTAGATACTAGAACTGCTAAGCAAGTATATGCCAAGCTTGGAGTTTAAGAAATATGTTGTAATACGCTCTTTAAACAAACAAAATATGTGGTTTGATCACAGGTGAAGTTCATAGTAAGCACTTTAAGCATGATTGATCATATTAATTTTGTAAGAGAAGTTGTTATTAGTTATCATTGCAGTAGGTTCAGATTGATGTAGTTGTGACATTTCCAATTGAAGGAAACAAGTTCAAGCTATAAAATCTTAGTTAATCTTATCCTTACTTTATAGATGGCATAATAACTTGCCTTCTAGGTACTCAGTTTAAAGAAGATAGGCTATTGACTATGTAAAGTAGACACTTGGAGCATGAGGCGTTACAAGGTAGTATCAAAGCATTGTTGCGTGAAAAGGGATTGAAATATCATAGCAAGTTGTATGTAAGGATCAAAGTATGTTAAGAAATATGGATAAATGCTATTCTTTACAGATCTATAGATTAGAGGTTGGGGTAAAGATGGAAATTCAACAATGTTTAAGGAAAAGATTAAGTGTATTAGGGCATAGAGACAAAAGCTCGATATGAAACACTTGGAACTCATAGATTTTTTAAGGAAATGATTTAAGATTTGATGAATCATGGTAGCTCTAAGATGAGGTCTAGAGGAGGCTTAGGAGCCTAATGGATTCGAGATGGTTTTGTGAAGTGAATCTTTGCTTATTTAGACAAACTTTGGTAACAAAGGATGGTTTAATTAGAAGATTCGAGGTTATATGAATCTCGATTTGGGGAAAGGGTTGAAGTATATTTTGAATCAAGAGAAACATCATATGAGATAAGGATTATAGCATAGAATGCATGTAAGATTGTTCGCGGTAGCTAGGTCAGTTTAGGGGGAACAAAATTTAGTGTTCGTAATGTAACACAAATAGATCATGAATCGATAGTAAGATAATAAATGAAAAGCTAATATGTTATGTAAGAGATTATTGGAAGCATAGATATAAAGGGTTGATCATGTCCATATTGTAGGTAGTAATTAAGAAGAAGATGAAGTTATTGAAAGGCCTAACTTAGGGTACTACCTTAATATGAATGGATAATTGTAATCTTTGTAATTTGAGTAAACGTGATTGAAAGCTATGAAGCAAATAGTAGTGGAAGCAACAGATTATAAAGTTTGATGAAGATTTGACTGAATTTATATGTTTAGGCTGATTATGGTTATGAGCTAGGGAATAATAAAAGATTATAAGAAAAAGGAAATAGAATAATTCCATCCAAACAATGATATGAAACAAATAAAGAGGCCCAATCAATCCGTGACATGATAACAAGAGTTTTTATGGAAGCGAAAGATGGATTAAGACTATTCATATGACTACCAATTTATGTTAGCAAATTAGAAAAGAGAACATAAAATAGAGAGAGTAATAGTTTGGCTACACAAGTGATGGAAGAAGAAGATGGGATTGGTTTAATAATTATAGGCAAAAAAACACAAAGGTCAATAGAGGATCCTAGAAAGTAATAATTTGAAAGGCTAGAGCTTAGAAACCGTTATAGATGATTCTCTGGCTTTACTATTGTAAGTAAAGGAGACGAAACCAATGTGGTGGTTTCCACTCCATTCAAGTAAGATCGAAAGATGTGATAGTAATGGAAACAAGTGTAGATATTTGCGAAACATAAATTTTGATACAGTAGAATGGTATGAGTAGCTTAGGAAGTTTAAGCGATTTTGTTAAGAAATGTGGTTGTCAAAGTTTACATCTTAGCAAAATTATTGATTAAAAGAGTGATGTTGGGCTAACTGTATGTGTGTTATTATGAAAATTTGTATCATGTTGTAGTAGATGTGAGTTCAAATATCAATCCTTATGGACTCCCTAAAATTGTGAATACTAATACTTGCTCATTTACTAATATCTAATCTAATAAAAAATTTTAATTTATTAAAGACAGTTATTAAAATAAAACAAAGAATAAATAACAAAAAAACATAACAAGTAAATTTATTTAATTAAAGACTACTAAAATAAACTATTCTAATTAAAATAAAACAAGGAATAATAAAAAAAATATGAGATGATTAAAATTAACTACGAACATATAAACATAGTATTTAATTACTAATCCCCCCCCTAGAATAGTAATGCAATTAATCAATCTCATTCTTATTTATTGGATAGTGGAGATTCATAGTGTGAATTAACTGGACTTGTGTCTCTTACTAATTCCTAAACCTGAGTATACTCTATTTGAATTACTTTTACAATAAAGTATCTCAATATCGCTTTAAGATCTTAAATCGCTCTATTAAGTTGCCTTAATCTATTGGGCACTATAGATGTAGGGGTCCGATTAGAGTAGTTATGTGCGTGCTCCGTGGGTGATGTAAGCTTCCAAAATTGAGTTTAGGATAATCGAGCCTTAATTTAGGGATTTTAGGGGAACTTATTCAATTGAGTCCAAACATTATGACTAAGATAGAAAAGTTAGTCGAGGTGATGCAGTGAAGTTAGATTTTAGAAATAATGACCCAAAATCGCAATTTTGCCCTTAGAAGTAGGAATATTCAATATAGCACTAAAATTAAGCTCAAATTGCGACGTGAAATTAGAGATAAGTTAATTGAGCTATAAAATAAAATAATATAGTATAATTTACTATATAAATATACACGTATTTTTATGAGTATACTCGGAATAAATAATAATTATGCTTGTAAATTAACCCTAAATTACTTAATTATATACATATTGCGTTGAAATCATAAAATTTATTAAGAGAATATATCCTAAAAATAAAAGATATGTTAGGAACTTAATTATATGAGTATAGTTATATATTACTCGTGATATATACATAGGATATATACTCGTATATTACTAAATAACTAAATATTAATAAAATACACCTAAAATACTAAAATAATTGAAAGTCCTATCCTAATGAATCAAATTATGGCTAGAAACTCCTGGAATTCATTGTGGCAAGTTGGGAAAGCTTGAGGATGATGATTCAATAGCAAGTTAGTAGGATTTGGCTACCTCCTACTTGCTTTTATGAAGAAAAAGTAAAGAAAAAAATAAGAAAAAAAATTCAAAAGGAGTAGAAATCGACTCCTACAGCTTTAAATAAGCCTCTCTACTTCATTTCCCAACTTTACAAATCAGAAACACCTAGGAGAAAAATTTAGAAAAAATCGTGGGAAATTAGAAAGAAAATAGAAAAAACAGAGTAATCATTATGCCACCATCGTACCAGATCAAAACAACCACCTAACGATGAACCCGACCATCCATCGCCAATCGAGGCCACGTTTAGGCTGTCCAACATACCCCACCACCCCATGGCTTCCAGAGACCCTAAGAACAACAAGGTCAATCCCCTGCCCTATTTTTCAATAATTTATAAAAAATAGTAAACTTACCCAGAAAATTATGAAAAAAATTGAACTTAGGTTATTTTGAATATGATATTATGTGATATTTTTATTTTTAAAAAATAGGTAATATGTAATATACTTCTTTAAGAAATTTACTGTTCATTCAAATTTAGAATTGTAAAATATATGTACGAAATGATGTTGTTTCTAGTTGAAATTTTTTGTGTAGGATGTATATGATATATAGATAACTGTTATATAGCTTGAATTTTGATTTGAATATTTTAAATATTTATTGCATTTTTTGGGCTAAAAATAGCTCGAAAATAGGCTGAAATTATAAATTAAATAGAACATTATGAAATTAATTAATGAAATGGACATGTACTGATCTATAGTAAATAATAACAGTATTGAGTTAGAATGAAATTTATTAGGTGTAAAAAGAATCACAATTGAGTAATTTAGTATAATTTAGAGATAAAATTGTAAATATAAGTATATAGGTGATAAGTCGAAAACTTAAAACCAAGTGATAGTTGAATTCTCTATATTTTTAGGAATCTATATAAATTTTTGGGGAATTATTTGGAAACCCAAATTATTTAGTACGAATTTACTTAATAAAATGGCTTAAATTACAAGTCGAGGTGTATTTTTAATATTAATATGCTAAAATGAATTAAATAGTTTAATAATAACTATATATTTGATTGCTGATCAAATTGGAATAAAAATTATTTTTATTATATTTACTAATATTTTCTGATAGGGATACACTTTAGGTATATTAGAGTTGGATAATACTTATATTGTGATAATATATGGACAATTAGGTCAAATACAATTTAATAACATAAATTACATATAATACGATCATATTTGTATAATTATGTATAATTGTATTAAAAATTTGAACTATCCGTTAAAAGACGCCTCTAAGAACATGACTCGTAAAACGTGTCTTTAGGTCTATACGTACCAAATGATACTAACTTTGTTAAAATTAGACAACCTTAAGTAATTTAACCTATAACTTTACCATATTCAAGAATGTACATATTTCGGTAGCCTTACCTTAATTAAAATGTGAATTAATAAATTAAAAGTATGTTTCGATATGATCGAAATGATATATAATACGTAATAGTATATATGATGTACAGTATCAACAATTAATAATTTAATTCAATATATAGTGATAATTCGACTATATATTATGGAAATAATAATAATAATAATAATAATAATAATAATAATAATAATAATAATAATAATAATAATAATAATAATAATAATAATAATAATAATAATAACTGTTTTAGATTAAACCCTGAATTTGGGTCTTTTATGTAAATAGGATCTTTCAGTATAAAGATAGTTGACGATTCGAGTAAGTAGTAGTGAATATCTAAACAAGTAGGTTGGGATTATGACTTCACTGCTTGTTAGGATACTGTTGAAAGTATTCGGAGACCCAAGAGTACTTCTGGCTGTGTTTGTATTTAGGTGACTGTGTGCATGCTGTGTGTGTAGATGATACTTAGTTGTGACAGGAGTTCAACTCCTTGGTGTGCTGTTTTGCATGTTTGCTTTGATTCTGTATTGTATGAACTTGTTGGTCACCTTTAATTAAAACTAATGTTTATTTGATTAAAATGAAACTAGATATGCATAACACCCATTAGGGGAAATGATTAAGAGTGTCCGACCAAATACTGACTTCCTTCGATGAGGATAGGTGAAATGGTCTTTTCCTTATCCTTAGTAGAACTAAGTGATAGCGAGGAGGTTGTAGCAAGGTTAGGAGCCGTAGTTCGAAGGCGGTTATAGGAGGAAGGTGTTCTCCATTGGATAAGCTCGGGTTTGGTCTGACTTGAGTCGTGATGAAACTCTTCAATTCGAGTTGGAGCGGATGTAATTTCTCTAATCTCATAGTGGACCGAATAACATTGTGCAATGTTTCATTTGATTGATTGTATTGCATTTCATTTCGTCATAATTATTAACCTTATTTGTGTTTGTACAGTACTCTTCTGACTCCGTCCCACTTACTGAGCTAATTGTGCCCACATCCCCATAGTCTCTTTTGCAGGTTTTGAGTGAGGTCAGGATGTTCAGATATCACCGTTCCCAGGTTAGTGTGCTACTGTTTGGGAAAGTAAGAATCGAGGAATCAACTGAACCGGGGCTTTTAACTTTGTCTTTAAGTTTTTGAGGAAACTAATTGGGAATTCCCTAGGAGCTCACTAGTTTCCTAACTTATTGTATATAAACCGCAAAACTTGTGATTTTTAATAAACTTTGATTGTAAACTTTTCCTTTAGGCGTAATATGTTTATGTAAATACTGTTGTGGTACTAGATAACAGCTTGTATAGAACAGGTATTTTCTAAAGCTCTATTATAATTTTGGTTATTAACAGGTGTTAAAACAGATATTTCAAGCTGGTTGAGTTGTGTAGGCCTTGTGTGAATTATATCTACGATAGCAGTTGTGAGATCTACTTCTATCTTAGGTTAGTTTACACGGTGGGATTGTTATGACTCATTCTGTTCGGGGCGTGACAAGTGATACACTACACATAGCTTTAAAGAAGTAAAACGAGATTATCACTTAGAGGGATGATTAGGTGAGAACGTAGTAGGGAGGAGGAACAGGCAATTTGTGACAGACAAGGTAGCCTTAGGGGACCTTAGGTGTTTACCTTGTAGTTTAAACGAATGAGATCAATTCTTTGCTTGAATTGCTTATTTGATCTTAGAGAATAGAGATTTAGCAGGGCACTATTGTTTCTCTATTCTATTTAAGAGTCTGAAATAAGGAGAAAATGCTGGGTATTTATAGGCTCTTAGGCAAGATGGCATCTGTCCGATCATCTAAATGATTAATAGATGAGATGGAGCTTACTTAATTTATGGTTATCCAAAATAAGCTAGCTAACTAATAGCCTCCCTTATGAGTGTGTGAGCTTGCTTAAGAAAGTTTAGAGGTTGATAAACTGATCAAACGATCCTTATTCCGAGCCCACCAAGCCAAATCTCCCTGAATTATCCCAATATATACATCAGACTACTTAGGCACAGTCACCTAGCTCAAGAAGTTAAACCTAAATAAATAATAGGCTTAACCCAATAACTAATATAACAATTTTTAGCTCTCTACATTTTGGCCTTCGATCAAAAGTATCTTAGACACATCTAAGGAGGTTTTGGGTATTTCTAGATGTTGTTTCTTCAACCGTTATGTAAATACCCTAGCAACATTAGCTTCTAAAGTTCCCATTCAAATTATTCGTAATTACTTAGCCTATCCAATTACTTTTAATTGCACTAGTCCATCTATTATAGGATCTTACGAACTTTGAATTGATCCAAACAAAAATTCAATAATTGACAATATTGAATTAATACAAAGCAATGCAATTACATTAAAATAGAAATAAATCATGGATTGATAATAAAAGAAAATTAATTACATAGAAATCTAGGTTTCATAATAATTGAATACCAAAATTAAATTAAAACACTAAGGAAAATAAATAAACAAAGAAAAAGAAAAAGAAAAGGAGGATTCTATTCTATAAATTGTCTATAGGTTCTTTATCTATCTCCCTCTACATGTTATTACAAGGCTTATAAGGTTATTTATAATAGAAAAAGAATCTTAGAATGTATCTTCAGAATATATCTTCAATGTTTCTTACCTTTGAATTTGACTCCAAATAAAAGATATATGGTAGCATAACATCTTAGACTTTAAGTCTTTCCAAGTATAGAATATTTACAATCAATGGAATCACCATACCTTAAGATCATAGTTGTAATCTTTAAGCCTGATCTTATATTTCACATGCAAATTCTTCTAATTCAGTGAAAATTCTTGACAAGAAGTATGCACCTAAGAATGTAACCATAGTCTTTGTACGTTGTCTTCTTTGGACATCAATTATCAACTGTTCCTTCACTTGAATAGCTTGGTTGATGCACTTCTTTCTTAAAGCTCCAAAATTTTATAAAAATCTTTGAAAATTTATCAAATGCTTCTAAAGTACCTAAAAATGTAACAATAAGCAAATAAGATTAAATTCTTTTCAATTAACACAATTTATACAAAAATTCTATACAAACTTACCTCAAAATATGTATGTTATATGAGTGTTATCTTATTTATCCACACTTAAGACTTTACTTATTCGCAAGTAAAATAAGCAAAATAAAAACTAGGGATTTTCCCTTTTCTTAAAGGAAAAGAGAGCAAGAGAGAGTACAAATGTAATTAGGAATCTTCTCAAGTCTATAAGCTCCATCATCCTTAGTATTCAACTTCTAGAAAGAATTGGAGCATCTACAATTCTAGAAACAATTCAAAAGTCCCTAACTTAGAGATAGGATTAAAAGGTAAACTTAAGAAGAATAGAAAATATAGTGGTTGTTTGGGCATGCCTATGAGTCGTGTAAGGTTCGTATAGCTTGAAGGTTTCTATTGCTGTAGTTGCCTAAAGGTTGAAGGATCGCCACCAGGGTAATGCTAACTATAGTACTTGTTGACTATGGCTAAAAGCCGACGAACTAGGTAAGTTTCATTTGATTGTGTGGATTGAAGCATTTGGTGGTTTAAGTGAGTACTTTTTCTTTTTGACTCATTGTGTTGCATGGTGACTGATAATGTAGACACCACTTGCTTCTTGTATTGTGGAAATTGTCATGTTTTGCTGATAAGGGTGTTTTGAGTATTGAATTGGTGAATCATATCATTATTACAAGTTTATGGAGCAAGCATAAGAATCGATGGTTGCAGTATGTTGATTATTAAATTGTGAACTTATGTTTAGATGCTAAGTTGATAATTGATTTTAACTTATGGCTATATATTTGAGATACTGATATTGAATTAACAAGTAAGATTTAATATTGATGTTAACATATTGAGCATGTTTCATTGTTCTAAGCTTGGTATTTGCATAAATGATAAGGTTTAGTCTACTAACCAAAAGTATAGAGCTAGGTGTTGAGTGCTAACCAAAAGTTGCTTAAAAGAATCAAGTTTTGTTCACTGCATAATAAGTTTATGGTATGATTTGTTGATTAAACTGGTAAGCTTGTAGTTTGCTGACTAGTAAGTTTGCAGTATGATATGTGAATTGCCCCTATAAGTTTGTGGTCCATCAACCTAGTAAGTTTGTGCTATGATCCTCGAATTGACCTAGTAATGAGTGACCTAGTAGGATTAGTCCCCTATGTTTATTTACTTGTTTGTAGTTGATGAAAGGTAACGAAAGGACAGATGTTGACTCTTGATCTACTTAGCTTTAAGTAATTAGCTTGAGTAAGTAAGTGATGAGGGTTAAAGGTCATCTATGCAATTTGAGACAAAGTTAGAAAGGAATAAAATTGGGGAATTTCATGCTATGTGAAAGCTAAATAAAATTTCCTTAGTTAAGTAGCCAGATAAGATGATATTAATGTAATAGTTACATATGTACTCGATTTACAGTGCTTACTGCTGGGATATATATAAAATTGAGAACATGATGTGTTTAACAATTTTCGTGTTGTTTTAGTTTTATATACTCACTTTATTCTATAAAGAACCAAGGGGTTAGTGTTCACTAATGTTAGGTATATGTACCGGACACAAAGATTGTGGAAAGGACTTAAGAAGCAACTTAAGAGAGTTCTTAATCTTTTGAAAGCTATATTGATTACCTTAACATGCAACTTTGTAAGTCATAGTATTATCATTACATAATTGGATTAAGTGAAAAGTTCCATATAAATCTTTCCTATAAATGATGTAGTATAATATAAGTGAGCTCATGAGTCTTTTTGAGTTTAGAGACTGGAACTAGTAAGCAAGTATATGTCAAGTTTGGAGTTTAAGAAATATGTGGTAATACATTCTTTAGACAAACAGAATATGAGATTTGTTCACAAGTGAAGTGCACAATAAGCACTTTAAGCATGATTGATCATATTAGTTTTGTAAGAGAAGTTGTTATTAGTTCTCTTTGCAATAGGTTTAGATTGATATAGTTGTGAAATTTCAAGTTGAAGAAAACAAGTTCAAGTTTGAAAATGTTGGTTAGCCTTATTCTTACTTCAAGGATGGCATAATGACTCGTCTTCTATGTGCTAAGTTTAAAGAAGATAGGTTATTGACCATGTAAAGTAGATACCTGAAAGACAGGGATTACATAGCAAACTTAAACTTTATGTGAAAATTATAATAATAATAAAAAAATTAGATAGTATTTTTGTTATTATCCCTAAAAAAATTAAAGCACAAATTCATATTATTTTCTGCTTAAATAGCTCAATTTGTATTATTTTCATTATTTCAATTTGTAATTCTCATGCTTCAGGTGTACTTATGCCAATAATTTGCTTTTGTTAATATGTGTTTGTAAATAGTATAATATCCTTCCATATATTAAAATCTATCATGAAATAACTCAATATTTTAAGGGTTTGATATCCTCATATCAATATTCATCTATACATACTATGATATTTAATAATTAACATCTTTATTGATATCAGATGTAAGAGAAAGCACATTTATATAAAGAGATATCGATTAGGTATTATAATAAAAAAACACTTCTCCCTACAATTTTTTGGAACAAAAAAGTAGACATGGACAATACTAGGGTTGAAACACTTTTAGTTGTCATGTTTTTCATATTTAGTAAGTGTCTTGTTATCACTTCAAATGTGTTAGTGCAGTAATATTGTAATGTTGGATACTACAACTAAGGGTTACCAAAACTCATAACATGTTGACTTAATTGAGTTAAATGAAACTATAATGTTACAGAGGAATATAATAAGATTATTAGGTTTAAACAAATCTTACTTTATTTTGGTAATTGTTACTCTATCTTTTTTTTTGTTGGTAAAATTTTTCAATGAATGAGGTCTAAATTACTGCACAAAAAAAAAAAGCAAGTCTACCTAAACACCATATTACTACTGTAGCTCATATTTCTACATGACTACCACCATTTCATTACCACAATGTCTTCCATCAAGTGGTGGTAGTTCATACGGAGTAGGCTTATTGATGTGGTGATGGTGATTTTATTGTGGTTTGGATGGTGTTAGTAACCACATTGATAATGGCAATGGCAACATAGGTGGTGGCGGTGTTATAATGGAGATGGTGATGATATTATGGTAGTGGTGGTAAGTTATCTTTTCAATGGGGATATGTTTAGAGAAGAATTTCTTTACACTAAGGAATATTCATTCATAGATGTCGATAGATGAATAGCTACTCAATTTTGATGAATAGATGCTTTATGTAATACCCGTTAGGTGGTCAAAATACGTAAATAAGTTGATCGATAATAGCATAAGGAAGAAGAGAATTGCCATTCTCATAAGGAACGTACTTATCTTGTAGTTTATTTTGGTATTTATGTTTTATAATTGAATGCCTTTCAATACATGTGGAATAAAATAAACTAGAAATTTATGTCAATTAATGTACGTTGCAAAGTTTCACATGTCGTTGGGTTTGATGGGTTTACTGTTATTTATTCATACTTGAAAGCAGAAGTTTACAAGATTTATCAATGTGGCTTTGGGAAAGCGTGGTGTTTACAAGACAAATGTGAATGCCTACTAGCTTTTGAAATGAAAGAATGAAAAATATACTTTAGGGATAGAAAATGTGTCAAATATTGTGGTGTAGGATTGGAGTATGCAAAATGTTGTTTTAGATTATGTACGTACATTTGTTAATCTTGAGTAATGTAGTTATATTCATCTCATAATTGACCAATAATATTAAATCCCCCGTTTATGGTGTAAATGATCCTAAATATTTTTAGTTTCTATTTCGAAGTATAATAATATCGATTGAGTATGAACAATTTTATTATTCCTAACCTTAGAGTTTAATTTCTATCTCTATTTATTTGGAATTAGGATTATGGTCTTTTAATAATACAAATTGTTATCCTTTCTCCTTTTTTATGTTCTTCCAAATATTATAATGATTTTTTTTATAACAAATTTTATCAAAGAAAATCACACATGTTCTATGCGTAATTTATGTAAAAATTTTTTCCATTATCTTATATATATTTAATCAAATTATTAAATATAAAGGAAAGTTACTTGACATGAAACAATTAACTGCATACCTAAATTATTAACATGAAGAATTAACCATGAAAATGGGGACTATATTAGAATACAATTCAAATATCTAAGAAGGATTTAAGCTTTTGAAATTCTATTTACGTCAATTATTAGTGAGATAGAAGTCAATTATCTTATATTATTTTTTTAGATATATTAAGATTACGATTATATAAGAAAAAAAAAATATTGGTAAAAGAGATTTACTATGTTAGGTTACTAAGTAAGAAGTATGGTCACTAAAACTTTTTTCACATTAATAGGGTTTCTAAAGAAAATTCTTTACAAGAACTGAGGATAAAAAGGATGGAGCTTTTTCATTTTAATTTCTATAAGGCACTTGTTAGATGTAACTACCTTAATAAGGACTTGTATGCATATAATGAGTGGCAATAAGTTCCAAATAATTGATAAGATGAAATTTATAGTATTTACTTGGGATTACTTCATATGAACAACTACTATTAAATGCAACCATAAAAGTAAGGCATCAAGCTTATCTATTAACACTTAAGGAAGCTATAAACACTTCAAAGTTTGAAATGGGTGGCACACTTAAACAAAAAGGAAATGAATAGTAGAATGAAAAACCACCAATTTGAAGTTTAGCAAGCAAGAAGCAAATTAGGACTACTTTATCCACCATGACCACATTAGCCAAATTCAAAGTTTGACATACATAGAATACTTACAAAAAGTTAATTGAAAAAATGGAAAACCACCAATTTGAAGTTCAACAAGCAACAAGCAAAGAGGATAACTCCATCTACTAGCACTACATTAACTCAAGTAGATACGTTATTATTACCCTATTTTGTCCATTTCGTTGGATTGCTTTGACATATTCAATTTTCTCTCTTAATTGGAGAATAAAAAAAACACTAAACCAAGAGTATTACTTACCTAAAGATAAAGACAAAACATTAATTGCTAGGTAGGAAATTATAGCATTTATTTATACTTTGATAGAATTAAAGCCCATAAGCATTTTGGAAGCAAATTACAAGATTTAGGTTATTGTTAACCAACTTACTAAATATATGCACATCTTAGTGCTTTGATTAAGCAAAAAGAGAATATTACAATAGTCTTAAATGTTCCCTCAACTAGGCTATGACAAAATTCAATGTTTGTAGAGCATCTAAGTAAGATATTAGACTAGAAAATACAATGGCTTTGAAATAGAGACATTGTGCAATGACCCTAAAAGAAGTCTAGTAAAATTATCTAAAATTTTTATATCATATGAACACTTATTATATGAAAACTGCCTTACAAGTTAGATATTACAACACTTTAGTTAATTAATTACTATTCTGTTCACATTTTGATTATATTACATTTGACTTTTTTATAATATAAATAATTATAGATACACATTATCTATAGTTTATCAAAACCGCTAATAATTGGTGTTCTCTATGAAAAAGTAAGATTAAGTAAATTTATCCTAACAAATTTTAAACTTACTAATGATATGAAATCTTTAACAAATAAACACTTGTTACTTCAAAAGTTCAAATTAACTATGCATTTCTCATTCTAACTTTACTCCTTAGTATACTTCTTGATAATTACACTTTGCATTCGACACCTATCCTAGTCCTAGCTTTAGGTGGACCTACAAAGTAAATTGTTGGAGAGTAAGCTATATGAACTTAATAAGACATCCTTCCTACTACACGGACAAGAAAGTAATCAAGTAATTATTATTCACAATCATATGAATACATGAATGATCAATACACTAAACAATGTATGTAGTTGACTAAGTACTACTTACAACTTTAGGTCTAACGCCTTTTAAAGTAAGGGTAGAAAATTCATTGGTATCAATCACAATCAGGTTCTAGCACTTGAGCTTTTGACCATTTTGAAATTCCATATTTCTTCAGAAAATATTTTTGCATTTTCAAAAACTAATAATAATTGAAGCCCTAGATTTAGCAGTAAGGTAGCTCCCATAGTCTACAATCACACGGTAAGATAAAGGTTTAAAGATATGACCCTTCGTTACCTAGGGTTAGCATCTTTAGTACAGAGTAAGTCTGTAAGCCAAAGGTAAGGCACTCTTCTTCACCTATACATGAGGTGATGGCCAAAATAACAAATGTAATATCATGGTTATGCATGCCCATTTTAATTAATGAAACCCAACACAATTAGGTCTGTTTCAATTGAGAGATTAAGCAGTTCATAGACACTCACAATAGATAATATATTAATTATATAGCACGGAATTTATTTTCTTATAATTAAGGTATCTTGGCATAGCATTCAAACAAGTTCCAAAACCCATATACCCCAAGAAATTAATTTAATTATCTTTAATTAGTTATGCGACTAACTATATACATAAACATGTATAGAGTCATTAGGAGTGTTCACTTGGTCATGATGCCTATAATTATAGGAATTCTTACATGTTCTTGAAATCGATTTCAAAGTTTCCTAGTAATAAATTAATGATGATACTATAAGTTTGTAGTGAAACTATTTAATTACCTAAGTTAGCTTTACTATATTATACTCGGGTATAGCTAAATCTTGTTTTCATAAGAACTTCGTTTTGAGTCTATTTTTCGCATTCTTATAGTCAATTTCATACATTTTTTGGACATACTTTTGTATAGTGAGGACCATTTAGGAGTGAGACCCACAACAATTAGGGTGGGAAAGGGTTAGATTCGTGGTTCTTGTGCATTCTTCTCAACTTAAATAGTTTTGGGTTCCATTATAGGCCTAAGTGTGTAGTACCTATTTCTAGTTAATTACTATTATTATTTGCGGCTTTTATGTAGCAACTGGGCCCAAGGGGTTCATTTATTACATGGATTTTGTTCTGTGAGTTTTCTTTTAATTTACTTAGTCCTTTTTAGCTTTAATTAAAGGGGTTTTAGGCCTTATCTCGGGCTTAAGTATATTTTTAAGCTAATGGTTATTCAATATTGGGCCTTTACAATTTATTTGAAGTTCATAATTTCAGGTAATCCAATTAAAGTTTTAGCCCATGCCTATTTCTTATGAATCAAAGGCATAATATAAGCTTTTTAGTTAGTTTTGGGCCTAAGTTCAAGTCTAAATTTATCTTAAGCCTTCTAAAACACCTAATGGGCTTCATAAGCCTCTTGTTATGGACTTAAGATGTTTACCTGTAACTATTGGATTATTCAAAGTGGACCTAGGAGCTGTTTTTAGGCTTATTAATACGTTTTAGGCCCATTTTGCATTCTAAGGCCCTAAACTATGTTCCAACTTATTCTAATGCGCTAAATAACTTCAACCCACTAATAGATTTTCTTAAATGTTTTAGATTTGGTCTTGAGCATTAATTAGGCTCCAATTCCATTTCCTGAAGTCCAAAGCTCATTTGATGCCTTATTATGCCTATAAGTCATCATTAAGCCACTTAACCCTAATTATTAAGCCTTAAATTAGCATTAATTTTAATTTAATTATCTAATTAACCTAATTATGATAAATTTTTAGATTTGCATTAAGTTCATTATGGCGACTTATGTGAGGTTTTAAGGTGATTTTACTATATTTCCTAGTAACCCACATTATAGTGGGTCTTCACCTAATTAAATCCATTTCCTAAGCTTTGTTTAACTAGTGATTAACACCAAAAACACAAAATACAATGGGAGTGGACCAAGGATATTTCATTCTTAAAGAGGTATGTGCATTTTGATGGGGTTTTCCTCATCATTTGTTAAATTAACCTACCAATCTAGCAAGTTTCACCCATGTATAATTGCAAACATGCATCCTAGAGTTTAGTTAAGCATGTGCATAGACTATTTCATTTCCAAACAAGTGTAAAATAACCAAATGCACCTAATACTAACTATGGAACACAAGAAAGTATCTAGCCTTAACTTTTACTTAAAGGTGTAAAGTTTAACTAACCTTAACGATGAAGTTGTGGAGTCTGCTTTACCATTGTCAAAGTCGAAGCAAAGGATCCCTTTTGAGTGTGTATGCGTGCATGTCAAATGTCTAGGAATGGGTGAGGCTGTATGGTGGTGTGAATGGTAGGGGTGGTTGAGTGTGTTGGTGGTCAGAAAAATGTAGGGGTGGTATGGTGGTTGAGGGTCGTCACTAGTATGGTTTTTGTAGGAGATGGTGTTTGTGGTTTGAATGGGAATGGAGGAGAGGTGTTTGATAATGATGAAAATAGAAGAAAATGAGGCTTTAAAAAGGAAGCAAAACTGCCATGAAGGGCAACAAAAAGTAGGGCAAAACATTTCTCTTTTTAGCCATTTAGGACATGTATAAATGGGGACTATACTGTACCTTTGATCCATTACCTCATTTGGTATGATAATGTCTACCTTTAGCACATATGGTCATTAATGGTATAATTTCCCAACTAATTCCATTGTTTCATGTGACAAATTACTTATGCATGAATGGATTATATAGTTAATGTGTAATTAAGCTTTTTAAACTTTATTACTAGTATATATGGCTATAATTGGGATTAGTTTAGGTTTGTTATGTCTAATTAGGTTAATTAAGCCTATTAGATCATCTTATCCAATTTAATTTAGGAATTCTAGGAGTTAGAATTGATTATTGTAGATTCAGTGAGTTTTAGAAGATAAACTAGGGTTTTAAAGCTATTAAGCAAATTGTTCATGATTAGTGAATAGTTTAGCTATTTAATTAGGCATTAATAGTTAATTAGGGTTTTGACGCTAGATTAGGGTTTTAGACGTTCAACTAGAGTTTTTAGGATTATCTCTTGTGTTAGGATAGAGTCTTAGGGTTTTGAAGGTTAATTTAGGCTTATTGCATTTGCTTCAAGGTTTCAAATCTATCATTAGAATTTTCTATAGTGATGTTTGTTGAGCCTTACTTCAATTTTCATTAATTTAATCTATATAAAGCTCAACCTGTTTAATATATAAATTAAGGAAAAACATTTTTCTTGAAAAAATATTTTGAAAAATAATTTGAAGTTGCCACCTAGTAAAACTAATAAAGAAGTCAAATTAGGGTTTTTAGGTGGCTAATTTAGCTATTAGTCTATGGGTTTTCTTAAAAATTAATTTTTCAAAATATTTATTCAAAAAGTTTGAATTAGTGGGTTAACCTATTAAGACTAAATCACCATATAAAAATTAAAAAAAAAAGCTTATGGGCCTTTACTTTTATAATTTTTCTAAAAATACCAAAATATGCAAAAATGTAAAAAAGGCAATGAAAATAAAATTTTAATAATTTTTATTACGAATTTTCCAAAAAAAAAAAGAAAAAAAATGTTTTCATTTTTTTTTACGATTACTGTTGAGCTTGATTTTTTCCCGGTTTTTATTATTTTCCTTAACCACATCAATATCAAACCCTAAATTGTTTAATATTGATTCTCGAATAAAAGTTAAAGAAAAATAGTTTTTTAAAAAGAATTTTATATGCTTTTGGAATCACCATCCAATCGGGATCGGTAAATGGTTTAAGTAAAAATCAAATTGGTGGATTTAGTTTTGATCTCGGCACTGGTTTACGTGTAAAAATTGAATTTTTTGAAAAAAAATACTAGATTTTCTAGTCCTAGGTTTATGTTTTTTCAAAAGTTGACATTAAATAAATTATATATTTTTTACTTTTACTAAATTGAGTAATTTGAGCTAAAGGGGGGAAAACAAACTTTCTTTTTTAGTCGCCTCGGAGGGGCCTATGTACTTGCTTTTGAGGATCAAGCCTATGTTGTTCTTTAAGAAATTTAATTGCATTGGTTTTATTTTAATTTAGAAAAACGGTCAGTTTGACATTTTTATCAATTTTGTTTCTACTTGAGAAAGAAAGGATCTTATTTGTTTATTTTTTGGAAAATTCTAAAAGGAGTCTTAATTTTTGAAAAGGTTCTATTTTTTTATATGGAAAAAAATAAAAAATAATTTTAAGTAATAAAAATTTTTAGGAAAATCCTAAAATACCTAAATGAAATACATAATTATCATAACTAACATGCCTAACTATAGGAAAAATACTTAAACCATAGAAACGAAACCTAATTATTAAAAAAAAGCCTAAACTTTAGGAAAAAAGCTTGAATCATGGTAAAAATGTTTGAATAATAGAAAACATGCTTAAAAGAAAAGGGTCCTTAATTTGTGTTTTACTCTTGTAAAATGTCATAAGAAGTCCTAAATCTGAAAATAGTTTATTTATTTTATTGGAAAGAGGATTTTTCTAAGTGATAAACTTTTTTTTTGTTTTTCTCTTTCCGAATATTATATATATTATTTTTATTTTTTTATTTTTAATTGAAGCCTAAAAGATAAAAATAAAAAATAAATTAAAAGAAAAGAACTTTCCTTTCTTTTTCTTCTTCTTTTTTAAATTTTTTTTATTGAATTACAATCCATACAATTAAATTAAACAAAAGCAAAAAGAAAAGAAAAAAAATGCAAAAAAAGAAAATGAACTACAAAACCAAAGAAATGGAATCGGACCAAGGAAAGATTTGTGTGGGCTAGGGTGCTAGAGAGGATCCTGGTTACGAAGTGGGTCGGTTCAGATCTTGGCATTAAACGGGTTAAGAAGAAGAAGGTAGCTATTGAGGAGGCGACTTAGACTTACTTAAGACCTAAATCGAATGGGAAACACCCCTTTCGTGATTATTCTATTAGAGATATGGGGCATAGGTGAAGTGCCTCGGAGTATGGTAGAGTTTGGTAGTAGTTTATGATAGGTGACCGGTGGTGGTGAAACTTTGGTGTTACACAGTGGTTGTTGAGCATGCAAGGGTAGTCTTATCTAGGGTTTTGGGATGTAGCAAATTCAATCTTGTAATCGGTTTCGAGTGGGGAGTAGCGAAGCTAGGTGTTTCAAGTGATGGTCGATAAGGGAAGAGAGACAAGGTGGTGGTTATAGTCACTTGTGGCTATGGTAAGGGAAGGGACTGATGGCTATCTACTCCTTGGAACACGGGGAAGCTTGTGATAAGTTTGTTTACTTCAAAAATGGTTATGGAAATCAAAATTTTAGAGAGAGAGAGAGAGAAGTCATAGTAGAGGGAGACAGTTTAAATTTGAACTTATATAGACGATTTTGAGTGTTTCTTGATCATGGGAATCAAAGATTGGACACTTTTTTATACTTTTTCAAACTTGATTTTTTATTGGAAAGTTGAAAAATGAATCAATTTGCAATCTTCAAATTAATGGGTATTTAACTGATGTGAATGCAAATTTATTGTCATCTATGTTTATTTGAATGAAATGATGGTCAAATTGTTATTAAGGCTCTTTAATCTTACTAAAATTGTGTAGAAACAAGTTTGATTTTTTTGTAAATGAGTAGAATCAATCAAATTCAAATTAGAGCCATATTAACGTAATAATTTTTTTTTTGTGATTTTAAATCCCATTTTGATTCTCCAAATGATCGGATTGGGACAATTTTTCATGCTCTCTTCAGAGTATCCTAAGTATGCTTAAAGATTTCACCATTAATTTGGTGAAATTGTGAAGAAAAAGTGAAGAAAATGAGCTTGGAAGTGAGTTGGTCAACCGTACAATGTGCGAGAAACTCTTGGTAGGATGATAAAAAACATGAGAAAAAGAAAGAAAATATTAAATCAGCCACTCGTACGTTGACATTTGGCCATTCCATACTACAAATTAGAAAACATAACCCAACACTTGCTGTAAGATTGAAACCTCTTATCTCACGAGAGTCTATTCACACCCGAATTGCACTATTGACTTTTTTGGTACATTGGTGCAAGCTATTAATATTTGTCCTCATTAAATGACTAGAACAATTAATGACCATCCCATAATTTAATTTAGAGCACATATGTTAAGTATAATTTTCATTTCAAATCCAATTTAAAGGTTTTTTAAGTACCTTTTTTTTTTACCATTTGATCTATCTAATATTGATTTGTAAATCAACCAATTTAAAACTAATCCACGATTAATTTAAATTAGCATGTGACATAAATGAGACGGCCTTCTTCATGTGACATAAAACTTTAAAAATGACCTAAGACCTTTCTTTTTTTTTTTTTCTAAATTTTCTACTTTTTTTTTTCTAATTTGGGATTCATTTTCCTAAAAAACAAAAAAACTTAAAACTATTGTGTTGGGGGGGGGGGGAGGGGGTTGCAAAAATTAGGTGTCTATAATTGGTTCAGAGGTGCCTATATATCTGCTAATCGAGATCAAATCAATGTAGTTTTGTTTTTTAGAAAAAAAAAATTTAGTCGCTTGATAAAAATTAAAAACCTAATTTTTATTTCGAATTAAAAAAACCCTTAAAGACCTAATTTTCAAAAAGACTACAAGTTAGTATTTTGTATTTTAGGAAAAAATGACTACATGGTAAAACTTTTTTAAGAAAAGATCCCAAGGTACCTCGGTGAAAAATTTTCATGAAAGATGCAAATCTTAAATAAAATAAGCAAGTTTTATGTTTTCTGAAAATATGCTAATATGCAATTGTGATGGAAAACATACTATTTAATGGGAAAAAAAAATACAATTACTATTGAAAATATGCCAAACCATGGAAAAGATGCTTGACTATTAAAAATATGTCTAAATTATGGGAAAGATGTCTAATTATAGAAAATATGCCTAAATTATGGAAAAGATATCTAAACTATAGAAAATATACCTAAATCATAGAAAAATGTCTACCCACAAAAAAGAAGCCTATTAAATATTTTTTTATTTTATAAAAAACTAAATTGGTGACTGAATGATTTTTTTTCTAGAAAAATCCCTAAATGCCTAATTTGTTAAATAGAAAATTGCAAAACCAACTATGCAATCCTATCTAAATCTTATAAGACATGTAATATAGATATGAGTATCGAGAAAAAAAATATGCTATTGTACTGTAAGGATGTAATTGTTGCAAAAACATGTAATTTTTATCTAAAAATGAGATTTTTCTAAAAAATGAAATATGCTAAAAAAAAATGCAATTTCTACTAAAAAGGTGCAATTTTTATAATGCAAAATAATCATGGTAAAAATGCAATTTATCTAAAATATGTAGTTTTCTAAAAAAAGTCATGCAAAAGATGCAATTTGTCTAGAAATATGCAATGTTTTTCTAAAAATGCAATTTTTGGAGAAAAAGACATGCAAAGATGCAATCTTATGTAGAAAAGTGCAAATCTTAATAAAGCTGTGAATTTTAATAAAATGTATGATTTTTCCTAAACAACATTGTAAGTCTTAATTCTAAGTGTCCAATTTCCTTAAAAATGCTCAAAATGTGATTTAATGATAAAGATACAAAAATACTATTTTTATCTCGAATATGTGAAAATGACTAACTAATTAAAATCAACACAAAACCTGCAAAAAGGCTTGAGTTAATAATACCCTATATAAAATTTTATCATGCAAAAAGACTCGAGTTAGTAATACTCTATATAAATAAAAGCATTTGCAAGTTAGTTTTGGATTAGGGATTAAGAGCCTTAAATAGGTCAGGCCAGATCTCTCTATGGATCTGGATCATATGGGGAAGAAAAGCTGAGGTCCATAAGGTGTCCTAAGGGTGGTTTTAACCACTTTTTCAAGTGCTTATTGACACTTTCATATCAATCTCATTAGTGAAAATGAGATTGATGTTGGTGCCATTGCTTAGGGTCATGCTTTGGTGGTTGTTGATAGGTAGTAGGTGGCGGTGATAGTAATGTGAAGGTGTGTTTGGGGGCTTTTGAGTGTGGAGAACATGATGATGACAGTGATTTTGTGTTTGGAAGTGGCAGTGATGGAGTTTGATAGCGGTTTGAAAGTTGAGTCATCTGAGACATCAAGGGTTTGGGTTTATGTGGTTGTGGTCATGCTTGGGTCTTAAGGATGGGGAAGATGCTATCGATTAGAGTTGTAGATGGAGTAAGTGAGTTTGTTGTTAGCATTGGGATCAAATCGATAATAGATCAATGGTAGATGTGTTTAGGGTTAGGGAATGATCCATGGTGGGTAGTCGTGACTGTGCATGGTTCGTTGTTGTGTGCTGTTGCTTGTGCATGTATGTGTCATGTAGTTTACTTTTGGCATGTTTGATGGTTTGTATTCATGTCATTGGGGTTTGCATCATGAGAGGGCATAGTCGATGTGGGCTTAGGTTATGAGAGAGAGATCAGGCCATGCATAGTCTGGGTGCAAGTAAATCTAGGAAGGTCATCAATGGAGTTTAGTTGGGGATGTTGATCAGTTGTTTGAAGCACCAATTGGGTAGGGATGATGAACGAAGAGGGTGTTGGCTATGTTGAAGGTGAATGAGCGAATAAGGGAGGATGGTTGATGGCTTTTTTTATTTTAAAAAAAAAAATTGACTTGTTTACAGCTTTTAACTCAAATCTTAGTTGAATCAAGGATTATTCTTAGAATTTCTTCTATCAAATCCTTATTCAAACAAGATTTAAGCAAATCCTTACAAATTCAGATATTTTGTTAATGATTCAATAAGATTTAATCTAAATCCGTAATAAAAAATGAAGATTTAGATGGAGATTTATTAATATCAAATCTCTTTCCATAGCTGAACTCGGATACAATCGGTTTTGGGGAAGAGAATGAAGCCATCACGTGTATGGTATGCGACTTAGGTTTGGAAAAATCTACCTTCAATTTAGCTCAATCCTTGATCCCCCAATGGCTACTTTCTTATGCAATCGTGCACATAAAATAAACTTAAGCCTTTGTTATTGGGCCTAACAAAAATTTAAACTTTCAAACCTAAGCCCAATCCATTCTAAAATGGCCCTAACCTTTCTATACAGCCTAAAATATACATGCTAAATATTTCAACACTATTTTTTTAATTTAATAAATTTGTGCCTTAATTTTATTTAGTTTAGTTAAAATAGTTTTTAAATTGGAAAAGAAATCCATTTATGATCTCAAATGTTTTGTTGTACTATTTAAAAAATATTTTTCTAATAAAACCCAAAAGATTCTAAATTTACTAAATCGTATGTATATTTTCAACTATTGGCTGATTTGACCCTAAAAGACTAATTAACTTGACTTTAACACTTTTGACACTTCTATTTTCACTATTTTATTTTTTGTATTTTTTAATTTTTTGTGAACCTAGCCCATAAAACTAAAAAGCAAAAATTAAGCGGCAAAAATGGCTTGTCTACATTGTTTAGTCTTATTTTAATTTACCCTTTGTCAATTTTAGGGAACTTCTATAAGCTTTAACTGCTGGTCTTGTATTTAGGTTCAAAAATTTAGTAAGACTTACATGGTTCCCTTGTTTTAACGAGAAATCATGGAGGTATTTTGTCAACTTTGCCACATCCATCATGTAAGCGGGCTTCGGTTGTAGATTAGGCATATGTTAGGATAGGAATGACTAATTAGGTGAAATCCCTATAATTTATAAATAATGTAAGTGATTAAAATTATACATATATGTATATATGCTTATATGTGGTGCTAATTAGGGATAAATTAGTAATTTCATTAATTTATTATGCTAATTGAGTTAATTTGATTAATTGTTATCATTTAAAAATATCTCTGATAATTCATTATTGAGTTTACATGATTTTACGTAATTTGAGTTAAGGGTTTTCTGTATGATTAGGGTTTAGTTTAAGGTTTAGTGACTCTTGGGTTTAAGAGTATGCTATTATGGTGTTCAAGTTCATTTTAATGTTTTGATTACAAATTTTATTAGTTTTAATTTCTTCATTCTTGTTGAGCTTAGCAAATATCTATTGGTTTTTGAGTTCAACCATAACTTTAAAATGTAAAAATTGTAGGCTTTACACTTCGAGCATGTAAAAGTACTCTTGAGTAGATATTAGTTGATGAAGCAACATGAGAATCTCTAATCAAATCAAACCAGAAGATCTAGAGTAATTTAAGGAAGGTCAGATACTTTTAGTAATAACCAAACTCAATTGATAAAAAATGGCAATCTATAAGATAAGTAGAAATTGTAGGTCTAATTTTTAAGGATAAGACTTCTTTCATAGGGTAGGATGTAAGGACCCAAATGTTATAACCTTAAAGTATGGAAAATTAGGTTTGAATGAGTGAATAAGACTTGAATAACTAAGCTAGGAAACCTTAAGAAAAACCTAACGTGTGATAAATCTATTTGTAAGACCTAAATGTATATACCTTGAAGCTTAGGAAAAGCACTCAAAATTTACTTCACATTTGCTCCTTAATGCAAGGATTTCTTGACCAACCTTAATGCTAAAATGTTATTACTAAAACTACCTTAGAATGCTCTAATTAGAAGGTACCGTTTCTGTGTTATAAAGGCCAATTAATGTAAGCTATCTCAAGCCTCAAAAGATCAATACATCATCAAGGAAATTGATACATGAACTCCTTTCTTTTTCCATCATATGCATGTTTAATCACTACGAAAGACATGCATGTATGACATCTAAACAACTAGCCCTTTGACTAACCTTTAGATTGTTCTATGCCACCACGCAATGTGCCATCTTCCTCTATAAATAGATCATGGAAAGAAATTCCTTTATGCATAAAAGATGGAAAGAAAAGACTTTAAAAATTGGTGCCCCATCACTGGCCGAGTATCCTCCATATCTATTGCATAATCACTCTCTTATTGCTATTAAACTAAACCTATAATACTCTCGTGTACATAAAACCCCTTTTAATAACCTAAGAGTGACACTTTGATTTACTAACCTTAAAGACAAAATGAAACCCCCAATATCAAAATTAACTTAATGTTGGTATGCTCTTATGTTGGAATTGGACCTTACCTCTATATTAAAACTTATGGGACCATAAGGTTTCATATTCATTAAGAAAGCAGCTCATCAAGGTACATTCTATGGAGATTTTAAGGACTTAGATATCATAAGTTATTTGATTATTAAAAATGAATGAAAGCTATTTTCAAATGAATGTCCTGTATTTTTTAGGTTTAGTATGAAAACTCTTGAATGATTAAGATTTTTATGGATGGAGAGAAGACTCTTAGACCCAGCTTTTAGAGAATTCTAGTTAATATTATATATGATGCCAAAAGAAAGGCTTCCAAACACATAGATCTTAAACTTACAAACTAAATTTACAATGACTGAAATTGAGATTAACTAGTGAAGTACGAAGTTCGAGCCAAGAAAATCATCCTATAAAGGAACTTATGAAAAGCTCAGCCTAATCTATAAGCATTTTCAATGGATAAGCTTTTATATAAAGAAAATGGCCTCAAAATGACCTTAGAAACCCTAAATAAGATGCTCTAAGAAGATATGAGAGGAGAGGAAAGTTTTACTTGAAGTTTCCTAATTTCTAAGAATAATTTGGTGATTAGAGTTTTTTGGAAGTTACCTTCTCTTGATAGAAGACCTATAGTACTCTAAGTAAGAATATCATATCAAATTTGATAAAATCAAACTCAAGATGAATAAGTTGTGACCCTTATTTGGGGGATGTATAATTGAGTGGTGGGTATTTATTTATAATTATATACTTGTTGCTAGTTGATCAAGGAGAAAGATTTTTACCTTTTATAGAATAGATTATCTTGCTTCCAAGACCATCATGCATATATTTCTAATTGCTTTATGCTTAGTTTTTAGTTTTATTATCCTACTTATTATGTTGATTATGGTTACATTGGACTTGTTTGAATGCCATTATGTAGGTCACTTAAGTGGAAATGGCTTAAACTTGGATTCCTTGAATGTAAATATAGGTCATATTATAAAAGATAGTTGTACAATAGAGCTTCTGTAAGCATATTATGGCACAAAAAGGACCACTGGGGTTGGTTTTGAATTGAAGGTTTGATAAAAGGAAAAAAGAAATAATTCCCATTATATGAAAGCTAGTATGGTCATGGACTCGTATAATGAAACTTACAAGGATATTAGTTATATAAGTGGAGAAGATTGTAATATTCCTTAAATAGAAGGTAATAAAACTCTATCATCAATGCATCTTTCTTTGTAATAACCTGGAGTTTATCGGAACTTTAAGGTTAAGCATTATAAACCTTACAAGATCTCAGTAACCTAAAAGTGAAGTTAGATGAAAAAGTTTTCAGATGGTCCCTAGAATCACTTGGACATAATAACAAAACCTTAGGTAAAATAATTGGACCCTAAACGTTAAACTAAAACCTTCAAGGAAGCAAAGCTCCAAAACCTTAGTTAAACAAGCAATACCCTAGAAATCCTAATACTAATAGAATCCTAAAAAGATCGCTAAGCCCTAATTAAAGGATCAAATATATTAACCTAATAAATAAACACTAATAGTAAGTCTAAATCTAACAATAAAAGTGATCGATATCATTAGTCAATTAAAACTCTAACTTTTGAGCTCGTATGCGAACCAAATTACTATAAATAAACACCAAACCCCAACTAAACCCTAAGTACACATGTAAGTAGTTTAAATTAACTAAAGTGTAATGTTAAAAACCCAACAAACCCTAAATGTATCTTAATTACACTTAACTAGCCTAATTATGCTTAATTACTAACAACTACCTTAATCAAACCTTAATCCATAACTAACTTTCATTACATATTAGTTAACTACAAGTTAAGCTTAATTAAGGATAAAGAGACAATTGCACTAATGACCTTAAAATATCTTATATTTTAAGAAGACAAGATCTTTCCTTAAATGGAAATAAAGTACAGAGTATATGGTTCCCATTTATGTTAAGTACTTTCATTCCCAAAACACACACACATTGTCCCCTCTCCCTCTCTCTTATACGCTAGCCACTCCTTTCCCTATTTCCTCATTCTTCTTCATTTTCTAAACTCTAAAATACTCTTAAGCATTCTTTAAATTATCAAAACTCCAAAACACTCCTAACTTGCTCTAATTGACCTTTGTGTATACACCATTGTCAGCCACCTTACCACTACTACCACCACTCCAAGCCACCAAACTCTAAGCTCCTCACCACATACATACACTTCTCTAAGCCTTCAACACATACATACACCCTCATATACATATAAGCTCATAATACAATACCTAATAGAAGGCCATCATACCTTTGCTCCAGTAATCGATTAAGTTAGTTTTTCTTGTAGGATGATGCTAGGAAACTACATTTTGATGATTAATATTTACTTTACAGTCATGTGTTAGATGTTTTAGGTTGTTTATTAATGAACAAACATGGTTAGTGGAAGAAAAACACACTTTAGTTAGAGTGTAGTCCTTTGTTAGTTTAAGGCTAAATCACTAAGGAATGCACTAAACACCCTCTTTCCCTAGCATGCTGTCCCTCCCTTAACACTACTACACATTTCCACACGAATATTATGTTATGATTACAGCCATAAGTAAGTAAAAACATAGTTTGGTTAAGGAAAAACACCCTAAGAACAAGTGCTACATGAAAACGATGGAGGAAGCCTCAAGATCACTTGTTGGCTGCCACTTTCATGAAGACATCAAAATTGTAAATTTTATTTTATTAGCTTAATGACATGTTTACTTAGTGTTAAGAGTGATTTAGGACTTAATTAACTAAGTTAAGTGGGCTAATGTATAGCTAAGGCCCTAATCTAGCTTAGTTAGTTATTAGAGACTTAAAAATGGTGTTATTGACTACCTTAAATTTGATGACCAGATTTGTAAACTTAGAGAAAGTGGGCTAAGCTTGAGGCTAATGTTGGGCTTAAACCCAAAAAGACAAGGGGGTTTGGGTCTAAGGCCCTAAAATGCAATTTAGGTTCAAAAAGCCCAAAAGGACTAAGTTTAAAGCTCATTTAGATAAGTGATTAGATCTGAACCTTAGGATGAAAGGCGTATAATAAGTTAATGAAGAGGTGTCCTAATCCTAAAGGCCCATCCATGACACCTACCATATGTGAGACTTATGAAGGAGTAACAATAATCAAGGACACTCAGATTAACTCATTACTTCAACAATATGAACTGTTTAAATTTCAATTGTATGAAAATATACATGATGTATTTAATTGCTTTATAGTAATCACTAATGAATTGGCTTTGTTAGGTAAAAAGATTAAAGACTTTGATCTTATTCGTAAGATATTAAGAATTTTACCTAGATCATAGAATGCTAAGAAAATGGCAATTGAAGAAGCTTGAGACTTGTCAAAGATGATCATGAGTCAATTAAGAGAAAAACTGCTTACCTATGAATCTCATTCAAGCACATCAATGAACCAAAGAGTAGCAATGAGGCAACTTGGCATTTGTAGGATCTAGCTCGGAAGAGGTCAAGGAAATGTCATGGATTAAGGCTGACTTGACTTAGATTAGGTTTGAGCTCATACTCTCCAAGTTATCTAGGTCTTCTATGAACTTTGCAGCTTGGCTCAGACAAGTACTAGGAGCCTAGCAGATCGAAAGTTATGGTGAATTGTATTAAGGTTCGACACTTAGGTCAATTGAAGTGGAATGATCCTAAGTGAGTAGTAGAATCTTTGTCCCTTGGTGGCCTTCAAGCTAGTTTTTGATGAGTAAGTCCTTGTAATCCTTTAGTTTGGCTCTAGGTAATAGGTCCAAGGGGATGATTCCTATTAAGGAAGGAATTAAATTACATTGGGAGCAGATAATGGACTATCAAAATTGTATGAACATATGTGGCATGGTTGATTTAGGCTTTGTTGAGCCTTGATTTACATGGTCAAAATGGTCGAAAAACCTTTGAGATCAAATGTAAACTCGATTAGATAGGGGTTGGGCAAATTATGAATGGAGAAGAATGTTTCTGAAGTGAAGTTATTGCACTTGGTTTCAAACCTATAGATCAATTGCCCCTTTTGTTTTTATATTTTAATCTAAGAACTCAAGCTAGATTAAGGGAAGAAAGACCCTTTCGATTCAAGGTTGAAACTTTGGAACAAGGGAGTCCTTGAATTTATTCCTCATAGAAAAATGACTGTCCTTAAAAGTCTTAAAGAAGTGTGGAGTAAGTTATTGTCTAATCCAATCAAGAGTTGATTGATTCTGAATGCAAACTATAAAAGGGACTATACTGGATTGTAAAATAGAAAGACAAACTATGTGTTGAGAAAGCAAGATTGAACTAGGTTATTTGTAGGGAAAGGAATACTCTATCCTTTTATGCCATGGTCATGGTTAAAAATCAAAATCAAGAATATGTGGGCTCTTTGATTCAATTAGAAACTAGGTGGATGATAAAGAGGTGATTAAAAGGATCTTTAGCTAGTTCTTTCAAGACATTTACTCTTTAGAAGGTTGTTTGTGTGGAAAGAAGATTTTGTTTGGTAGAACACGCAAAGAAAAATGACAAAGGAGGAAAGATGCTCGTTGACTCAGCCTTGGACAAATGAAGAAGTTAAAAATGCCCTTTGGTGCATAGGAGGTGTTGGTGCACCATGTGGAATATAGTGAGTGATGTCGTTGGTAACTTCTCCAGAGAGGGTAATGTACCTTCAAAAATTAATGAGTCCCTTCTGGTTCATGTTCCAAAAGTGGTGGGAGCAAATAGAGTGAAAGACTTCCAACCTATCATTCTATGTCCTATTGGTGTCGCGATTTCTCTTCCACTAATGTCACTCATAAATAAGAATTTACCCATTTTCAAAATAGTAGAATGTTATACTACTAATGGACTTGCTAGCGAATAGAAATAAATAAAATTTAATGGAAAACGTGAACAAATGGCAAACGTATTAGTTTATGATAGTATAGGGAGAGTAGCCAAGATCCTATTTTGTGGTGAAGGAAATAATAGAGTTTAGAAATATCATTAAGTACTAGATTCTACTATTTCCACTTTAATCTAGGCAACTAATTGAGCAATTTTAAGGGAAAGAACATGCAATTGATCTAAATAGAAGTAAAATCTAAAATGGAATTGAGAGTAGATTTTAGCAATTTCTCGATTTTGGGATGTAGATTTCTTTATAAAAGATGCGAGTAACGAGTAAACAATCGTTTGAGATTGTTGTGACCATGCTATTAGAGTATTTATGAGAGTTTAAACATGGATTTTACTCACTTTCATAGAATTTATCTAACACTCGTTTCATAAATTTTATCATATAGTAGAAGCATTGTATTGTCAATATCTCATCTATACTATCAGCTAGCTGTTCAAGTCCCATTGCTACTTAAATAACTATGTTAGAATTGATTTCTTATTCTAACCAATTTTTAGCTCTAGTTGAATACAAGGATTTAAGTCCCAATTCTCAAGAATCACCTATTCAAAATAGGAATCCTAGGTTCTATTTAGGGTTTTCGAATCCTATTACGGTATCTTGACTCTATTAACTCGACACTCAAGTTATACTTAATTACACCATAGAACTAAATAAAATTCCAACTTTACATTAACACAATACAAAAACATCAATAGCCACAATAACTTCATTATGTTCACACACCAACCAAAAGCATATTAAGTTCTATTTATCACATTCATGGAGAATAAATATTTAACATATAATACACATGAACATGAAAATAAACATTGCATTAAATATGGAAAAAGCATGAGAAACATTACAAAACCGAGTTCCTTAACCTCAACAATGGAGTTCCTCAAGATTGTTCCAACAATATCCATGGATGTAGTGGGAATCTGCAAACCTAAACTTTGAAATGAGCTAAAATCCACTAAAAGTTTACGCTACGATCATAAAAATTCAAGCAAACTTCATGGAAATCATAAACCTATGCTAAAAGTAACCTAAGACAACCTAAAGAAGAGCGAATGGTGCAAACTAGATCCATAAACCCTATAAAATGCCAAACCAAATTCGCAAAAATGAAGAAGAAGAAGTTTTTATATTAGGTAGGTACCGGTATGATGGTAAGAAAGGGTATTGTCATGATAGTCAATGCGTGTCAGGTACTTATCTTCTTCTTCTTTTTTTTTTTTCTTTTTTAATGAAATGGTGCGTTTTCACATTAGAAGTCAAGTATACTATCATGACAATAGCTAGGTATTGTCATGTAGATATACCCTTCTAGTTTTGTAACTTGATGACGGTAGATGGGTTTATCATCATACTGTCATATTGGTAAATCTAACTCCATGTTTCCTTCTTTTACTTTTTTCTTCATTTCCGGCTTCTTGAATTAGGGCTACAATTGGTAGCTACAAGGAGCTACAATATTAAACATGAAGAGCTTAAATTCTTTAAATATATGCTACTTTTGAGCATCAAAATACAAAAATATGAACTACACTTGTGTTGAGAAATTATATGTGATTTTAATGGAAATTCATACATTTTTGCTTAAAAATCTATTAAATTACATGTAATTGTTGGAGAAATCCTTTAGATATACACTTATCAGTACCCTTAGCTTTATAACTTGCTTTTCCTCAAGCAAGCTTAAATCACTTTTAGAACAACGGGTAAGTGATGGACTCTCTACATTAGTTGTTAAGTTAATCTTCTAGTTGATACATACCGATTGAGCATTTTTCAATTTTGCTTTTGTAAAGCAATTAATTGTTCATGAAAGCTAAGTAAATGGTTGAGTGTGCCTAATTACACATCTAAGAGAATAAATGAATTAATCCATGGTTCATATAGCTAAGCCTCTTATTTAGCTTAAGATTGGACAACTTGAGATTAAGCAAATTGTCACAAAGGGAGAGAAAGGCCCTTACAATTTATAGGTTAATCAATGTTTATATAGCCTTAACCCTTCCCTTAAGCTAATCATAATTTAGAAAAATATGACAAAATTGGATTGTTCTTTACTCGGATCTCCCCAATTTTTTTCAATTTTCTTACTTATGGCCAATTTTTACTCATACATCTTAAACTTTTACTCAAGAGAGCTCTTTATTCCTCACATTTTCCCCTAATGAACACTAAGGGCTCATGAACCTATTATAGAATTCATCATTCCAAAAGATGTGCCAAGTACTTATTGGGCGCCCGAGATGTTCACCTATGCTCTCTTTTTCTTTTTGTTCTTCCTTTTTTTTTTTTTTTTGGGGTTGAGTTTACCACCAACTTTTGAATATTGATCGATTTTCACTTTATTTTTTATTGGGAAATCCTTTTCAAGACCAAAATAACTTCAGTATCTTTTCTAAAACCATACTTAGCCATTTGGAAATTCAAAAAGCACGATACATGAATATCAATTTTCTAAGAAGTAAATGCCTAACTTTAACTAGTGGCACCATCTTATTCTCAGCTCTTGAATATAAAGGTAAATGCATAGGGCAATAATCTAATCTAAAGATTCGGTCACTAATTCTAGGTAATGTAATAAATTCACTCCATTTGATCCTCATGCATGAATACAATGAAAATAAAATTTAACTGCCTTTTCTCATACAACTCAAACAAAAAATAAAATAGACTTAGCAACTAAATACTCAGCACAAATATAACATCAATTTAGCAAAGCACAACCATAGCTTCAATCCACTCCATATATTCCCTACCTTGAACTTTCATTTCTTATATCATCTCAACTCATCATCATATGTAAATTAGAAAGGTGGAGTTAGAACAAAACTACCTTATGCATTAAGTTGAGCTGCTTTGTTTTCTATTCACTCTTTAGGCCCTGTTGGAGTTAAACTTAACTCTTTAAATATCGGCACAAGAATAGAAATCGTCTCAAAGTATCTTATTTAGCCATTTTCGCAAAACATAAAACAAAAATAGAAAAACTTAAAGGGGAGTGCATGGAAATTAATTAAAACTCTAGTAGGTTGCCTCCTACCCAGTGCTTATGTTCTACTACTTAGCAAATTCATTTTTCAAATCATTGAAATTAACATGATTATCCTTTTTTTCATTCCTCTTTTCCTTGACTTTTCTTGTAAACATCTTAATATCAAACAGCTTATATCTCAAAACCATTTTTTACCTTTGACATCTATCATTGCTCTAGTCGTTGCCGAAAAAGATCGACCTAAAATGAGTAGTCATGCTCCATCATTCATTTCCATCACAATAAAAAATACTGGATAGCTAAAATGACTAAGTTCTACAATAGGATCCGTGATAAGTCTTAATGGCTCTTTGTTGACTTGTTAGTGAAGGACATGGAAAAATTCGCCTCCTTAAGGATTCCTTTATCACAATCCAGAGGGGGTTCGAGTTGTAGCAGTACCACTATGTAATACGGGAACATCCAAGATCAAGAACCATCCTTGATCAGGGGCCTTCGGCATATTACACAAGGCATTTCACAATTACAACTTTCTCCTAGTAACTAACATTAAGTGACAGCTGAGCACATAGTTAAAAATCATAACATTCATTTAAAGCTAACCTTAACATAAATTTAAAGGGAATATACGGTTTTCCCTTAAGACAGTCATACAATACTAGAATAGGATATCAAATATAAATAAATTGTTCACCCGAGCTCTCGTCCTCTTCACACCAAACAATACTAAGCTAGTGCAATTGACTTTGGGCATCCTGTAGCTCGCCTTCAGCCAAAGATCTTATTACAATAACAAACTATAGGAGGGGGGGGGGGTGTGTGGGGAAGGGAGGGGGTTGGTAAGCTTGACTACGTAGTGAGTGACCTTCTTAATTTACTAACAAATAATATCAAACAAGTTATCAGTTAAGCATATGAATGCATGGTCAAGCATATACAATGCAACAATTTATGCAGTCGGTTAGTAACTGTATACAACGTGGTTTTAATGCCTACTGTTGCCTAGGTTAAGAAGTATTTAGGTATGTCAGGACCTAGGTATCAACGTCCAATTTAAAGTCTCTTGTCAATAATATCACCTTCATTAGTGGAGATAGTAAGGCCTCAAGCAAAAGGTAGCATTCTTCAAAGCTGAGTAGTTCCCAAAGGACGAGGTAGGACCATATCGTACGAAATATGTGGTATGATAACAATTTCAGTATACATTATACAACATGGATCTAACTAGGCATGATTCCATACTTTATTACGTAATGTTGACGCTCTTAATTTCATGTTATAAGATGCAATGTATGTTCGATTTAATTAGGGGTTGAATATTTATTAGCTTAGATTCATGGGTGGCTAATCAATTTTATTCAGACACTCAAAGATCTTAAATTTTGATGTGGCAAGCATATATGTTCGTATAAACTTAAGATATTTTGTAAGCAAGATCAATCACAACAAGCATATAAGATATCCTGTATGCCCCAAATATGTAACAAATTCTATTATCTGATATAATTAAATAATTCACTAGTTATAAGTACAAAACAAGTAGAGTGGGGGGTGGAGGGGGGGGGGGGGCACAAGTGCGGTATACTCACTCAGCGATACTCAGTAGTCCTCCATTGTGCCCAAGTCCTCATTATTACGCCCTAAATCGACAGAGTCATAATAGTCCCACTGTGCAAACCATTCTAAGATAGAAGTTGGCCTTACAACCGCTATCCTAGACTTGATTTACACAAGGCATCCACGACTGACTCGCTTTGAAGTAAATAATTTGTGATTTAAATAAGTCATTTTTCGAAGAAAGTAAGAAAAATATATGTATACACTAGGATTCAGTTATTACAATTAATGTTTACAACATTTCATTGTAATCTATTTCCTAGTTAATACATTATTCAGAAATGAGAAATTCTAAAATAAGAACTTAAACCTTAAAAATATATGTCTAGTCTTCAAATGTTTTTCCTCACTTCCCAGGATCTAGCAATTGCTAGCTTCAGGATAGTTTTAAGCTGCTTCGTAGCTAGCACCTACAATAACGTCTATAGGGATGTGAGCAACCATTGCTTAGTAAGTTAGGACAAAAACTTAAAATTATATCAAAAACACAAATAAGGTTATCAATCGAATTATTAGGTGCAATGCATGCTTAAGAAAATGCCAACACATGACGTTGTCTGGCCCGTCGTGAGATTAGAGAAATTGTGCTTGCTCTAATCTGGGTTAAGGAGTTACCATTAATGCAACAGCTCATAACCAAACTTAGGCTTATGCAATGGAGACATTGCTCCTCCAATGACTACTTTCGAACCATTGACTTCACCCTTTTTGCAACCTTTTTACCTATCACTTAGTTTAACTAAGGATGAAAAAGGGATCAATTATGCTATCTAGTGCTATCCCTTTCGAAGGGATAATATTTAGTCGAAGAATCATAGGTTTCTCCTAATGGGTTGCTATGCAGGTTTGATTTATATTTACAAGTCATATATTTGATTCGGTCCAATCTAGGGTGATCAATTATTTCATGCAAATCATACAATACAAGTCAAGCAGCAAATTAAAATCATATCATAAGCTTAGAACAAGCACAATCAAGTACAATTTCAAACCTCCAAAATACAACACTATATTAATCGCAACTTACCTCGACTCTCCGCTTGCTCACTCGAAGTGGGACTTGCTCAGTCGATTGCCATTGATCCTTGTAATACCAATGTTATCTTAGTTTTTATATAACTGTTATAGATTAGTTTTTATCCTATAACACTTATTGTTATCTTTGGTTTAGGGATTAATATGTCCAATTATCTAAGTTATCAAATCTTTTACAATTATTCCCTATTTGGGTTCAGTTTTCGCTTCAATTTCTAAATTAGGTTATAGTTTAGTTTTTAAGTAGAGTTTTATACACAAACCCTAAAAACTCGTTTCAACCCATAATGTGAAATTAATCACATTACTTCTAGGTATCCTAAATACTATAATTATCTCTAGTTAGTATTTCATTTTACCCGATATACTTAAATTCTTATTAGTGTATCGAATTTACTCTTGATGTGAGAAATTTTTACATTTTTCATATAATTACCTAAATTTAAGTTTTCTATCAGGTTTATTATATATTCATATTATTAGTATAATATCAATTTTTATTCTAATATCTTCTATTTATTATTTTTCTAATTTTTACATATTATGTATTATTATCTATTATATGCATAATATACATCTAATATTTCTATCACTCCAAATATCATTTCCCATCATCAATTAACATCTCAAAATATATAAATTCATCCTTAATAAGATTTTACTCCTAATTACCCTAATTAACAAAATTAACTTAAAATACACCATTTTTACCTATTACATATATACAACATAATACCCTAATAATTACATCTAATACCCTAAATAGTACAAATATCATACTTCATCAGATTTCAATATCCTAAAACATATGATTATTTACTAAATCAGTAATTATTTTATTCATTATCTAATTAAACCAAAATTACTCTTTTATGCATCATTTTAAGGCCTAAAAATTATTTAAAATTTTCAAAAATTCATTTTTGAAAAATGGCTTTGTGGCACTGTTCTATATCATATAAGTAGTCTACACAAAAATTTTGAGTTCAGAACTATACTCCTAAGTCTATTTATATGATATAGAACAGTGCCACAAAGCTATACTCCTAAGTCTATTTATTTCTAGTTCAAAACATACTCAATTTTACATGATTTTTTAAGGACAGTATATTTCTAGAAATAAATTTATTAAAATAAAATTTTTCCATAAATCCACATACTAAAATATTTGAAAATAGCAAATTTCATAATTTTTTAATAAAATTAATAATTTTAATAAGTTTTATAAATTCGGGTTGGAATCGGACCTAGATGGCCGTTAAGATTCTAGTCATTAGTGGCGGCCCTAAGGGTATCGGGCAAGTTGGATGGTGGTGGTGGAGTGGTGTGGTGGTGGCCGTTTGTTTCCAGGTGGCTATTGGGCATGGGTTTCTTTCTAAAGTGCTAATTTGCAAAAAAAATTTATAATTTTTGTAAAAATCCCAATTGCTTCTAAATTTCAGTGCTCTCTAATTTTTTAAGGTTGTAAACTTAACAAATGAGCCTCTGTAAAAATTTGGCTATTTATAGACGTTTTGGGAATTTTTTGTACATTAAATTGATGTGAAATGAGCCTTATCCTCTTTTAAATTACCTTTTTTGTTGGCTAATTTTTATTGGTTGATTTTCTAATTTAATTTTTTGCTTGCCAAGCCCCTATTCTAGACATTTCCATAAATTTTCTGATTTTTCTTGATTTTTTCTTAATTATTTATGAATTTTCTTTAATTATTTAACATTATTTTAGCCTATTTCAAGTGTTTTAGGTAATTACGCGTATTTCTATCTATATGTAAATTCATATATAGTACAAATAAATACTCTTAAATATTATTTAAGTTATTTCATGATTTTTAGTGTGCATATAATTTATCTCTAACGTTTCGTTAGTTATCGAAATGCATTTTTCGCATTTTCAAAAAATAACGAGTAATATATTTAAAATTTGGCAATTTTATATTCTTTTATTTCATTATTTATTTTCTTAAATTCGAACTTATGGGATTACTTTTACTAATATTTCTAACTTTATTTGATAATTTAGGCTCGATGGGATCATTTAACTGATTTGATTGCTTTAAAATCTACGAGCTAAACCCCGAGTAGTTGATTGTGGGTCTTACACTTGTCACCTGAAGAATGTAGTTAACGTCTATAAGTAGTGTATTTGCATCTGTTAACTAGGCTTACAAATCACTAATCTTGAGTTGGTTATTTTCGTAATTCGGATGTATTTTCTTCATTTTAACTTTGTTTTCGGTAATCTTATAGTTATTCTCATAATTTTCAATGTTCTTTCATTTGATGAAGTTATTTATGAGTTTCTACGTTAGCAAGTTTTTGGATTGGGCCATATAACGTTGTTGGGTCACTTTAGGATTTGGGCTTAGTTTTGGATCTTGGGCTTGGTTTTTGGCCTTGAGCTTTATACTTAATAACTCGGCTTTTCTTTTAAGTATTTTAAATGAGTTTTTTCTGCTCAACACCTTAAAATTTTATAAAATTTTAAAGTAGGCCTTGTTAATATTCTTATAGGTCTAATTGGGCCTTTTTACGAAACTTAAAGCTCTAAATCACTAAGAGGCCTATGGTTGGTGTCTTGGATGGGCTTTTGGGTTTAGTGATCCTTTTAATTAACTTATTTTAGGGCCTTTAACCTAAGGTTCGGAGTTGGTCATTTAGATATATGGGCTCTAAAATTAGTTTTTTTTGGGCTTTATGAGTTTAAATCACCATTTATGGCCTTGGGCTCAAGTCCAGTATTGAACTTAAGTTTAGTCCATTTTTAATAGGTTTACAGATCTATACATTAAGGTTTTGGTGGTCATTATCACCATTTTTAAGCCTATAATTACTAGCTAAGTTAGTTTAGGGCCTTAACTACACTTTAGCTTACTTAACTTAGTTAATTAAGTCTTAAATCATACTTAGCACTAAATAAACATGTCATTAAGCTAATAAACCATTTTTTTTTTTATAGACTTGGTGGGTTCATGGATGTGGCAACCTCTTAATGTTCTTATGGTCATTTCCTTCATTTTTATGTAACACTTGATTTTATAATGATCTGACTTAAGTATTCGATGCAATTACTCATTTAAAACTATAATCATCACATAAAAATAATTACGAATGCAAGATGGGGGACATGTGAGTGGCAGCGTGTAGAAGAAAATAGGGCTTCATCATGTTTCTCAATGATCTAGACCTAAAAATCAACACTACATTACAATACTTTAAACACTAGTGTTATGTCACTTGCTAAAGTGTGTTTTCTTTTTACTAGCCTTTACTTGTTCTTCATAAATCATCTTGAAACACTTGAAGATTTGCTATAAAGTATGGTTCACCAATGAAAATGCAAGTTCCTAATACTTTTCTACATGAAAAACTAAGGAAAAACTTACCTAGCCGCTTATTGGAGCAAGAAGTGTGGAGGGTCTGCTTATGGTATGTGTGTCGTGAGCTTGTGTGTGGGTGGTGTAGGGCTTGGTAGTGGAGGGTTTGGTGTGGTGGTGGTAGTGGCAAGGTGGTTGGCGATGTGGTATATGTGTGGTAGCTAAGAGGAAGGAAGGAAGAAGAGGGGGTGGTGGGGTGGTTAGGGTTTGATGTTTGAGTATGAAATTAAACAAAATGAGTGAGGGAGAGGGGATGGCCGATTGTGAGGGGGTGAGAGAGTGGAGGGACAAGTTGTGTGTGATTTGGGTAATCAATGACATGGCATAAAAAGGGACTATGTACTTCCTTACTTTATTACCACCTAAGGAAAGATCTTGTCTCCTAAGGGTACTAGATGCATTAAGTGTAATTAAGGGATCCTCTTGTAGGTCTTAATCAAGTTTAACTTGTAGTTAATTATGATGTAATGATAGTTGGTTATGGATTAGGCTTGATTAGGGTAATTGAGAGTAATTAAGCATGATTAAGATAATTGATTGTAATTAAGATATGTTTTGGGTTTTGTTGAACTTTGATACTATACTCTAGTTAATCTAAGTTATATGTATACCTAAGGTTTTCTTAGGGTTTGATGTTTGTTTATAGTAATTTGATTTACATATGAGCTCGAAAGTTAGGGTTTCAATCATTTAGTGATATTGGTCACTTGTATTGGTCTATTTAACCTTACTATCAGTGCTTATTTGTGGTGTTAAGATATTTGATCACTTAAGTAGGGTTTGACGATCATTTTAGGGTTTCATTATTGTCCTAAGATTTTTCAAGTATTAGGATTCCTAGGGTTCTTACTCATTTAGTTAGGGTTTTAAGGTTTACTTCACTTAAGGTTTTTAGTTGAACGTTTAGGGTTTGATTCCTTTACCTAGGCTTTATTATTATGTTTGGGTAGATTTAGGGACTATCCGAGGACTCTTTCATTTGATTCTACTTTTGGGTTATTGACATTTCATAGGGTTTATATCTTTTGAGTCCTAATTTTTGAACCTACTCTCTGAACATGATGTTGTCAGAAGAGCTTAAGTTACAATAGGCTCTTAGAAAGTATTTTTCGAGAATAACATAAGGAATAGTAAACTAGAGATCTCCTTTCTTTGGTGGGATGTACATTTTTTTTTTTCGTATATAATACCCTTGTTGACTCCTTAATCTCCTCATCATCAAGTTCAAGTAGTAGGATAAAATCCTCACTTTCTTCTTTGACAATTGGCTTGATCTTAACTGACTTGCTTGACTTTCTTAGATCATTTTTTGTTGATTCCTCTTTTGGTTCATTCTCCTCAAGGGCCTTACTTTGAAATGAAGGGGGGTCATCAACTTCCATTTTTTGGCTATCCTTTGAGGGATCTTCGTCTCCATTCAGCATTTTAACTTGCTTTTCTTCAACCATTGTCTCAAATTCTTCTTCTGTTATCGCCTTTTCCAATTCTTCACTATCAGCTTCTTCCTCTATGCTCTCTTTTGAAATAGGAATTTCCAACTCTTCCTCTTTTGATACTATCTCTTCAACAATCTCAAATTCCTCATCAACTACTTGTTCATTAGAATCTTCAATCTCTAAATGATCTCTCTTATAGTCATTGCAATAACCCTCAACCGCATTTGCAACTTTTGTCTTCTTGCTAGACATACTAGCTTACATGTTTACAAGTGCTCCTATCAATACTTGTTCTAAACTAGCCACCTCCCTTCTTTTTGAAAGGGTATCCTTCATGAATTGGGCATAAGAAGGTATTTGCGCTAATGCTTCGAAAAGAGGAATATTTGTCTCTAATTGCTTGAAAAGCTTTTGGAATTTTGAAAAATGATGATCCAATTGCTATTGTTTGAGTCTTGCTAAGGGCACAAGTGGCATGTGTGATTTCACCTCAGAGTTTTATCGCTCATTTGCCTTTGCCTTACCTTTTTCTGACTTCTTAGATGACTTTGAATCTAAAGTAAGACTTGAATCTTTTTTTTTTTTTTTTGTTCAGGTAACTACTTCCCGCTTCTCCATTGCATGACTTTTAATGGCTTCAATAAAATGTTTTTCTCAAGGATCATAAACTCTTACATTCTTCTCAAAAGTAGTTGCAATATATGATTCAATCGACTCTGAATGTCGATTATAGTTGCCTTTTGAGTAGCTAACCTTCTATTGGTATCATTGTTATCCATTTCCTTAGAGTTCTTAGGAGATAATGGTAACTCTTGAGCAGTTGCATAACTTCCATCACTACAGTATGTTAGACTAGAGGGCTTACTAATTGATTAAATTTTTTTGCTGGAAAATGAACTTCTAAGTGGCTCTTCTTTCATGTATTCATGCATCTTAGCCAATTGATTGAACCTGGGGGATCTTACAGAATCTGTTATTACAATTTTAGGCTTGCTTTCTCGATGTAACTGCGCATCCTTCCTACATGTGTACCAATCATCTAATTGTTTCTCTTTAGTGTCTTGGTTAGTCTTAAAACTTTGTCTATCCTTTGAGTAAGTGTTTCCAACTAAGTGGCAATAAATTCAAATTTATCATTTTCTTGTAATTGGCATATCCTCTATTGGTCATTCTTTTCACTATGCCAACCAAATGAGCTTACTACTATATCTTTAAACAATTAGAATGCTTCTCTAGGGCCCTTGTTCATGAAATTACCCCTTACAGCAACATTAATCATTGACTTTAGGCATTTCGACAAACCATTATGGAAAATTTAGACTTGTAACTATGTTAGAAATCCATGATGTAGACATTTTCTTAACATCTCTTCGTATCATTCATATGCTTCATACAAAGACTCTCCATCATATTGGTGATACATGGTGATGTCATTCCTCATCCTTATTGTTTTGCATGGAGGGAAAAAACCTTAACAAAAATTTCTGTACTAATTGTTCCCAAGTAGTGATAGAATGAGGTAGTAGAGAATATAACTACTTTCAAGCTTTATCTCTCAAGGAGAATGGGAATAGCCTCAATCAAATAGCATCCTTAGAAACACCATTGCTTTTCAAGGTTGCACACAATTGAAGAAAACTCTATAGGTATTCATTTGGATCTTCTGATGCACTTCCATTAAACTGGTTCATTTGCACCATTTGTATCCATATGGGTTTAAGCTCCGAATTGTTGGCTTGGGTCGTACGTTACGCTACTACTGGTGCAAAACCATCCATGGTTGGTATAGTATATTCTCATAAAGCTCCATGGTTTCTATTCCCATTATCATGAACATTCATACCATTTAGTCCATTACCATTCACATACCATTTTGTCCATTAAATCCATTTTGATATTCTTCTCCATTCATGTTATCCATGTTTGCACCAATTCCTACACTAACACCATGTCCATTTCCTTTATTCAAATTATCCATCTCAACAAATCTTCTTCTTTCTTATAGTCGTCTATGAAATGTTCTATCAACTTCAAGATTGAATAACAATTCAAAATCAATAATTTCTTTTCTTGGCATAAAATAATAGAGGCTTTGAAATTTCAACACAAGGGTAATCCTAAGAGGCTATATATAAAGGGTTTCAACAATCCCAACCTAATACAATCCTGTGACAAGAGATTTATCTCTTCTCTAAACAATCACTTGAACTGTTAATAGCCTTTTCACAAATCCTGCGAAGCAACAAAAGCAACGCAGTAAAAAGTTCTTAACAAAATAATGATGCAAATCTACTCCAAGCATGCAAAACTAAATCTAAATATAACTAAATCAACCTTACTCTAAACCTAGTCCTAAAGAGAAATACTAATCTAAATATTAGCTAACTTTCACATGCTTTACCTTCCCTAGCAATGACACTAAAAACTTGGTGTTGTGATCTCACTTCTATTAATGTCATGCAAAAATAAGAATTTGCCTCGTTATAAAACAGTGGAATGTTGTACTACCAATGAACTTGCTTGCAAATAGAAATAAATAAATTTTAGTAGAAGGTGTGAATAAATGGCAAGTATACTAATCTATTGATATTACAGGAAGAGTAACCAAGGTTGTCTTTTGCGGTGAAGGAAAGAATATAGTTTAGAAAGATAACTAAGTACTAGATTCTACTATTTCTACTCTAATATAGGCTACCAATTGAGTAAGGGAAAGAACATGCAAGTTATCTTAATGGAAGTAAAAACTATAATGAAATTAAGCATGGATTCTAGCAATTTCTAAGTAGTGGGATGTGGATTTCTTTATAAAAGAGTATGAGTAACGAGTAAACAATTGTTTGAGATTATTGTGGCCATGTTATTAAAGTATTTATGAGAGTATAAACATAGATTTTACTCACACTTACATAATTTATCCAAGTCTCATTTCATAAATTCTATCACATAGTAGGAGCATTTATCGATATCTCATCTATACTATCAGCTAACTATTTAAGTCCCATCACTACTTAAATAACTACGTTAGAATTAATTTCTCATTCCAACCAATTTTTAGCTCCAGGTGAGTACAAGGAATTAAATCCTACTTTTTAAGAATTACCTACTCAAATTAGGAATCTTAAGTTCTATTCGTGGTTTTCGAATCCTATTATGGTATCTAGACCTTATTAGGATAACAAAAGGAGAGGCCCAATGTGTGCTGTCTAGCTCGATATTATTTCAACACTCAAGTTATACCTAATTACGTTAAAGAACTAAGTAAAATTCCAAATTTACACTATTACAATTCAAAACCATCAATAGCTATAACTATTTCATTATGCTCACATACTACGCATAGGCATAGTAAGCTCTATTTATCACATTCATGGAGAATAAAATTTAACAAATAATATACATGAATATGAAAATAAGCATTACATTAAACAAGGAAAATGTATGAGAAACATTACAAAACCGAGCTCCTCAACCTCAACAATGGAGTTCTTAAAGACTTTCCCAACAATCTCCATGGATGTAATTGAAATCCGCATACCCAAACCTTTAAATGAGCTAAAATCTACTAAAAGTTTATGCTACGATTATAAAAATACAAGAAAACTCAATGGAGATTATAAAATTGTGCCAAAAGTAACCTAAGAAAACCTAAAGAAGAAAGAATGGTGCAAACTAGAACCCTAAACCCTAGAAAATGCTAAGCCAAATCCATAAAAAATGAAGAAGAAGAAGTTTTGATATTAGGTAGGCACTAGCATGACAGTGAGTAAGGGTGTCATCATGACAGTAGACATGCGTTAGGTACTTCTCTTCTTTTCTTTTAATGAAACGACATGTTTTGCTTCAGGAGTCAAGTATACTGTCATGATAATAGGTAAGTACCGTCATGTTAGAATACTCTTTTAGTTTTGCAACCTATTTCGATTTTGTTCAAGGTACCCTCTTGATGGTAGATTGGCTTACCGTTATGCCGGTAGTTCTAACTCCAAGTTTCCTTCTTTTACATTTTTCTTTGTTTTTAGCTTCTTGAATTGGGGCCACCATTGGTAGCCTCAAGACTTATAAAATCAAACATAAAGAGTTTAAATTCTTTAAAGATATGCTACTTTTGAGAATCAAAACACAAAAATATGAATTACAATTGTATTAAGAAATTATACATGATTTTAATGAAAATTTATACACTTTTGCTAATAAATCTATTGAATCACCTATAATTGTTAGATAAATCCTTTTGATAAGTTTGCGGTTTCACACACTTATCAACCATAATGTATAAGATTGTGAGTAAGTGCTTAGTAAACAAGCTCTAACCGTTCTTGAAAGAGATAATCAATTTGGAGCAATCTAGCTTCATACTAAGGAGAGTAGCAAAAGATAACATCATAGTATTTTGGGAAGTGATGAACTCTTCAAAAAAATCAAAGGAAAGAAAAGTTAGATGATTGTTATGCTCAATCTAGAAAGGGCTCATGATAGGTTAGAGTAGGATTTTATTTACAGTGTATTAAAATTGTTGAACTTCCCAAAGTCTTGGGTTAAGCTGATTGGATCTTGCCTAAGTTCAATATAGTTTTTAATTATTCTAAATGGTGTGATTGTGGAGCCTTTCTTCTTAGTTGAGGAACTTAGCAGGGGGACCCTATATCCCCATAATTGTCCATCCTCTCCTTAGAGATTTTGAGTCATATAATTAATGTGATGGTTTAAGATGGTAAGTGGAAACCACTTAAGATCAAAGGGACATATCTCACATTATCTTACCTATTCTTTGCTAATGATTTACTGCCTATGGGTCAGGCTATAGGGGAAAATGCTTGGGTGATGAAAGAAGTGATGGAAGGCTTTGGGCACATGTCAGGACAAAAGGTAAAATACAAAAATCTTGTGTCCTGTTCTTTGAAAATGCAAATTCTGATCTAAAGACTAGAATTTGCAATATCTTTGGCATAAGATGAAATGCAGAATTGGGGAAATACTTGGGTATCCTAATGACAGTGAATGGTAGAAGTTGCAATTCGCATATGGACTTTATTCTAGAAAAGGTAAGATGGCGATTAATAAGCTGGAATGCTCATCTCTTAAGTATGGTAAGGAAAAAAATATTGGCAACTACTATGTTGGAGAGCCTTGTCAAAAACTACTCACAAATTCTCCCTATGAACAAGAATTTATAAAGAAACTTAATGGAATCCATAGAGATTTCATTTGGTGGTCCATACCGGGTGTGAGGAAACTTCATTGGATTAGCTGGATTGAAGAAGTATGGGGTTTTAGGGCTCATGGATTTAAAGAAGAGAAATGAAGCAAATTTAGTAAATATTGCATGGTGGCTAAAGAAGGAAGAAGTCCTTTAGACAAGATTGATAAAAATGAAATACAAATGTGGCTAAGGTTAGCATGGGAAAAAATCTGGTTCTCAATTCTATAAGGAAATCTACAAAGCTATTGATTAGATGGAAGAGGAAACTCATGTTGTGCTGAAAATGGAAGAAGTGCAAATTTCTAGACTGACGGATGGTACAATGGGAGGAAAGTAAGTGAATGATTATATGGTCCAGCATAAAAATTTGATTACAATTTGAAGATGTTTCAAGTTTCGAATAGCTCGCATGAATGGAAGGAAGAACTTTGATGACTTTATCAAACATGTCACAATTTAAGAACAATATGAGGTATAAGACATTAGAAGATGGCTACCTTCTATGGATGGTCAAATGTCTACTAAATCTATCTACTTTAATCTAATGATGAATGAAGAAGAATAGAGTAGAGAGGAAGATTAGGAGTGGATTTGGAAATCGCTAGTTGTGCCAAATAATCAGATTTTGATATGGAGGATCATGATTATTTTGGTACAGCTAGTAGTGGGGAGAATTTGGTTAAAAAAGTAATTTATGTCAACAAAAGATGTACCTTCTATCGACAGGAAGAGGAGTCAATCCAACATATTATCTTGAATTGCCCTTGGACTGGATATCTTTAGAATTAGCTTAGAATTCAACTAAGGAGGATTGAGTACTCATTTGAAGACCTTAAAAATGAGATAAAAAGCACTTGTAAGAAATGGAAGGTGAATTGGAGGGATATAAGTCTACCTAACCTAGTTGAAGTCATTTTTGGGATTAGAGAAATATGGATAGAGAAAAGGTTAAAAAAGATGCAAATGAGTTGTAGATGAGGAATAGAAAGGGAAAACTTCAGCTTAGGAACTTCCAATCAGTTTAAATGGGTTTAAACATTGAGGAAGGTTAGATTAGAGTTAATTGTGATGAGGTAATTCTGGACTTAAGGAAGAAAGTAGGCGTTGGGTCCTTCGCAACATATCATAATGGAATTGTTCAATGGGGCTTACATAAACTAGTTACTTCGTTAACTCCCTTAAAGGCAGAATTGTATGCTATCAAAGAAGGATTGGAATTTTCCCATATGTAAGGTCACCCGAAAGTAGTATGCGAAGTTGATTCCCAACAGGCCATAGACTAGATAAAAAATAATAGTATTAACACAAATACATGTCACCACATTTTTAGAGCTTGTAGACAAGCCATTAATAAGTTATCCACCTTTATAACTTGTAAGGTCATTCGGGAGAGGAATGATGTGACCGATTGCTTAGTGAAGAAATGTCTCAATAAGTCTCACCTAGCTATTTTTATGGATGCTATTCCTATGTTTCTTTCGTCATCTTATTGTATTTTCTTAAGGACCATGTTCTATTGTTATTAGACTATGTTGAGTAGGATCACCATCCCATGGACATGTTTTGTGACTACTGTTTTCTGTAGTTTGATAGATAATAGAAGTTTTCTTTACCCAAAAAATAAAATAATCTTAAGTATGGGACCATTAGAAAATAAATAAATAAATAAGGGAAATGTCAATATACTTCCTAAATTTTTGTTATTATTATATAAAAAAAAAGTTACAACCTTAAATTGTTAAATTGTATGACATTTTTATCTACTATGTGCTTTAAATATGATATGTAGCATAATGCATAACACATAGTATTTTACTAATAAAACGATATACAATACGTGTTTTGAATAACATACATTGTTAGTTATATGGTCTAGGTGTATTATATAATATATATGTAGTAAACACATAGAATTTTATCTATAATTTATAGTATAATTTACTATATAGATGACATTATACATAAAATTTTCACAATTTAATGAATTAACTAATGAATGTTAAATTTTTCTCGTCTTTAATAGAGAGAGTAAGAAATAATAAAAAAAGTTATTCTTTTTCTTATTGGTTATGCCGATGTTTGATATCGTTGATATAAAACACTTATTTTTATTAATGAATTTTAAATTGACATGCTTCAAACAAAGAAAGTTTATATTTTTAAATCTTTACAAATCTTAGTTAAAGATTTATTTTCAATAAAGTAACTTATTTTATGATGGATAAAATTTGATAAGCATCATAAATTTAAAAAAGAGAAAAAAAAGAAGAAGAAGATTGGCATGAGTATAGTACTTACCAAATCTACATATGCCAATACGAAAATATTGCAATTTGAATTCGAATTTAATTCCAATTCCATGTGATGAGGAATGATAATTGAATCTAATGCAAGTATGCAACATCAAGGTGGCTTAAACTATTAGTATAAGAAAGAATAGAAATATGGCCAATACACGACTTTAGGAGGAAATACGAAAAAGAAAAAGATAAAAAGATTGTGAGACTATCATTATTTCATTGCTACGTATTTATAAGGAAATATATGCAACGAAAAATTAATTCTAGAACATACTATAATGCTTTAGGGCGTTAGATTTCTTTGATGGGCTATGGGCATAAACCCTAAATTTGTTGCAACTTAACACAACTTCTAAAGAAATTTTCTTAGGTTGAGGGGCCAGGGCCCTATGGCTCGGTTCATCTACACTAAGCTGGCTTGATCTCGAAATTGTCTATTAGAGTACTAGGTCTCTACATGCAAGATTATTGTCCCCTGTGTATCCTAGTCTATAATATTATGCCAAGTGTTCTTCGCATTCGTTAGGTAAAAAACTACTTTAATTTGTTACGTACCATTATGAAAAAGCAAACAATAATATATATATGTATTCCATGATCGCATCTCATCTAGAGATAACTCGCCTATTGTATTATAATTTAAAGATAACTTACCTAATTTAATATTTGTAACTCATGACATTTTCAATTGAATAATTATGAATGAGTTGTGTCAGTTATTCTAGATATATGAGTTTATTATGAGGTTATTTCAAATTGAAATGTACATTTGAATCAAATGACCGTGATTTATGAGAACTAGTGATTTCCTCTCAAAACAAGTATTTATATTTACATTTTTTAAAATACTTTTGTTCCATGTAGGAACATTTTTCTAAATTGCTGTTAAATTATGTTTATTACCTTTGAAAATAACATTATAGACAAATTAGTTACAGAGTAGATTTTAATTAGTTACAGAGTAGATGTAAGACAAAATGTAACAAATTTGATAAGTAAAAGTTCAATTAAGCATGACATTTAGCGAATTTAAAATTCATGTGAAAATTATAGAAATAAAAAAATCCAAACTTAGACAGTAATTTTGTTAATATCCCTAAAAGAATTAAAATGCATATTATAGACACCTAATTTTTGTCCCATTTATTTTTATTTTTATTATTTTTCTTTCTTTTCTCAATAGGCCTTAAATTAGGAAAAGTAAAAAAAAAAAATAGAAAAATAAGAAAACCTTAAAAATATGAAGTTTAGGAAAATAAACAAAAAATAAGAAAAGCATAAAAAATATGAAATTTGGATACAAAACACAAAAATTGAGAAATTTAGAAAATAGGAAAATTTGGAAAAAAGTTAGAAAATTGAAAAAATTATAAAAAATTCGAAAAATTGAAAAAAAAAATTTTAGAAAATAACTTTTTATTAGGGTAGATTTTTATTTTTTAATTTTGTTTAGAAGTTGGGTTGTTAAACTTGGATTTAGATTTAAATCTAGTCTAGATTGATCGAATTCATATGTGTAATTTAATTGCACATATAAACAAGGCATAAGCTAACAACTTAATGGTTGAGCATATAGACATAACATTAGTATTAAGCATGAGGTATGGGATTCGAATCTTGGCAAAGGTAAGGAGGCCTTTCTATTTTTTGTTAACTAGTATACTGCTACGTGTCAGGATCTAATTGTACCACGAGTCCTAATACATGGCAGCATTGGGTTAGGTAGCCTTGCTAACGTCGTGCCATATGGCGTGCCACATGATGACACTTGGCATGTCGGGAGTAGTCTACATGGTTGACGTGACGGCACGTCAGCACTTTCCCTGTTTTTTCCCTCTTCTTTTCTCTTGTCCCCCCCCCCCCCCCCTATTTTCCTTCTCAAGAACAGCCCGACCCCCTTACTTTAGCTTTTGATTTCGTGTTTTTTTCTTGTTGAAACACACTAATTAATGGTGCGAATTCATCCTTTACATGGTCTACTTTGAATCAAACACACGTCCAAATTCAGTTAATGGTGCATTCAAATTGAGCTTCAAAGATTTGAAAAAAACTAGATTTTCGGCTATTTTCATTCAAGTCTGATTTCTGATTTCCATGCTTGTCTAATCAATTTATGTATAAAAGGGGTGTTAGGGGAGCAAATTAGCACAGATACAACCTCAGATAACCAGCAGAATCATCATAAAACCCGTTATCTCTCATTTTCTCTCTCTAGTCACAGCTCTCGCCTTCTCTCTCTCTTCGAATCTCTCTCCTTCTCTCTCTCTTCGAATCTCTCTCCTTCTAGCTCTCCACCACTACTATTACCTTAGCTAGCTTCACCACTGTACAAGCTATCCAACCCAACTACTTTCAACTTCCATTGTAGCCTGTAGCATTGGCTACGAATAAACACCACTTAAACCCTAACCCCACGGCTACCCCCTCTCGAACTACTACCTCCAGCTACTTTCACCCTACACAAGTCACACGGCCAAACTCCTAGTTACCTTAAACCTTCAACCTGACCACTCATTTGTACCCAGCCATCGACCATGACTGCTACTCGAATACTGCCATAAACATTACTTTGCACCACCCACCAAACCGCTTCCAATCATCACGGCATCAATCCTACCCCCTTAAACCTAATTAGATAATAATGAAAACCCCCTCTTCCACTCGATTTGTTGTCCAAATTGCCTTGAATCACCCCTTCATGTTGTTGTTGAAGAAGGAATCTGACGACCTGCATCTGACTTGATTGATTCGACCTGTGACTTGAAGATCTAACCTAGAACCAACCCGTGTCCCCTTTCTTACTCTAAAGATTTGTTTTTGTTTTTATTTTTTTTGTTATTTTTCTTATTATTTGAGGCTGTTGTTATTTTTTTTGTTTTTTTTTATTTTCTTCATTTCCAAATGTAAATATAATAATAATAAAAAATAATAAGAATAAGAAAAAAAGAAAAAGAAAAATAAAAAAAGAAAGAAAGAAAAAGTGAAGAAAAAGTAGTTTAATTGGTTATTTATTTTTTGGTTTAATAAAAATGAAAAAATAAATAAATAAAAATGAAAAATATAAAAATAAAAATAAGGAGAAAAAATGAATAGTTTTTTTTTTTCTCTTTTAGCACTTAAAAAAATCAAGGTTTTTCAAAGGTAACAAAAATAAACAAACCCTTTACAATTTAAGGCATTTTAGAAAAATCCAATTTAGGACCTTCTTAGAAATTTTCTCAAATGAACTCAATTGAACTAAAAAACATAAGCTCAATTGTTTTCAAGAGTTAATATTAACAACCCACTAAAGTTTTCATAAAAAGAACTACGTACGTCTGATTCCAAATAACAAGTACGTTAGTACTTACGGGGTAACGATAAAAATGAAAAAAGCCTAATTTTCCTTTTTTAGTTTAGATTATTTCATTTATCCAATTAGAGTAAACAATAATCAAGCTTTATCTTTCAAAATTAAAGGTGATTTTTAAGTTTAATTCTAATTTTGCAAAGTTAATGGTACCCATAAGGGTTTAAAATTCCTAACCCTTGGACTTAAATCTTTAGTTTTCAAAAATTGTTTTCACAAAATTGGTTTAATCGTTAGACTAGTGGTTAAGTTATAACCAATCCACCTAATTGGTTATAATTTAACTATTTTTCCTGACTCCAATTAGATGGCGACTTTAAAGTTGTTTTCCAAATAAAAAGAAATGGTTTTCTTTAAATCTTAGTCGAGGATCAGTATTAAACATATAGGGTTTAATAATGGTTGGTTTAAAAAGACCTAATTTTATAAAAAAACCGAGAGTGTGAAAAACCAAGCTCAACAACTTGGTGACTCCCTTAAGGAACGTGAAAAGGGTTTAATCATACGACTTTCCAAAATTAAAATTAAACTTTAGGATGGGGAGCCATTGTATAAGTTCCAGGCATAGTGGGGCAACTACTATTTAGGCCCGATTAAGTTACCCTACTTAAACTTCGATGTGACCAAGGAATCGTTTTTTCATAAATGTGTAAGGTCATAGAGTTTAAAGACCGTTAGAACCCACCCTTCTTGCATACATTCTTCAGGGTTTTGCAAATAGCTAATAGGGCGTCATTATTACAAAATAGAAGACAAACCTGAAACTTCTTGCCTAAAGTTCACTTTCAGCTTTTGTTTATTTGTCTTACATATCATACGCATAGGGATACGGGGGATCATCTATTGCATCAAAGATGTAGGGTAGATGCGGTCAAACCCAAGCTATCTTAGGACCCTAAGAGAGGGGTCATTGTATAGGCTCCAAGTGCTGTGGTGTAACCACCGCTTGAAGTTGATTAGGCTACCTCACTTAAGTTGAATGTGACCAATGAAAGTGCTTTTTAACAAGTGAGGTCATAAAGCTTAAGGACCTTTTCAAGACCTACCCTAATTGTATATACTCCCCTCCAAGTTTGAGTTAATACAATACCCTTAAGAAATTGTAACCCTACTAATCGTTCAAGATTTTTAATGCAATCAAGTTTTTGAAAATAATAGTAGGATTGCAACTTAAGGAGGTAATGTATTAACCCAAACAATCCCTACACCTGCATATTTCCATGAGCTTTCATTTCTACATTAATGATTGATTGTTATCTATGAAATACGTAGACCTAAGAATTGTAGGTAACCAACGAGAGAACAATAAAAAATTGCCAGTTGCCTTAGGAATCCATGAACAACTACTAATAGCTGAAGGTACCTACTATAAGTAAAAGGCTAGGTGTGCTGAGGCCTCTAACAAGGCCTTACTAGCTCAAGTTGAAAAAACGAGAGAACCATGAATTGGGCTTTAGAAATGTTGAACAAGGTTAAGGCCCAATTGCAAAAGTTAGATTAGAAACTCTAGAAATAATTGAAGGGCTTTAAATACATTTTAAGTTTTGAATATTTGTTAGTTTTCAATTTCCCGGTACTTTGATCTTTCCAAAATAAAATTTTTCCCTTTATCCCATTATTCTTTGATTCTTTCCTTCTTTGTAAACAATCCTTTAAAAAGAAAAAAAGAGGCCAAAAAATAAAAACAAAAAACAAAGAAAAAAATCCATCATTTTTATTTGTTTTCTATAAAATAAACCTTTATCTTTCTCTCTTTAAAAAGAAAAGAAAAAGAAAATAAAAGAAAAGGAAAAGTTGTTAATGGGTAAAGAATTCTTCCAACCAGGTTTGCATGGCTAATGACAGACTCGCCTCCCTGGAAAGGACGACACATTAGATGACCCAACAATGGTAAGTTTTGCTCCTAATAATCACCATTCTCTAAATATCCCAAGATTAGAACCTGGAAAGGAGATTCTCAAATCTGGAAGAGAAAATAGCTACGTTACAAAAGATCACCATAGATCTAGAAATGGCAATGGGCCCCATGCTTAGAAGATTTCAACACTCGACGTTCAACATTGATCAAATGTCAGTAAGCCCAAGTGATGAAGGAGGCCTAAGCAGAAAAAAGTCGAAAAGAAGCGAAAAAGAACAAACCTAAGAGACTCAAAGGAGACAATTCACTCAACTGAAGATATCAATCGCCCAACTCTTTTATCATTTGAAAGCAACGAGGGTTATAGCTTGTGAAGCCCCTAATCCGAATTACAAACCATATAGCTTTGACCCAGAAGCAAGATGCGACTATCATATGGGTCAAAAGGGATACTCCATTTAAAAAATGTTGAAGATTGAAAAACAAGATTCAAGACTTAATTGATGCAAAAGTCATTTAGCCAGGGCTACAACAAGATGTTCCTTCTTTAAGTCATGAGGATAGTTCGATTGAGTCACCTAGAGCTCCATTTCTTTTGAACTTGCCTATGCCTTCTAACAAGCTCACGGGTTGTTTTAAGTAGATTGGACACTTATTAAGACAGGGGCAGAAAAAAGAAAGTTGTTTTCAATAAAGTCCGTAATAGCTAAAATAATACAATTGCCTTTCTCAATGGAATGATTGCACTATTTTTAGAGCAAAGAAGTTCTCCTTAAGGAATCGTTAACTCACTTTTAAAAGGTATAGAATGAAAAGAGACAAACTATTTTCCATACACTAACCAAAAACATTTTAAGAGTTGAGCGACACAAAGGTAAGGATACTTTGGACTAATTCTTTGAAGGAGGTCCACTTCGAGTATAATACGCAGATTAAAATGAAATTAGGCATTCATTTCTCGAATTCCAAACACAATCATCTCTTGTTTACCCCGTTAGACCTATTTGAAGAAATTTTCAAATTGAAACCTTGTTGAGAACCACCCTTCAATGGGGCAATTAGGAGGTTAGGGTCATTGATAAGGAGAGAGGGATTAAAATTGGTTTATACTTGCTTCAGTAACGTTAAATGAAAAAGCAAATTTATTTTCAATAAGTTATGTTTTTTGAAATAAGGAAGAGTTGCATCCTTTTGAAACACCTTGAGCTTTTATCTAAGCCCATACAATAGAAATCAATGAATTTAGGACTCTAAATCGCTTAAACTTGGCTTGGGGCTAAAAGAAGAAGAAAGAACAAAAAAAGAATAGTAGGGCAAAGTAATAACAAAATAGAAAAAGGAAAAGAGGTTAGAAAACTGGGCTTAAGTATAAGCCAAGAGCTAAGTGAAAGCCATATCATATCCTGGTAAGGGTAGTCGAATCAAAAGTTAAAGCCTAAATAGCCCTAAAGATGCAAAGCTCCGAATCATAGTCCAAGCTCAAAAACCTAAAATCTCTACATCCACTTTGAAGCCTCTCTTACACTTAGCCTTCCTACCTACAATTCCACCTTTACACAAGTAAAAGCTCTTTCGATCTTTAAAGATAATTTATCTTTAACAAAATTTTTTTTTTGAAACTGGGGCAAGTATATTTCTAATTGTTCCTAAGGTTCTCAACTTGTATACCTAGGATTAATATTTATTTCAAAATAGGCTTCATTGTTAGTTCCTTTTGAAACCTTTGGACTAAAAAATTCATATTGATAAACCGAAAAAGACCTAATGGATTGATCAAGGCGTATCATATGAAAAATGGACTATAATTTTGGGATTGTAGTCAAGAGTGTAATATGGGCTAAGAGTTTGCAAGGAAGTCCTCTTTAACTAAATTAGTCATGAGTTACCTTTTAAGGATATTTGAAATCACAGGGCCCCACTACACGGCTTGACATCCAAATTAGGGGGAACATAAGAGGCCCTATGTGATTATTAAGGAAGGGTTTTTTACCTGTTAGCAAATTAGAAAAGAAAAAAAAAAGGTAGTAAAAAGAAGAGGAAAAAGAAAAAGAGAGAGAAAGTATCTTTATTTCAAGTCCATGTCAGCCTAAGTAGCCAAGTTTTCAATCCATTCTAAAAAAAAAAAAGAAAAAAAAAGGGTTAAGGGTCCGAACTTTTCTCATTCTTCCTAAAAGAAACTATACCCAATGTCTTTTTCATCATAAATAGTTTTCACTAAAAGGGTATTTCTGTAAATAGTTTCCTAGAAAATCAGGTCGTGTTTTCAAACAAGTTTTTATCCTAACTAGCTCTCAAATGGGCTATCTTGCCTTTCATCCATTCAAATCTCTTCAAGGTATTTAGCAAACCCATTGGGTGCCTTTATTCCTCAATTACTTTTAGCGTGCCCATAGGGCACTTCAGTTCAATAAGTTTTTTTAACAAGCCTATAAGGCACTTCTTTTTGCAAAGATCTTGTAGTGAGTTTATAAGACACTTGATTTCTTTTGGCGTTCCTATTGGGCCCCCTTTGTTCAGAAAGTTTCTCTTAGCGAGCCCATATGACACTTCTCTTCATCATCTCTTCTATCCATAAGACAATCACCTTCCACATATAAGTGATTAGCCAGTCTTTGAAGATGCGATCTTAACTCAATCTCTCTTCCAAATTCTTTAAGTAAGCCCATGAGTCATTTCTGTTTTAAGTAAGCCCATTGAGCCCCTTTATTCACTAAGTCCAAGCAAGCCCATTGGGCCCTTCTGTTCACCAAATTTCTCTTAAGCAAGCCCATAGGGCATTTCCCCTCTGTTCAACAAGTTTTGTAGTGTACTTCTCCTTATCGTTTCCTTTTGGCATAGCATTACACTAGTTTAGGGTTACTAATCCCCGATAGATGTTCTCGCCTAGGTTAATGAGCCTTATTAGCACGATTAGGTTTTAGATTGATCCTAGTTTAGGGTTATTAGTCCTCGAGAGATGCTTCCGCTTAGGTTAGTAAGCCTTATGAGATACGACAAGGTTTTAGATTGATCCTAGTTTAAGGTTGCTAGTCCCTGAGAGACATTCCCACCTAGATTAGTGGGCCTTGTGAGGCACGACTTAGTTTTAGATCAATTCTAGCACCAAATTGTTTGTTCCTTAAATATACCCCTACTTAGGTTAGTGAGCCTAGAGAGGCATGATTGGGTTTCTTTCTTCATCCAAGTGATTTTAGGATAATTATAGTTGTTTTTCTTGAGGGCAAAAATAATGTCTATTTTATCTTTGTAGCAAAATTTTACTCAAACTTTATTACAAAAAAGGGCAGTTATAGACACTTAATTTTTGCCCCCTTTTTTATTTTTATTTTTTTTCTTTAGATTAGGTTATAGGGTCCCAAATTAGAGAAAACCCTTAAAATTAAGAAATTTAGAAAAAAAATAAGAATTATAGAAAAAATCCAAAAAAAAAATTCAAAACTAAGAAAAAGCACCAAAAAAAAAGAAGAAATTTTAGAAAGAAACCCTAAAAAATAAAAAGTTCAAAAAATAATTTTTTTTAATTTAGAAAATTGAAAAAATTATAAAAAATTAGAAAAATTGACAAAAAAGAAAAAAATAACTTTTTATTAGGGTAGATTTTTATTTTTTAATTTGGTTTAGAAGTTAAGCTGTTAAACCTAGGCTTAGATTTAAATGTAGCCTAGGCTGACTAAGTCCATATATGCAATTTGATTGTACATATAGACAAGACATAAGCCAATGGTTTGACGGTTAAACATATGGACATAACATTAGTATTGAGCATGAGGTCTAGGGTTTGAATCTTGGCAAAGGTAGGAAAGCATTTTTATTTTTTGTTAACTATTATACTACTACGTGTCAGGATCTAATCGTGCCATATATCTTGATACATGGCAGCATCGGGTTGGGCAACCTTGTTGACATGGTGCCATGCTTGATTTAAGTTTGATTTCTAATTTCCATGTTTGTCTAATCAATTTGTGTATAAAAGGGGTGTTGGGGGAGTACATTAGCACAAACATAACCTTAAACAACCAACAGAATCATCACAAAACCCCCTCTCTCTCATTTTCTCTCTCTAGCCACAGCTCCCTCCCTCCCTCTCTCTTTGAATCTCTCTCCATCTAGGTCTCCACCACCAGCCACTACCCTAGCTAACTCCATTACTGCATAAGCTACCTAACCCAACTACTCTCGACCTTCGCTGTAGCCTGTAGCATTGGCTACGGCTAATAACCACTGAAACCCTAACCCTACGGCTGCCTCCTCTCAAACCACCACCTCCAGCTACTTTTACCCTATACCAATCACGTGGTCAAACTCCTAGCTACCTTAGACCCTCAACTTGACTACTCGTTTGCACCCAACCATCAACCACAACTGCTACTTGAACACTGTTGCAATCACCACTTTGCACTACCCTCTAAACCGCCTCCAATCATTACAGCATCAATTATACCCCCTTAAACCTAATTAGATAATCACGAAAACCCCCTTTCCTTCTCAATTTACTGTCTAAATTGCCTTAAATCACCCCTTCGTATTACTATTGTAGAAGGAATTCGACGACCTGCGAACCTGATTTGACGACCCGCATCCGACCCTATCGATCCGACCCATGACTTAAAGATCCAACCTAGAATTGACCCGCGTCCCCTTTCCTATTTCAAAGCTGTGTTTTTGTTTTTGTTATTTTTCTTATTATTTAGAGGTTGTTATTATATTATTTTTTTTTCTTTCTTCATTCCAAATGTAAATGTAATAATAAAAAAAAGAAAAAGAAAGAAAGAAAAAGTAGTTTAATCAGTTTTTTAATTTTTGGTTTAATAAAAATGAATAAAAAAATATAAAAATGAAAAATATGAAAATAAAAATAAGAAAATAAAAGGATTTTTTTTTTCACTTTTAGCACTTAGAAAAATCAAGGTTTTTCAAAAATAATAAAAATAAACGAACCCTTTATAATTTAAGACATTTTAGAAAAATCCAATTTAGGATCATTTTAGAAATTTTCTCAAAAGAACCCAATTGAACTAAAAAACGTAAGCTTGATTGTTTTCAAGAATTAAAACTAACAACTTACTAAAGTTTTCATAAAAAGAAGTATGTACGTCTGATCCTAAATAACGGATACGTAGGTACCTATGGGGTGACAATAAAAATGAAAATACCTAATTTTCCTTTTTTAGTTTAGGTTATTTTATTTATCCAATTAGAGTAACTAATAATCAAGTTTTGTCTTTAAAAATTAAATGTGATTTTTAAGTTTAATTCTAATTTTGGAAAGTCAATGGTACTTGTAAGGGTTTAAAATTCCTAACCTTTGGACCTACATCTCTGGTTTTCAAAAACTGTTTTCATAAAATTAATTTTAATCGTTAGACTAGTTGCTAAGTTATGATCAATCCACCAAATTGGTTATAACTTAACCATTTTTTCCGACTCCAGTTAGATGGCGACTCTAAATTTGTTTTCAAAATATAAATAAATGGTTTTCTTTAAATCCTAGTTGAGGATCGATATTAGACGGATAAGGTTTAATACCGGTTGGTTTAAAGAAGAACTAATTTTATAAAAAAACCGGGAGGCTAAAAAGTTAGGCTCAACACATTTTCGTATTATTTTCTACTTAAATTGCTCAATTCATACTATTTTCATCATTTTAATTAGTAATTCTCATGCATCAAGTGTACTTATGCCAATAATTTGCATGTATCAATATGTATCTATAAAGAGTATAATATCCCTCTTTGTATAGAGATCTGCAAGAAATAACTCAATATTTATGTAATTAGTATCTTTTATTGATATCATTAAATACATGCTTGTAAGAGAAAGCATAGCTATATAAAGAGATATCAATAAGGTCTTACAATAAAAAACACTTCTCTTCACAATTTTCTAGAGCAAGGCAAAGTAGACATGGAGAATACTAGTGTCAAAACACTTTTAGTTGTCATGTTTTTCCTTTATTGTAAGTGCCTTGTTGTCTCTTTAAGCGTGTTGGTACAATAATGTTGTTATGTTGGATGCTGCAACCAAGTAGTATCAAAACTTACAACATGTTGAGTTATTGAGTTGGATGAAATTGTTATATAGCAACTATTATTGAGGAATGGAATGAGATTATTAGGTTTAAAAAATCTTAATTTGTTTAGGTAATTGGTAGTATGTTCGGTTTTTCTTTGGTTAGTAGAATTCTTTAATAAATTAGGTCCAAATAGTAGTAGAAAAAATAAAATAGTATGTCTAAACACTGTATTATCATTATTGCTTAGATTTCTACATCACTATCACCATGTTTGCTACATGTTTGCTATAAAGTGGCGGTGATTGATATGATGTGGGGTTATTGATATGGTGATGGTGTCATAATGGAGGTAGTGATGATATTGTAATAGTAGTGGTCAAGTTGTCAAAATTGTGAATCTATTTATGATATTCTACGAGTTTATAATTTTATGAGACTCTTTTGAGTTAACTTTTCTATAAAATCATTTTTATGCAAAAGCTTACATTTTTAATCGAGTCTACATGTAAACTCGGTAGAAACTTAAATTTTTTATGAACTTTACCGATTTTACATATTTAAGTTGAATGAGTTAAAAGAAAAGAAAAAAAAAAAAGCTTTTATAAGCTATCAACTATTATGGTATTGCGTCATCTTACTTATCTTATAAGCATATTTTAAAGTTATTTTATATAGATTATAGAAACTTATATTTATATATTTTGATTTAATATTTTGATTCTACCAACCTTCTAGTGATTTTAGGTAGAATTGCGAGTTTGACAATTTTAGTGATGGTAAGTTATAGCTTTTCAATAGGGAGATGTTAGGAGAAGAATTCCTTTACTCTAATGAATAGTCATTCATAAATGAATAGCCATTCAAATTTTGATGAATAGATTTTCTATGGATTACTGATCATGTGGTCAAAATGTGTAACTAGACTGATTTATAACTATTTTAAAGGGAATAAGGAAGAAGAGAACCACCATTCTCATAATGAATGTATTGTCGAACTTGTAGTTTATTTTGTGATTTATATTTTATAATGATTGCTATTCTACACGTGGACCAAAATAATGCAAAGACTTTACATCGATTAATACAGGTTACATGGTTTCGCATGTTGTTGGGTTTGATGGGTCTTTTGTTATTAACACCTGTTTAGAAGAAGAAGATTGCAAGACTTATAACTGTGACTTTAGGAAAGCATTGTGTTTACGAAACAAATGTGAATGTGCGCAATCTATTGAACAAGAATGAAAAGTATGCTTTCGTGGTAACGACTTTATTAAATATTGTAATGCAAGCTCGGAATGTGCGAAAAGTCATTTTGGAGTTTGTCAGTGCCTGTGTAAATCTTGAGCAATGTGGTTGTATTCATCTCGTACTTAACCAATAATATCTAATCCGCATGTTTATGTTATAATACTAATTGAGTATAAGTAGTTGTATTTTTCCTCACCCTAGAGTTTAATTTCTATCTCTATTTATTTAGAATAACGTATTTTTGTAGGATTACAATCTTCTCAACATAAAAATTGGTATCCTTTCCCTTTTTTACGTTCTTCCATATATTATAAATACTTTTAAGAGAACTATATTTATGTTTAAAAAATCTCGTAAGTTCTATGTGTAATTTATGAAAAAAATGTTTCCATTATTTGTATATATATTTAATCAAATAATTAATTATATATAAAAAAGCTATTTTACACGAAACAATTAACATACCTTTACTCAATTTAAATATTACATACCTGAATTATTAAAACAAAGAACTAACCATAGAAAATGTGATTGTATCGGAAAACAATTCAAATATCCGGACATCAGCTTTTGAAATTTTGCTTACGTCAATTATTACCAAGAGAGAAGTCAGCTTATGTCCTACTATTTTTTAGACACATTAAGATTTCAACTATATAAGTTTAAATAATATTGGTAAAATAGATTTACTACATCGAGTTACTAACTGAGAAGCATGGTCGCTAAGACTCTTTTAACATTATTAGGGTTTCTATAGAAAATTCTTAGCAAGAACTGAGGACAAAAACGATGGATTTATTTATTTATTTATTTTTTTCAATTTCTATAATGCACTTGTTAGTCACAACCACCTTAATAAGGATTTACTTGCGTACAATGAGTGGTAGCAAGTTCCAAATAACTAATAACATGAAATTTATAATATTCATTTGGGATTTACAAGTAACCATTATTAAATACAAAACAAAAAAAGAGTCAAGCTTATCTACAAACACTTAAGTAACTTATAACCACTTCAAAGCTCGAAATGGATAACACACTTAAAGAAAAAAAGAATAATATAACTAAAAGACCACCAATTTGAAGTTCAACAAGTAAGAAACAAACTCGACCACTCCATCTATCACTAACACATCAGTCTAAAAATTTAAAGTTTGAAATAGGTAGAATACTTACAAGAAGTTAATTGTAAGAATGGATAACCATCAATTTGAAGTTCAAAAAGCAATAAGCAAAAAGGATAACTCTATCTAATTCCATCATAATAACCTAAGTTGATACATTACTATTACCCCATTTCATCCATTTCACTAGATTCCTTTTGACATATTCAATTTTATTATTTAATATGATAAAAATGCTAAACTAAGAGTATACTTACCTAAAGATTAAGGCAAAATACTAGTCGTTAGGTGAGATATTACAACTTCTATCCATACCTTGATGGAATTAGAAGCACATAAGCAATTTAAAAGCGAAATTACATGACTTAGGTTATTGTTTATTGACTTACTACATCTATACACTTCTTGGTGATTTAGTTAAGCTAAAATACAATTTTATAATAGTCTTATAAGTACCCCCAACTAAGCTACGATAAAATCCAGTGTTTGAAGAGCATCTTGGTAAGATATTAGACTTGAAAGTAAAGTGGCTTTAGAATAGAGATATTAAGCATGTAAAAATACTCTTAAGTAGACATTTAGTTGATGAAGTAACAAGTGAATCTTTTAATCAGATCATAACATAACATCTAGAGTGATTTAAAGAAGGTTAGATGGTTTTAGTAATAATAAAACTCAATTGATGGAAAATGACTATCTTTGATATAAGTGCAAATCACAAATCTAATTTTCAAGGATAAGACTTCTTGTAAGAGGATAGGATATAAGGACCCAAATGGTATAACCTTAAAGTATGGAAAATACAATTTGAATAAGTGAATAAGTAAGTTCAGGTACCTTAACAAAAACCTTAAATTAGGATATGCAAAATGTATGAGCTTAGGAATCAAATCAAAACCACATTGGTACAAAATTAAGTTTAGAAAGTTTGAGGAGTATAGAACTTGAAATTTGAGCCATGTAAGTTTGAGACATTTATCTATAAGACCTAAATGTATATATGTTGAAGCTTAGGAAAAATACTTAAAATTTACTTCATATTTATTCCTTAATGTAAGGATTTCTTGACTAGCCTTAATGCTAAATTGTTATTACTAAAGCCACCTTTGAATGCTCCAATTAGAATGCATCATTTCTAAACTATAAAGGCCAATTAATGTAAGCTATCTCAAGCTTCAAAAGATCAATACATCATCAAGAAAATAGACACAACAACTTTTCTCTTTTTCCTACATGTGTAAACCCTACAAATTTCCTAGATAAGGGTTTAGAAGTTAATAAGAATTCTTAAAAGATACCTTGAGTGTTGGAAAGATAACTGACCTTGAACCTAAAAGACTACTCTCAAAATCTTGAACTCAAACTCTTAAAACCCTAAATGGTAGTTTAAGCCTTAGTTTGACCCTTACGCTCAAAAGCCCTGAAATCCTATAAACAAATACTAATAACAAATGTTAACTCCCAAGGTTAACATAATCTAACGAAACTAACCTTAAACCCCAATGGTAAAGAAACTGATAGTTAAAGCCCATGAAAGCTCCCTAAAACCGATAAAGGGTAAGCAAAACCAAAAATGAATGTTGGTATAGATAACAATAACAATGAATTCAAAACTTTAAAACAAATACTATCGCCCTTAAACAAATGTTGAACCCTAAAATCTTAGCTAGAACCCTAATACGTATGAGCCTTTAAATTATAAAACCCTAATCCAACTATTGCACTCTAATTAAATAGTATAACTATTCATTAATCGAAGACTAATCACTTAATTTCCTTAAAACCCTAATCTACCATGTAAAATGTAATCGAATAGCAATAATTGTCTCAATTCCATAAACTAACTAGAGAAGATGGCCCAATGAGCTTGACTAACTTAATTTGGCACATTAAGCCCTAAACTATACCTAACTAATGTTAAGTGTACAAGTAATTAAGATTAAGAAACTTAATTATACCTTAATTTGCTAATCAGGTTTTACATCATCATTAACTATATGTCAAGAGCAATTAATCATATAAAGCCAAAGGAATTATATGGAAGTATCTCCTTAATAATGCCAACGTTATACCAGGGAAGATAATATGAACCTTGCAAACTTTTTGATCCAAACTCGACGTCAGATACAAGAGTTAATAGGTAATCCTTAAAACTTCTCAAGAAGTAATAATAAAGGTTATAATAATAAAACCCCTAAATAAAATGATTGAACCTTAAATCATAACTCACATACCATAAATAATCAGTTGAAAAACCTTAAAGAGAGTAAAACCCTAAAACCCCTAATACAAAAGAAATCCTAAAATGATGCGAAAATATCAATAGATTGAATCAAACCTTAATTATAAGTCCAATACCATAATTCAACCAATATACCCTAAGTATATCCCTAAACTATTCTCTAATCACATATAATTTCTCCAATCGCTTAGAAACCTTAAATCATCAATCTTATACGCGATTTGAAAACCCTAATTGATCCCGAATAATAGAGGACTCTAACATACAATGTAATATTGGTAAATGAACTTAATTAAAGTGATAAAATATGGAAATACCTTAATTAGGACTAAATTACTTAATTATGTATAATTATAATTAATTAGCTTAATTACCCTTTAATCCATCTACTAACCCTAGTCTTCTTAATTAAGAAATGGATAAAATCAATTAAGGAGACAAGAAAAAAGGCTTAAACAATTAAGATATTTTGAGACAAATCCTTACCGAATCAAGTAAAAGGTTAAGGAGTAAGTGGTCCCCTTTTAATCATTGTAACCTTTTAACCAATTAAAGTAATATCTTGTCCCCCTTTATCATACCCTCTTTATCTGCAATTGCACCCATTCAAGAGCCTCATTTGACTCCATTCTTCACGCTTAGAAAACCCTAGAAAACGCTTTTAAGAAATCCAAACAAAAATCAAAGGAAAAAGGGAAGAAAATAAATAGAGTTGTCGGACCCCTCATGCACTTCAACACCTTTTGCCCTTACCACCACTACACACTACCAAATGACAAGCCACTACCACCAAAAGATCATACACACAACGTAATGTCTTGTCAACAAACATTTGCCTTCAAAGAAGTAAGTTTCACTTTGTTTTCTAGTGGAAAAAATGGAACTTATGCTAACTAGCTCAGGTAAAACTTATCCAACTTGAATTTCTTGTTCACATAAGTTATACCTATGATATCTTGAGAGTTTAGGATTAGATATACTAGATAAACATGTTATAATCATGTACTTGTCATTTTAAAGCCATATAATTATACCTTTATTCATGTACTTAGCTAGTTTGTTACTTACCTTCTAGAAGTACAAGACATAGTTTTGTGAAGATAACTTGAAAAGAAGTTGATAAAACCCCATGAAACCCTAAGTGACATGCATGTTGCCCCCTTTTGTAGTGAATATGCATATTGCTTTCACTATATTATGTAATGCTATTAGCTTAAAATAAGGAAATACATTAGAATAAGTGTTGGATAAAAGAAGTTGGAGGAAAGCTTAGAAGAACCTTACTTGGTTGTCACTTTCTTGAAAGTTTCAATTCTATAAATTTTAATTTATTAGCTTAATGACATGATTATTTAGTGTTAAGTATTGTTTAGGACTTAATTAACCAAGTTAAATAGGTTAATGATGAGTTAGGCCCCTAAACTAACATAGTTAGTGATTAGAGACTTAAAAATTGTATTAACGGCCACCTTAATGATCATGAAAAAATCTATAAAGTTAGGTAAAGTAGACTAAACTTAGGGTCAAGGTTGAGCTTAAGCCTAAAAAGACAAGTGGGTTTAGGCCTAAGGCCTTAAAGTGCAAGTTAGGCCCAAAAGGCTCCAAAACCTAAGTTTAAGACCTAAATAAAAAGGATGACCAGATCTAAATCTGATATTAAAAGGCCTAAAATAAGTTATTCAAGAGGTCCATTATACCCTAAGTCCCATCCAAGACATCCACTATAGGTCCGTTAATGAGTTGAAACCTTAAACTTATGAAAAGAGCTTGTTTAGGCCCATAACGGTAATACTAAGGCCTAAGAGGAAAATTTAAAGTGTTGGGCAGAAAAATTTCACTTAAAATATTTAAAAGAGAGTCCAAAGTATTAAGTGCAAGGCCTAAGATAAAAAAACTAAGCCTAGAGTCTAAAACTAAGCCTAAAGTCTAAAACTAGGCCTGAACCCTAAAGTAACTAAATTGACCTTTTGGGCCCACAACGTTATAAGACCCAAACTGAAAACTTGCTGACCCAAAAGTCCAAAAATGACCTTGCCAAATGAAAGAACACTAAAAAACAATGATAATCAACTATAAGAACATGAAATTCCTTATTAAAACGAGAAAGATATGACTAAAATACGAAAGAAGTGGAAATAGGGAAATTATACAGAAGTTGGGGAATATATTCAGATTAAGATGAGTCTTATTTACTTTAGTTACCTTCTTAGGTGATTTGAGATACCAAGTTAGAGACTACTGAGGATAATCGGGAATACTTGAGTTCAAGGCTAAGTGAGTATACCACCCCCTATTTTACTCTATTATGTGCTTGTAGTTAGCACACCATCTAATTATATTTGATAATTAAACTTGTTGCATGTTGGGGTATATGGGAACTTGTATGTGATTGCTTTCGTCAATTCTTGCTTGTAAAATATCCTAAGGTATTTTGAACACCCTTGTTTGTTGCATTAGAATTCAGGGTATTAGAGTATCTAAAATATATTTACTTAGGCTCCCATGAATCTAGATTAAAAAATATTTACCCTTTAATTAAATCGGGTATGCATTACATCTTATAGCATAAGTTAAAAGGTGTTAGTACTACACAATAAAGCAGAAGATCATGCATAGATGGATCCATATTGATATTATATGTTGTGATTGTTTATCATACGATATATTCATGTGGCATGTTCTTACCTCGACCTTTTGGATCTACTTAGCTCTAAGGATTATCGTCTTTTGCTTGAGATTGAACCATGTCTACTGTTGAGGGTTCTTATGTTGCTAAGAGAACTCATATTGGATACGGATACTTGGGTCCCAATGTACCTTAATACTTCCTAACTTGGGCAGTGGTAGGTATAAAACCTTATTGTATGTAGTTACCAGTTGACCGTATACATTAAACAAGCATATGTTTGTACATACATTTGTATGTTTGATAAATAACTTACTTGTTATTGTTTGATGATAAGGTAGGAAAGTTACTCATTAAGCTAGATGTAGCTTACACCCTAAGGGTTTCTTTTGAAGGTCTTATAAAGCTGGGACTAGATTAAGACTCAAGTACAAAGTGCTTCATTGAGTTGAGGAAATAGAATGATAAGTTTAGAAAAGCATGTAGGATAGTCGAATTAAACTTTTAAAGTGTCTAGTTGCTTTATGATTGTCAGAATTTTAAGTGATAACCAAGCCCCTTTCTAGGGTGTTACATCATGTGTATGCTTAATCACTATGAAATATATGTATATATGACATCCAAACAACTAGCCCTTTGGTCGACCTCTTAACCATTATATGCTACCATAAGCACCATCTTCATCTATAAATAGATTAGGTCAACCAATTTATTCATGTGTAAAAGACATTAGAAAGTAGGTGCCCCATTGCCGATTGAGTATCCTCTATAGCCACTCCATAATCACTCCCTTATCACAATTGAATTACACTAGTAACACTCTCATTTACATACAACTCCTTTTGATAACCTAAGAATGACATTCTGAAGTGCTAACCTCAATGACAAAATGCAACCCTATATCATAATTAACTTAATGTTAGATTGCTCTTGTTGAGTTCTCTCATTATGGTTTTGCTAATAACAAAAAGAGTAAAGTCATTTAACAAGTGTATAGATCAATAAGCAAAAGAAAAGTTTTTATTTTAGAACTGAATTTGAAAATCAAAACCAAATTCAGAGACATATTTATAACCTTGGTACATTATTAGAAGGTATAGAGCAAAATGTTCTGAGAAGTATATTAAACTTATAATTGTTTGAAAGTTTAGCTCAACTTGTTGGATATATTTGGGTCATGTGTCCAACATGTTCTACTAAGTTGGACAATTAAATCCATGGGGATTAAGGAGGATTAATTATATAATATTAAGGAAAAAATTATTTGGATACATTTATCATGATGGTGGACATGTTTTTGATGGAATCTTATTAGCAATTGTTCATCAAACTTTTCAAAAATTTCTTAGAGGATTTTTATCAAGATAAATAAAGGATTTCGTGAAAAGATAAATCAAATATTTTTTTTAAGGGTCAAATCAAGAATGAACAAGGACATATGCCTTAAGATATGTCAAGATGAGGATGAATCTTAATCTTATTGATGCAGATTTTCATCAAATTTAAATAGTGCTATTATAACAATATTTTCAAAGGATATTTATTCAAATATATCAGATTTATTAGAATATACATAAGAAAAGCAACATTAAGGATATTTCAAAAGTTCCAAGATTTAAATTCAAGAGTATTAAGCATCAAGATTTGCTCTTAATTTTTAAGAGATATTTATTTTCAAAAAGAGTTCAATTTTCAAAGTCCATATCAGTGGTATATGAGAAGAAGCCATAGTGAATATACATGAATACTTGTAGATTTTGAAAAATATAAGAGCAACAGTGTAACATTTGGATTGAATTGATAAACAAGTGTAAGTTAGCTTCTATAATTCAAGGGATCACAACTACTAATGGCTAAATCAAGATTTTTCAAAGTTTTTCAAGATTTATTTAAAAGTTATCTAAGATTCGAGTGAAGGGACATTAAGACATAATAGAGCTGCATTTGTTTACTGAAAACTTGATAAGAAAATTTAGAATAATATTTAGAATCTAACTTAGAGACAACACTGTCTATTTTAGTTTTATATTCTTATTTTATCTTGTACTTACATTGATAGGATTATTGTATTCACTCCACATTAGTACTATAAACATAATTATTTGTGTGAAATGTTTTGTATTAGAAAAGAGAGAGTCAAAATTTTATAGATTTGTATATAGGCAAGGGTAGTCTAGTGAGATAGAATAGAAAGACTTCTAATTGGCTCTCTCTTATTGACGATAGTGGAATGACACCGGTGAGGAATACCAATCCCCAACAGTTGAGTTGGAAGAGTGCAATAAGTATAAGGCTGAAGCATTATAAATTTTTTACTCGATCTTCTCATCTCTACTCTCCTTTATTTTAAGTTTTATATATTATTTTACTCCTAATCTTGCTTAAGTAATCAAAGGGAACATTTTTAATTTAGTTTTGCAAAAAAGTTTAAAACTTTATAATAACCAATTTATGCCCCTCTTGATTACTTTTGGGAGCTACAATTGGTATTAAAGCCTAGCTTTTGATTATTTAGAGTTCAGAAATCCATGGCGAAAAACAATATATCTATTGCTACAAATGGTGCTCCTTTTTTTCGATGATACTAAATTTGTAACGTATGGTGAAAACATATGTCAAAGCAATTGATTTTAGAAATGGAAAATCATTGAATATGGAGGCATCCAAATTGCTATAGATTAAGAGCTAACACTTATGGACACTAAGAAGTGTAGACATCCTATTTTTGCCTCATCTATTTTTCAAATAATAAAGAAAATGCCGTAATTGAGAAAAATATAAGAAAATGGCAAAAAAGATACAAAAATATAGTACTTTAGAGAAATGAAGGTCATTGGGTTTCTTTTTAGAGGTTTTTCAATTTTTTGGGGTCAAAGTACTTAATTGGAAGTGAAATAGGTAGATGTGATTTGATAGAATTTTAATTTCTTAGTCAAAACAGGCAATTTTTTGAGAATTATTTTTTTAACCAAGTTCGGGTTGCTTATTTTAAAATATCATTAAAATAGATAATTTAACTTGCTTGTACCTCAAACGATACCTCAATCGAACTTAAATTTATTATTTTATGAGCATTTGAAATTTTAAGTAGCGTCGAGCATTGAATAGAATTGAGCTCGTAATTTCATTAAATTGGTTTATTTCTTAAAATAATTTTTTCATATGAGTCTAAGAGACTTGATAATATGGCATGCAAGGAAAAATTAATTTTTTAGATCTCAAAAGGTTTATACAGATTTTTTAGGTTTAAATAAAAAAAAAACAAAAAAATAGTAAGCTTTTAGAAGAAACTGCTTTTCTAGTAAATCCAATAAATCCTTTCGATAAAGTATTGAAAATTACGACTTTTCTCTTTAAAAAATCTGAAAAATATCTTTTTTGTCCTTATCTTAGAAAAAGGTTTTCTAGAAAAAATAAAAATACAATGGATGCTATTCCAAAACTTAGAAAATAGTAGTTTTTCAAAATTTCATGAATAAATTAGGGTCTTTCTAGATTTTCTTTTTCAAAAAAAAAAAAAAAATTAAAAATGTAAAGCCAACTTGTTTTCAAAATTAAAAAGAATCAAACCAGTAAAGTTTTATAAAATGGAATTACGATGGTTTGATTTTGAATAATGGATACGTAGGCACATACAGAGTAACCATAAAAAAATTAATTTTTTTAATTTTCCCTTTTCAATGAGAAATTTTTCTTTTAAATTACAAAATTTAAAATAAAAGAGGAAAAAATAAAGAAAAATTTTTTTCTTTAAGTTTAAGGAGTATATTAAATGTTACAGACCGATGTAATATTTTAAAGTGGTAACTTTTAGGCTTTGATAGGTCAGCTCCTAAATCTAGTTTTTCTAGTTTCTTTGAAACATTTCAAAAAGGTTTTTAAAACACAGGCTAGTAGCTAAATTAGGATCAGTCTACTTAATCAATTCTAATTTACTAATTTTTTCCCCTTTCTATGGTGTTGACTCCAATTTTCAAAAACTTAAAGAAACAAGTTTTTCTTAACTTATATTGACGGTTTAAATTAAATGGGCATAGTTTAATCAAAATTAAGTTAAGAAAAGTAGAAAATTGAATTTTAGGCTTAATCAAATGGCAACTCCACTAAGGAATTGTTAGTAGGCTAGCAACATTAAAATATGAAATTGGGCTTTAGTATTTAAAATATCCCTAAAAAATTATGCTTTTGTATAAAGTAGGCTTTTCTTTTTTGTACATTTTTTTTTGCCTTATTTTTTTTTGTTTTTTGTTTTTATATATTTTCTTTTTTCTCTAACCTAAATTTTCTAGGCTTACAAGAATCTTAGGCCCAATGGGTCGAGTCTTTTTAGGGGTTATCATTTTGAAAATCATTGTGATGTGCGCTAGATATGGTCAAAACTAAGCTTAAGAAGCCTTAGGACGAAGGGGCCATTAGGTAGGCTTTAGGTGTTATGGGGCAACCACTATTCGAGTTAGTTAGGCTAACCCACTCGAGCCAATGTGATTGTAGCTCCATTTTTGAAATAAGGGGGACCATGGTGCACAGGAACCATTTAGAACCCATCTATTTGCATTCATAAGCTTAGACTAATGAACAAGTGATAATGTGGCATATTGCTAATGCAACTTCATCAGAGTTCCATTGTACCATATAGTATTGTAATTTCCTTGTAATATAATTTTTGTAATATTTATGTAGCTTTTTGCAATTTTATTTTAATGTTATTTATTTGTAATTATAAAATTTTATAGTAATTTTTATATATGCTTTTCTATTTTGTAAATACTGGATTCCCTTGTAATTTTAGTTCAACTGTAATAATGAAATTTTGATAAATTTTCAATATCTGATCATTAAAACCGCCATACTATTGTTTAGTTGTTGATCCTTTTTGCATCCATATGCTTTCATTCATATTTGTTCTTTCTTTTCTTCGTTATTTACTTTGTATTATAATGAAAGAAGAGGAACATTTTAAATGAAGACTTGTAAATAATAGTTGTGAAATACATTAGTCTGATTTTTCTAAATTTTTGTCTTCTTTGAAAAATAGGATTTCACTTCTTGTTAATAATTGCAACCCCTTCAGACTATAAATTATTACCACTCCTTATTGAAATTTTTAAAAGTAGAAATAAGATTTGTAAATGATTATACTCGATAATTTGTAAATATTTGTATTATGTTGGTTATCTATAAAGCTAAATTTGGTTAATAATCTTTCCTCTTTTTTATCAATATTTTTAACCTTTCCTTACCTTTAACCTATAGATAGGAATCTTTAACCCACTTGTAAGTTATCATCTACATTCTTAAGGAAATAACATATCCTCTTAAGTTAGCTGTAAATAGGTTGTTAGCCTCTCTTTAGCAATTTAAATTCTCTTTTTTGCTAGCAATTGGCTCGTACCAATTCTGGGTTTTAATAGGTCTAATTTTTTGTTTTCATTTAGCCACTTTTTTTTTTGAAAGCCTAAATTATCTTCTCCTTTGATTTTCAAAGGTTTCTTTATCATACTTTTGTTTTACAAAGAGTACACAAATAGTCATAGGTTGTAAATATTTGTTTTCTTTTCTTAATCCTAACTTGTAGAAGTCTATAAGTAACATTGTCTTTTAAAATAATCTAAAAAAAAAAATCAAATAAAAGGAAGATCCTCACATAGTTAGTTGTCTTTGCATTTTAAGTCTTGTGAATAAATCCATTTCCATTTGTTAACTTTTGAATCCATCTTCTTTTAAACAAGTTGCAACAATAAAAAAAAAATAAGAAAAGAAAAAAAAATAAATAAAAGGAAACAAGAAAATAAAAGAAGTTCATGAATGTTTTTTCCTCTTTTTAAGTTATCAATAGTTGTAATCTTTCATTCAATTACTCTATCCATTCCTCTGTTGCCTTTCGTTGTTATTTGTTCAATAGTTCTTTTCATTTAGTTAGAAATCACTTTAATGTAACATATTTGGCTTCCTTCCATTACTTAAACTTTCATTCTTAAAAAGAAGAGAGAGAGAGAGAAGAGCTACGTAATTTGAAAATAATTCTTTTTCTAACTTTTGGATTGATCCCCCTATTATGTAAATCAATGTGCCTTAAATTTTATTCACATGCTGTAAACATTTCTTTTCCTATTCTTATTCAAAATGCTTTATTCCTTGATTAGCATCTCATCCCTTTTCATAGCACTTGTAAATAAGTTGACCTTTACTATTGATCCCATTACATTGTAAAATATTGAGTTATCTATATACACATATATAAATATATAGCAAAATAAGCCTTTTACTGGGTTTTCCAAAAAATTATAGATAGTTGTGTTCTTAAGCTAGGCTTATCTCTTTCTTTATTCATGACTTGTAAATAATTATCTTCCTTCTCTCTACATAAATCTAACTATAAGGTATCTTGGTTGACTCTTAACCAAATTCACATGTGATATGTTTATATATCCTACCACTCTATAATAAGATCGTTTCCCCTTATAAATAGTTGTATCTCTTAGGTTCTTATTGCTTCCTTTGTAAAAACTCATTACAAGATAAGTCTATTATAAATAAAAAAACCTCTATTTTCTATCAATTAGCCATTTAATTTTTGTTTCCAAAAGTAAAGGGATAGTCATTTTTTTTAGTTATCCCATTTTTAAGATGAACTCCTCTCTCTCTCTCTAAAAAAAAAAAAGAAGAAGAAAAAAAAAACAAAAAAGCAAGTTACTAACATGTAAAATTCAATAAGTTAGGCCTAACAATTATTTGCTCTGGTTCCAATTGGGGCACATTCAAGATGAGAATATCCTAACTCATGAAGTCAAACATGTGAGGAGAAATTAATGTTGAGAGACAAAAGAGGAAGCTTAATAAAAAGGGGGATGATTTGAAGGAGCTCGTTTAGGAAGCTAACTCATGCACAGTTACAGACACATTAAGGAGGGATAAGTATCACCCCTTTAAGGAAGTCGGATGGTAGCCCAGGTTTAAATGTAAGAATGCTCCTTCACCCCAAAGACATCAAGTGCAATGCTAACCCACTTAGTTCCAGGCCCCAATATCTAAGCCTTTCTCTACTATAAATAACTTTGTCATCAAAGCCCAATAAGGGAACCAATCAAACTCAAGTCAAAGGTATAGGGGGTAAAGCAAGTTCCAATAGAGGCATTCAACTAAGAAACCAAATGATAGAGCAATCATCTTTCAAGGCATTAGTAACAATCATCAGTAAAATGGGAGAGTTGTTTCTTGAAAAATATTTGCCTTAAAATGTATAGCTTTGAACTTGAATTGAATAAAGTATTCCTTTTACACATTTTTGTGTGTTCTCTGTAATGATTGAATGACTTAATGGGGCATATTTCTAATGAGCATTTCAAGAGAATAGGGGCATCCTTGCAAATCAAATGATTCTAAGGTGAACCAATGTAAACTCCTCCTTGGAGAATGATAACTCATTATTTAAAGGTTAAGAATGAAAAGAGGTAGACCATCTTTCAAACATGGACCTTAAAATACTCTAAGAGTAGAGTGACATCTTTGTGAGGATTTTTTGACTCATTCCTTAAAGGAGGTTCATTTTAAATTTAATACTTAGTTTAAAGTAATGTTAGGCATTCTTTTTAGCATCCCAAATAGAAAATATCCTTTGTCCACCGAGTTGATCTCATATTAGAATGGTTTTTCAAAAATTAAACCTTATCAAGAACCACCTTACATTAGGATAGAAAGGAGGTTAGGGTCAATAATTAGGAGTAAAAAGATAAACTAGTTTATGCTCACCTTAATGACATCAATTCATGAGTGATAGTTGCCATTGATAATTCATTTCCTTTAAAAGGAAGAATAGCCTTAATTCAAAAGTTAATATTTTGAGCTATAAGCCATTTGAGAAAAGACAATTAATGAAGTGGGTCTCTTCTCTATCAAATGCTTGCAAAATGAAGCTTAGAGGGAGAAGAATGAAGCAATAAGCTAAAAGAAAAAAGAGAGAGGTAAGGTAGGGGGTGGGGTGAGGGTGTGCTACATCAATTTGTACATCCTAGCATACCTTTTATAGCTTGATGAAACTTAAGCACCTTAAGAATTAAAGCCGAAGCACAAAAGCAAGGCTTATATGTCAAAGTTCAAGGGCTATCTTATAACATCACCCTTAGGAGGCTCTTCCAATTAGAGGGGATGAATTATCATTACTCATGAGACTAAGGGCAAGCTCATTTTAATTTTTCCCAACTGTTCTTGACTTGTAAACTTGGGTAGTATGGATAATTCTTTCAAAATAGGCCTTTTCACTAACCCTTTTGAAATTGTTGAGCCTAAGTTACATTACAAAACCGAAAAAGACCTAACAAATTGACCAAGATGTATCACTTACAAAATAAACTATAATTTTTGGAATAACAGTCAAGAGTGAAGTCTAAACCAAGAGTGAAGTCTAAACCAAGAGCATGTGAAGAGGTCTTTTTTGACTAAATCGATTGATAATGAGTTACTATCTCCATGGAAAAGATAATCTTGATGTCATAAAGCCCCTATAAGCAATGATGGTGCCAATGATGCCAATGTCCTCAAAATTTGAAAACTAACCCCAACAACATCAAAATCACTAGACTTTCTCCAAGGCTCAAGAAGAAGAATAAGCTACCCTACATGATCACCTTATAAAGGAAGGAAGAATTTAGTGTAGGGATCATGGTTTTTAGAAAGTATTTGTCCGAGCTAGCAACTTCAAAAGGAAAAAAAAATGGAAAAGAAAAAAAATAACCCAAAAAAAAGAAAGAGAGAAGGATTTACTCCTTTTTTTTAACAAAAAAAGGGGCCCCTTTTTGAAATAGCATTCTTAATGGCCATTTTTTTTATGAAAGTCTCTAAAGTTTTCTCCATTAAAGATCTGTCCCTTGAGAGTACTTGTTTCAAAAGGCCCTAGTGACCAATGTTATTCATTCCAACATGCTTAGAACAAAAGGTTAGCTTCTTCTAAGATTAAGGAGTCTAACTCCTAAACCATACCTTATTTACTATCTTCAAATCTATGGTTCCAACCCCTCTAAGAATGTTGTCTACTCAAGACAATAATCCATAAGCTTTCATCTCTAGCTCTAAGGCCTTGTTAGACTAATTTTCAAATCAATAAGTCTTGCCATTCCAGTGTTCTTTTGATCCCCATAGGTCGCTTGCTCCTTAAAGCACCATTTAAGGGTTTTTAGGATCACCTACTTAGGGGAGCGTTATCTTATATTATAAGTGCTAAGGATCTCTTAAGCACTGTCTTAATTCTAAAAGTGGGATGTCTTGGATGGCATACTCTTAGAGCGCTACCACTTTTCCTACAAAAATCTGATACTCCTTTTTACCAATCCCTAGATTTTAGAAGTGATTTCACAAAATTATTCTTAGACAGCACTGCATTTTAAGCATATTGAAGGACTTCCTATTTCAAATCTTCAAGCTTACTTCCATAGAGGAGTATCAAGTAATTAAGATACTTGTTAAGTCTTAAATCCTTAGATATGTGATTTCTTAGAAAACACAACCTTTCTCTTAAGATAAGATATCTAGCCAAAGGGTATTGTTAAGATGAACTTCAAAGGAGCCCTATCCTTCCTTAGATAGTGCAATGTTATTGCTCTCTTAGAGATAAAATATTTTGCCAAAGGTTCTCATTAAGATAGACTACAAAGGAGCCTTATCCCTTCTTAAGATAGTGTTAGTGTTATCACCTCTCTTTAAGATAGATTATCTTGCTGAAGGGTCTCATAGAGGGTCTTATTAAGATAGACTACAAAGGAGCCCTATCATTCCTTAGCTAGCCTTTGTGTTATTGAATCCCTTGAAGATAAGGACATCTTGCCAAAGGGTCTTGTTAAGATAAACTGCAAAAGAACCTTATCCTTCCTTAGATAGCCTTAATGCTATATAATCCCTTTAAGATTAGGATATCTTACCAAGAGGTCTTGTTAAGATAGATTGCAAAGGAGCCTTATCCTTCTTTAGATAACCTTAGTGCTATCACATCTCTTTAGGATTAGAAAATCTTGCTAAAAGAACTCGTTTAGATAAGATAGCCCTATCCTTCCTTAAATAGCTCGAATGCTATTGCCTCCTTTAGGATAAGATATCACATTAAAGGGTTTCGTTTAGATAGACCACATAAGAGCCTTATCCCTTCTTAAGATAGCCTTAGTACTATCACTTCTCTTTAAGATATGACATCTCGCCAAATGGTCACATTGAAATAAACTACAAAGGAGCCTTATGCTTCCTTGGATATCCTTAATGTTATCGCCCCCTTTAGGATAAAACATATTGTTAAGGGGTTTCGTTTAGATAGACTATATAGGAGCCTTACCCTTCGTAAAATAACTTTAATGCTATCACCTCTCTTTAAGATAGAATATCTCATTAAAGAGTCTTGTCAAGATAGATTACATAGGAGCCTAATCCCTTCGAATACCATTTAGGATAGGATATCTTAAAAGAGACTTATCCCTTCAAATACCTCGTAAGATAAGATTTCTCATAGAAGCCTTATCCTTCTTTAATAGTTTTTTCTGCGAATTGCTTTACTTGTACCTTTCTTAAAACAAAAATGGTGTCTCATTTGTCTTTATGGTAAGGTTTTCATTGAATTTTTGCACTTACCCCCTTACCCTATTTTTCAAATAATAAAGAAAATGCCTTAATTAAAAAAGTTTGAAATATTTCAAAAAGGAAAAAAAATAAAAAATTATAAAAAAAATAGAAAAAAGGAGAAAATACAAAAAAATAAAATGGCAAAAAATATATATATAGGATATTAGAGAAATAAGGGTCATTAGGTTTCATTTCAAATGTCTTTCATTTTTTGGAGGGTCAAAGGACTTAATTGGAAGTCTAATAGTTACATGGAATATGATAGAATTTTAATTTATTGGTCTAAACAGATACTGAAAATCAATTTTTTAAACCAAGTTTAGCTTGCTTATTTTAAAATATTATTAAAATATACAATTTAAGTTTCTTGTGGCCTTAAATGGCATCTTAATTAGACTTAAATTAACTAGTTTATGAGCATTTGAAATTTTAAGTAATGTTGAGCATTAAACAGTTGTAAGCCCGTAATTCTATCAAATTGCTTTTTTTTTTTAAATAATTTTTTTTTACATGTGCCTAAGAGACTTAATAATATGGCATGTGAGGGAAAATTAGTTTTTTAAGTCTAAAAAGACTTATGTCAGATTTTAAGGCTTGAAGCTTATTGGGCATTTTATTAAAGTCAGCTCTAAATAGGATATATAAATTTTTTTGTGCACATAAATTAATAAATAAGCTTAATCTAGTGGTCTATAAATGGGTCTAGTGCATAGACGAAATTGAGAGGTCTTAGGTTTGATCTCAGGCAAGGGTATGTAAGCCTTATTTTTTTTTCTTTGATTCAATTAAAGTGCCACATGGTGCAAATTGATTGGTTGTTGACCAAAGTTAATGCCAACCTACATTGTCATCACGAAAAGCTCACAACAAACATAAGAAAATCTCACATAACCCCTCCATTTTTAAGCTAATTAAACTCATTTTTGAGTTTATTTTAATTAAACAAAATATGGGAATCCAGAGACATCATAGCCTGTTATTAATCTAGACCCATTTTTTTGGTCAAAATTCATGTGTTTTAAGGTTCAATTTTGCCTTAGAAAGTTGAAAAAAAAATTTAAATGCCCACATTTTGCCAGCATTCAAATCTTGCTATTTTAATCAAGAATTGAAGTCGTTAAGCATCAATAAGGTAACATTGTATCTTCTTCACATGTAATCCACCCTCCAATTTGTTCTTTTCATCAAATGTGAAGATTATTCAAACATGTTCTTCCTTGCCCATCAAGAATGAATCCACCATTATTATGATTTCCAAGTTTATTTTGAGATTTTTTAGTATCAATAAGGTCCTTTAGGTTGCACTCCAATAGGAATTTCCACTTCATTTCTTTTCTATGAGCTATAACTCTTAGTTTCTCACTTTTGCCTGAAGCAATTTCTTTCTCTAGAAAAGATTCATTTTTGGTGGTTTTCAAAGCAAATAGCCACCACCATCAGCTTCCCCATCATAGAAAACTTAGGAAATCATTCCTCATTTACTTTAATCCATTGTTGTTCAAGTTTCACTACAACAATCTCTCTTTACCTAAAGTTGGCCACCATGAACCACCACTCACAACACCACTTTAACTCGAGTCATTATCACCATTAGCTTTTTTGACCTTGAAAAGTCAATAAAAGCACCTTCACCCACTTGTTTTAGCTAAGTGAGTATATTGGAGCAACCCTTACTACCACCCTTTCTCTCCCTCTACCCCATGCATGTGCTATGCACATGATTGGCCCATAAAGCTCTAGATCTAACCTAATCTAAGTGCCCATTTACTTGGTTTTACCCTCTTCCCTTCTTCTTTATTATTTATTTCATTTATTTTATCTTTATGTTAGTAAAAAAATAAATAATAATAATAATAATAATAATAATAATAATAATAATAATAATAATAATAATAATAATAATAATAATAATAATAATAATAATAATTGTGCAGTTCCTGAGTATTGTAAGGTAACCACCTCTTAGGGATGAGTAGGGCTCACACATATAAAATATAAAAAATTTTGAAAACTAAAAAAAATGAAAATTATAAAAACTAAAAGGAAAAATAATAATAAAATGGTCTAATAAAAAATTCTAAAATTAAGGGTATTGTGTAGTCCTTGAGCGTGTTGTGGGGTAATCACCACCCTTGGGACTATTAGGGCCCATATGCTTTTCAATATTAAAATAATAGAAAAAGGAAAATAAAAAATCAATATTCTTTCAAATAAAAAGAGAGAAACTTTTTCTAGAAAAAAAATGCTTTAAGAAAAAACAATATTTTTATTCTTAGAGTTCTTTGTTTCTTTAAATAAATGCTTTAGGTTTAACTAAAAAAAAAAACAGTAAGCTTTTAGAAAAAAAAAAAACTTTTTCTAGAAAAACCAATAGATCCTTTTTATAAAGTTTAGAAAATTAGGGCTTCTCTATCAAGAAAGAATCTACAATTTTTTTTTCTTTTGTCCTTGTCACTTAGAAAAAGGTTTTCTAGAAAAAAATAAAAATGCAATAAATGCTTTTCCAAAAAGTGGAAAATAATAGTTTTTAAAAACTTCATGAATGAATTAAGGTCTTTTCTAGATTTTCTTTTTCAAAATTGAAATAAAGAAAGAACTTGTCAATGATGAAAATAGGGCTTGTTTTCAAAATTTGAAAGAATCAAGCTATTAAAGTTTTATAAAAAGGAACTACAACGTTTGATTATGAATAGCGAATATGTAAACACATATAGAGCAACCTATTAAAACTAAAGATTACTACTTTAAAATTTTAAATTGGGCCTTAACATTTAAAATACCCCTTAAACTTAAAGGAAATAATTTTTATTTATTTTTGCTTCTTTTTCATTTTAGTTTTTGAATTTTTGGTTTACTAAGTTTTTTTTTTCAAAGTAGGTTGGTGGTCAAATCTAGTTTCTCTTATTTCTTTGAAACATTTTCAAAAAGGTTAAAAAACATTAGCTAGTAGCTAAATTGAGATTAGTCATCTTAATCGATTCTAATTTACCTATTTCATCAGTAGCAACTCAAGTTTTCAAAAAAATGAAAGAAATAGATTTTTCTTAACTTTCATTAAGGGTTTAAATTAAATGGGTATAGGATTTAATTTAGACCAAGAAAAATAGAAAATTGAATTTTACTCTTGATAAGAAGAAAAGATTGAAAAGAACAATCAGGCTAAGCATTTGTGGTTAATGATAATAGCACCATCTAAGTACTATCTTATTTCTTATTGCAGGACTATAAAAGATATTTTGGATACATAAATTAAATCTCTTCATCAAATGATATCCCCATTAAACTATTTTGTGTCATGTCATTGTTTTATAATAGTCTTATTTGGTTTTCAAGATAAAATAGATTTAATAAATCTTGTAGTGGCCACCGACTCATAAGTTACTATTATCTTAAATAAGCGGCTCTATATATCGACTCTTTAATCAAAGAGAGTGATGAATTTTATTTGGACTCATCAATATCTTCTCTATACTTCTTGTCATACCTAATAACCATATTATTTACAATCTAAATAAAGACTACGTTTAACAATATCAAAGCATAACATTCCACACATAAGATATATGAAGATCTAAAGTGTAGGGATTATTCACGCTCATTCATATAGAGAAGAGACCAAAAACATTAAACATATGTTGTACTTTGGAGGTTTACTTGTATATCTCAAATATCTTTCTATCGGTTTGATGAGAATGACCTTAGTTATATAAGGCGTCGGTCTAAATATCTTTATCTGAGTATAGACAACTTTTAGATAATACAATATCATGGAATCTCATTGATAATACAACTTTATTATAATTCCATATAAACTTTAGCTATCTATGATACTTCATTGTAAATTATATATTAGCAGAAAAGTATAGAAATACGATAAATACTTTCCTTTTAGAAATAATATTCTTAAATATATTAAAAGTGTCTTGGCACATTATTCATAAATTACAACATTCCCACTTGCACTGTTGCTAAGCATTATAGACTTTAAGTGTAAGGCTCCTCACACGGGTCTCATGTTTTTGCTAGGGTAAGACCTTCGTAAGTGGATCGGCAACATTTTCATCTCTTGCTACTCTACAAACCAACGCATTACCTCTTTGAACAATCTCTTTAAGGATATGAAATTTTCGGAGTACATGTTTAGACCTCTAGTAAGTTCTAGGTTCCTTAGCTTAAGCTAGAGTTGTATTGTTATCACAATACAGTATAACATGATCTATAATGGTTGGAATCACTTCTAACTCAAAGATAAAATTTATAATCCAAACAGCTTCTTTAGTTGCTTCAGAAGTTGCAATGTACTCAGACTCTATTGTAGAATCTGCAATTATCTCTAATTTGGAACTTCTATAACAAATAGTGCTGCTGGTTAAGGAAAATACATAGCCATGCTATGATTTCATATAATCTCGATTTGTCTAAAAGCTAGCAATAGCATATCCTTTAATAGACAATTCCTTGTCTCCTCCATAAACCAAGAACAAATCTTTTGTTCTTCTTAGATACTTGAGAATGATCTTAATAGTAGTCCATTGACCCTCACTTGGGTTGGCTTGATATCTACTCGTCATGCTTACAACATAAACGATGTTTGATTGTATACATATCATGGCATACATTATGGACCAAATTGCTAAGGCATATAGTGTTCTATCCATTTTGTCCTTCTCCGCTTGTGTATTTGGATATATTATCTTAGAGAGATATATATCATGTGACATAGGCGAAAAACCTCTATTGGAATTTTGCCTATTTAATCTATTTAATACTTTGTCGATGTATGTGCTTTGAATTAGTCCAAACAACCTTTTAAACCTATTTTGGTATATCTTAATACTTAAGATATTGGCTACTTCTCCTAAGTCTTTTATGGAGAGACACTTATCTAACCAAGACATGGTAGACTCTAGGGTACATATATCATTTCCAATTAAAGGATATAATCAATATATAGAATAAGAAACACAAGGTTCTTATAGATTCTTAAGATAGCCAAAATCCTTAACTATCTCATCAAATCTTAAGTTCCAACTTTAAAAAGCTAGCTTCAGTCCATAAATGGACCACTTCAACTTATAAATTTTATTAGCATTCTCAAGTGCTATAAAACTAACAAGTTGTACCATGTACAGTTCTTCCTTTAACTTTCCATTTAGGAAAAGTTATTTTAACATCCATTTGTCAAATCTCATAATCCTTGTAAGCAACTATCACAAGAAAAATTCGAATAGACTTAAGTCTTGCTAGTGGCAAAAAAGTTTCATCATAGTCAACTCCATGATGCTAAGTAAAACCTTTTATTGTTAGCGTAGCTTTACGATAAGGGCATATTTTATTTATATTTTAATGAGCAAATTAGAGAAAATTATTATTGATTTTATGGAAATCATTTAGAATTGGTACTTAAGTATTTTTCATTTGAATATTTCAGGTATTGGAGGATTTAGAGTGGAAATACAAACAATTTAAAGGAGTTTTATGCAAATAAACAGAACCAAAATGAGCTATGGCATGACTTGAATTTAACACATCCGGCCTATACTTACACCGGCGACCTTTAGAGTCTATGCCACCGGCCTTCATGGAAAAAATAGCTTTCGAAAGACAACCCTAGTTTCCTTTATAAATAGTGATGAGTCTCCGATTTTAGGATAACTTTTCATCTTCTTTAAAATTAGATAATCTTAGAACAGTTAGTAGATAGTTCTTGAAGAATTCATCTATAGAATTTATTAGATCGTTGAGAAGATTTTTCTTTTGTTATAGAGATCAAGTTTTGAAATTGTAATTGATGTTTACCTTTTCCAATTACAAAATTGGTGGCATCTATTTTAATTATATTTATGTAATTCTGTGAATTATTCATGCTTTCAATTATGAATTTCTTTACAATTTCAATTAGTAATTATGCTTTTGTTTCAAATTCCATGGTTAGATAAATTTATTTGTGGGAATTGATGAAAATCTAGGTAGCTAAGATGAGAATTGCGTTCATGTTATAAGATTAATAAATATATGGATGATTTATGATTGCAATTTCTATGATTTTGATTATAATTGTTTAATCGATTATAATTATTAGAAACACTATTGATACGGGAGTTGATATAAGGTTTGTTAGAAATTCTTAGTTAATTTGATTAATTAAAGTGGTAGCAGTGTTAATTGAATTAATTAGAAATTATCTAGAGATTAATGTGATGTTTATCGATTAATTATTCACTAAGACATTAGGGATAATTGATTGAGGACATTAGATAATCATAACATCAGGAGATATATGATTATAATTTAGAGTCCATTGTTAATTAGAGATGCGATAGCTGATTGATTAATTAGAGGTTTAAATCCTTAAATTTTAAGGGATAATAATTTCACTTGAATGACCATATAACTATTAATCTATATAACATGATAATAATTTACTTTGCCTAATCTAGAGTAGATTTTGTTTTCCCACAATTCTCAATTGATTACTCAGTTTTAGATATTTTATAGTTATTTTCTTTTCAATAGTTTTAAGATAATTATTAGATTAGTTAATTTAATTATGATCGATTGAATATTGATAAGAACAACCATAGGATTAGTAATTTCTTAGTCCTCGAATGATCGATAACTTTACTTGTTTTATATTACTTGATTTCGACCTAATATACTTATTAGAGTATTTGTGATTTATTTATTTATATAGTTAAAGTGAACCACTTTATAGGTACTTACATTCTCATCTATGTCAGTTAAAGACCCATTTGTTCCCTATAGGTGTCGAGCCTGATTTTTTCTTATTTTTTTTCTATAAATTTTTCTTAACCCAATCAATATCAAACTTTAACTTGTTTAGTATTAATTCTTTAGTAAGAGTTAAAGAAAATTGGGTTTTTTTATTTTAGAAAACTTTTTGGAGTTGCCACCCGATTGAAGTCGATAAACCTTTACTTAGCTACTTGTCCATTAGATGGACCAATTTAACCTAGCCACTTGTCCATTTGAAAAAAAAAAAATTAGAAAATAAGGTTTGAAAAAAAAAGATTTTGGATCTAAGGGCTAATGTTTTAAACCCTAAACAGGTATCACTTTTACCTTTTGAATTTAAATTTACTTTTCAATTATACCCTTCTGAAAGAAAACATTTAATTACATGTAAACAAGTAAATAACATCTTAAAAAAAAAAGATAATTGAACTATTATTTACAAAGATGGAAAAAAGAAGAAGAAAAGGTTTGAAAAATAAAGATTTTGGATCTAAGGGCTAATGTGTTAAACCCTAAACAGGTATCACTTTTACTTTTTGAATTTAAATTTACTTTTCAATTATACCCTTCTAAAAGAAAACATTTAATTACATGTAAACAAGTAAATAACATCTTAAAAAAAAAAGATAATTGAACTATTATTTAAAAAGATGGAAAAAAAAAACAATGTTTTCCATATTTTAAGTCACTGTATTTGCGTACGAGAGTCTACATACCCGTTATTCGAGATTAGACGTACATAATTCTTTAATAAAACTTTAGACATGTTGGTTTCTTTTAATTCTAAAAATAGACAACCTTAAGTTCTTTAGTCATTTAATTTTATTTAAGAAAAACACCTAAGAGAAAAGTGTCCTAATTTGATGTTCTTATTTTGGGAAAATTCTAAAATATCCTAATTTTTCTTTAAAAAAAGGTCCAATTTTTTTTTGGAAAAAAAATTGTCTATGTGATAAAATTTTTTATAAAAATTCTAAAATACTTAAATGCAACTTTTCATAAAATATGCTATTACCATAGTTAACAAGTTTCATAGAAAAGAAGCTTAAATCATAGAAAAGATATTTTTATTATAGAGGAAAACCCTAAATCATGGCAAATATGTCTGAATCATAGAAAAAAATGCTTAAAAGAAAAAGGGTCATGGATTAGTGTTTCACTTTTGTAAAATTCTACAAGAAGCCCTAATTTGAAAGCAGTTTATTTATTTTGTTGAAAAAAGCATTATTTTCTAAGTGATAAACTTGTTTTTTTTTTATTTTGATTATTTATTTTTATGATTTTTTCTTCTTATTATTTTTTTGTTCTATAATTTTACTAAAAAAAGTAAATAAACTATGCCTCTCTATCTTTTTTCTCTTTCTTTTTTTTTTTTACATATTTTGCAACCTTTTATTATAATCGAAGAAAGGAAAAAAAACACAAATAAAATAAATAAATATGTGAACAACATAAAGAAAGCAATGGAGGCTGGACCAAAGAAATTGTATAGGCTAGTCTTTGGAGCTGTAGATCGCATATGAGTTGGATCGGTTGGATAGGTCAAGTCGATCTCAAATCGGGTCCAATTGTCATTTGTATTGCATATGCGTTGGAATGGAGAGAGAGAGAAATAGCTACGGATGGTTGGCTTAAGACGCTTCATTTACCAATTTAAGCGGGCAAGGACACTTTCTTTAGGTTTTCAAAGGTGATAGGAAGATTATGATGGTGCTTCGGCCTAAAATGGCAGTTTGAGTGGTGGTGTGTGGTGTTTGGAATGTGCTAAAGAGAGAAAGTGTTAATGGAGCTCAATTGGTGGTTGCTTGGAGCAAATGAGGTGTAGTTCTTGCAGTTTGTGGTTGTAAAGAAACTTATGGTGATGGAATTTTTGCTTGAAAAAGGCAAAGCTAGAAGCTTTATAGAGAGAGAAACTCTTCTCTCTTTGAGTAGAGAGAGAAAGTTGATGTGAGAGCTTATAGAGAGTATAGGGGTAAGAGGTTGATGATGGAAACAAAAGAAAGGACTCTTATTTATACTATTCCAGCTTGAGAAAGATCAAGAAAGTGTATTATTTATATTAATTCAAAATTTTTGAAAAAATCAGTTTTTGCCAAACTTTATTGAAATTGATTGCATTTTGATGAAATAATCTATCAAATTGTGTTTCCCATGCTTCATTCTTTCTTAAAAACTCAATGGGAAGCTTCTATCATTATTAGCAAGCTTTATTTTTTTGTGGATTTCATAGAGGGCTAAAATCTCATATTCATGATTTTTTCGATGTTTGAAGGTCAATTTGACCAATTAAATGCCATAATATAGACAAGTTCTTAAAACCAATGCAAAGTACCTTATGCTATCTATACGATTCTACAATTGATTTGATAAAAATTGTATAGAAAAAGGGGAAAAAATGGCCTCAAACTCAGCTGTCTAGTTGGGGAAAATGCCAAAAACAGCAAGAAAGTGTTGGAAGGAGAAGGGAAAAATAAAAATAAAAAAAAACGAAAAAAAATAAAAATCATAAAATGGGCTGAGCACCTAACGTGAGAATAAAACCCTACTCTAAGGACTTCCATGTATATCACTTATGCAATTAGACTAGTTGTTTCTATTTATAGTTGGTGACAATTAATTATATATAACCACTCATGTGGATTGGGATTTTTTTTTAATGTTATATCCGGCTTAGGTCGAGTATGAGCCTGATTCCTAATGAATTAAAAGCACAATGATTCTACAATCAACTCTAGTGCATATACATATACTTAAATTAATTAAACTCAATTTAACAATTTCACAAGCTATGGCTTATTGATCATGCAATTAATTAAAAAATTATGTATGTGTGTGTGTGTGTTTTTTCTATAAATCAACTAATTTAAGTCAAATTAAGGTGTCATTTGAGACCACATTTACTTAAATTATTCTCATTTTAACAAACTAAAAACATATAAAATCAACCATGATCCACATATTAAATTTTCATAAATAAAAAAAAAACCTTAATATTTTCAAATATAGTTGAAATCATTAAATGACATATGTGTACTTTGACTCTTTTTTACCTTAGAAAATGAAATGACCCTTTTCATGTGACTTAAAAACCCTAAAAATGATCAATTCTTATTATTCTTTTAAATTTCCTAATTTTTCTTAGTAATTTTCTAATTTTTCTATTTGTTGTATTTTTAATAGATTTTTTTTTTATTTTTTGTATTTTTTAATTAGGACCCTTTTCTTATTCTTCAAAAAAAATTTTCTAAAACTATACAAGGAACAAAAATGAGGTGTTTACAATAGGTTTTACCCTAAATGCTGTATCTACAAATTCCATACTTGGTTAGTGTATATGAAGTCTATCTTAGATATCATGGCTTATAGCCATTTCTTAGAGTTTAGTGAGGTAATTGTTTCTTCATATATCAATGATTGATCAATTTCAACAAGTAGTATTCTTCCTTATGTGTCACAAGTAGATTTAACCTTTTAAGATCTTGATGTACTCTTGTTAACCTACGTGATTCTTGCATTTTAGGAGAAATCTTTGGTTATGGCACCATGGGTACTTATGATGGTTGTTTCAAATCCAACTACTTATGTTCCAACTCATTTATGGAATTTTAAATTTCTTCAAGATTTACTTTAATCCCATTACTTTTTTTGGAGATAAACTCTCTTTTTAAGAATGTAGCATATCAAGTAATAATCACCTTGTGCTCACTTGGAAGATAAAAGTAGTATCCCTTAGTTTCTTTGAGATATCATATAAATGTGCATTTAATAGACTTTGCTATAAGCTTATAAAAAAATTTATTCTTCACGTAAGCATCATAGCCCCAAACTTTAAGATAAGATAAATTAGGTTTCTTCCTAAACTATAACTCATGTGATGTCTTATCTACTACCTTAGTTAGAACATGATTTGGTGTATATGTTGCTATTTCCAAGGCATAATCCAAAAGGGTTAAAAGAAGACTTGCATCATCCATCATTAACCTAGCCATGTCTATTAGGTTATGGTTTCTCCTCTTCAAAACACCATTCCATTCCAGCATTCCAAGAGGTATGAATTGAGAAATTATTGCACTCTCCTTTTAAGTAGTCAATGAACTCTTGACTAAGATATTCTTTACCTATATCACTATGAAGTGTTTTTATCTTCTTGCCATGTTGATTTTTTACTTTACTTTTAAATTCTTTGAATTTCTCAAAAGTATCTGACTTATGCCTTATCAAGTAGATATATCTATACCTACTCAAATCATCGAAAAAATTCACGAAGTAAGAAAATCAACCTCTAGCTTGAGTTGATGATGGCTTATACACATCGGTATGTATAAGTTCTAATAACTCTCTCACCCTTTCACCTTTCTTGGTAAGAGGTTTCTTGTTAAATTCAAATCAGGTGTTTTTTGTTACTTAGTCTCAATGCAATTAATAGGATCACTAGTATTTTGAAAACAAAGACCATTAACTAATATTCCATCACTATAAAACATTCCATTTATACAAAATAAAAAAAATTATTTTAAAACTAAAAAACAAATCCCTTAGCGTCTAAACATGATACTGAAATTATGTTTGTGGTGAAATTAGAAACATAATAACAATTCTCTAATTTTAATATAAGTCTACTTAGACCCTATAAGTCAACACACATATGACAACTACATCTTGGATCTATGACCTACGTAGAAGAAAAAGAAAGATTGAATTCAATCATAAAGATACTTGAGGTATTACCCTGACTTGACATCTTCTTCTTGAACTGAATGCAATTTTCTTCTAGTAGCTCTTCTTGCCACATTGGAAACAAACTACATCCTTCTCATTAGAATTAAGCTTTTATTGTTGCTTCGTGAACTTGGGCCACTCACCCTTCTTTGCTTGTTTAGCCTTGGAACTATCAATTCTACTAGATTTTTTCTTATTTGACGTACTAACCAAGAGAACTTCTTAAGGTATCTTTGACTTTGACTTCGACTTTAAGTCCTTTTCAACTGTCCTCAACATAGCAACCAATTATCATAGAGACCTCTCCATTTTGTTCATGTTATAATTCATGACAAACCGAGAGAAGGAATTTGGTAGAAAAGCCAATATTAGATTGATGGCTAGGTTATCATCTAACTTGGAGGGTAAGTTCATCAGCTTCTCTATGCACCCTGTCATCTATGGGGCCTAACTTAACTCCCATCAACCATTTTACTATTAAATAAGGCTTAAGATGTATTGTAACACCCAACCTTAGCACTCTCATCAATTAACTCTTGTAAGTGAGTATACATCTCTCTTGCAGGCACATTTTCATGTTGCTTTTGCAAATTAGATGACATTGCAGACAACATGAGACACTAGACATCAATAGTATCCTTCAAGCACTTCTGATATTGCTCATATTCTTCTATGGTGGCATCCTTACTTGACTCTTTAATTTCTTCTTTTTCTAGGACATATAATTTCCTTTCATTCGTAAAGACAATTTTTAATTTCCTTAGCCAATCAAGAAAATTTGGTCCAATGAGGATATTGCCTTTGTTAATAATAAATAGTAGCAAAAGGCGGCTATTCCTATTTGCCATTTTAGATCTACAAAATAGATGTAAAGTTTAGTGTTTATGAATTTATTTTATAAAAGGATTTTTAAATCAGCTCCGACTATTTTAGTCAAATGTAATGGGCTGCTCTATTAGATTTAGAAAAACCAATTGGAAAGTTTTCTAGTGGATTTGAAATCCCAAATAAAATTAGTATGCATATAGCTAATTGTACCTACATATTATATCATTTAGGTAGGCCTTAATTAACTCTCCAATCGTAAAACTATATGACTTTTGGATTTTCTATTGGGCTAACTACTCTTTTAAAGTATAACTTTAAAACCTAATACTTGCCCATTAAATTGTCAATCTTAGTTGAATTAACAAATAAAAAAATTAGTTTAAGTCAATTTAGTAATAAATTATAGTAATTTAATGTAAGCCCACAATAAAGTTATATCAACTCACATAAAATCCTAATTATTTTATTGTAATGCCTAAGGGTTTCGAACCCATGCAATAACCTTAAGATTCGAGCCCCTAAGTTTAAAATGTCAGGTAACACTATTCTTTTTAATTCAGACTTCACAGTAAAGCTAAAAAAGTTAGAAGAAGTAACTTAGTAAAGTTAATTTCTGAAAATAAGCTATATAAAATAACTAATTTGATAAAAACATCAGCTTATTAATAAAACCAATAATTAAGGAAAACGTGAAATTTAAGCTTTCAAATATAACGATATATTAGAGATAAGCAATTTAACTTATACAAATAATAAAGTGAAGTGAAATTTCATATAATATAGGTGTAATATGTTGAATATACATCATATGTATTACATATAATAATAATAATAATAATAATAATAATAATAATAATAATAATAATAATAATAATAATAATAATAATAATAATAATAATAATAATAATAAGGAAAATAATATAAAAAATGGTTGTAATAAACGTTGAAGAAGGACAAAGAAGATTGATGGTAAATGAAGGAGAAGAGGAATGAGGAAGAAGGTGAAGAAAGGAGGAAGACTTAAGGATAAAACTCTGAACTATTTAAAGACTGGAAACCTTACTGAGTTCAAAGTAAGTACAATGGAAATTGGCGTAAACTAATAAGAGAAGGAAAAGAGGGGAGAATTTAGAATGACTTGCAGGAATTCATTAGTTATGAGAAGTCAATAAAGGTTAAATGAAAAGGGAAATTATTTAAGATGGATGCAATTAAATAATTAGTGAAATAAATGAGAAGATGAGAATAAAAAGGGGGGTAAAAGGTGTAAGACAAAAGTAAGATAAAGAAGATACTTTGAATTAAGAGGTAAACTTAAAATAAAGTTGTAGGCAAAATAGCTAAATGACAGAAGGGGTGCATTGAAAGTAAGAAGCTTATTGTAGAGTTGAATCAAAGAAAGTAGAAGACTCTAGAGTCAAATGGAAGAATATTTCGAACTTAAATGAAGAAACTCAAGGATCTAATAAAACTGCTTAGAAAAGTTAATGTACCACTAAATGGTATGGTGATAAGTAATTATAAGCAATTCACCTAAGTTAGATTATGATAAAGGAGAATTTGAAGAAAAGGGATTTAATCATGTTATTGGAAGATTTTGTGAATGTAGAAAGTACTTAACCTTAAAGAAAACCAAGATAAAGACCTATTAGAGGCTAGGTTTGCTTATGGTAATAATTGCAAGATGACGCACCAAATGAGGCTATATAAGCCTCTACGTGGAAGAAAGTGCAAGACAATAAATTATTGGAGGTGATAAGAGATAGATCAATGTAGAATTAGAACTGGTTCAAGTTAGCATTAATATGGTAAAACTACTCAGACAATAACTGCTATCAATTTTACGTCATTAAGAAAGTTATGCCCATGGGAGGTGACATCTTATGGAGTTTCAAGTAAGTTCATTTAATACTCGAAAGTTGCCTACCGAAGGGAGGTAGTGAAGTTTGATTAAAAGGCGAACTCATTCTTGATAGGTGGATTCCTTTGAGATATTAGAGAAATTAAGGATGCATCTTACCAATTAGAAATGATGTTACACATAGTTGGGCTACAACATGTTTTTCATATTTTCAAGATTAAGGAAGTAAGCATCAAGACTTAGAGAAGGGATTGTACCAAAGCCTTGAAAAGTATAATCATGCTTTGTTATAATTGAGAGTTTATTAGGACTGTGGTTATGAAAGAATAAATCTTGAGAAGGTAAGTATTAAGTATGTTAAAGTACAGTGGAGTAATTAGACAGGGTGTAAAGCTACTTAGGAGTTGAAAGAGGACATAAAGAAGAAGTATCCCAAGTTCTTTGACGATTCAAGTAACTTTTGAGGATGAAAATTCTTTTAAAAGGGGGAGGATGTAACAACCAATTTTTAAATGCTAATAATAATAATAATAAAGGTTTTATTTAAAAGGAGCGACAATTTGTAAATAGCCCTAAAAGGATAGGGCATTCTTACTAATTCAAGCCAAGAGACAATAGTAATTGTTTAAGGGGGAGGAATAATGTTATTTTTTACCCCTTTTCTCTCTCAAATGTATCCTTTCTTCTATAAACACTTCACATTCTATGTAGGAGACTTTGCAAAATAAAGGTAAGTGGGAATTCAATGTGATTTTTATATTGTTTTGTGGTCTAAAAAGGTTCTAAGGTATGTCTTGATGGAAAAGTAAGGTTTACTATATTTAGAAGTGAAGGGTCGAAGGGACCTAACACATTGGAGGAGACATGTGAGTGGTAAGTCTAAGAAACAATGATTTGTTGATGGGTATTGCAATAGTTTTTTTTACATGAATATGAATCTTCAGGGTTTTATTATCAAGGAAGATTGTTACTTAGTGAAGGAGTATAAGACGTCTCACACAAACAAGTAAATTCCCAGTTTTTGCTTGAAGATTATAAGATGTTAGAATGAGAAATAGACTTTTAGTAGAGGATTCAATCTTGTTATGTGAGACAATACTAAAGGCAAAGGGAGATTTATGAATTGAATATCAAATTCTAGAGCATAAGTGGGAATTCATAAAGAAGGAAAAGTGTAAGGTAGGCAATTTGGAGAATTAGCGGCCAGTCTTAACATGGACTAACTTACTAGTATTGAACTAGCTTAACAATAATTTCAATTACCGACTTATAGTTCCAGCCCTTCCTTTTGTGGTTTGTTCCGTTTCTATTCCTAACTCCATCCTGATAGTATTTATTTATGCTACCTTGATGGTAGTTGTTACATTTCCATTAAAACTTGTGGCATATGTTCCTAAACTTGGGAGTATCAATGATCATAACATGGCATATTGTTGATCGGTATGTGACATTCATTAGAATGGAGTTATACACTAAAAGGATATGATTAGCCCTAAGTTATTGATTCGGACTCTAAGGTATTGGGAGTACCTAAAACTATATACCTATGATCATATATTACGTATGTGAATCAGGGTTATGAGTTACCTTAAGTTTTGGGATGCCAAAGTTGTACTTATGTTGAGCTTAAATCAAAAGATAATAAGTAGTTACTAGTTACATGTTTGCATATGTATATGAACTTGATTATTATGTAATCATGTCCGTGTTGTTGTGGTATAGCTTGTACTTAACATTTTGCTCTTCTTCAAAGACTATTGTTTTTAGATGTAAGTACTTTTGAAGGCACGAAATTGTAAGACAACATAAGTTATGACCTAATGTTTGATCTAGAGAATGAAATAGACTATAGATATTATGAGGAGTAGACGATTGGGTTTTGTTAGCATATATGTAGCTTTATAGTTGCTAAAATCACGATTCTACTATTCATTTAAATGCATAGAACTAGTAAATTGTATAGGAAAATTTATAATTTCACTAAAAGTCTGTACATAAATGATTTTACATTTATTTTAGTTAAGAAAAACCTTATAAATTATAAACTCATAAAAACGTATTTTTAACTCGCGATTTTAACAACCATGTATATCTTGTAGTGTGAAGCTAATGAGTTTGCGGAGAACAAACATTGTACTAGTTATATTGATCTATTATTATCATTGCTGTGTTGACTTACATCATTGTACTCATGGGAGCATATTAGACTCCGTTGATGACATCTACTTATGTGTAATAGTTTATATTCTAGTGAGACTTAGTAGAGTTACTTGAGTTGAATACTTTGGAGACTTATTGATGGTAGTTTTGTAAAGAATGATATATAATTGTGGATTTTTAACAAATTCTGATCCTTCATATGTTAGTACTCTAACACATAGCACTATAGGTTTTAGGGTGTCGTAAAAATGATGCTGATTTTTATGATAAAAGGGTCATAATCCTAATTTAAGATACAAAATAAGTTCTTTCAATTAAATAGAGATACAAGTTAAACTCCAAGGGGAGGAAAAATACAATAGCTCATGCTCAATTTGTATTGTTATACTTCTAAGTTGAAATTCAAAATATTCAGGATCATTTACACCTTAAACTAATGGATTTGATATTCTTGGTTAACTATGAGATAAATATAACCACACTTTTATCATGCTTCCATTCTCTACATACTTTTGGTTTCTTCTTGCTTCGTTTTTATTTCATTTCTTTCTAGGTTATATACTTTTGCTTATGCTTCTAGCTAGACTTTCCTTTCCTTCCTCCATCTATAATATGAAGTGGTTAAGTCTTTTTCAACTTTTGCAAATACAATTAATGTTTCATACCACAAACATGGTTTCTATCTTTTTATTTTTTTTTTCCTTGTATAGATCAACTTCTAGTGAGCATAGTTCTTATTAGTTCATTGATGATATTATCCTTTTAGGTTCTAAATCCATACCTTGATTCTTTGATTCCATTCAAGTCTTTCATCGTTCAGAAGTTACTTAAACTTCATTCTTATCTCATACTTATTAAGTTCCCTTCCATATATTATTTCTTTAAACTACAAACTAGGTAACTTGATTAGTACTATTTAATGTATATTTTGTTATTGTTTGGGCTCTAGTAGTATGGGGACAAATATTACCCTTAGGTAAGTACATCTAGTCAAGTTATAATGTAATACGGAATTGAGTCTGAGCTTTTGATCCTATAGGGAACCATAAAATTTGAGTAAACCCAAGATTACTAACAATTTTCCTTAAAAGTTACCAATTATCTAACTTATTAATTTAATTACAAAATTATATTCAAATAAACAAAAGTGAACAAAAGTAATTAAAACAAGAATAATAAAATAAAATAATAAAGTGAACAAAAAATGATATAAACAAATAATCTATTTAATTAAATTGTGGAAACATGCTCCTTAGTAAATATACTATTGGCTACTTAATTCCATGTAACTTTCAATTTTAGTTACACTTTTAAACCGTAGAGATTCCAAACATGAATTAATTGGACTTACATCTTTTAATTAATCCATAATCTTAAGTATACTCTATCTAAACCATTTCTTCAATAAAGCTTTTCAAGATTGTATTAAGATCTTGAATCTCTCTATTAGGTTGCCCCTATCTAAAGAAATCAAATAGTTTATTGCTCAATCTACTTAATTACTTCTAATTGCATCAGTCTATCTAAGTGCAAGATGTCATGAAGTATATAGTAGATTCATAATATAATTTAATAGCTAATTATATTGAATTAAAGAAAATACATAACAATGTAATTAGATCTTAAAACACAATATGATAGATTCAAAATAAAGCCATTGTCACACTAAATTAATGTTTGATAAAAGATTCATTAAGAAAATTAAATTAAGATATAAAAATGAAATAGAAGAGATTAAAAGACATGAGAAACCCCTATACTTTACCTTATACCAATGTTTAAGCGGCTCATTATGAACATTAAGTCTAAGACTTTGCATATAGGACTTGGAAGGGTTACAAAACTAGCCTTCCAAAAATAAAAGATTTATAATTTGTGACATGTATATGCCCAAGAACATGGCTATGAGCTTAGGAGTGTTCTTTCCAATTACGTAGAACTTTTATTTTCGAATGAAATACTTGGATGAGAGGTACATGGCCATGGTACATTACTGATGTCTTGCAAATGTTCTTCTTTAAATGTTATACTGATGTCTTGCAAATGTTCTTCTCTAAATGTTATTTCTTGTCTGGACTTCACTTTGTTGTGTAGCTTGGTAAAAGCACTTCTTTATTTAAGCTCTAAAACTCCATAAAATCACTTGAAAACTTGTTGAAAGCTTCTAAAATATCCAAAAATGAAATAATAACCAATTAAGCTCCAAATTATCAATTACAAACATAGACAATAGACAAAACGATATAAAACTACCCTAAAAGATAAATCCTAAATGAGTGTCTTCAAATTTCCCCACATTTAAGTTTTGCTTGTTCCTAAGCAAAACAATCAAAACAACACTAGTGCAAGATTAACAATTTTTTTCATAACTTAGTAAAGTGGATCCTCAATTAGAAGGATGTTGCAATTCCCATTAAAATCACCCTTTCTTCTTTCATTAGTAATGCCCTTAGCACAAGGAGATATTAACATTGAAGAATTATTAAATTTTGACAATCAATCCAAATTATCCGGAGTTAACCTTATCACTTAAACAAAGACTAAACTATAGATCAAAATAGACATTAAGAAACTAAGAAAAAGTTATAAGAATTTCACTACTCTAACGCAAGAAGAGAGAGATATTCTCTATACTATTTTTTATACAAAAACTTAAACTTGATACATGTTACATCAACTCATCCTCTAATTATCTCCTTAGTTTGTTTTTCATTAGGAAACTTTTTTTATCCAATTTGATCCTTTTAATTAGGCATGATTTTAGGAAGTAACCTTACTCTTCTAATGGACTAAGGTTGATTTCGTTTTAATTCTCAGGTTAGTAGTGAAAAAAGAACCATGCTCTTCTAACAGATCAAGGTCGATCCTTACCAATCTTAACCAATTTCTTTAGGTAGGTAACGAGAAGAAACATTACTCTTCTAAGGGACTAAGGGACTAAGGCCGATTCTTGCCTACTTATGATTTATTTTATTTAATTCTTTCCTTTGCCTCCCTTTATTTTGATTTTTTTTCATAAGACTTTCAATAGACAAGTCTTATTTGTTCACCTAATATGAAGAAAAATTTTAGGAAAAATACAAACAGATAACTATCCTCTCAAATTAACCTTCGAAATATAGATAATTAGTTCTTAAGATGTCAATATCTATCCTAATCTTGAGTTTAAATTTAAGCTTAATTAATAGGGAACTCTGGACCATAGGGATTTAACTGCTAAAATTTAGCAAAGTGCACTAAAAAAATGCTTACTTGTATGTATGGTGAGATGCAAATTTTTAAAGTTATTCTTAATAAAAACTAAAAAGAAAACTTAAGTAACCATTATTTAATTGAAACATGCCCATTCATTTATACATACACGCACATATATATAATTCAATATTTCTTATTCTTTCCTCGTACCCTTAAATTGTACATTATCCCCAATATACACCATCATAAAGCACAACTTAATTAAAAAAAGGGAAAGGAAAAGTAAAAGACCAAGGAGACTTCCCCAGTTTTCGATTGCATCAACATGGATAATTTTGTTGTCTAGATCCAAATCATGCTATTCAAAGTGGAAGGTTCCTTGTAACACAAAAAGAAAATGAACTACAAAAGAAAAAAAAATTAATGAAAAAATAAAAAAACGAAATTACTTCTAATTCTAATATGTTACCTATCATGTTCCTACAAAACTATCAAAAGATCTGAATACAACTGTACTAACCAATCAAATGCAAAAGTTAGTCTAAAATTATTACAATCATTGAAAAAAAAAACCAAGTCTTTGGAAAAGTTAAAAAGAAAAAAAAAAAAGAAAAATCAGTCCTCTTTACTAAAGGTCACCTCCTCTTCAACTTCTTTGGAATCATCTTCTTCGTTGGAGTCTTAGATAAGACGTAGTGATGGTGGCAAAGGGATGTGGTGTTGGTCCAGAATTGCCTTAAAAGCTAACCTTATATGCCTAAGCTCATGTTCAAATGTTTTTTACTTTTTAATCATCTTCCCAGTCATCTTTTTAATCTTTCCCAACACTAAAGATCTTAACTATCGGGAAGATGTGGAGGGCTCCTCTCTCCTTGGTGCTAATAATGGGGCATCAGTTGCTTCTTCCTCGAATTCTTCAGTTAGGGTACTAGAGGTATTGACAGAAGCTTCATTACATTGATTGACTTAAGGCTCATAAGGGTAAGGAAATGAATTAACTCCATTGGAGGGGTAATCAAATATACCAATTCCCTTCACTAGCCGAGTAATGAAAGGTCTAATAAAGATATATCTGACCTACCCTTCGTTAGCTTGGCCTTTAAAAAAGAAAGCCATGTGAACTGCCAAATTAATTAGGCATCACATAGCTAAGCTATGTAGAAAAACAATACTACCTAAGTTAACAACCCCTTACTATTTTTCCTTTCCATCACACTTATAGCTAGAATCTTATCAATAATTCTCAAAACAGGAACTCTTAAGTTTGAAGCTTTGGACTTACTTAGATTGTATACTGAATCACTTGAGCTCAACCTAGCCTAAACTTGCACATCGTTCAGCTTTGTTAACAACATTACTATAGATTATGGTGCTCAGTCGTACAAACATACTCATTTGAGTAGAGGCTGAGGGTTACTAGATGTTCTGTCAAATTGCATGTATATTGGTTACCCATTAACTTAAAATCTCATAATATTCTGAGTCCCATTTTCTATATGCTCAGGTCTAATGTGAGGGTACTAAAACCTCTAATGTGAGCTCGTTATAAGTTAGCTCATCAATAGTCAAGAGCCTATCTAAGTGTCTTACCTCCAGGTATCTTCGAACTATTGTTTCATACCCAACTTTTGTCAAGTTGTCCCAACTCACTATCGCATTTTCTCTAAATCCTTTCTTGCATACCCTACTATAGCTTTCTTTGCCATGCTTTAGTAATCTTAAACATAAGGTTTCATGTGATACCACTGCTTGTGCTATCTTTTCTAGCAACTTATTTGATTGGAGGCGTGATATAAATTAAGAAAATCAATGAATTCAAACAATCATGTTTCTAAAAAGAAAAGAATTCAAAGATCACTTTCTAAAAAAGTTGTTGAAGAAAAATTTGTGCTTGTCACAATCTAATCAATTTTAGAACTCCAATGTTGCAACACTAAAATTTACATCAATATGTAATCATGAACTAGTTTTTCAATTGCCAAGATACAAGGAGTTTTTATCTTTGTTCACAATATTATAAAATGCAATTTAGGTCATGCTAATGGAATTCATGTTTTTACAATAGTGATTTCAAGCTTAATTTAACAATCCAAGAGTGTTTCCTTAGTTTAATAGCACAAATAACATGGACTCATCATCAATGAGCAAAACAATTCAAGAACAACTCCTCTTTCATCTTCTTCTCTAACTAGCACTCTTCATATTCTTCCTCATCCCATTCTAAAATCATGTTTTTAAGATAGATTTTCAATAAATAACGTAATAGAGACAAATTTCATCCCATGAACATTAAAAAATCACTCCTAAAGCTAAAGATCATTACACATGCAAATCTCATATCCTTGCATCAAACCCTAACTATACAATGTGATTTCTCTAAAAATAACAAGTTAACAAAACCAAGTAGAGATTAAGTTCTACATATCTTAAATTTATAGATTTTAGGTAAACATTGCACCTAGATTGTGAGTGTATTAAGTTGTGTAGTGAGAGAATGTAGTGTTTTAAAGAGAATGTGAGAGTTTAGAATGAAAAGAGAAGAAGACACTTGTGATTTTTGAATCAGGGTATGAATATGGGCAGGAACATGGGCATATTCATGGTAGTGTTTCCTATCCTGACATATGCTTACCCTTAGGTTCTTGCTTTCTTCGCTTTTTAATTTACGAGGGGACTATGACCATATTCACGACTATAAACTTAGGCTATGTTTCCTTCTAATTCTTAAATCCATTTTTTTAAGTTATTTATTATTTCACCTGAAAACAATCCTTGTACTGTTAAAAACATGATAAATAAAATTATCAAAGATCAAAGTTCAATTAAAATATGAAATATTGGAAGAATATTTTCTTTTTAAGACAGAAGTTACTTATAAATTCAACATTTTATTACTTTAATGAGATTGAAAAATTATTCATACAAGTAAACAAATTGACAACGAGTAACACTAAAAGGACTTTAACTGGGCCTAACTAAAGAAATTCATAACAACAATTATTCAAATGAAATTCAAACAAAAATAAACTAAGGTTTCCTCTCAAGAAGCATTGTTGTTTAGTGCCACTGGCTCAATGATTTCATCTTTCCTTCAATTTTGTTTGAATCCCACAAGTTTAAGATTTCGTTCAATATTTCCTCACAAGCTTTCTTATTGTCTTTCTGTACCATTTGTAGTAAGCTATCCCAACTAATTTTCTAGATTCTTATGTGATGCCCCTGTATTCTTAATTGTAGCTTCAATGGCTTGAAGTCAAACATCTAAGCAATTACTAGCCTCTCCATAAGAAATTTGGGTGATTTCTCCAAATTGGATTGCAAGTGTTACTAAAAGGATTATTTTGTGGTCTATTAGTAAGAAAATTAACCTCTTAGATGTTAGTTGGTGTTTCATCTTATACCATATTCACTAATTTCATTAGTCCTCCAATCTTCTTAAATTCTCAAGTTCAACTATTAGAGCAATAGTCGAATCAATTTCAAATTTTACAGCTACTTTCACTTTGGCTCTCATATTATCCCACTGGGATTATTTATGTCTATGCCTTCTATTAGCTTTTGGGCCTCATTTGGTGTCTTGGCACTCAAGGTACCTCTAGTTACGGCATTGATCATATGCTTAATAAGATAATTAAGACCATTATAAAAGGTTTGAATTAGCATCCACAAAGGTAAATTGTGATGTAGACAATGCCTAAGTAAATCCTTAAACCTCTCCTACATATCATATAGCATTTCTCCATCAATTTAGGCATATGATAATATGTTGTTTCGGAATTTGGCTATTCGAGTCAACAAAAAGTATTTCCCTAGAAATTTCTTAACCAAATCTTCCTATGTAGTAATTGATCATTGAGGAAGCAAGTTGAGCTATTGCTTAGCCTTACCTCTAAGCGAGAATGGAAATAACTTAATCTTAATTGCATCATCTATGACTCCATAAATTTTGAAAGTGCCGCAAATTTCCAGAAAACTCAATATTTAATTATTCAGGTCTTCATTTACTAGGCCATCAGATAGGGTAAATTGCTACACCATTTGAACCACATTCAACTGAATTTGAAAATTGGTTGCTTGAATTACAGGTCTAGTGATACTAGACTTAGCTCTAGTTGCTTTTGGATTAGTGTACTCCATCATAATTTTGTTGACATCATCATTGTTCAAAGCAATATCGTCTATTTCTTTCTCTTTTTGAACTTTCATCTTCTTCTTCCTCAAATTGAATAAGCAAATCTTGGTTTATCAACTCCATTGCCTTATGTTCTCTCTTATGTAGAAGACAAGGAGTCCTCTCAATTTCATGATCAAGTTCAAGAAGACATGTTTTGCTATTCCTAGTCATATACTAAAATAATTTAGATAGAGACAACAAATAAAGGAAAATACTAAGAATAAGAAGGATGCAACAAATCAAAATATGTTATAATAATTGGTAAAAAGGATTTTTCCTATTATCCCAATTAGTTTCACTCTTTTGGCTCTTTGGCAACGATGCTAAAAACTTAGTTGGGCTCTAGCGATATGGAGATAAATGCCACCCTTAGGCAAGTACACCTAGTCAAGTTATAATATAGCATGAAATTGAGTCTGAGTTGTTGATTCTACAAGGAACCATTAAATTTGAGTAAACCATAAATTAATAGCAATTTTCCCTAAAATTTAATTACGAAATTATATCCAATGAAACAAAAGTAATTAAAACAAGAATAATAAAGTAAAACAATAAAATAAACAAACAATTAACTTAATTAAATTGTAGAAACATGCTCCTTAGTAAATATATTAGTTACTACCTAATTCTATATAACTTTCAATCTCAATTGCACCTTTGGACTATGGAGATTCTAAATGTGAATTAATTGGACTTGTGTCTTTTAATTAATCCCTAACCCTTATTATACTTTATTTGAATCATTTCTATAATAAAGTATCTTAAGATCGCATTAAGATCTTGAATCCCTCTATTAGGTTGTCCTAATTTGGAGAAATCAAGTAAATAATTGCTTAATCTATTGAATTAATTCTAATTGCATCAATCTCTCTAAATATAGGATTTCGTAAACTTTATAATAAATTCATTCAATAATTCAATAGCCAACTATATTGAATCAATGACAATACAAAACAATACAATTAGATCTCAAAAGACAAAATCATAGATTGAAAATAAAGCAATTGTCATATTGAATTAGGTTTTAATGAAACATTTACTATGAAAATCAAATTACAACATGAAAATAAAATAGAAGAGATTTAAAGACATGAGAAGCCCCTATACTTTACCCCATATTAATGTTCCTTAAGGGCTCTCTTTTAACACTGAGCCTAAGACTCTATATAGGACTTAAACTTAGGGTTGCAAGAGAAGCCTTCCAAAAATAAACGATTTATAATTTGTAGCATGTACATACCTTAGAATAGGGTTGTAATTTTAGGTGTATTCTTTCCATTCACATGTAACTTATTTTCAATAAAATTCTTAGACAAGAGGCACATAACTAAGGCACGTGATCATGGTCTTGCATGTGTTCTTCTCTGGATGTTATTTTTTTGTTTGGACTTCACTTCATTGCATAGCTCGATTAATGCACTTCTTTGTTCAAACTCCATAAAATCACTCAAAAACTTAGTGAAAGCTTCTACAACATCTACACATGAAATAATAACCAATTAAGCTCTAAATTATCAATAGTCAACACAAATAATAGACAAAATTACACAAAATTACTCTAAAAGATATATGTTAAATGAGTGTTATCAGCTATCATCAAAATACCTTTCTTTGGGTTTTGACATTGACACCTCTTCCTAAACCTCATCCATAAAGGGCTCTTCATAAATGACATAATCATCAATACCTGTGCCTAAAAAAGAAAAAGAATGATACAAATCCCATTACATAGTGCTCAACCACACATAGATGCCAAGACAATCATTTTACATGTACATGATACAAAAATAGCAAATGACCAAACATTAGCTTGTGGTTTAGGCCAACAAGCATCAAATGGGCACTCATGACCTTATACTTTATTATATCTTATACATATATAGATAGTAAAGAATATAAGTATTTTACTTTACTATGTACATACTATGATGTTGGTCGACTGACCATAGCACCCATGAAACATGCTACCTAAATCTAGCTGTGTTGTCTTAACATGTGAGTCCACTAAGGAATCTTCACATGAAGATCAACATTGCCCTTTAGGCTTAGGATAGGCTATGATAAGCACATAAAGAAAAACAAGATTATAGGCTAGATATGAGTTAATTTATTTTTGTTTCTTTCTATCTTGATATGTACAATCAATAACCATGCACTACGTAACTGGACAGTTGAGTGAAACCACCATTAAGTCCAAAATATGATCAAAAGGTAACTTGAACATAACAACCTAATATAAAAGTAATAAGCTTATTTTAGTTGACTCTCTTATCCAATTCAAAGTCATTAACTAAATAACTTCTCCACTATTGATAATTAGATTTCATCCTTAGAATTCACTAAGCCATTCAATTGATGAAAAGCCGAGTAACTCAGTTCTTGGCATATGCTGACTAAGACATATTCATGTTTGGTTTTAACTTAGTTAAAGTGACACAAACGGTTATCATTCAACATAGTTCCATTACATAACCACCCTTCACTCCTATATTTCCGACATGTACTTAATTATGTCGTCTCCACTTATCTTATAATCGTTGATTAATTGTTGCTTTAGACCCCTAACATTCACCTATAAATACAGAGAAAAAGCACTTAAGAACTCTCTCATGACCCATAACTATTACTTATCTTCTCTTGAACACACTTACTAACTTAGGCATCAAAGTGACTACACCGGACTAGTATTAATGCCGTTTAGTTATGTATTTTGTAGGAGTAAGATTTCATCCCAAAATCACATGACAACATTTAGTGTTGTCTGTCTTTTCTTACATACTTACATGGCAAGAACTAGATTAACAAAAGTGCAAGTGCTAATACTTCACCCCACCACCATGAGGGGGGAAGTATGCACATGGACAAATAAGGTTGGCTTCGTTGGAGCAACTTTACCTTAACCTAACTAAAGACAACTAAGAATTAAGCAAGAAACATGAAGAGATCCTTGATCTCTTCCATAGTAATGTCTATCTAAGTTAAAACAAAGAACACAACGATCATAATGTTGAGAGTGATGTCTCAATATATTCTTTTGAATTACCGAGAAAGCAAGCTAAGGTTATAGTGGGACCTTTAGTCCCTGTATTCAAGAAAAATGACAAAGTGAAGTAACCACAGTAGGTGAACCATGCTAGACCCTAGTATGTTAGTACCCCTACTACAACGAGTAAACAATTTCAAATTAAGAAGAGTCCTTTCATCTTCGATATCTTAGAAGAGGTAATACCATGACACATTAAGTTGCCATAATTTGAAACCTATGACAAACCGAGAGATCCTAAAGATCACCTTAGGTACTATCATACCTTAGCTAAGTTACACGGCTTAAGTGATGCCGTGGCCTATTAAGCTTTTCCCTCAACATTGAGGAATATGGCAAATACATGGTTTAAGCACCTGAAGCTGAATACAATTTCATGTTTCGAGGATTTGGTAGAAGTGTTTCTCTAACACTTCCTTACGAGTAAGCTTCTTGTTAAGGATTTTTCTATCCTTAACTAGATAAAACAAAGATAAGATGAGTCTATTAGAGATTATTTGGCTAGATTTATGGCCCAAATGGTCTAAATTCAAGAGCTAGATATGAGTGTAGCTCTCAACGTAATTACTGATGGTGTTAAGTCCCATGGAGACTTTTTTTCAAGTCTCTTGTCAAAAATAAGCCGAGAACTTTTATCAAGTTCAAAGCCAAAGCCATGTCTTACATCTAACAAAAAGACAACATTAAGGCTCGCCGAGAAGCCGATCAAAATAAAGGAGATAGGAAATAGATAGAAAGAGAAGTTTGAAAGATCGAATTGGAACAAATGATGATCAATCTCTTAACACTAAGAAAAAGAGACCACATACCCCAACATAGTCAATCCACACACCACTCAACCGTCTAATTGCAGACATATTAATGGAGGTGCATGGGTAGAAAGGCATATTGTAGTGGCCAGAAAGGATGACAAGAAATCCTTTGAGGCAAAATTCCAACAAATATTGCAATTTCCATCACGATAGGGGCCATAATACCAACAAATGCATCTAACTTAAGAATGCAATTCAATGAAGATACGTAAGAAAGTTTCTTGTACATGATGTTGAGAATATTAGGCAACTATCTCAAAGGAGATGGAAAGAACAAGGGAATATCACTTGCCCAATTTACGTTGGGACAGATGCCAAAGAAGGAAGCACCGGTAAAGTAGCAAACAGTATAATTAATACAATTATCGACGGACCCTCTACCATAAGCTGATTAAGCTCTTCGAGTTTGAATAATGCCATTCATTATGTTTGTAATGTCTAAGGTAAGAAGGTCAAAATCAACAATACAATTTCCTTTACAGAAGAGGATTTCGAAGGCATTCAAAGACCCCACGATGATGCACTCATGATTAGTGAGAGAATTGCTAACTTTGAGGTCAAGAAAATTCTTGTTGGCACTGGAAGTTTGGCAAACATTATTTTTTAGCATGCTTTTAATCAAATGAAGCTAAAGTTCAGGGTACAGCTAAGATCCTACAGCTACAATTTGCATGCCTTTAATAACCAACCTGTTAGGGTGATCGGAGTAATTTCTCTACTGATCCATATTGGATATGATGAGCATGTTGTAGAAGACAAAGTGGACTTCATTGTTGTCAAATGTTGGTCCCCATACAATATGATCATAGGATTGCTGTATCAGTACTTATTTGTTATCATCTCTTCCACTCCCTACCTCAAGGCTAAATTCCCTACTCCTACTAGAATCAGTGCATACAAAGGGGATCAACAATTTGTAAGATCATTATATATGAAGGAATTAAGATAAGAAGAAGTTTTTCAAGTTGAAACTTGCCCAGAAGGAAAGTCAGTTGGCATAGATAATGTTGAAGAGGAAACAAAAGAGATTTCATTAGGAGATGATCCTAAGAAGATAGCAACGATAGAGAAACCCTTACTAGCAAACATTTGCCAAAGTTTAATCGACTTTCTTTAGGAAAATGCTAACGTATTTGCATGATCCCCTTTAGATATGACAGGTATCCCTAGAGATGTCTTGGTATACAAGCTTCAAATTGATCTAAGCATTAAGGTAATTCAATAGAGGAAAAGACACTTTACACCTGAGAGGCAAGCAACCATAGAAGAAGAGGTCTAGAAACTTTTAAAGGCAGGATTCCTTCGGGAAGATCCTTATCCAACTTGGTTAGCCATTTGCGTATTAGTTAAGAAGTCTAAGGGAAAGTAGAATATGTTCACAAACTTCATGGACTTGAGGGAAAGTAGAATATGTTCACAAACTTCATGGACTTGAACAAGGCCTATCCCAAAGATTACTTTCCCTTGCCAAGAATAGATCAAATGGTTGACTCAACTGCTGGGCATGCTTTACTTTCTTTCATGGATGCTTTATTCTAGCTACAATCAAATTAAAATGGATGAAGAAGATGAGGTTCACACATCATCTGTCACTAACTTTGAAATGTATCGCTATATGGTAATGCCCTTTGGGCTAAAAAATACCAATGCAACTTATCATTGGCTCATTACTAAGATGTTTAAGCTATAGATTCATCGGAATGTTGAAGTATATGTCAATGGCACAATCGTAAAATGCACAATAGAGGATCAGCATCTCACAACATTCAGCACTTTATGGAGATACAATATGAAGTTAAATCCACAAAAGTGCATTTTGGTACTACTTAAAGAAAGTATTTAGGGTAAATGGTCACTCGGTGCGGTATTGAAGCGAATTTGGGAAAGATTGATACGATTAGAAACATGAAATCTCCATGAATTGTCAAGGAGGTTCAAGAGATAACTGGACAAGTAGCTACATTTAATAGGTTTGTGTCGAGAAGTGCAAATAGGTATGCGGAATTCTTTAAAATTTTGAAAGAATCTAAAAGATTTCAAGTTGATAAATGAGTGTAAAAGAGCATTTAGTGAGCTTAAAGAATTTCTCGCATCACCGCCAATACTCTCGATACCTTTCTAGGAGATAATTTATATTTATACTTGTTAGTTAGTTGCTAAGCACTTTCCTTTGTGTTGGTACGAATCTAAGGCAAGGAGCATTAGCTAATTTATTATGTCAGTTATGTCCTGTAAGGATTGAAACATCGATATACCAAAATTGAGAAATTTGTATTAAGAGAGGTTATCTCAATATGGAAGTTGAAACCATATTTTGAGGCTCATCAGATTATAATCCTTATTGATTAACCTTTACAACAAGTGTTGATAGTTGGTTTTCATCCTCCTGTCTCACTCGTCTATTCTGCTATCCATAAGTCGAGTAATCTATATTTTCGGCACCTTGCTGAGTAATTGACCACTCGGCATTCCACTGAGTTGCATAGATTCGTTGTTAATTTGAATTTAAGATTCATGGCATGAACAATTATTATAAGTACGGTTATATTACATAACTGCCTCTCCCTACATTCCAGGAAAGGTGTTTAATTAAGAAACCTCTACGTGTCTCGAAGGCTATTCTGATAACTACTCCTTTAGATATGACAATCTCCTATAAATACGGGAAAGAAACTCTATAAGAGGGATATGATAACTCTTAACTACCAACTTTACTTTTCCTATTCTTGCTTACTGACTTAGGCATTGGAGTGGCTGCATTGAACTGGCCCCGGTACCAAGTATTTTTCTTATCTTTACAAGATATCTTAAACTCCTAAAATTCGCCAACAACATTTGGGGCCATCTATAGGAAAGAAGGTAGTATCTTTTGTTGTGTCCAAATGCTCTGTTGAATTATTTCTGACAAGTTAAAATACAATTGTTGCAGAAAATTGGGGATATGTATAATGCATCCAAAGCCCAAACTGTCGCTACTGAGAATGTAAGGATAACGGCCTACAGTTTGACAACAATAAGTTCCAGGAATTTTGCGAAAAGTATGGCATTCGCATCAACTATACATTCGTCACACACCCTCAAATGAATGGATAAGATGAAGCCATAAATAAGATCATTTTACATGGCCTGAGAAGGAAAGTAGACCAAGTTAGAGGGAAATGGGTCGATAAGTTGTTGAACGTCTTATTGGGATACCAAACGACCCACAGAATTGCAATAGAAGAGATACCCTTCAGGTTAGCATACAACACAAAAGCCGTATTGCCGATCGAGTTAGATTTACCTAATTTGTGGAAGCAAAATTTCAATGTTGTGCTTAATTAAGTTAGATTGATAGTGAATTTGGACAAAATTGATGAAAGCCAAGATATTATAAGAGCTAAGGTTGCGACATACCAGCATAGAATGGCAAGGTATTACAACTAGAAAGTGAAGCATAAGGTTTTTCAACTTAGAGATCTAGTTTGCTGAAAGATGGAAGCTATTGGTACGCGTGTGAGTCAGGGGAAGCTTGGTGTAAATTGGGAAGATCCTATTGGAATTCGAGAAGTTATTAGTGAGGGGCCTATCAACTAGAAAAGTTCGATGGATCTATCATCCCACAAGCATGGAATGTCGAGAATTTGAAATTATATTTCAATTAATTTTTCGAATGATTTTCATCACCAATCGTTTGGCAACAACCAACTTGCTTGTAAGATTAGAATACTTCTTATGAGAATTATGTTTCAAGTCTCACTATGTTTCTTGTTATTGTTAAGATTTCCGAATTAAGAAGTTCTAGACTACACGGTAAATGAATTGACCTGACTTCTAGCCTATCGCGATTAACGAACTACATAAATTAGTCCTACAGTCGAGTAATGTTGCTAGTTTACGCCTCGAATGGCTAATGGACAATGTCTATAAAGACGTACGAATTGGGCGTATGAAATAAAACATGCCAAGAAATCATTGGAGGTAACATATCGAGAAATAAATGGGCGTGTGAAATAAAATATGCTGATGAATAAAAACATGAAATAAAATGTGTATACCATAGATGTCGAGAAAAGGCGGTGCATGATATAAAATGTATTAGACATATATGAAAGATATTTTCATTTAATAACAGTTAGAAATACTCGACATGTTGTATGAATGACTTTCGTTTAACAATTACATGAGCGCAATGTACAAATTCAAGGAAAATCCTATAGCATCCTCTCGGACTCAACAAAAGTGATTTTTAGAGCGGAGGTTGGGGTTTCCTTGGCACTTGATGTCTTAGAGCTGGCATATTTGTTTTTCCACTCATCCAGGATTAACTTTGATAGAAGTTTTGCATCTTTGCTTGCATCCTTGGCATGAGCTTCATTGTCACCCTAATTCACAGGCTCGATACCTACTTCATCATCATCGTCTTCGTTGATACTACTGACTTTGTCGTCAATGTCAACAAAGTCAAGGCAGGAGAGATCGTAATCATAGTGAAGCTTTATGATTTCCTCTCTTGTCACTTGGACCTCCTCCAACAACTTATTTTGTAGAAGTCTCTCGTATTGGCGACTAGTGGTGACTATGTCGAGAGCCTCTTCCACTGATGGTCCTCTCCTTACAGTCTCCTCCAATTCGGCAACATGGTTCCGTAAGTTCAAGTTATTGGTTTCTAACTCTTTAATCTACATTCTGAGCTTATCTTCCTCATTGCTCATAATGCAAAGAGTTTGGCCCAAGCCTTAGCACTCTCCTTTCTTCTTTTACAACTCCTCCTTTAGGCCTTTAGGCTTAAGATTGCATCAGCAGTAAAGGTATGTGCCAACTTTTCGGCAACAAGTTCTTCTTGGAATTTTCTTACATCCATCTCGTCCCTTATCCTTGCATTCTCAACAGTAATAGTTTTTGCTTTGGATGCATTATACGCATCCTCAATTTTCTACAAAATTGTATTTTAACATGTCAAAAAAGATTCGGTAAAGCATTTGGATACAATAAAAGAAACTACCTTCTTAGCCTCTCTATTAGCTTCATCCAATGCTGCCAGAATGTGGCTACTCATCTAGAAACAAAAATGTGTTAGGAACTTAAAAGTGAATTTGACGGCTGAAACTGAATTAAGTTATGAATACTTACATCATACAATTTAGCCGCGATATAGGCCTTATTACAACTGCTAACCCTATTGACATTATTTTTCATAAAATCTTTATCCTTGGGAAGAATAATTCCTTCCATTAAGGCCAAAGATTTTGTCCTATCACCTAAGGCCGAGTCAATGTCCAGGATTATATGGCTTCAGTACGGGATGTAGTACTCGCTAACTTCCTTTTTTGGAACGATTTCAGCACTACTGATTCCAAGTGCTTTGTTGTGCATTGCCTCCTTCATCCTCTCATCTAAGTCTTTAGACCTCTTAATAGCTATTTAGCCAATACATTCCTTTCTTAGCCTCTTATTGTTACCTTACACCACCTCTAACATTAGGGACGACCCTTAAGCAGTAGTTATTTCAGCCTCACTTTGGGGTCAAGTCTCATGAACCTCCTGTCTTGGCTCAGTAGCAGTTTGAACATCTTTAATAGTAATGATAGGAGGTTCCCCCGATTGAGCAATTTCAACTACGGTGGACTGGTTCTTCTTTCCCGATTTTCACTCCTTGGTTGGTTGAGAGGCTTTCTTCTGAGCTATAAGCTAACTGATTGTGTCTTTAGCTACCTTTTCACCTTGGTTTGTTGAATGGTGGTTAATGCAGCGGCCGCTGCTTTTCATCCTTTGACTTGTTAGCCTTTGCTTAGGCCAATAGCTTAGTAGGATTGACCTTGCCAACACCCATATCTACATACAAGTAAACATATTAATACCTATGCAAATAAAAGAAAATGAGCTTACATACTCTGTGCTGAGCAATGCCCTAAGGCAACGATTCTCCCTTCAAAGTTGCGAGAACGACTTTCCTCTTATAGCTATACTCGGTAGGCTATATCTCTTTATTATACCTCCTTTTCAAAGAAGATTGGCTCTCCACTTTCAAAACGCTTGATTATCCTCTCAACATCCTAAAAGAACATTTTGTTCGTTGGTTTCTCTTGGATCTTTTAAGCTACTGCGGCATCATTTGGCATCAGTTCAATATCTTTCGTACAAATTAGCTCTATCCACTGAGTCTACAAATTTAACTCTTCATTCAACACAAATTTATCGTACCAATTGTCGATCTAGGACTTTAACCCATCCATGAACTTGCATCTGTGCCTTGCAGTAGCAAAGTATCACCCGTTAGGTTGCCTTCTAATCGTAAAGAAATACCAAAAGAGTTAAGGCATAGCCGTGACCTCGAATTCTTCACAAACTATTTCAAAAGCTACCAAAAGCCGATATGTGTTGGGTGAAAACATGCTCGACGCAACTTTGAAATAGTTGAAGAAGCCCTTTGCGAATGCTGAGAATGGGAAGCATAACCCAAAATCCATATACATCAGGTATTTGTGGAATTTGCACTCCCTTAGGAAACATACCTTCTCCTCTTCTCTCGGCATCCTCAAATTCCACGTTCGAGGAAGGTTTTGCCAGTATTGATTGTATTTTGTTATAAGGACTCTATTGGCAAAACTGGCAATTCCATCAAGAGAGTCATGGAAGTAGGCTATGGTGTTGTACGGATATCTTGCTAAGGACCTTCCTTCCTTTGTCTTTGAGATAATTATCCACAATAAGCTTGTTAATTTGACTGAGCTTATACCACTTGACCTTAATGCTATCGTCTAAGCTACCAGAAGAACACGTTGCCTTGCTCCCTCTTTTAAGGGGGAGAAGTAGCCTCAGTTTCCGTTGCTTTAGAATCGGAAAGGACAAGTTGACAAACGACATTGCGAACCATACCTAAATGTTACAAAGAATAGCATCACAGAAGTTAAAAAACTTGAGAGTGAAGACGATTAAGCAAGAAAATTTGTTTCTGAGTTTGAATAGAAGCAAATCCTGATTTTGAAGAATTCATTAAATATGGATAATTCGTCCTTGTAACCGCAAGCATTTTTCTGATAGTAATGATGCATTGATTTGATAAGATTGTATGAATTGTCGATGCTTGTTTTGTAATTAAAATTTGACAGTTGACAACTCTCTAACAGTTATTAAGGTTATAGCATAGTGGTTACTAAGGTGACATGTGTCATGCCTCCTACTTTTTGGTCTCTTCAACAGGTGGGAATTTGAAAATTATGACCTTTCATTTAGGACGTGATTCGTCTTGCTTCTCACTTCGCTCGACACCCAAAGAAGTGTTCTCCACTTCACCTTCATCACATTATATATTACTTCCATTATCAATTACTCAAATATGGGAGTTACGGGGCAAATGTTGATAGTTAGTTTTTGTCCTCCTATCTTACTTGTCCATTCGGTTGTTGAAAGGCCAGGTAATCTATATTCTCGGCACCTTACCGAATAATTGACCACTCAGCATTCTGCCAAGTTGCACAAATCTATTTTTTATTTGAACTCAAGATTCATAACACGAACAGTTATCATTAGCATGATTATATTACATAACTACCTACTCTCACTACATTCTAGGAAAGTTATCTAATCAAGAATCCTTCATGTGTCTTGACGGTTATTTTGATAACTACTCCTTTAAACATGATAACCTCCTATAAATATAGGAAAGAAACTATGTAAGAAGGATCTAATAACTCTTAACTACCAACTTTACTTTTCCAATTCGTACTTACTAACTTAGGCATCAGTGTGGCCGCACCAGACTAACCTCGGTACCAACCATTTTTCTTATCTTTTCATGATATCTCAAACTCCCAAAATTTACCAACAACAGCAAGCATTGCAATAACCAGATTCCTTAAGAAAGATGATGAAGTATGCCTTAGAGCTAAGTTCTTATGTGTACAATACAAACCTAAGATGGCATTAAAAGTTTAAGTGTCGACAAATTTTCTGGTCGAGTTCATTAGTGAAGAAGACAATACAGAAGTTGCCGAGAAACCAATATGGAATCTTTATGTCAATGGTTCTTCGACTAGAGAAGGAAGTGGTACAGGTCTTATCCTACAGGGACCCCATAATGTAAAGGTTTATTATGCAGTGAAAGAGGAAGACATGAGCGAGTACCTGTTGATAGTACGAATACTTACGGAAGAATTTCAATCCTTTTTGATTCATAAGATTCCAAGGAGCAAGAAAATCACAGTAGACAAGTTGTCAAAGCTTGTTGGTATGGCACTCCCCAATTTGAACGACAAACGCTTTGTTGAGTTTCTGATGAACTGCTGACCAATGGCCTCACTACTCACACACTGCTCCAAGGACTCCAATCCCTTACACGGTAAATTCTCTCTCAGAAACCTATTGATGATGAGAAGGTTTATGCTGAAGGAATATGCCTAAACTCCTTAAGGTCCCCTAATTGTCATACGATGATCTGTATATTCGGTAGTGATGATGCCAACCATTCCCTTACTAAGGACCCTGTGTTGAGTAACCCAACCGACACTATCGAGAAGTTCCTATCGAGTGACAAGAGACTCTCTTAAACGACTAAATAGTTTTCTCTCAGCATGATGCCATCTCTCTCTTTTCCCAACCCCTTTAATGCCACAACATTTTGACCCCTCTTGCTTGCTATGCTTAGAGAATATTTGTATGGGACCAATGTTGTGTTGTCACCTATTCACCTCGTTTGACATTGTATTACTTTTCCGTTTTGGTCTTTTGTCATTTTTACCCTTTTTGGTATGTACTAGGAATTCCCTGTTTGTATATACTCTCTTATCTTTTCATTATTTGTAATGCTGCTTTAGGGACTTATTATAAATAGTCCTTTTCTCTTATAAGTCGTAGATATAACCAACATTTTTGTACTAAATATTCTGTTCTTATGAGACAACCCTCTCCAAGTCCATATTTCTTACACTCTTATCTAATCTTGCCAAGTAGCTTAGGATTAGTGACGGGTGGACCTTAACATCTACTTGTGCATCATATCAAGTGTAGTATTAAGTCATATTGTGTTCGTAGGTGAGTTACATCCTCAGAGTAGCTTTACATTAGCTACTCTTGTTCGATTGTAGACCATTTCCCTCTAATTTTCTTTAATATCTCAAAGGACCCATTCAATTCGATTCCATCTTGGTAAGTCTTAGTGATAACTGAGCTCCTAGGCACACCATATATTCTTGGTATCAAAGCTAGAGGTTGAGGTTGAGACCTAGAGCAATGTAGTAATAGTTAGTTTGCTGTTCGAGATATTACGTGTAATTATTGCCCTCCAAGTGAAGTGTAGTTATTGAAATTTTGTGATAAGAATGTCGAACCCTAGTATATAGGGAGAGATTCATGATGTCGAGAGTGATGCTCATGGTCGTGGTTGAGTTACCCAACAAACACCATGCACTACTGATGAGTAGATACAAGATCTTGCTGCAATTGTGGCTAATTTAGCTATTTTAGTAAATAGGGTCTTAGAGAATAGACCACATGAAAGAGTTACAAAGCAGGGTCGAGAAATGAGAGATAGGTCAAGGAGGCAGATGAACGAGCAAGGTCCTGAAGCCTTTCTAGTGAACCACGCACTGCTGTGATGTGCTGCCTGAGTCGCGAGAAGAAGGTTAGAGTTAAATGAAGTAAAAGAGTACGAAGAAGAAGAAGACTAGGATATTAGGATTGATGAGCGAGAGTTTAAAGCACTAAAGGGTGCTAAAATCTTAAGGTACAGATTTCAAACTTTAATGGGTCTGGTCGTACTAATGACTACCTAGACTGGGAAGAGAAGATCAAAACGATATTTGACTTTTATGATTATGAAAATGCTGTCCACATTAGGGTGGCCACATTAGAATTTTTTGGATATGCAGTAATGTGGTGAAAGAAGCTACAGAATGTTCACCTGAAGACCTATTACAAGGTCCAAACATGGAACAAGATGAAGAGAGGTCAGAGGAATAGGTTCATTCCTGAGCACTACGAACTGGATACTTTCCAACGGCTCCAAGACTTGAGGCAAGGTAACAAGTCCATAGATAACTATGTCTAAGATTTTTAGTTGCTCATGATACGATGTGATGTTGATGAACTTGAGACCCGAACTATAGTACGGTTCATCTCAGGACTCCGAGCTGAGATTGGTCATGCCATGGAATTGCAAAGCCTCTTAACTTTGGATGAAACCATCCAAACCCAAAGAGTTGAAAGGCAATGGCGGAGTCAGGCTAACTGAATGCCGAGTAATCGAACAATGGTATTGAATAGGACTGGCCTACTTAGTAGACCAAGGAATAACAGGGCGTCAAACATTTTGGAGATGGAATGCCGAGGTCACGTGCCTAACCGATCGGATGAAGGCCAAGGTAAGAGCAAGACTAAGGAGCTTGGCATCTGAAGGGACCAAGGTTAGAGTTTAGGGAGGAAAACCTGAGAAATTAAATGTTTAGATGCTTTGGTTATGGACATATAGCTAGTCAATGTTTAAATCATCGAGTCATGATGATAAAGGGAGACAAGCTACAGTTTGAAGTCAAAAGTGTAAGTGAAGGAGAGGACAATTGGATGCTGGAAGAATTTGACGAAGATCAGGAGGTCGAGATACCCCCTAAGGGTGGAGCCAAGTATTGCTTTGTCGTTTGGTAATATCTCAGTACTTTCATGGGTAATTAAAATGAGCAAAGAGAGAACCTCTTTCATACAAATTGTCGGGTAAATGGCTAGCTATACCCCGTGATCATTGACTGAGGGAGCTATACCAATGTCATTGCACAAGGGGCAGCAAAGCCATAAAATTACTGACTCTCCCACACCTCAAGCTGTATAAGATTCACTAGCTGAACAAGAAAGGAGGATTACACGTTTCCAAGCAAGTTAAAGTGCCGATTACTATTAGTGATAGGTATAGGGATGAGGTGGTGTATGATGTCCTTTCTATGTGTGCAACTCACATATTACTCGGTCGACCGTGGCTATTTGACTTGATAGTTTTACATAATGGGTATAGAAGCACCTATATGCTTCAAAAGGACAGGAAGAAAGTTATATTGACACTTATGAGTCTTTAGGAAGTGCAAGAAGCCCAAGAAAAGGTTACTAGATCATTGCAGCAAAAGTCATTGGTGATTTCCCAAGCACAGTTTGTACGAGAGGTTAAGGCCGAAGGCTATGTACTCCTTTTGGTCAAGAGATTGTTAGATGTTAAAGAGGCGAAGAACTTACCTACCAAAGTGCAGCAGTTACTCTAGGAATTTGCTGAACTCTTTGCTACCGAGATGCTGAAAGGATTACCTCCCTTGAGAAGGATTGAACATTGCATAGATCTTCAACCTAAAGCAGCCCTACCGAATTGACCTGCTTATAGACTCAATCCTGAGCAAACAGCCAAGTTGAAAAAGCAAGTTAATGAGTTAGTAGATCATGGATATGTTCGTGAGAGCATAAGCCCGTGTGCTTTCCTAGCTGTGCTAGTACTAAAGAAAGATGGATCATGGAGGATGTACATTAACAGTCGTACCATCAATAAGATTACTGTTAAGTACCAATACCCAATCTTGCGGTTAGATGACATGCTCGATGAGTTTCATGGTGTACGTATCTTTTCAAAGATAAATCTCAAGAGTGGGTACCATCAAATATGAATGAGACCAGGAGAAGAATGAAAAATAGTCTTTAAGACTTAGAATGGTCTATTTGAGTGGATGGTTATGCCATTTGGTTTAACTAATGCACCAAGTACATTCATGAGGCTTATGAATCATGTACTCGAAACATTGATCGGCAAATGCGTTGTGGTTTATTTTGACGATATTCTAGTTTACAGTACTGACCTTCTCCCTCATGTCAAACAATTGAGATTGGTGTTTAACATACTCTACGCTAAGAAATTATTCGATAACCAAAAGAAATGCGTTTTCTATCAAAGCGAGTTTGTATTCCTCGGTTAGGTAGTTTCAAGGAGTAGAGTTCGAGTTGATGGAGAAAAGGTCAGGGCTATTAATGAGTGGTCTACATCGAAAAATGCAACCGAAGTCAGGAGCTTCCATGGCTTAACCTCATTCCATCAAGGATTTATCCAGAACTTTAGCTCCATAACTGTACCATTGATTGAATTGACCAAGAAGAATGTTGAGTTTAAATGGATAGAAAAGGCTTAAAGGAGTTTTGAAGATGTGAAGTGTAAGTTGACATTTGCTCCAGTACTTGCCTTACCATATTTTGAGAAGGTTTTTGAGGTTGAATGTGATGCGTCTGGTGTCAACATTGGTGTTGTCCTTATGTAGGAGCGCCGGCCCATTGCTTACTTCAACAAAAAACTCTAAGGTGCTACCTTAAATTACTCAGCTTATGATAAGGAGTTCCTTACCCTTATCCATACACTTCAAAACTGGCAACATTATCTGTTGCCGAGAGAAGTCATCATATATTCAAATCATGAATCTCTCAAGCATTTTCGTGGGTAGCAGAAGCTTTCTCGGCATCACGTTAAGTAAGTTGAGTTCTTATAGACCTTTTGCCATGTCATCACGTATAAGAAGGAAAGCATTAACACAATGGATAACACCCTGTCTCGCCGTCATACTTTGATTATGACATTGCAAGCTAAAGTGCTTAGATTTGGCACTTTACTTGATCGATATGAGCATGACCCACATTTTGGGCCTTTAGCAACCAAGTGCCATGATAGAGGAGCTATAAATAGATTCCACTTAAGTGAGGGATTCTTAATGAAGGGAAAGCAAATTTGCATGCCAGAAGGTTCTGCAAGGGAACTACTAGTTTGAGAAGCTTACGCCAAGGGTTTGGCTGGCCATTTTGGGGAAAAGAGGATGATTAAGATATTGAGTGAACACTTTTACTAGCCTAGGATGATGAGGGATGTGCATCAAATACTTGAGAGGTATAAGGTGTGTAAGTATGCAAAAGTGAGGACGGAACCCTATGGAGAATATACAACCCTACCAATTCTCGAGCGGCTATGGATCGATCTAAGCATGGATTTCATGCTTGACTTTCCTCACATGCAGAGAAGGCATGATTCGATCATGGTGGTGGTCGATCGGTTAGCAAGATGTGCTACTTCATCCCTTACCACAGGACTAATTATGCTTTATTCATCTCTAACCTCTTTTTGCAGGAAATTGTATGACTGCATGGAGTGCCAAGGAATATTGTGTCCGACCATGATTATAAATTCACAAGCTTCTTTTGGAAGAACTTATAGAGGAAACTTGGCACTAAGCTCCTGTGTAGTACCTCTTGTCACCCCCAGATAGACGACTAAATTGAATTAGTTAACATAACCGTCATTAATCTCTTACACGCTACTATCGAAAAGAACTTTCGTGACTGGGATTTATGCCTGCTTGTCATTGAACTCACCTACAATTGCTCCACTCACAGCTTTACTGGAACATCACAATTTGAGGTTGTTTATGGACATAACTTGAACCTTACCTTGGACTTAGTTAGTAGTTCGACTATACAAGAGGGGAGTCAATTTGGTCTACAATGTGCCGAGGAATTTCACAAGTTGCATCAAAGAATTACCGAGCAACTGGCCAAAACCGTGGCCTGATAGAAGGAATTGGGAAGATGCAAAAAGAAATGAATCGTTTATGCCCCTAGTGACCTTGTTTGGATCCATCTTAACAAGGAGCACTTCCCTAGCAAGAGGATGAACAAACTATCTCCCAAAGTAGATGGTCTTTACAAGATCCTCAAGCGCATTAATGATAATGCCTATAAGATTGAGCTACTTGAAGGTCTTGGCATGTATACCACATTCAACGTCACCAACTTAACTCCATATGTGCCTGAACGGATGAACTACCGACCAACGGCCTCATTATTCGCGTACGGCTCCGAGGACTCAAATCCCTCATACGGCGAATTCTCTCTTAGCAACCTACCGATGACGAGAAGGTTTGTGTCGAAGGAATGTGGTTGAACTCCTTGAAGTCCCTTAATTGTCATACAATGATCTGTACACTCAATAGTGATGATGCTAACTATTCCGTTACTGAGGACCTTATGCCGAGTAATCCAACTGACACTGTCGAGAAGTTCCTACCGAGTGACAAGAGACTCACTTAAACGGCTAAATAGTTTTCTCTTGGCATGATTCCATCTCTCTCTTCCCAGTCCCTTTAATGCTGCAACATTTTGACCCCTCTTACCTACTGTGCTCAGAGAATATTAGTATGGGAGCAATGTTGTACTGTCACCTGTTCGCCTCGTCTGACTTTGTATTACTTTTCCATTTTGGTCTTTTGTCCTTTTTACCCTTTTTGGTATGTACTAGGAATTCCCTATTTGTATATACTTTCTTGTCTTCTCATTATTTGTAATGCTACTTTAAGGACTTATTATAAATAGTCATTTTCTCTTGTAAGCCACAAATATAACCAACATTTTTACACTAAATATTCTACTCCTATGAGATAACCCTGTCAAGTCCATATTTACTACACTCTTATCTAATCTTGCTAAGTAGCTTAGGATTAGTGGCGGGTAGACCTTGACATCAACTTATGTGTCATATCAAGTGTGGTGTTAAGTCGTATTGTGTTCGTAAGTGAGTTACATCCTCTGAGTAGCTTCACGTTAGCTACTCTTGTTCAATTGTGGACCATTTCCCTCTAATTTTCTTCGATATCTTAAAGGACTCATTTAGTTCAATAGTTTTTTTTTTTTTTTTGGTAAGTCTTAGTGATAACTGAGCTCTTAAGTACAACAGTTTCTCCTGCATAAGAGTTTACCAATTGTTTAGTAAAGCTTCAAACTAGCTCCTTACCTGAAATAGAGGTCTTGGATGGATCCGGTTATGGATCATTTGAAGGATGGCATCCTTTCTGACGACAGGATAGAGGCTCAAAGGTTGATTTATTAGGTTGCGAATTATATGCTGATAGATGATTAGTTGTACAAACATGGTATTTCTCATGCTTATCTTCGTGGCTCCCTTCAAAAGATGCACAACGAGTATTATCCGAGCTATACTGTAGCGTATGCAACAACCATGTGAAAGCACAAACTTTGTACATCCATACCCTGCAACTCAACTATTACTGGGTGGCGATGAAAGATGACTTGAGAACATCAGTTTGGCAGTATTCGTAATACCAGAAGTATGAGGTGTTGAGCCAGGTGCCTTCAACTGAACCATGCTGTCTAATTAGTCCCTAGCCTTTTGCCCAATGGGGATTGACATACTTGAACTATTTCTAAAATCTATGGCCTAGTGATAATTCATCATTATTGCTATGGATTATTTTACCATGTTGGTAGAGGTCGAAGCATTGGCAAGGATCACCAAATAGAAGGTTAAAGCTTTTGTTTTCAACTTTAATATATTGAGATTCAGGGTCCCATTTATGATAATCACGGATAATGGACCATAATTGATAATGACAAATTTCGGGCATTTTATGAGAAACATGACATCCATCTAAATTACATGTCTATAGCTCACCCTTAAACTAATGGGCAAGTGGAAGTTGTTAACAAGATTATCTTATACAACTTAAAGAGGTTAATCAAGCCAAAGGAAAATGGGCTGACAAATTACCGAATGTTTTATGGGGATATTGAACTACCCATAAGACTACAATAAGGGAAATGCCCTTCAAATTGGTGTATGGAATGGACGCGGTATTATCGATTGAATCGGACCTACCAAAACTACGCACATAAAATTTCGATGTGATGACCAACTAGGTTGGTTTGATGGCTACTTTAGATACTATCAAAGAGATAGGAGATGTTACAAGAATGATAGTTGCAATATACCAACATAGGGCAATCAGACATTATAATCAGAAGGTAAAACATAAGGGTTTTTAGCCTGGAGATTTGGTTTGCAAGAAATTACAGGCGATCGGCGCATGAGTTAGATAGGGGAAACTCAACATAAATTGGGAGGATCCTGTTAGGGTTAGGCAAGTCGTTGGCAAGAAGGCTTACTGACTAGAAAGATTGGATGGAATAAACATCCCTCGCGCATGGAAAGTGGAGAACATGAAGCTTTATTTTAATTAATCTCTTTGATGTTATGAAGTATTTCCACTTTTTTTGTAAGGTGATAACCTTGTTGTTGTTTCAAATATGAACTCTTATTTTAAGATCCCAATGTCAACTTTTTTTCCTTCTTCATCATTTCATGATTAATAGATCATTATTAAGTTTAAACTACATAAGTGAACAAATTAATATTTAATAAGTTTAGACCTATCAAGGTTAGCGAGCTTTATAATTTAGCCGAAAGGTTGAAAACGATTGTGTTAGTTCTTATAGACAATGTCATGGCTCAAGTAAGATGACTAGTCCACGTCTTAAATGACTAACAGACATTGTCTTTAAAAAGGAATCCAACATATCACTTGTGAAATAAAACATGCTGGGAAAAGTAGACATGTAAAATAAAACATGTTGGGAAAAGTAGGCATACGAAATAAAATACATTGAGGAAAATAAGTATGTGAAATAAAACATGTTAGGAAACAAAGTGCATGAAAGAAAACATGCTACAAGAATTAAATCATACACAAAGAAATGTGAATAATGTTAATACAATATCAAATGTTTGACCACTCAATCGAACCTTTTTCATATATCTTTGTAAAAATAAAACAGGTAGTAACTCTAAGATTTTGAGTTGTTCTTAGATTGTGTGAAAGCATTCCTTTGATTAGAAGAGGGGACCTTACTAGAGCATATTTCTTTCTCACTATTGGAGGTTTTGGAACAGGTGGATTTCTCTTTGTACATGTAGGGGATCTCCTTAGAAATTCAGTCCTCATCATCATTAGGATGCTCAACATAAACTTTATTCTCATTACCCTGCATTTAGACATCAGTACCTGTATCTTTGTCGGCTTCTTCATCACTACTAACATTATCATCGATATTGGCAAAATCTAGGCATGAAAGACCATATTCAAGGTAAAACCTTAAATTTTATTCTCTCATCGCTTGGACCCCTCCAATAACTTATTTCTCAGTAATCTCTCATGCTATTAACTTTGAGTCACAATCTCTAATGCTTCTTCACTTTCATCACTTCCTCCTTTAATTCGGCAACACAGCCTTGCAATCTCGAGTTATTAGTCTCTAACTCTTTTATTTGTATCCTAAGCCTATCTTCCTCATTGTTCATTGAGCTAAGTGTTCGTCCCAACTCCCAGCACTCTTCCCTTTTCTTACAAAGCTCCTCTTTCAAGTCTTCAACCTCCTTATATTGCTCTTCGCACTTAACTTTAAGGCTCAAGACTTCATCGGCCGCTAATGATTTTACCAATTTCTCAATAGCTAACTCTTCCTGATATTTTCTAGCCTCCATCTTAGCCTTAATTCTCACATTCTCAACTACCATAGTCTGAGCCTTGGAGGATTTGTATGCATCCTCGATTTTTTGCAATAAGTCAACGAGTAAAATGACAAATTTGCTAAATCAGCCAGCAAAATGATAAATTTTTATTACCTTTTTCATCTCCTTATTAGCTTCATCTAAAGCCATGAAACATAGCCACTAATATGTGTACAAATAGGATTATGTTAGTAATAAAGCATGTACCATAAGTAAAGGGGTTCAATTGATACTTACATCATACAATTTAGCTGCAATATGTGCCTCATTACAGCTACCAACCTTGTTGACGTCCTTCTTGGCAATCTCCTTGTTCTTAGGAAGAATGACGCCTTCTATCAAAGCTAAGGAATTAGTCCTATTGCCTAAGGCTAAATCAGTATAAAGAATATTGTAGCCCCAATACTGAACAAAGTACTTACCTACCTCGTTGTTGGGGACAAATTCGACACTATTGATGTAGAGAGCTTTGTTCCTCGTGGCCTCCTTCATCCTCTCATCCAAAGTTTTAGATCTTTTAGGTGGAGGTTGGCCGATAGGCTCCTTCCTACTTCTTTTACTGGCACTTGGCACTATTTCCACTTGGAGCGGCAACCCCTTAGCATCTTCATAGTGGGTGACTTTCGCTCCATTGTCAACGTCGATAACTCAGTTTGAATCTCTCGACTCTTCAACTAGGGGAATATTTTTTGGAAATGGGATCGTTTTTACTTATGTGGCCTCAACAACTCTAAGCTTTTCACTCCTGTAATGCTTGTCAGCAGGATAAGACGCCTTCTTCTAGGCTTTTCACTTTAGCTTCACTATTTTCTCTTGTACAGCTTTTTTAGGAGCAACTAGTCGGGTCATAGATCTAGGCCCCTGCTCACTTGTTGGCTTTAGATTTTTTGGCCTTTGCTTAAGCTAATAGCTTGGCATGATGTACATCACCTATGCCTATGTCTGCAATAAAAGGTAAATGTATTAACAATAAAAAGAAAGAAACCAAGGACTTACATGTTCCATGCCAAGTGAAGCTCAAAGGCTATATCATCCTTCCCCTAAGTCTCGAGAACAACTTTTCTTTTGTAGCTCTACTCGAGACGACAATTACTCAGTAGCATACCTTCTTTTTTAGAGAAGATTGGCTCCTCATTTTCATTTCACCTTACTATTCTCTTATCATCTCGAAAAAACATTTTATTTTTTCTTCTTTCTTAAATCTTTTTTCTTACAGTAGCATCATTCGACATCAACTCAATATCTTTTGTTAAGATAGGTTCAATCCATTAGGTTTGAAAGTCCTTCTTCATCTGATATAATCAATACAAACTTATCGTGCCACTTATGGACCTTAGACTCCAATCTGTCCATGAATTTCTGCCCATGCCTAGTAGCCATAAAGAACCAACCATTGGGTTGCCTCCTTATTATAAAGAAAAACCTAAATAATTGTGGCATAGCCCTAACCTCGACCTCTTCACAAACTATCTAGAAAGCTGCAAGAAGCCAATAAGTGGAACATTCTTGGCATAACTTAGAAATAGTTGAAGAACTGCTTAACGAAAGTGGAAAATGGGAACCATAATCTAAAGTCAAGGTGCTTTAGATAAATGTGAAACTCGCGCTCCCTTGGAAAGCATACCCTTTCCTCCTCTCTTGGTCTCTGTAGATTCTATACTTCAAGAATATCTTGCCAGTATTTATTGTATTTTGAAACAAGAGCTTTATCGGCAGCACTTGCTACTCTGTTTAGAAAATCACTAAAGTAAACTATGTTATTATACAAATACCTAGCTATAGATCTTCATTCTTTGTCATCTGGATAGGCATCTACTGCAAAAGAGTTGATATAACTGAGTTTGTCCTACTGCTCCACCGTATTGTCGGCCAAGCTAGTTGAGGAACACATCGTTTAATTCCTTTTTTAGGGGAGAGAGGTAGCCTTAGTCACAGTTACTTTAGAACTTGAAAGAACAAGTCAATGAATTATGTTTCGAACCATACTTGATTCTAGCTATATGATAAAAGTTACAAAACTTTTGAGAATTTTGAAGTTGAAGATGAGATGAAAGCTTAGGGATATAGATGAGAATGAAGTCAAGAAATCTTCTTTTAATATTGAAAATTCCTTATATATGAGCAATTTCCCCTCATAACCCTAGCACAGTTCTGATAGGAATGACGCTCTAATTAGATGGTGTAATGAGATTTTCTACATGTGTTTTCATATAGGGATCTGATGGTCATCGTTGCTCTAACAATTATTAGCTCTATAGTGTAATTATGGCTAGAGTGACAGCTATCATACATGTTGCCACTTAGTTTTCTAGACAAGTCGGAAACTTGAAGAGTTGCAACTCTTTTATTACAATACAATTTGTCTTTTCTAGAAAAAAATGACTTCCCATATTATTCGACATTTCGGAAATTTAGCTATTCACAACTCAACCCCAACAATAGAACCTTGGGACTTATTTACCCCTTCAAGTCGAGTTCTCGACTACGGGAGTTGGGGGATAAATATTGATAGTCAGATTTCATCTCTTGAATTCACTCTACCATTTGATTGACGAAAAGCCAAGTAACTTAGTTCTCGACATACACCGACTAAGACATATTCATGTCTAGTTTGAACTTAGTAATAGTGGTGCAAATAGCTATCGTCTTGCTTTGTTCCATTACATAACTACCCATCACTCCTATATTTTTGGCATGTGCTTAACTATGTGGTCTCTATGTGTCTTATAATTGATGATTAACTACCACTTCAATCACCTGACATTCTCCTATAAATACAAAGAAAAAGCACTATAAGAACTCTCTCATGACCCATAACTATTACTTTTCTTCTCTTGAATACGCTTACTGACTTAAGCATCAAAGTAGCTACACCAAACTAACCCCAATATTGTTTTGTTATGTGTTTTACAGGAACAAGATTTCATCCCAAAATCACATAACAACATCCATAACTTATTTCTACCCTTCTCTCTTATCTCTCTAAATCTACTTTAAATAACACCTAAAGTCCTTCTAAAGAATTCCTAGCTCATAATCCTTCATGTCAATTGGAACTAAACCCCTTAACAATTCTTAGTCCAACTTCCTGACTCCCTTCATTTTACACCAAGAATAGTACATAAGCCGAACTTCAAGTAAACTTGTAGACTCTTAGTAAACTTTGGAACCTCTGAACGAATCAAAGCTAAAGGAACAATTTAGCTAAAGAGTAAGCTAAAACCTAAGTAAAGTTTGTAGCTTTGCCTTACAATTTCCATAGTTTAAACCAATTAATCCAAATTGGCCTTATAAGTCACCAAACACCTCATAACAATAATTTGACACTAAAAGACTCAAGACATAACTAGGTTGAACCCTCAATCAAAGTGTTTAAAGTTGGGTTTTTGGTTGATAAAAATTGAGTAGAATCTTTTAGAAATCAACTAGGATTAGAGCCTATATAAATGCTGCAGATAAGGAAGAAAATGTGCAAGATTGAGGGAAAACTGACATGCTAGTTCTTAGAAGAATTGTCAAGTTAATCATTAGAAATTCTCGGTTTCCAAAATTTAAGAGTCAGCAAGCTAGTTCTTGATACAAAAATTACAGATTTTGCCTCTTTTCATAAATTCATTTAGAAACAACTCCAATCTAACCCGAACTTCATTCTAACTTCCAAAACACTTTGATTAAACATCAAACCCCATGTCAACATTCAAATCACTTCATTCCTAGCACTAAAATCGCATCAAACACCATCCTAAATGTCAAACATACCTTCAAACCTCAAAACACATCAGAAAATGAGTATGAGATGAAAGTTGTGAAGAAAACTTACTTAAATCCAAGCAAATCCTTTTAGAAACCAATATGAAACAATGCTCCACTTAATAGCTTAATCCATTACTTGGAGAGTTGCTTTGTGAGAGCTTGAGGGTTTTGGTGTTATGGTTACCTAAAAGAGATAAAGTTTTGTTAAATGAGAGGTTTAATTGGAAATAGGTAGGGTTTTAGAATATAATACAACTCCTTTTGGGTTAGGAGAATGTTTTAGTTCATTTCCAGTATTTACAAATAATCCACTATGTTTGAATTATTTTCTCATATATCTCTTTTGGGTATTATATCCTCTTTCCAAAAAGAATATTCGTTTGTGAAAGTTACCTAAGATTGAAACTACTTTGGATACTTCCTCTTCATCTCCTCTTCTAACTCCCAAGTAGTTTCCCTTTTGTCTAATTCATCTACTAGACCTTCACATGAGGAATCACTTGTCTTTTCAACACCTGATTCTTTCTATCTACTATATTAAGAGGTCTCTCAATCGAAGTGAGATTTGGGTGTAGATCCGAAGGGTCTAAATCCACTATATGACGTTCAAGTTGTTTTGGTCTTTACTCTAGTTTACGCACAAATTTTGTTCAGCATCAAAACGTTAAACACATTATGTGCTCCCTCCAAACATGCTGGTAAGGCTAACTTGTAGGCTACTTTCCTAATCCTCTCAACTATCTCAAACGGGCAAACATACCTTTGGTTAAATTTCCCTCTTAGTCCATACTTGCTTACGCCTTTAATAGGAGAAACCTTCAACAACACTTGATCACATACTTTAAACTCTAAAGATCTTAGTCTCTTACTTACATAGCTTTTCTATTTACTTTGAGCTATTTATATCCTCTTTTCGATTAACTTAACCTTCTCAATAGCCTTTTATACTATCTTAAGCCCCAAAAGTTGTCTTTCACCCACTTCATTCTAGTGAATGGGCAATCTATATTTCTTACCATATAAGGATTCACAAGGAACCATCTATATCGTTGCCTAGTAGCTATTATTATAAGCAAATTCTACTAAAGAATGATATTTATCCCAATTTCCATCAATGTCAAGCACATAGGCTCTCAACATATCGTTAAGTATCTAAATGGCCCTCTTGGACTATCCATCAGCCTGAGGATGAAAAGCTATATTGAACTAAACCTTTGTACCTAATGCCTTCTACAAACTACTCCAAAATCTACTCATAAGTTAAGTGTCTTGATTAGAAGTAATTAACATCGACACGTTATGTAATCTGACCACTTCCTGAATGTATGCCTTTGCTAGTCTTTCCAACTTATAAACCATACTAATTGAAATGAAATGAGTTGACTTGGTTAATCTATCTACTACTACCCAAACTGCATCATGCTTTTCCTTATTCTTAGGAAGGTTAGTGACAAAATCCATAGTTATATGCCCCCATTTCTACTTACGTATCAGTAGTGGTTATAATTCACCCAGTAATCTCTTCTCTTAATCTTAACCCTTTGGTAAGTGATGCGGACCGAAGCCAAGGACAAAAATGGAAAAAGGCTATAAAAGGTAATGTCCTAAAGGAGTAATATACAAGGAATGATGAAGGGTATGTTGGAAAATATAAGAAAAGTAAGTATTTTGTACGAGGGATTCTATCACATGGTTAGTCAAACACATGACTCACTGTGAGTGGATGACTTTTTGGTAGAAAAGACAATTTTGCATGATCAACTTAATTTCTATCGAGTCGAGATGCAGAGTAGGGGTTCTAAGCAAACGTGCTAATCAGAAGTGTACTCATCTGAGATGGAATGGCAGTAAATATGTGTCGAAACTCTTGGCTTCTTAGCACCACTATTGCTAAGTTAGAGGTCTACTCAGTTATGATCGAGTAGATGTATATAAGGGGGTTGGGCTATCAACAAAGCTTTCATCCAGTTGATAAATGACTTTTGAGAGATGTGTAGTTACTAGACATGACATAAGGGGTCAGTTGGTAGCAAGGATCAAATTGGCCTTGGCAGGAGTTGACTAGAGCAAGAGGATCAATTTATTCATTCTTTTGAGGCCTCAAGCTTGACCGTAAGTAAGGGGTCTAATAGTTGGATTCCTATCGATAGGTTTGACACTATAAAACAAACTCCGTTGTCTCCTATTTCATGTTGCTCCACTAGCAATGACACTTCAATTCCTTATATATCTTATTACTTACAAGATGTACTGAGTATCCCAAATAGTATGCTTCATTTAATACTTCCTTCTTTAATTCTGAGTCTCCTAGCATGTGCAACTTGATTCCTAACCTTAGTATCTCATCAAAATCAATATTGTACTTAGGTGATTTTCCTTAATCCACCTTACTCTTGATCTCTTGAATTTTAGCATGCTCAGCTTATGCAACATTAAGGGGTTAGGCTATCAACAAAGCTTTCATCCAATCGACACATGACTTTTGAGAGATGTATAGTTACTCAACAAGACATAAGGGGTCAGTTGGTAGTAAGGATCAAATTGGCCTCGGTAAGAGTCGGCTGGAGTAGGAGGACCTATTTATTTAGTCCTTTTAGGCCTCAGGCTCGATTGTAGGTAAGGGGTCCAATAGCTGGATTCTTATCAATAAGTTCGACACTGTTAAACAAACTCTATTATCTCCTGTTTCATGTTTCTTTGCTAGAAATGACACTTCAATTCCTTATATATTCTTTGTTCAATACTTCCTTCTTTAATTTTGAGTCTCCTGGCATGTGCAACTTGATTCTTAACCTTAGTTTCTCATCAAAATCAATATTGTACTTAGGTTCTTTTCCTTAATCCACCTTACTCTTGATCTCTTGAATTTTAGCATCCTTAGCTTGTGCAACATTAACCCTATATACTATGGTTAGTTGGATTCACAAACCAACCAATCTTGCTCCAACTTCTCTTATCACAACTTCCCAGTCCATCTTGAACATGTCCTCTAATAACTTTTAGCAAAGTGATCAATGTCGTAACATTACCCTACCTCTTCCTATTGAGTACATCTGTACAACATTTGTCTTCCCTAAGCGATACTATATATCAGCATCATAATCCTTGATGAACTCCAAACGTTGTCTCATGTCCAACTTTTTCTATGTGAATACGTACTTTAAGTTCTTATGATTTGTAAAGGTTTTACACCTTTCTCTACATATATAATGCCTTTACAACTTTAAGTCAGGATTATAACTACTAACTCCAAATCATGAGTCAGATAGTTCATCTCATATAGTTTTATCTATTAGGATGCATATGCAATCACCTTCCTTTCTTGCATTAGTATACAACTTAACCACTGATTTGAGGCATAATTGAAGATAGTAAACTCTTCTACATTCTTGGGAAAAGCCAACACTACAGTTGTAACTAGCTTCTTCTCTAATTTCTAAAAGCTAGCCCCATATTTGTCATCTCAATTAAACTTTACACCCTTCCTTATCAATCCAGTAAGAGTTGCCTTCTTGGAAAATCATTCCACAAATCACTTGTAGCAACTTGCTAGCCCCAAGAAGCTCCTAATCTTTATCACTAACTTAGGTTAAAGACTTAACCAATTTTTACCTCTTGATGTTCAAGATTAATAACCTTTACTAAATGTCTTCTTAATTCTTGGCTAATTAAAAATACTAATGAGTTTAAATCAAAGATTGGCATGTGAAAATCATTTCATTACTTTACAATCTAATGCACAAATACTCAAGCAATCAAGCAATATATTGAATAAAATGTATATAAATTGTGAATAAATAAAAGAGTGTAGAGTTAAAAGATTAGGCAAGCATATGGTGATTCCATGTTGTGTGTTAGTCTATTCTTCTAACTCATGGCTAATGCTAATATAGTTATCTACATTGTATTTCTACTATTTGAAGAAAACTTTACACAGAGATCAACAAGTTTCATAATCTTAGCGCATATGGTGATTCTACATTGTGTATCAATCCGCTACTCCAACCCATAACTAGAGATATAGTTATCCACACCGTATTTTCCACAATTTGAAGAAAACTTTACACGATGATCAATAGTTTCCATGATCCTACCTTACCCCCAAGTCGTAGGTCTACAAAATCTATCTTCTAAGTTCTCTCAAATGGTCTCAATTTAATTTTTCAAGAGATTAGTAATTCTTTAGGAATTATAATGAATTTCCTCACATTCTGTACAATAGCTCAGCAAAATAAAATCTTAAGCTTTGCTTATCTCTAACATATGATAGCTTAGTAAAACAACAATGTCACAAAGCTTTGTATAGCTCTGATTTCTCAATGCTATTCTTTACTTCTTCTTTTTTATTGTTGTTTTTCTTTGTTGATTGCTTCAACTATAAATAAATGTAGCTCCAACGTTTCATTGATCCTTGTATGAAAATAGCCGTTGTGTGGCCATTGCTTTCTCAAATCTTTATGATCATCTCTCTTGGCTTACTATTGATTTGCTTATCTATTATGTGATACTTTCCTTATTGTTCATATGCTTAGAAACTTATATTAGTCCATTATATCACATGCTTCTGAAATTTTTAAAAACATTGCTTTTGTATTCTTTTGGTTTACCAAATATGTTGTCCAAATATATCTCTATAAAGCTAAGTCTTGACTTACAAGTTTATTCTTTTCTTTTCTTTCTTTCATAACATGCCTTAAATCAAGTTTGGCTTTGAGTATTATTGTGCTTCTGAAATATGATACTATTTTGTCTTGTGCTTCTAGTTAGAGTTGTCTCCTAGTTGATATTTTTCTTTTCTTCCTTTATTTTCAAAATAATATAGCTTTGTCTTGTACTTCCAATATGCTTTAATAAGAATACATACTGTTCTATTCTTCTCATCTTTTGACTAACATCTTCTAATAGTAATTAGTTTTGGTTCATCATTTACGTTGATATAACTTCCAATTTGCTTCTGATTTCATCAAATTTCCTTCTTATGGTTATTGTTCTTATCAAGTACCTTTAAGAAAATCATTCTTTGTACTATACACTAGATAACTTGATTAGTAATAACTAAATAAATTTTATTCATGTTAACATATATTTTGTTGTGGTGAAAATATGAGTTCTTACTCTAACAATCTCTTCTTTTTTGTTAATGACAAAATATTTGTTATTTAATAAAAAAATATCAAGCAAATATAACATTCAACTTTACTTCTTCCTATTGATAGGTTATATGTCATTTTGTCAACAATTTTCTTTTTAACAATTTGCACAGTCTTTCATCAAAAAAGGAACAATTTGTACTAATATTTATGTTATCTGCCCTTGTACGAGTGATCTCGAAAATTCTGGGCTATCTCCCCCTTCATATCACATGTTCTTATTTTCTCCCTTTTTTTTCTTTTTTTTAACTTCTCCCCCCTTATGTCTTAATTTTTTTTCTCTATATCATTTTTTGCAGTAGTTCTTCCCCTTTTTGTTACCATAAAAAATAATAATTAATCCAGGAAGCATCTTGAGATTAATATATCATAAAAATATTGTTTTCTCTTATTCGAATAAACCTCGTCCTTAATTATTGAGGGTTTTGATGTCAACTTGTATTTGAAGGTAATTAAGTTCATGCACACGGAAACTAGAAAATAATAATAGAAATATATTGAAATAAAAACATTTACTTTATTTTATCAATTCATAGCAAAATACGATATCACTAGCAAAGAAACATATTAATTCTCATCTTATCACAGCCACTTCGATGCCTAAGTTAGCACTCTTGTTATGTCTAAATGGAATTGTCTAGTGATTATGAGAGTGAGAGGATAAAAGAGAGGGTCTTCTTATTTAGGAGTTTTGCTTAGTATTTATAGTGAGTCAATGGAAATTTATTTGAACTGGATTATTGGATCGAGCTTAATCATTGGGCCAACTAATATAAGTCTACATAGTAATTATCACAAAATGCCTATCAACACTTACCCTCCACTCTCTTTGGTGATAAGATTAGAAAAGAGAGTATCTAGGGAGGTTGATTTTATGGGATTTCTGAAAAAGGTTTGTAATTCAAGCCTGAAGAGGCTGAAGTACTTAAGAAGTAAAGGCTTGAAGAAGTGAAGGTCAGGAGTGGTCGGAGCACTTGTAGATATCAGTATGCCTAAAAAGGTAAAGGCTTGAAGAGATTGGAGTGCCTAAAGAAACAAAGGCCTAAAAATACTAGCATGCCTGAAGAGGTGAAAGCTTAAAGAGACCGGTATGCTTGAAAGGCGAAGGCTTGAAGAGGCCGATGTTCTTGAAAAGGCAAGGACCTAATGAGGCTAAAACGCCTAAAGAGGAAAATGTGCCTAAAAAGGCTAAAGAAGCATGCAAGTCGTCTAAGCTAGGCATGACCTGTGCTAAGTGAAGCCGTAAAATAGGCTACTTGGCCTCTAATCCATTAAAGTATAGGACTTTGGCTTTCTTACTCATCGTCCATACCAGCTGTAGGACTTAGAATATCGGCTTAGGGTTTTCAAGAAGCTTGCCTTCTATCTATTAAACGAAGCAATTAAGTTTATACTAACTTGTCCTCTTTTCATAAGACTTAGGGAATTTTAACTGTTACTAGTTGGTAGCTTGGGATTTTTATATAACTTGTTGCCAATTTATGGATTAGAGCTTCTAAGTGGCCCATCATCTACTTACTAGACTTAAGTCATTTGTGCCTGTAACTCTTAGGAGAGTTTAAGGCTCTATACCTTATCGTCTAAGTTTTGCTCTAAGCTTAGAGATTTACAGATATTCATTTCCTATCATCCATTTAATATAGGACTTAGGGATTAGCATTTTATTTGATTTGCTCGTCACCTACAATGGGCCATTTGTTTAACCTTTGTTTATTTTGGAGTTCTCACTTACATCTCCAAAGGAAATAAAATAAGCCAGCGAATGACAGGACAAGTCACTACAAGTGTCGAATAGGCAACAATTTATATTTTCTAACTTGTTGAAGTATAAATCATGGAGCAATATATAGATAGATGCGGCTTGATACATAGTCAAATGAAAGTGTTAACAATAGGTTAACATGGAACTCAACATAAGATACATATATTTAATATGTATTTTCTTGAAAATAAAACAATAATGTACAAATGGTAGGGGTAAGATCTTACTCATCTTTTTATCAATGGGGTTGGTATGTGTAGTTAAAACACGGCTTTATGGAGCTTAAGATGTTGTTGACTTTGTAGTAATTCGAGAAAACACTTCAAGGTTAAGACAGCTATTCAACCTTGGTTTCAAGGAGCTTAGCAATCAATACTAGGTTGGCATATAGTATATGGTTTGCTAAGGCTGCTACTACACTATTGCACGTCGGCAGCTCCCTATCTTAAAGTTTAACGGCTATGATTGAGCTCAATAACCTCTTATCTTGATTAAAATGAAAGGAGCTCAGATCGTTATCTAATATACTGTTCATAAACATACTGAAGGTGCTCGGTCTTATCAGGATTCAGCTCGGCCACAGATAACTCGGCTACAGAAAACTCATCATGGTCTACTGAAGTAACTTAACATTTAGCTTGGATCCAACCTCTGACTTGACATTTATAAAAAAGGCATCATCCTACTATCATGGCGCATTATACTCCATAAAGGGGAAAACTCGCTTGCACTCCCTACTCCCTCAAAAATTGAGTTTATATGAGCTCGATCATTCAAGGAGTAGCTCGGTATTAAGTTTGTACAGTAGTTTCTCGGCAACTTGACATGGAGCATGGCGACTTGTTATGATTCGAACAAACTCGATTATGAAGAGCTTGATGGTCGAAAAGTGCAGCTTGACTTGAAGCATAAACTATACTAGAGCATTTCTAGTGTGAGCTCAACGTTGCATTAAGAAGTTGGTTAGTTTAGTGTCGCTTCTCTAGTGTTATAGCAAGATAATGAACTTGAATGAATGGCTCAGATCTATAATTTCAGCTTCAAGATCATGAAGCTTAGTGAAGGACATCTTAATCAGCATTTTAATGCAATTAACATACTAATGGGCTTGACTCTTGACCATATGCACAAAGAAAAATTCTTTGACCAAAACCAAATGTCATTGAAAGCAGCCAAGGATATCTTAATCAGCTTAGCAAGTGGAGAGCAATTGATGATCGGTAAGGAGCTTGTTGCTTAAGAAGATGCATGGCAAGGTGGCAACTGAAAGCAGCTTGGAATATGAGTTTGATTCATTGTCATGAAGCTTAAGTCTATCGAAGAGCATGGTGTTTGTTATAGCAAATCGGTAGCTTGAAATGTGTTGTGAAAAGCTTAAGCTTGATGAACAACTAGCTTACTTTTCAGGAGGCCACTTAGATCTAATCTCAAACTAAGCTCGGTCCCTAAGCATGTAGTTCAGCTACTGACCAAGTTCGGATTTTTGGTCTCATTCCAAGTAGCTTGTCCGTGTTCAATAAAAAGGAACTCGGAAACCACAGCACACAAATGTTGTTCGAATGCGCTTGGCAATTCGACACATAGCTTAGGAACTTGATATGACTCAGACACACTCAGCTCCTTAGCTACTTCGCTAGCCAATAGTAAAACTTGGCATCAATGTCTCACTTGGAGTAAAAATAGGAGCTACTTTTCACCACTGTGAGCTAAAGAAACTCGGTTTGGGATCAATATTTAACTGCTCAGCAACTATTCACGGCTATCCTACTACTGGACATGTTCGGCCTCTCAGCCATTGTTACTCTCAACTAAGTGTCTTCCTCACTTCTTGAACCTATCCAAGAACGGCTTAGGCTTGACCCATAGTACTCGGCATGTTGGCAGCGTAGCCTTCTTTTAGCTGAGATTATAGATAGCTTAGCAATTGATAGTCTACAAGTTGGCAATGGTAAATGCTTTTCACCACTGTGAGCTAAAGAAACTCGGTTTAGGATCAGTATTTAACTGCTCAACAAATATTCACGGCTATCCTACTACTCGACATGTTCGACCTCTCGGCCATTGTTACTCTCGACTAAGTGTCTTCCTCACTCCTCGAGCCAATCCAAGAATGGCTTAGCCTTGACCCGTAGTACTCGGCATGTCAGCAGCGTGGCCTTCTTTTAGCCGAGATTACAGATAGCTTAGTAATTGATAGTCTACAAGTCGGCAATAGTAAAAGATTGATTCAGTTAATGAAAATTCAACTTCCTCGACATCTGTCATCCATTGCTCGTGTAGTCCCCTCTACGTGTTAAGCCTTCCAAACACCATAAGAGTAGTTGACGCCCGGATTTACAGAAGACATAGAATGCAATTATCATTCGTGGGTGTTTTTTTTTTTTTTTTTTTGGGCAACTTCAAGGGCGTACGTATGGAAATTGATGATGTAACTGCTCTTTATCCGCTTCTTCTCTTTTCTCTTTTTTGCTTCCTTTTTTTTTTTTATTACATATAGTTCAAGGAATAATTCCAATTTGTTGAAGGTCCTAGTCTCGCTAAAGGAAAGCGGAGAAGAGTTCAGTCTATGAGACACTCGGGTCGGTGAGAACAACATAGCTAACATATTGTTCATCTAAATCAGAAGCTTAACTCGATCACTGTTACTCATGCGAAGGTCAGCATATAATGTGTGAGTCGTAGTTCAGATTTTCAGTCTAAAAGTCTTTCCTGACTGCGAGCTCAACTTTGCTTGGCTGGTAAAGTTTTCTCCTGCACCCTTCAAAACTACTTCGAGAAAACTCCTTGCTATTCGAGAAGAAGATGGTGTCCATGCTTTTCTCGTTCATGGAAAATCTCATAAAAGAACATATCATATATGTATATATTCTAACCAAAAGGAACCATGTCCTACAACTAGAACAGGTTCATAATAAATAGGCTTTAAAGACACAAAACTTGAACAAGTGGTAGTTGCTGGAAGCATTTTTCCATCTTTAGGCTGCAAATTTCTTCTCAACACATAGAATTTTTCAAGACAGTTCTTCCTCTTTCATATATAAGTAGGCCATGAAAGATTCAGAAACCACATGCTCAAAGAATATCCCATTCATATAACAACTGTAAACTTCCGAAAAGGAAAATACCAACGTCTGGATTCATAGAAAAGGTAAAAAGAAATCCAAGGAGTTGAAATAACTGACGGACTATGAACAAATTCACATAAATCCAAAGAGGAGTAATGAAACCATATTGAACTAGATCTTGAAGAAACACAAAAGGAAGAAATTTCTCATACCCAAATTTTAGAAAAATCATCTAAAGTTATGGTGGTGATTTTTGTGATTCCAATAGATGGCACCAATTATTGTCGGTTGATTTTTGATCTGGTGTATGGACACTTGCAAAACAAGAAGACAACTATGAGGGAGCATGATAAGGTATTTCAATATAGCCACTCCAATGCCTAGGTTAGCACTCTTGTCTTGTATAAGTAAAATTGCCTAGTGATTATGAGAGTGAGAGGATGAAAGATAGAGTCTCTTTAAGTATTAAGTCAATTAATATAAGCTCACATAATAATTATCAAAAAATTCCTGTCAATAATTACTAAACTATATTTATTCTTTCCAACACTTAAGATTCTAATTAAATCAAATTAACCTAAACGCAAAAGTTCTAAAGGTTCTTTAGTTATGATAAAATTCTTGGTTTTAAATGAAATCCCATCTATCATATTGAGTGAATATCACATGTAATGCATGCTGGCTTTTGTTTAGTTTTGGTAGACCTTTAATGGTTTTATTCTTAGATAGTTTATCTAATTGTTTGAAATTAATATGTCCTAATCTTTTGTGTCAGAAAAATATCATCTATTATAGTCACAAGGCATTTATCTGATTTCATTTCAGAGGGATTAATAATACAGATGCTTATATAGATACTTTTGTATCTATTCCCTTGAATTAATTTTTCTTCGGTGCCTTTCTTAACACCTATGTACTTATCTTTTTCAAAATCACCTTGTACCATTATCACATAATTGACTTATACTAAGCAAATTATATTTAAATCCTTTAATTAACTACACGTTATTTGTAAAGAAGGGTTTGTTGCCGACTATGCCAATACCAATGATTCTTCCCTTATTGTTATCTCTAAAGCTTACTCGTCCTCTATTAATATACTCAATGTTTGACGTGTAACATTCTTTGTCATATGTTTAGAATAGCTACTGTCAAGATACTATTTCCCTTTTGGTAAGGGCCTCCTCTTTGCAAGAAAAAAAAAAAGAAAAGAGATTATCTATTCTTACAAACTAGAATAGCTTAAGTCCTCTTAAATTCTAGCTTATATGACCACAATTATTGCCATGATTACAATTGACCTTGTTACTTTCGTTGTAACATAATTTCTTTATGATCAAATTTTTTATAAGACCCATATTTAGCTATTTTGAGTTTAATTCGAAAAATTTAGGGCAATCAAGCAAACTGTCCAATTCAGGCCAAATTCTACAACGAAGTTAGAAATATTAGTAAAAGTAATCCCGTAAGTTTAAATTTAATAAAATAAAATAATATAAAATTTTCAAATTTTAAATATATTACTCGTTATTTATCGAAAATACATAAAATACATTGCGATAATTAACGAATCGTTAGAGATAAATTATATGCATACTAAAAATCATAAAATAACTTAAATAATATTTAGGAGTATTTATTTGTACTATATATGAATTTACATGTAAGTAGAAATACGCATAATTACAAAAAACAAGCAAAATAAGCTAAAATAATGTTAAATAATTAAAGAAAATTCATGATTAATTAAGAAAAAATCAAGAAAAATAAGGAAACATTCAGAATTAAGCGTGGCAATCTAAAATTGAAGAAATAAAAGCAACTAATCAAATTACAACAAATAAAAAGTAAGAAAAAGAAGAGATAAGGTAATTATCTAATCAATTTAATACACAATAATTTTCCTAGTGCTTCATAAATACCCCAAAAAAATTACAGAAGCTCATTTGGTCAGTTTGGAGAGAAAAAAAAAATTGAGAATTGAAATATTAAGTGTTATGATTAATTACAAAAAAATTACCCGAATTTGTACAACTAGGGCCTTAAAAGGGAACCAACACCAAACAAGCACCTGAGAGTGAACGGTCACTATCACCACACGATGGTGGTAACACCCAATTGGCCGACAAGGCAACGGCGGCCAGAGCCACCTACATAAGTGAGTCCAATTTTCAATCTGATTTTTTTTTTAATTTTTTAAAAATACTAAATATTCTTAGAAAATTATGAAATTTGGTATTCTAAGGTTTTTAAGATTTTTATTTTGATGATTTTGTGTTTAGAAATATACTTTCCTTAAAAAACCATACAAACGTGAATTTTGTTTAGATTATAAATAAATGACTTTAGGAGTATAGTTTTAAACCCAATATTTTTTTGTAGACTACTTAGGTGATATAGAACAGTGCCACAAAGCCCTTTTTTAAAAATTAATTTTTGAAATTTTTAGCTAATTCTTAGGCCTTAAAATGATGCATAAAATGGGTGATTTAGAGCTAATTAAGTAATTAAATGGTTAATTACTAATTTAGTTCATAATTATATATTTTAGGGTATTGAAATCTAATGAAATATGATACTTGTAGCATATAGGGTGTTAGATGTAATTATTAGGATATTATATAGTATATATGTAATAGGTAAAAATAGTATGTTTTAAGTTAATTTTGTAATTTGGGGTAATTAGGTGTAAAAATCTGATTTGGGATGAATTTAGATATTTTAAGATGTTGATTAATATTGGGGGATGATATTTGGAATGATAGAAATATTAGATTTGTATTATGTACATAATAAGTAATAATACATGATATGTAAATATTGGAAATATAATAAATAGAAAATATTAGAATAAAAATTGATATTATACTAATAATAGGAATATATATAAAATCTGGTAGGAAACTTAAATTAGGATAATTATATGAAAAATATAAGATTTTCCCACATCGAGAATAAATTCGATAGTTAAATCAGGATTAGGATGTAATGCACATATTAAAACATTGGTTAGAGACCAAAAACAATATTAAGGATACCTGAAAATAATGTGATTAATTTCATATTACGGGTTGAAACGAGTTTCTAGGGTTTGTATATAAAATAATACTTAGAAACTGAACTAGAACTTAACTTAAAAATCGATATGAAAACTGAACCCGAACTTAGCTCCGAACCTAAAATAATTGTAAAAGATTTGAGAACCTGGATAATTGGACATGGTAAACCCTAAACCAAAGATAACAATAAGTATTATAAGATAAAAACTAATCTATAACAATTATATGAAAACTGAGACAATATTGGAATTATAAGGATCATTGACGATCGATTGAGCGAGTCCCACCTCAAGTGAATAAGTAGGGAGTCGAGGTAAGTTGAGATTAATATAGTGTTGTGTTTTGGAGGCTTGAAATTGTACTTGATTGTACTTGTTCTAAACTAATGATATGATTTTGAGTTACTGCTTGGCTTATATTTTATGATTTGTATGAAATGATTGATCACCATAAACTGAACCTAATCAAATATACAACTTATAAACATAAATCGGACCTACATAGCAACCCATTAGGGAAAATCTAGGATTCTCCGGTCAAATACTGACCCCTTCGAAAAGGATAGCGCTGGATAGCATAATGGGTCATTTCTTCATCCTTAGTTGAACTAAGTGACAAGTGAGGAGGTCACAGCAAGGGTGAAGTTAATGGTTTGAAAGTAGTTGTAGGAGGAGCAGTGTCTCCTTTGCACAAGCTTGGATTTGGTCACAAGCTGTTGTATTAACGACAACTCCTCAACCCGAATTAGAGCGGGTGCAATTTCCCTAATCTTACGACAGGTCGGACAATATCGTATGATGGCATTTACTTGAACATGGATTGCACCTAATAATTTAGTTGATAACCTTGTTTGTGTTTGTGGTATAGTTTTAAGTCTCCATCCTAACATACTAAGCTATGGTAGCTCACATCCCTATAGACGTCATTGCAGATGATAACTAAGAAGCGGCTTATAACTACCCTAAAGCTAAAAATTGCTAGATCCTAAGGAATGAGGAAAAACATTTGAAAAATAGATATATATTTTTAAGGTCTAAGCTGTTTTTTTAGAATTTTTCATTTCTGAATAATGTATTAATTAGGTAATAGATTACGATGAAACATTATAAACATTAATTGTAATAATTGAATTCTAGTGTATATATATATATATATATATATTCTTACTTTCTTAGGCAAATGACTTATTTAATTTATGAACTGTTTACTTCAAAACAGGTTAGTTGTGGACACCTTGTGTAGATTAAGTCTAGGATAGAGGTTGTAAAGTCAACTTCTATCTTAGAATGGTTTGCACAATGAGATTGTTATGACTACGCCACTTTGGGGCATAACATTTTCCAAAGAAATAACACATATATAGTCTCTTGTATTCTCTTTTAGCTTGTCTAGTTCTATTTGTTCTTACCAAAGTGTTCCTTTCTGTGTCAAGTTTACTGGCCTTTACAAATACTATTTTTCTTGAACTAGTTGAAGATTCACCCATATACCTTAATCCATTTTCACATCTATGCATCTTTTGATATCTATTAGGGTGTAGAGATTATTTAACCTTTCTTGAAATTTATTAAATGTATTTCAATGGATTTTGATAGTTTATTTATCCTTGTTTTCATATTTTAGTCTCTCTCCTAAGTTCCTGGTTTTCTTTCTAAAGAGAACATGACTTTTACAGGTTTATAATTTTATCCTTTTTTATAAGTTCTACTAGTTGATTTAGATTCTGGCTTTCTACTTTTAAGGCTGCCTTCTCTTTTTGTAGTTGAGCATTCTTAATCATTAGTTTCTGATTTTTGTTTCTAGTTTTGGATAGCAAGGCAAATAATTTTTACATTTAATTATATACTTCTTCAAGTTCATCATAAGAGTCAGAGTCATAACTTACTTTGATGTCCGCCATGAAGCATAAATTCACTTCTTCTTCTACTTCTAATTCCTCTTATTCTTATTTTAATTCATCAAGATGACTCTATATTTTGTAAGAGTACTTTCTTCTTCTTCTTCTTCTTCTTCTTCTTCTTCTTATAAAATTTGTTCATCCTCTTTTTTAGTGATGGACATTCATAGTTAATGTGTCATAGCTTCTTATATTTGTAACAAATTGAGATGTCCTTCTTTTCCTTTTTACTTCCTATACCATAATCATCCATTCCAAGGATCTAATTTAATCAGCTATACTAGATTTAATTCTTTTATTTAGCTAGCTCTAATACCCATTGTTGGTTTTGATGAACAATTAAGAAGAGGGGTTGGATTGATTGTTGTAGGACTAAACCCTTCAACATTTTCAATCCAACTTCTAAGAAATACCCTTCATTTAACACCAAGAATAATACATAATCATAACAAGAATTAAACTTAAGGATTCTTAGTCAAATTTGTAACTTTTCAACAAATGAGAGCTAAAGGACCAATATAGATAAAGGGAACTAAAAGCCAAGTAAAGTTTGTTTCTTTACATAAGAATTGTCGTAGTTCAATCCAGTTAATCCAAACCAACCTTACAAGTCACCAAACACCACCTAGCAACAATTTAACACTAAAAGACTCAAGAGAAAATTAAGTTGAGCCCTCAATGAAAATGGTTAAATTTGGGTTTTTGGTTAATAACAACTAAGTGGAATCTTTTCAAAATCAACTAAGATCAAAACTTGAATAAATGCTATAGAAAACGTAATAAAAATTGGACCATGCAAGATTGAGGGTGAACCAATAGGTTGGTTCATAAGACTTCTCAAATGCTAAAATTTTATGAGCTGGCAAGCTGGTTCCTACAACAAAAACTATAACTTTTGCTTCATTTAAAAAATTAATCCAAAAACAACTCCAATGAAACCGAAACTTCACTTTAACTTTAAAAACATTCAATTAAATGTCAAACCTGATTTCAACACTCAAATCACTTTATTCCTAACACCAAAATCGCCTTAAGCACTAACCAAAATATCAAACCCATCTTCAAACTTCAAAACACCCTAGAAAATGAATACAAGATGAAAGTTACAAAGAAAAACTTACTTAAATCTAAGCAAACCCTTTCAGAAACTAGAATGAAACAAAACTCCACTTAGTAGCTTAATCCACTGCTTAGAGAGTTCCTTAGTGACTGTTTGAGGGTATTCAAATAATGGGTGCCTAAAAGAGATAGGATTTTGTTAGATGAGAGGTTTAACTAGAAACATATAAGGTTTTAGAATATATTGCAATTGAATTTAAGGTTAGGAGAATGTTTTAGCCCATTTCTAATACTACAAAAAATGTCTACTATATTTGAATTATTTTCTCTTAAATTTCTTTTAGGCATTGCAAATTTGGAAATTGATTCTAAGAAATTATTAACAAAAGCTTTGAAGCACCTTAATGATATAAAGGATATTTCACTTATAACAATCCTTCTCTTAGGTTTGTACATGTGTTAATTGTACAACTAATTGTTAAATGGTATTGTATTATTAAGAACCCTATGTTTCCAACCTAATACATTCAGCATTTTATATATTTACTTATCTCAGTAAAGTTTATTTACCATATCTTCCTAATGATATTCATATGATGTCTACATTTTGTAATTGTAACTTATTTAGCTATAGTGAGACAATTATGCAACTAAAATAGTAAATATATTAGTTGCAACATGGTACAGTATGAATAACAATTTGCATTATGATTTTTAGGAAAAAAAATACGATTGGCTTTTGAAAATTGTTTCAAGGTATATATTAGTTGCAACATGGTACAATGTGAATAACAATTTGAATTATGATTTTTAGGAAAAAGAAAAATTATTGGCTTTTGAAAATTGTTTCAAGGTACATCTTGTAATCATTATAGGTTTACCATTATTTTCATTTTGTAAGGTTATTTTAAGAGAAGGTAGATAATGGGGAGAAGATAGGTTCCTTAAACTTTAATGAATTTAGATAATTACTATGTATTTTTCTAAATCAATGCAAATAAATATGGTTATCATTGTACCATAGAACATGATCATATCATTAACATCCCTAAGAAAAATAAAAAAATTATTCAATAAAATTATTTCTTCATGAAGCCATATAACACCAATAAAATGAATGATCTTTTCTTCAAAAATCCCACATTATGGCACCTTTGTCTATGAAATAATTGCATAAACAAAAAAGTCATAGAAAATACCAACTTCATAATAGGCGAAGTGGACCACAACTGCTATATCCATTACAATTGGTTTTAAAAAACCATACAACTAAGATATTTTATATATATATATATATGTATGTGTCATGATCCATAGTTGTTTCTCAATTGAAAAAGAATAATAAAGCTTCATAAGCTTGATTATGAGAATCACATCATTTGTCTTTACTTCTTTTAGTAATATATTAGTGAAGGATAGTCAAGGTGGGTATTATGAGCTTTAGGAAATGTCAAAATTCACTTCTTCTTCTTCTTCACCCCATTCTTTTTTATTTTGTCATAAAAATTCGCATACCTACTAATGAATGTAGGAAATTTTTTTCTCCTCTTAAATCCTAAACCAAAAACAAAAGAATTCCTTTAAGAATGTATCTTATACACCATTGAAACAAGTGGATCATGATTTTACATATTAAGATATTGTCTATTTTAACATGATTGTTGTATGGTTTTGTCCCATGGTTCTAGTTGCTTCCTAAGTGATCATCCATCCTATTAGTGCCATGTTACTAAGTATGCTTGTCACAACCCAAAGTGGGGTCAAGTCATGGTGGTACCACGATGTAATATGGAAAGAATTGAAATCAAGTATCATCTTTGATAAGGGGGCTTCAGTATACTACACGAAGCATTTCACAACCTCAACTTCTTCCTAGCAATGAGCATTAAGTAATAATCGAGCACATAATATAAAAGCATGTTATCCATTTAAAACTAACACAAACATAAATAGGACGGGGGACTAAGGTTTCTCCTAATAAAAGTCCTATGGCACCAAAATAAGTCAATAACAATAGTCCATGCTACTTAATATAATAAAGATACTTGATTAATAATAGAGAGTTCAAATTTAAGTAAAGTGTTCTTTCGAGCTCTCATCTTCCTTAGACTAATCAACCCAATATTGGTGCAACTAACCTCCAGCATCCCATAGCCTTGCTCTAACCAAAGATCCTAATATAATAACAAACTATAAGGGGTAAGCTCAACAGCTTAGTGAGTAACCTTCCTACCTTGCTAAAAAACAATATCAAACAAGTTTTTAATCTAATGTATCAATGCATGAACAAACATATATAATGAAAATAGTATATATAGTCAACCGGTAACTATATACAATACGATTTTAATGCTTACTAATGCCTAAGTTGGGAAGTATTTAGGCATGTTAGGGCCCAAGTATCTAAGTCCATTTTGAAGTCTCTTAACAATGTAACCACCCTTAGTAGTAGACACAGTTCGGCCTCAAGTAGAAAGTAGCACTCCCTAGAGCCGAGTAATTCCCAAAGGTCAAGGCAAGAATATGTCGTATGATAAACAATCACAATACACAAGATCAATATGAATCCATATAAGTGTGATCTTCCATTCTACTGTGTGGTACTGATGCCCTTTAATTTATGCTATAAGATGTAATGCATGTCTGGTTTAACTAAAGGTCAAATATTTATCAACTCAAATTTATGAGTGGCCAAACAAATATATTCAAACACTTTAATATCATCAATTATAATGTAGCAAGCATAGCTGTTTGGAATATCCTACTATATTTTGCAAGAAAAATTCAACCATAGCAAATTACATATAATTTCCCATATACCCCAACATGCAACAAATTCAATTATCAGATATATTTAAGTTGTGCACTAGCTATAAGCACATAACAAGTAAAATAGGGGGTAGTATTCTTACTTAGCTATAACACCTAGCAGTCCCAATAGTCCTCGACTGCATCCAACTCGATATTCCTATCACTTGAAGAATACATTTAAAGTTTATGAGTATTTTATTTGCATTAACTACCTAGGCTCCATTGCTCAATAACCTTGTTTTAGTTTTTTTCGTAATTCTGACATGTTTTCTTCATTTTAACTTTTTTTTTTGTGATCTTATAATCTTTTCATTGTTTTCAAATATTTTTTCATTTAGTGAGGTTATTTTTAGGTTCCTAGGTCAACAAATTCTCAGTTTGGGCATTATAAAGTCGAAGGCCCAAATGATGAGTTAGGTTACTTTAGGGTTTGTACCTAGTTTTGAGCCTTGTACTTGGTTTTTGATCTTAAGACTTATACTTAATAATTTAGGCTTCCTTTTAAGTATTTACACAGTAATCAGTTTATAATGGTTTTCCATTCACAACTTTTCTATTATGTTGAATGAACAAAAACTATTGCTAGATGGTTACTTCAGTTTATGTTTAACTAGACATTACTTTTATATATAGAAACTTAAAGGGTTGTACACTATAACATGATTAACAAAACAAAATAATTTACTAGTAATTTTAATGGATACTAATTTAATGTCAATATGTCAGAGCTGGAATAAATTGGCATGAAATAATAAACTAGAAACAATTTGTATCAACATTTATTTTTCTTACATAGAATATATATACGGTTAAGCCTTTTTAAAGGCTATGTTTTTTATTATTGCTTTTTTGTGTAAAAAAATATGGAATTCCCTAATTCCAAATTCAATTGTTATGCAATTGAAAAGTTATGGAAATTGAAATGTTGTTTACCATTAATTCCATGTTCAATTTTTATGCAATTGAAACGTTCATGGAATGAAAAGTCCTTTTTATTAATTTTAGTTAATATAATGTTTTAAAGGACAAGGGTAGATAAAAGAGTTCTATGATTTTCTATTCAGATATATGACAATAAAAGAGCAATAAAAGGTATCTAGCATTTTGTTTCCTATATTTTGAATTATAATTTGAGTTATCTTACAATGTAAAGGATTATAATTTATTCTTGTTAATGTATATATGGATTTTGCTAGGGGGATTACATTTGGAGTGCTTATGATGAAAACATTTGAAAATAACAGATTGATATTCAAATTGCAATTGAACTCCATCCCTACGTAATGTGTCTTTAGGGTTGGACACATAGAGGAACACCACAATGAAGAGAACGAAAAGAAAATAAAATAAAATTAGCAAAGTCTAAGCAGTTACCAATTGGATATGACACACCAATCGGATATGATACACCAATCGATCCTACTTGACCTACAATCTACCGAATATAACTCATCGGTTTGAACTATAAGGTCACCCACCACTACTCTTTACTAAAAAGAATAGATAAGAGTTGAAATGATAATGAGAACACTAAAATTGCTCACAAAAAAGAATTAGTATGAATTCTGATAATGAGGTTGATTGATTGTTGCATACAAAATGAATGGGGTTTTTATACTATCCCCATTAGGGTTACAAGCACATATGAAAAGATAAAAAAGGTAATTTACAATTAGAATACATGAAATATACTAAAAAGATAAAAAAAATAAAGAATATTTAGTACAGAAAGAGTAAAGAATCTTTTTGGAATGTTATGACATAAGACATGTATCACATGGTGGCTAGTGTTTTGAAATATAGTATAATGCAACCAAAATGAGGAAAAGAGTCTATAGTGAAGCCAACCTAATTTGAATCAGGTTAGACCTCATTCAATCAGTTATTAAGGACTATTTGGCTTAGATTGGATCAAATGCTAGTGGTTAGCTTAAGTAGTCGTTTGAGGTTAGTACACTTGGATATTGTTTATGTCACGAGTGCACGACAGGTAAGCCTGTATGCTTGGAAGGTCGATACGTCTACTCAATAGCTTCAGGTCAGCAATAGAGTAAAACATGGAGGTTGAGATAGGAATTCTTGTCTTAGATGGGGCTTCGAGTTAATATTCTTTGTGTGAGTCCTTAGAGTCTTCCAGCTCGACTGCATATGATCGATTTAGGAAATTGATTCCTATCATATGCCTGGCGGTTGAAAAGATTTGATCTCAAATCTAAAGTGGTCTCTGGTTCTTGTTCTTCCTGGGCTCCTATGAGGTCTTCTTCTTCTGGTTAGTGGGAAATCAAGTTGAACACATTGAAGGTGGAAAAAATGCCATAGTTCTCAAGCAATTTGATTTGGTAAGCGTTGTAGCTGATCTTCTTTAGGAACTTGAATGGGCCATTAGCATTTAGAGATAGTTTGCTTTATCTTAGGTGTAGAAATTGTTTTTAGTTCAAGTGAATTCATACTAAGTCTCCTAGCTTGAAGGAAATAGTTTGGCAGCCTCAACTACCAATCTCTTGTTGTTTTTAGTTAAACTTAGTGATCTTCTTTATCACATAGTAATGTAGCTCTTGCAGCTCTTAGGCTTAATCGACTCTAAATTTACTCTCTTCAATAGTTACGTACATATCAATCAAATCTAGAGGTATAGTGGGACTAAGGCCATAGATGACCTCAAATAGATTCTTCCCAGTCGTGTTGTGGATAGTTTGGCTATATGTAAACTCCACAACTAGCAAATACTGATCACAATCCTTTAAGTTCTTTTCCACGATAGCTTTGAGTAAGTTGCCTAATGTTCTGATCACCTCTTTAGTTTGGCTCTTAGTTTAAGGGTAGCTATTAGAGCTAAACACAAGTTTTGTTCTAAGTCTTCTCTAAAGAGTCTTCCAAAAATAACTTATGAATTTTGTCTCTTGGTATGAAAAAACAGTCTTTAGGACTCCATATAGTCGGACAACTTCCTACAAAAACAAATCAATAATATCTAAAGCATCATTAGTTCCATAGCATAGGATAAAGTGTGTCATTTTGCTGAAGCAATCCATTACAACAAAGATCGAGTCTTTTCCCTTGGATGTATAAGGCAACCTTACGACAAAGTTCATGCTGAGATCAACCCAAGGTAAGGTTAATGTTGGTAAGGGCATATAATCTTTATGGGGCTCTTTCTTCCCCTTAGCTCTCTTATACACTTCACAACTACCAATTACCTTATGAATACCCTTAGCTAAACTAAGCTAGTAAAAATTTTCCTCTAACAGATTGGTTGTTTTGGTCTCTCCAAAATGACCAAATAATCCACCACTATGAGTTTCCCTAACCATCAACTCATACATGGAACAGTTTGGTATGCATAGCCTTTGATCCTTGAACAAATAGCAATTCTTGAGGTAACATCCTTTAACAGCAACACCGTCTCTACACTATTTTACAAGAGGACCATAATGGGGGTCTTGAGCAAACCGCTTGATAATAAGTGAAAATCCTAATAATTTCATTTGCAAAGTGGTTAGCAAGGTTTGTTAACATGACAAAGCATCGACGACTACTTTAGTGCTTCCCTTCTTATGCCGAATAACATATGAAAAACCTTTCATGAACTCTAGCTACTTAACTTGCCTTTTTGAAAGTTTATTTTGACTCCTAATATACTTCAATGATTCATGGTTAGTGTAAATAACAAACTCTGATGGCAATAAGTAATGTTGCTAGATAGTAAGAGCTCAAAAAAGAGAGAACAACTCTTTCTCATATACAAAATAGTTCAATGTAGCACCACTAAGCTTCTCACTGTATTAGGCAACTGGTCATCTCTCTTGCACTAGGACGACTCCAACTCTAATGACCAATGCATCGCACTCCAGTTCAAATGGCTTGTTAAAATCTAGTAATGATAGGATAGAGGTAAACATGAGCTTCTCCTCGATCTCCTTGAAGCTCTGTTCAACTCAGTAATTCCATTTGAACCCATCACTCTTTTTTGTCAACTAGGTCAAGGGACCTATAATGGTATTGAAGTTCTTAATGAATCTCCTATAAAAAGAAGCAAGGCTATGAAAACTTCAAATTTCAGTGACATACT